>JARQZJ010000065.1:4207500-5407500 GCA_030704895.1 Henosepilachna vigintioctopunctata
TATACATATACATATATATACATATATATATATATATATATATATATATATATATATATATATATATATATATATATATATATATATATATATATATATATATATATATATATGGAATTTAGGTAACGAAAAAATCGGTCTGGTGAAGTGTTTGAAACTGATTTATTCATAACAATTCTCGATATTTCGACACATCCAGAGTAATGATCCAATTCAATATGTAAGAAATATGAATCTTCTTACAATTAGAGTTTATGCAGTGATAATAACAGAACTAGCATTATTCAGCAAACGTCTCCTATTTTGTATCCTACATAGTACTAAACTCGTATCTCCTATTCTTGTATCCTACATAGAACTAAACAGAATGCTCAGAATTTGGATATGTAGGGTGCATGTCGAAACAAAATCAGAGACGTTTGTTGAATTAACGTTGAAGTTTTATATTTTTCACATATTCAATTTGATCATTGTAGTCATTACTTTATAGCTTGTCTTTTCTCCTGAAAGAGACACAAAAAAAAGTGTCGAAATATCAATAACAGTTATGAATAAATAAGATTTTAAACAGTCCACCGATCATTCCCGTTACCTAAATTCGGTATAAGTATCGCGCGGTCGAGAAATTACCTATTTTATATATATATAATAATAATAATAATAATAATATAATTTAATTCCAATAAGTATTTTAAATACATAAGAAACAAGTCAAAAGTTAACGCTAAATACAAAAAATGTTGATAGTTTAGACCATATAGAAATAGTCTCAACTATTACAGAAGTCTAAAAACTCATTAATAGTATATGGTTCACAATCAATAAGATGTTTATAAAGTATCTTTTTGAAGACATTAAAGCTCTCAGTTAACCGTAGACACTTAGGCAACAGGTTAAAAATTCGCATAGCCATATATAATGGGCCTTTGGCAAACCTGGAGCTATAGTGAATAGGTAAGTGAAACGTAAATATTCGTCGTGTCGAATTTTCATTTCTATATTCATTAAAATAATGCGGATGCTGTTTCAAAAAGATCATAAGTCTATAAATGTATAAAGCATGAAACGTTAAAATATTATTAGCCTTAAAAATGCCACGACAGGATCCTCTATAACCTAAATTAAACATAATTCTAATCGCCCTTTTCTGAGTTAAGAAAATATCATTCGCAGAAGGCGAATTACCCCAGAAGATAATACCATATGACATAAGGGACTGAAAATTGGCAAAATATAAAGTGCGAACAGCATCAGAGTTTATCCTGCTTTTGATAACCACAAGAGTGTTTATTACGGAGTTCAATTTTTTCTTAACTTACTGATATGCGGAGACCATCGCAAGTGCCTGTCAAGTGTAACACCCAGGAAATTAACTATTTCCCCTAGAGTGATGTCGTAGTCACCATTAACACAAAAAGTGGATGGGTAATTCATTTTAGAATTATTACCACGGAAAATAATACCCTGAGTTTTGCTCTTATTCATGACCAAGCCACTGCTGCTACACCACATGTCCATCTCTGCAACCATCGTCTTACCAGCCTTTATGCACGATTCAACATCAGAAGAAGCAATGAGGAAGTTGCTATCGTCAGCGTAAAAGAAAGGTGTACTGCCTATTCTACAACCAACTCCCGGAAGAGCGTTTATATAAATAATGAAAAGTAAAGGGCCGAGTACGCTTCCTTGGGGAATTCCTCTTGAAAGGACCCTATTCTCAGATTGGTACATTTTCCCACCTGAGTTGATTATAACTCTCTGTTGTCTATTTTTTAAAAAGCTTTCAATGAATTTAAGAGAGATATCTCGAATACCATTTAGCTCCAATCTTTCAAGAAGAATAGCGTGTACAACAGAGTCAAAGGCTTTGGAAAGGTCAAATAGCAAT
Source organism: Henosepilachna vigintioctopunctata (assembly GCA_030704895.1). NCBI lineage: Eukaryota > Metazoa > Arthropoda > Insecta > Coleoptera > Coccinellidae > Henosepilachna > Henosepilachna vigintioctopunctata. The sequence goes on from JARQZJ010000065.1 coordinate 4,209,389, forward strand.
GCTAATGGAACCTCACCATCTTCAAGAGTAGAAATTATTTCATTTAACAGCTCAAATACAGCTGTTTCAGTGCCCTTGTTTTTTGTGAAACCATGTTGAGAGCAGGATATCACTTTAAATTTTGAAAAAAAGTGGAAGAGTTTGAGAGCCAAAATTTTTTCGAAAACTTTAGAAAAGCTCGAAAGAATATGAATAGGTCTATAATTTTTAAACTCATTAGCGTCTCCTTTCTTAAAAAGAGGTTTTACTAAAGAAATTTTCAAATCATCGGGAAAACAACTATTGTGAAAAGAACAGTTTATAATATGTGCCAGCGGCTTACTGATGAGATGGATCGATTTTTTTATGACAGACATAGGAATACCATCATATCCGCAAGAGTTGGAGGTTCTGAGAGATTTCACTGCAGTGAGAACATCCCTCTCTGTGATATCGAAGAAAAAGAGTGAACTTTCGATTTTACCTGAGTATGAAGCATGAGGTGTCCCAAGAAGACCAACTGGGCATGATTCTCCAATGAAGAAATCATTAAAATTGTTACATAGGTCGACTGGATATTCTGTTTTGAGAGGTAAGCTATTCTCCCTACTCCTGCCTGACACGGAATCAAGCACTTTCCATACTGCTTTGGACTTATTATTGAAGTTTTCAATATATTTACTAAGGAATGTCCTGTTTGCCGAAGAAATCGCCCGGTCATATATTCTCTTATAGTTGCTATAAATATTCTTAAACTCTGGTCTGACCGTAGAAATTACCAGCAGATTATCCAGCAGTTTTTTTTACTTTGTAAATCCGGACTGGATCTAAAAGTTAATATGTTGCGCCTGGGGCTAATTTCTTTTAATGGAAAAGAAACCTCAAAAATCATCCTATAACGATTGGAAAACAGAGTCCACATTTTGTTAACATCCTTAGTCATATCATAAATATCATTCCAGGAAACTGAGGACAATGAAGAAATGAACTGGTCAATTGTGTGTTCACCAATGCATCTTATAGTTAATTTATCGTTTAGTGGTATAGTCAAAGGGACATTATCAAGCACAAAATTCAAAGCAACATGATCAGATATGTGTAGTTCTCGAATTTTTGAACATGCCTTCATGTTTGATATTATATTATCAAGACAAGCACCTGATGATGGTCTAGTTGTGGAATTACAAGATACACCCACATTGTATATCTCAAGCAACGAAATAAGCTCTCTTGAATCTCTAGAGTCCGTCAGAACATCAATATTAAAGTCTCCAGCAATAATAAAATTAACTTTTTCCAAAATACATTTCAAAAGTATTGAGTTCAGTGTCTCAAGAAAAATCTCTACGCTTGCAAGCGGTTTTGAATTAGGTCTGTAAATACAAATAACAACGACATAAAAATCTACTAAGTTAATTTGCACAGCAGAGCATTCAACAACATTCACCACACTAAATCTCATGAAATCAGTTCGTTCAAGAGATTTTAAGTTTTTGTTACAATATATGGCAGTACCCCCATGTCTACCTTTCTCACGGCAAAAGTATGAGACCAAATTACAACCCTGAATATGATATTGCGTAATTTCCTCACATGATGTCCAGTGTTCAGCAATCGCCAAAACAACAACTTCATTCTCCGACATTAATAAGTTCAATTTGTTCATCGCTGTGTTCAAGCACTGTACATTTTGAAATAGGAGTGATAAAGGTTTGAAACCTATATCTTTAAAATTATTTTTGTAACTAGTCTTATTTCTCATGAAGTGGCCCTTGGTAGGCGTCGTTTCATAAAAAACTTGTTTACTGCAATACCCTCTGGCCAAAAAGTAGGTTTCAAAACTTTGTCCAAGAATTCTGAGGGTAGAGTAATCTTGAATGATGAGTATATCTCCGGCTTCTTCGATGTTAATTTCTCACACACTACGCCAGGCATGCTTTCGTCGAAGAAGTTTTGCAGTTCGATTGCAGTTGTTCCAGGACTAAGTCGTGAAACATGTATATGTGACAACTGTATTTTTGGGACTACTTGCAGGTTATTTGCTTTCAGGGTTCCAATTATCGGCCTTAATGTCTTTTTAGAATTACCCATTCGTTTAGAAGTAAGGTGCACCTGTGGTTTATCAGCAATAGGGACCGCCTGTTTTATATTATTCCTTCTTTTCGAAGTTACAACAATCCATTCAGATGAATTTTCACTAGTGTTTACTCGATTTTCCTTGAAATTGTTTTCTGCAATCTCGGTAACATTTTTGATCTCACTGGAAATGTTCGGGGCATCAAGATTTGCCTGTTCATCTGGCTTTGATGATTCAGCTGTGGAATTCTGATCAGCTGGAACTTCGGGGATATCAGGGCCAGCTGTTGTTGTCGTTGTGTTTTTACACTTCGTTAGGATACGTATTTCCTTTTTAAGATCGCTAATTTGTTTACTTTGCGATAGTATCAATGATTTCAAAGAGAGGATTTCATTAAGGAATGCCGATGACACCTCATTCACAATTTCATTTTTTACATTGACTAGATCTACCTTTGTAATGGGAACCTCAGCAGGCGGTAATTCGACAGTATCAACAATGGCCACATTTGGTTGCAGACAATCGTCACAATACCATTTCTGTGAGGAATCCTCATGTATTTTGTTGAAATCTTCTACACTCAAATTCACACACTTTGTATGATAACTATTATCACATTTCTTGCAATTGATGGAATCATCATATCTATCAATTTTAACATTGCATCGGGAGCAACTAATACCACGTCCGCGCGTCATCATATCTCAATATATATGAGTTATGTTAGTATATATATATATATATATATATATATATATATATATATATATATATGTATATATATCAAAATTGGTTTATTTTCCTGTTTGAGATGGTTATGTTTATATTTTATTTCATTTTTATACTAAAAGGACGAGAAAGCCAAGTTGATTCTTTTGAAAAATAAGTTTGACGTATTCATAATTCAATCATTCAATAGTTTCGACGAAATTGTGATATACAACGGAACGTCAACAAGAATAAAGATTTCCAACATTACAAATAGCCTGTTTTTGCTGAAAATACACGAATATATTTATATTGAATCGCATCCATGATATGTATCAAATTTTTACCCCAGACAAACCGCTGACTTTGAAGTTCAGATACTTCCTTTTTCGAGTAAAATTTCATAATCAATCAATTTTTAGTTGAAAGTTTGTAGTGTTTTCATTATTAAATCGTTTCAAGTCCATCTCATAGTTTTCGCTCTATAGAATATTTGAATTTCGTTAAATTGCTTGTGGAATTACCAGTATGTAAGTAGTGACAATGAAATATAATTATTATTATTACTATCAATTTTCTTCCAGTATATAGTGAACGTTGATATGTAGAATACAGAAAGAGATGAAGTTGAAATATTTGCCTCATTATTAATATTTTGTCTTTGAATATAAACTTTACCTCAGGTTCAAAAGTATTGGGTAGAGACGTGAAACACAAAAATGAAAAAGTAGAAGTATTTGAAATAATCCCAGTGAAGTTCTTCTAATTTAGGAAACCAGCCATAAAAATAAATAATGACGAGAGTATAAACCGTGAAAGAAATCAGGCATAAATTATTTCCCAAATAATTTCTCAGATTCTTTTCAACAGTTGCCCCATCACTGAGATTTCGTATCCGACATTTATGACTCGGAAATTATTAACGATCAGTCGAATTCGGCTCAACGTTTCGAAAAGACCAAACAGAACTCTTTGTGGAAAACTTTAAGTTGACCACAAACGCGAATTCTGTTTTATTAGTCTCTTTGCCATCTACGCTCGTTCCTTGGAAATAATTTATCTGGATTTCATTTCCCAACATGTGGCAGCTTCCGGAAATTTCTCGTTTTAGATGTGTTCAATAGTTTGATTGACTATTTACCCTTATGATTTAGATTACAACTTTCCCAAACTTAATGTTGAGCCAATCTTATGGTTCCATTAATAACTGATATTTACTTATAAATATATATATATATATATATATATATATATATATATATATATATATATATATATATATATATATATATATATATATATATATATATATATATATATATATATATATATATATATATATATATATATATATATATATATATATATATATATATATATATATATATATATATATATATATATATATATATATATATATATATATATATATATATATTATTCATACTAGTAAAAAATGAGACTCTTAAACGAAATACTAAAATATTTCAAATAAAACTCTCAGGGAGCTATTTACACAAATGTTGTCAACCAGAACGAACCCGTCACTTTCGAGAATAAATATTCCCTTCCTCCTTTCGATATATGAATATTGAGCGTTCCGAAAATTTCCTCTATCTTGTTGGATGATAATAGGACCCAAATGTTTCATCATTATTATTAATCATCATAATTATGAATCATAGTATCATGAGTAGGAATCTAGAACGCTAGGGAGAGTTTATACGTCTATTTTCCGATAGAGGGAGCTCACGTGAATTTTCACTGAGAACAATTCTCCTCATTCTGGTATAGGACCTATGAGCGTTTTGAAAGTCATCGACTCTTGATTGATAGATTAAATATGGACTGATGATTCATAATAATGATGAAACAAATGCTTTCCATTGTCATTCAACAAGATCGATGAATTTCTCAAGTGATGGGTTCGTTCTTGTTGACAATATTTGTGTAGAAGGCTCCCTGAGAGTTTTATTTGAAATATTTCAATAATACAATATGAATATACTTAGCCTTAATAGTATACCCCAAACTTCAGAAAATTTCAAAGATGTATGGTACTAGATGCTACACTCCGTTTACAACCTGTTCAATAATGTAATAAATATTGTTGCTGCTGGAGATTTAAATACTGATTTTTTGAATCAGAATACGGAATCCATTGAATTAGTGAACCATATTTTAATGTTGAGGCCACTCAAGAGGAAAATAGAAACATTTACAAGGGAACATTATAATGGTTCAAAGACATGCCTTGACGAAATTTTTAGTAATATAATATACATTCAAACATGCACTTATAATACAAATATATCCCAACACTTCGCAAGTATAATATGTGAAATTGAAAAATGCGAAACTAACTTAAAAGAGTCAAATGCAATCAAAAAAACTATGTACATAAAAAACATTGAAAAACTGAACTCAAGTTTTAAAACTGAAGAGTGGAACGGAATATGAAAAACTGAGAATGCTAACAAAAAATTTGATCACTTTTTGAACAAAGAATACATCAAAATTCGAGAACTCAATAACAAGTCGAAGACCATCAAAAACACTCTTGCAAATAAAGGAAACCCTTGATTTTATCAGAGAGGTTTGTATTCAATCTAAAGATCCAGAAATTTTGGAAGAATTTGAAAAATATAAATCTTTCTTCATTAGACATGCACAATGGCAAAGAAAATATAAAAACCAGAAGAAAACAATGATGGCCCAAAATGAAGAGAATATGAGAAATGATTGAAAAAGAAATTGGTAGAAAGAACCCATAGCACCCCTTGTGCTATGGGTGATTTACCATCTCCAGAAAACTTAAACAAATTCTTCACAACTGTTACAGCTTCCATTATTGAAAATATACCAGAAGAGCGAAATATATCAAGTAATTGAAAATAAACTAAAAATCAAACACTTGAACTTCTGATTCACACTTTATTGACAACAGAGCACGACGGGTAATCGTCAGTACTCAGTTAGTATCTGAAGAAGCCGTTTGTGACGACGAAACGCGCCATGTTATGTTGTCCATAAAGCATAAATCAAAAGTTTTGAAGTGTTTGAATTTTAGTTTATATTCAATTATAATGAATTTACATCGAGTAAACGCCAAAATTATGCCATATGTATCAAGTAGCTATTCAAAATAATAAACGTGAATATAGATTTTTATAGGCCAAAGATTTATCACTAACGAAAAGCTTCGGTCAACATTTTACAGTTTAAGAAACGTCCAAGGCGCTTGAAAACACATCTGGAAACAGTTCCATTGAAAAGGACAATTGAGGAATACAGTTAGTGTCATTGCTTTCTTCATTTACTAAACACGTAGAATGCAATATTATTCAAACCCAATGCATTTGGGAATAATCGTACTTATTTTTAAAATTCAATGAACAAAAGTATTTTCCATTTGAACATTGAAGATGTTTTTTCATTGTGTTCTCTAATCTATTGTAGATCAATTCGTTCAGTAAGTGCAAAAAACCAATCGAAAAGCGTTTTTAATCAGCTTTATTTCTTATATTCAGAGAAATATTCCTCTATTGAAATCATGAGCAAAACAAAACTCATTGATTTAATAATATTTAACTATCAACAAAAATATATTTGAATGTTTCCGATTATAGCTGAAATGCTGATAAACCTCCTCTATCAGATAGTTCCGAAATGTTGAGCTTTACGAATTAGTCAATGCAATTTATTCGTTGGTTTATCGCATAGATAAATCACGATAAATCGTAATTCGAAGCACTTGTGAGCGAAATGCAATCTCGAGCACTACTGAAATCAACTATTACTGTTTAGCAAAGTGAAGCAATTGTATATTCATGGATATCATCTCAATTCAGGGTTCCAATTCAGCTGTTTTCTTATCAAATGGATGTGGTAAACCATTGGAGTAGAATTTTGAGGGTTCTTGTCTCACTACAGGTATTTTCAGGTATTTGCGACGAATTATATTCAATTTGATTATGGAGATGAATGAAACGTTGAAATAATACTTCACAAAGTTGATTGCTCGCTGATCTCTTGGTGAAAGATTGTTGAATATATTGAATATAATCAATTAATATCCACCACCCAACACTCATGAGAAAACTGGAAAATTTCGGGGTGCATCGAATTCTCCTGGGTCTTCTCGCTTCATCTTTGAACGACCGAAGGCAGTATGTGATTTTCAATGGTTTCAGATCAAATTCCTTACCGGTGACATCAGGTGTACCGCAGGATTCACATCTTGGTTCACTTTTTTTGTGCTTTTGAATGATATTGGCGAATGCTTTAGATAAACCGATAGAGATTTTTATGCGAATGATTTCAAATTATCGGAGCAGATGAAATCCTTCAACGATTATTCTCTTAATGCATTCTCTGACTACTGCAGACTCGATATGTTGCAGCTAAACTTGAACAAATGCCATCGTATTCTCTTCTCTGGAAGTAAAAATCCCATCTCTTCCAATTTTACATTGTCAGGTCAATGTTTGACTGAAGTCAGTAGTTCAGTGAATGATTCGGATGTTAAGCTTGATAAGAAACTAACCTTTGAAATTGAAATTGCATATTGAAAGAATCGTCCAACAGGCTCGCAGAAATCTGGGTTTCATCGATTTTTCATCGGTTTTTCGACTTGAGTCTGTTATTGCTTCGTATAATATGTGAGATCCAAGTTAGAGTACACGTCGGTCACCTGGATTCCAAATTAAGATAAATACACGAATAGATTAGAAAATGTTCAACGGAAGTTCATTAATACTCTTAATTTCCGTTTTAACAGTTACCGGCATAGATTTCCATATGAGAGTAACGTGAAATTTTATAGGTTGGTATGTTTGCGTATGAGACGTGAGTACTTTGTTATATATTTTTCCTACAAATTACTTAATGGCTTCACAGATTCTTCTGCATGTACGAGCCTTATAAACTTTAATTTTTCTCCGCATGTAGTAAGAAATTGTACAATACTGGTTGTTGGGCAGAGCAAAACAAATTATATATTGAAAATAATTTATAGATCTTCCAATAGGCTAAACTTGATAAGTATAGAGACCAACTTAGATATTTTCCCTCCGTATTTCACAACGAAATACTTCATCGAAAACTTCATTTCGATGAGATGTATGAAAAATTTCTATTTATAAGATGTACATATTAGATATAACATAGGTTATAGAAAAGTAACATTTGTAATATATGCTCCTCCATTATAGGACAATTTTAAACTGTTGGTTGGATAAGCCCTTGTAAAAATTAAAAATAAATAAAGTGAAATGATAAAGCGGTGTTAAATGTTAAAACAGTGGTACTTTTGATAATGACGGAAACACCCCGAAAAAATTGTAAATCAATATTTGAATGAAATTTTCGTGGAACCAAGCCAAGTGTCATTTATTCGATAGAAATAACACTTGGGAAATCATTTTGAAATATAGAAAAACTGTGATTTCGTTTCCCTTGACAGCCAACTCAGAAGCACCAGAACACATTTGCTTTCTTAAGATGGAATTTCCGATTTTTACCAAATTTTACCACATATTTTCTCGAAAGAAGTTTTTGTGACTCTTGACAACAAAGTTTTTTTTTCCAACTTCAAACTCCGGACTAATTGAACTGATCTGTTATAATATGGTTGATAAAATAGTGTTAATAAATATCTTTTATTATTCTATATTCATCAAGGAACATCTTGTGAGCCTCGTGATCGAAAATTACCCACTCATTGTACCTTTAATAAATTTTTGATATTTAATTATAGATGTTAATTGATGAAAATCAAAAACATAATGTTATAAAAATGTTGTTTATGTTGAAGAAAATTAGGATAGGGTCATTAAATTGAACAGTAATCATGAATATTCATCGATGAACAGTGATGTGCTACCTCTTTCCAAGAACAAAATTTGAGTAGTCACTCTATTATCAGAGTGTTGAAATCTTCGAAAATTTACCTAAAAATTTTAAATTACTGAATGCTCATTTCACTTAGCCCTTGGGCCAATGCTTGTTAGATATTTGATAACATAATTTGAATAAAACTAAGTAGTTTGTAATTTTCATTATAATTCTGTCAAATATGACAACATTGTTTCGTCATCAGATGTAGTTGATGAACTAGTTAGTTAGTAAGTTAATCATCTACATCTGAGGAAGCCACTGTGTTGACGAAAGGGTGTTGTCATATTTGGCTGAATTATAATGAAAATTCCTACTTAAGAAATCACTTAATTTTATTAAACTGAAATGCTCATTTGTTGTGAGGGTTTAGCCTCTGCTTTTAACTAGGGCATACTAAAGTGTGGCAGAGTTCTTTGATGATTCGAATGTAGACAGTAATATATGAATGATATTTTTTTCTTTTTCATAATGTGTTTGTTCATTTTTTTTGTAATTACTAACTTTCACAACGTAAAGTTGTATGAAAAGATTACTATTTTTTCGGTTCAATTTTCTATTTGAATTATTGCTGTATACTATTGTAAATTCCACGTTATATCAAAGCAAAATCTTTGTTCAAGAACTGAATGCAAGATCAGACTGTCAACTCAATTCAGCTCTTCCTCTCAGTGACTGAGATTGAATTCTCGCTCATCTATTGGTGAAATATAATCGAATATTAAATTAAATTAAACACTTGGCTCAATGTTTCACCATTATATTCAACAATAAATTCCTCAACATGTTGCGAACGTTAGGTCATCTTGAAGACTTCAAACTCCAGATGAGCTCACGCTCGAAACATGTTGAGGAATTCATTGTTGAATATAATCGTGAAATATTATGCCCAGTTTTTGATTCAATTTAATATTCAATACTTCTTCTCAGTTGTAAATATTGTACTTTTATTGATGTAGTAATACAATGCAGAATGCATCGCAATGAATATTTATATTGTAATGAAACAGTATTCAGAATTTTCTCAAAATTTTATTACAAATACACATGATGACGTTTTAAAGTACTACTTCTTTATCAAATGATGGATTAGTACTGGATTTAATACTGGATTTGATAAAAAAGTAGTATTTCGAAACGTCGTCATGCGTAATTGCATTAAAATTATGAGAAAATTCTGAATATTGTTTCATTATGGATATCAATTTTCTCCAAGTATCGGCCTCATCAACCATCAATATCAATATTGTTGTGTAATATTATATCAGATTTTTCTAGAACAATATCATTTATTCAGAAACGAGAAACACGAATTGAATAAATATTATTTGAATTGGACAGAATTATTTCTTCTGTGATGCAGAAAGAGAATTTTACAGTTCCACTTTCCCCCAATCGAATAAAATAGGTACTGAAAAATATTTCTGGAGATCAACTGAACTTCCGCACTAAGCTGCCTCGTAGTTTCCGAACAGAGATTCAGCTTTTAATCCTATACATAACTCATCGAATGAGTTATGAACGTAAGCACTTTGTTCATGAACTTGCACAAATTATCCGGTATATCAGCCAAATATTCATCTGAAAGATACTGCGAAAATGTTTTTTCACGCATACCTAAGAGTTTACTTCCATTCACTCACAAACATTTTTTCATAATCATTAGTGCAGTTTGGCATCGAAGGCACATTGCTTTTTCTGTATTACATGAAATATGAATCTTTAAAGAAAAGGCTTTCATCAGAAAACTTGTAACTCTTTTATTATTTATCTCTGAGCCAACTGCCTTGCCTATTGCCTGAAGACAACGAAGAGAGCTGAAGGAAAAGTGATATAATTCAACAAAATGCTTTTGAACACGGTTACCAGACCGAGCTTGTAACCAAAGGAGCTCTGAAAGAGCTGCAGGTGATTGAATGAATGTTTAGAGTTTGTTACTTCACTTTTCGAACAAGTGAACTTACAAATGATGGATGAAAAAGTTCGCAACTAACTCCAACCAATGTGGTTTCGCATGTTTGGAGTCATGAAATAGGATTTCATTATGATACATGTACTTATTATGAGAAAATGACTCAAATGATGGACAAAAATGAAAATCACAAGATAAGTATGATTAGCAAAAATCGACTTCGTAAAAATTTCGAAGATTTTTTGAATCCTCGATATAAACTTGAAAACTCAACAACACACTGCATTGATGGACCAAAAGGAACCTTCTTGTTTTGTCTTCACTCTTCGTGTACTGATCGAGGATTTCTCTCTTTCTGGGATGTCAAATCTTCAAATATTAGTCGTGTTCTCGGAAAGCTCTAATACTACTCACTGTTACAAATTGGTAGAACTCCTTAGATATTTTTCAGATTGATACATGTAAAATCGGTTACAGATTCCAAATAATGAGCAGTCTCACTTACTCAATCAAATGAGGAGCAATCATTCTGTATAGAACCAGAACAGGAGCACTAAGTTGGGTACTAATTCTGAAACGACGGTGATTCCTGTTTTACCAGAGCACAACTTGTTGATAAGTTTTATGTTTAAATGCGGAAAAATCAAGTTCAATGATAACTTCACCTTCTACTTTCTTTCTATTCCTCTACTCTCGAATATATCAACCAAATCTCTTGCTGGATATGTTTCATGGTACATATGATATATATGATATATATATGATATATATATATATATATATATATATATATATATATATATATATATATATATATATATATATGTATGACTGAGATTGAATTCTCGCTCAACTATTGGTGAAACAAAATTAAATATTAAATTAAATTAAACTCTTGGCTTAATGTTTCACGATTATATTCAACAACATGAATTAGTCGACATGTTTCCAGCGTAAGATTTTCAAGACTAAACTACAGTAAGGATTGAACAACACATTTATATCTATACAATGGAATTGAGGAGGGAGGATAATTGAAAATCTACCTGTTCAATGGATGTAAGGAGGGAAAAGAAAGGAAGACATCGTGAATGAACAGGTAGATTTTCAATTATCCTTCCTCCTTACATCCATTGTACAGATATAAATTTGTTGTTTATCCTTTGCTGAAGTTAAGTCTTGAAAATGGGCTTACGCTCGAGAAGTACCTCAGAAATATCAAATATTTGAGACAGTTTCACATGGAGAAGAACATTTGTGTTAAAAATATATAAAAACATATGAAACGAAAAATTGATTCATACGTTATTGCATTTATTCGAATCATTGAAATACTCTGACACACTATAGTATGCCTTTGTTAAGAGCAGAGATTTAACTCTCCTCTTGAACAAATGAGCTTTCAGTAGGTACATTCAAATTCGATGGTGAATGGTTGAAAAATACTCTGATAATAGAGAGAGTGCTCAAATGTAGCTGTTTTATGCATAGGAATAAGTAGTACGTCCCTGTTCCTTGTTGAATACTCATGATTACTATTCAATTTAATAAACCTAACTTCATTTTCATTAACATATAACAAACATCTATAAATATATAAACACCTTGAGGTGAGTCTGTAATTATTGATGAAGATAGGTTAACAAGATATTGGTTGATGAATATTGAATATTAATCGAAGTATTCCTTTTGTGTCATAAACATCATACTCATTTCTGTAGAGAAGAATATTATAATTTCACAGCAGGATATCTTAACTTAGCTGACTATATACAAGACTGTAATACACATTCATAACACAGTTTCTAGGTACGATGTTTTTAATTCTAGAGATTGCAAACAATGAGTTTTTCAGTTTTTTACATAAGACCTTAATGTGTGATGTCCATCTCCAATTTCTGTCTACATATATTTCAAGAAACTTTGTTGATTTGGATGATGATATAGTGTTGTCCCCATATTTAACATCCAAGGTACTAATTCCATTGCCCTTCAGACAAAAATGAACACATACATTTTTGTCAACGTTCGCCATCAGATTCGACATCAACTTACAAAGACCCTCACAATGATATCACATGCCTACAGACGCTTTTCAGGAGGCCTGCCAGAAACGACCACCGATGAATCATCGGCATATAGTGTCACCAAAAACCGGGACAACTTCTCAGGCAGATCGTCTACAAATAATATGAATAGAAGAGATCCGAGTACATAGAATAGAGAATAACTCTCGTCTATTTTCACTGCCATTGTTCTTTCTTCAAGATAGCGACGTAACCTATTCAGAAAAACCCCTCTATATATATATATATATATATATATATATATATATATATATATATATATATATATATATATATATATATATATATATATATATATATATATATATATATATATATATATATATATATATATATATATATATATATATATATATATATATATATATATATATATATATATATATATATATATAATGATATATATCTTCTCTCTAAGTGGGGCAGTTATTCGACTGAGCATAAAACATAAAAGCTGGAGAATTGATTATAACAAGGCCGATTATGCCCTCTAAAACTTCAAAACAAGAGTTCGGTCTAAATGAATATGGATAACAGGAGAAATGTGTAATTGGATATCCAATACAGATGTGAGACTATAATGATCAGCCCCAGTGCTATGGAATTTGAGCCTTGAATATTTGTGAACAGATAATAAGATGATTTTGATTATGAAAAATGAAAATATTTTAAGAACTTCCAACTTCAAATAGATCAAAAGGAATCCCTTAAGTACTTGTACACCATCAATTAGAACACACGAAACTGAGGCGGAATTGTTTCGGGAATGATATCGAAAATGAATTTCAAAAAGAATATCTCAAGCTTTGCATACCTCTCCAAAAGTAGTCGATCAGTCGAAAATAGGGCGAGATCGGGTGCACTTTGAAAGATGCATGATACGAAAAATTATGTTCATAACTTGAAATCTGATGCGATAGCAATTGAAACTCCAATAACTCTTATAATTACGATTTGGATATCCGAACGCATGAAAGTCTTACAGTATAAACAGTGCGGGATTTTACATAGAGAACCCTCCAAAAGAAAACATATCCATTCTGTTGAAATAACTTTAATTTCAGCCGTCACATAAAAATGTGATGTCTCATTTGATGGTCTGAAGATGTGAAAAAAACTCCTTTTCAGATTCTGAAATTTTCTCTTCTTATTATCATTGGTTAAACCCACAAACCCTTCAGAAGAAAGAACTGCTACAATCAACCAACGGTTAAATGACGTTGTGTACTAATCCACCCTTGCTAAACCTGTGAATATAGACTATGTGATATTCTCCCGCCCTGCAATATGGAATATTGGTGACACTTCTTACATTTTTGTTGAAATTGACATTGAGTGACAAGTTTACTCAAAAGAAAACATTTTCGAGATCTTTTAGACCAACGAATTATCTTAAATAATTCCTTCAGTTTCTTCATTTCGAGGGAGAAATACATAAAAAACATAGGGAGCGGAACAGCGATATGAAAGCAAGTAATAATGTACGACAAATAATTTTTCTGTTGGCAGATTATTAGGGGGGTTTGGAGATAATTCAACATATTTCAAAATCGCCTTAAAGACGAATGATTATAATCCAGTTGTTGTGAAACTGTATTCTCTAGCTAATATTCCCATTGATGTCAAATGAAATCCTAACTTTTATTCAAAATAATCAGTTCTTATCACTTTTATGAATTTTCAATATCAAACTCTGCGAGAATGTTGAAACAACATGATTCACCTTGTACCTGGAAAACTCTCACATTGTCAATATTTGGAAAACTTCCATTCATATGAGCGTTCAACTGAAATATTGTCTGTTTTTTATCCTTAAATCCTCGTTTGATATACACATGAATTACTTTTCTATTGAATATTGCGTTTGATTTGCCTTTTTCCTTGTTTTGCTCTTGTCTAAGGAACTGAAATATTGAACTTAGTGATCTTGAGGAAAGATGCGAGAAATATATTGGTTTGAATTCATAAATGAAATTCGATACGCTCTAATTTAAGTAAAGTTTGATTCAGTTCCAAAGAAAGTTCAAATAATTTTTCAATAAATTTTCAATGAATTTCAATTCATTTTGAATAATGACAAAGGTATGTAGGCCAAAATTTTACAGGTTCTCAGAATGCGTCTATAGCTTGTGCTAAATATTGTTATTATCACTTGCAATACGATATCAACACTACATCCAAACTCTTACTACTGGCAAATATTTCAATCCAGACGTTTTTTTGTCTGATAAACATCTTTATCAAGCTCGCAACTCTCCAATAAATTCATTTTATTTCCATTGACTCGATTTCATTTGAAATTTTTCCTACTCCTTTCATGTTATCCGATTTTTCCAATTCATACCTGGCTCCTGCACCATTTTGTTTCCTTGTCAAACTGTACACTTCATTTATGATGCACATTTTATATATATTTTGACAACAAAGATCCAATTGTCCAAGAACAGAACAAGAATGAACGAACAATAAACTGATATTGCTTCGTCTTGATGATGTCAGTCAAATTTTTCGATGTTTGCAATGGTGCAAATCCTCTTTATAGGATAATTAAAACACTTAAATTTGATTTACATTTTTATTGTCATAACGTTGGTTATACCGACTAAACACGCCAGGTTATGATGAAAAAACGTGTTAATCGAATTCAAATGTTCGAATTATCCAACAGTCAAAATTAAATATATATTCTGTCCACAATTATATCCATTGACGCGTATTTGCTTAGGTTAAATCCGTTAGGAATTCGTCACTCATGGCATAGTATCACACGAATAACATGAAGTTGATGATTGCATTGCTGAATCGATTACGATTATTGTTGAATCTAATTTGATTCATAAATTGAAACTAGCTTATTAACCAACATAACAAATAATTATAAGTTTTAATTGATAGCAGAAACAAAATGGTGCAGGAGCGAGGTCTATATTTCAACTAATGGAATATAAAGTGAAGAAATAGAAAGTAGTCAAAAGTGAAATAAAATCAAATGAGACATGAAAAATTCATAGAAAATATTTGAATATAAACTTGAATTCGAACACTTGAACTTATGATTTACACTTTATTGACTACATAACATGACGCGTTTCGTCCATACAAACGACTTCTTCAGATGATTACAGAATAATAACAAAATTTTGAAAACACAGGTATAAATATCAGGGAATTTGGGATTCTATGACTTCGAGTTTTACCTAAGATATTCCATTTTGATATATAATTTCTATTTCCTGAAAAGGTTTAACAAAGGTGAATTGTGAGCAAATTTCCAGAATTTTTAAGCCAATTTATTTCCACTATTTCCCAATAATCTAATTGACTACTCCTCTCTATATTGTGTTATTGAAATTTCCTTCTGATGAAGGCATATTAGTTAATCTGTGTATCATACTTTGAAACGCTGCCATTTTATGTGGATATGGGTGGCATGAGGAGTTGTATTATTCCTTATCAGTCGGATAGGAGTCGTCAATATAATAGTTTAACATACTTTGGTACCGTCAGTCAAAAAGTCAAAATCTTTTCAAGTAAACATAATTTTAATATTTCATTTAAAACGAACAATTATTTATCGAGACACATGAGAACACAAATCAGGTGTTTACCAATTGAATTGTGGAACATGTCCCGGTATATATATATACATATATAGATATATATATATATATATATATATATATATATATATATATATATATATATATATATATATATATATATATATATATATATATATATATATATATATATATATATATATATATATATATATATATATATATATATATATATATATATATATATATATATATATATATATATAGGTGAAACTAGTAGAAACTAGTAAAATACAGGATTTTAAATATAGCTTCGCGCATAATAAAAGTATTTCAAATTATGCTTATCATTTATCAACAGAAAACTATACTTTTGATACGAATTTCAAAATTTTTCACAATATATAGAGGAGAAGTCAATTAGGTTACTGGGAAATCATGGAAATTAATCGGCTCAAAAATTCTGAAAATTTTCTCAATGAACCGATGAAATTAAACAATTCACCCTTGTTAAACCTTCTCAGGAAATAGAAATCATATGTCCGAATAGAATATCTTATGTAAAACTCAGTCATAGAATCCCAAATTCCCTGATATTTATACCTGTGCTTTTGAAAATATTGTTATTATTCTGTAAGAATCTGAAGAAGTCGTTTGTCATGACGAAACGCGTCATGCTATGTAGTCAATAAAGTGTAAAGTTGATGAACACATGAAAATAATTTATTCGGCTTATGCTTAATTGTCCTCGATTTCCTTAATTTTGATTAATTAAAATGCTCATTTTTCTTGCCGTTTTTTGAGCTCCAAATGAAATACTTGTTCTTATTCATGGAAGAAATTTGATAAGTTTCCATCACTCAATTGCAACAATCCACTGTTTGGTTCTGCAAATTTCAACGCCCATATTACTTCAATAAGGCAAGCAACTCTTAGCACACGTGAAGATTTTGTAACACGCAATTTTTCATGCACACAATTCATTCAGCTGACAACTTTTCACGGAATTCATTCTATCTCTCTTGATTCGATTTCATTTCAACACTTTTCCATTTCATCAGTACATTATTTTTTTCGATTAGTACCTGCTCTTTCGCCATTTTGTTTGCTCTGCAAACTTCATGCTTTCATTCTTCATGAGCAGTTAATTTTCATGTAAAATATCGAACACCTATTTCATATACTCCGAAAGACATATGTTAAACCTCATAATTATTAAAAGAACCAACAAATTCACATTTCTCCGCATATTTCAAAATCATTTTATAAATGTCATTCTGTAAAGTATAAAAATGAAAACTATACTATAACCATCTTTCCATAATTTTTTGACAAATTATTCAGAAGAGCATTTAACAAAGTGAATTATCAACCGATATGAATATGCCATTATCCTTCTAAGGATAAATGTTAGAGAATATTGAAATCGATGCCCACACATATTGAAAGCGTAAGACTGTTTCATACTACAAGGTACTTCATTAGAAGAACTCTACTGGAAGACTTATTCCTAGGGAGATAATCAAGGCATCGCATTTTCATGTTTCACACAGCCAACTCTGGTATAATGTTCTTTTGAATAATTTGTCGAAAAAAATTATCAAAATAAGGTTATGGTATACTTTTGATATCTCATACCTACAAGTGCTATAATATAGCACGAAAACTACAGAATTCTCTTTGTTGTAGTAGATTTCTTTCGTGTTTGTTGAGAAATGAGAGCGAGCGTCTGCACAACAGCAAACTATATGGCACTACTCGATCAAATTAGATGAAATTGTTCAAAGGAAACTTTCAATATTAGACGTGTTCATGTGCTTTTCATTGATTCCTAAGATTTGAACTACAACTACATGCACATGAAACATGCACGAGAAATACATAATTCTTTTAATTCTAGTAAATTTTTTTCATGTTTTGAGAAATGACAACGAGCGTTTCTGCAACCGCAACTTAGATGGCATTCGATCATCAAATTAGATGAATATTGTTCAAACACTAGAGTTGTAAAATATTGTGTTTGAATTGATAAGTACAAGTGGAACTTTCAATGTTAGATGTATTCATGTGCTTTTCATTGATTCCTAATATTCGAGACGAATATTAATCTATGCATTATCTATGCATACGACTTGCTGTATATTTTTGTCTTACAATCGATTGGAGGATATGTGAGGATTAGGGTCGATGCCTTTCATTTGTTGGACGTGGCGTAACTAATGACTTGTAGTACAAAGCAGTAACTGCCTTACGTTTTCAATAATTGTGGTCATCCATTTCAATATTCGATATCATTTATTCCCAGAAGGATATTGGATGCCTCATGAATGCACATGTTCGTTTGAATAATTTGTCAAAAAATTATTAAAAGTATGTTATAGTATGCTTTTGATATCGAATATCTATGAATGCGATAATATAGCACGAGAACTACAGAATTCTCTTTCTTGAAGTAGTTTTCGTTTATAAATATATATATATATATATATATATATATATATATATATATATATATATATATATATATATATATATATATATATATATATATATATATATCATTTAAAATTGATTTATTGCCTGTTTAAGATATTTTATTTTGAATTTTTTTAGCGATAACAGGCTTCTTTTGATATGAAAAACATTATTTTTGTTGAAGTTTCGTTGTATATCACAACTTTGTCAAAACTAATGAATATTTATAATTTCAATATAAATATTTATAATAATTCATTAGTTTCAACAAAGTTATGATGATATACAACGAAACGTTAACAAAAATGAAGTTTTTCATATCAAAAGAAGCCTGTTATTGCTGAAAACAATATATATATATATATATATATATATATATATATATATATATATATATATATATATATATATATATATATATATATATATATACTACTATAGATATCAAAATTTCAAACTTATTTAAGAAGAAAATCAAATCAGTTTTCTCGTATTTTTACATATTGACTTTTAGTATCAGACGAATATTTCTGACTTAGCATTATTATTATTTTTCAGACATTTCCTGATGGTGAAGAAGAATAAATCTTCCGAAGCGAAAGCCAACCCAGAAATATTCCTCAGCTACAAAATAAAAATATGTAAAAATACAAAAAAACCAATTTGATTTTTTCAAAAAATATGTTTGACATTTTGATATACCTACATATTAATTCATAAAATTCAATTATTCATTTTTCAGACAAAGTTGTGGTATACAAGTCAACGAAAATAAAGTTGTTCACATTAAAATAAGCCTTTAATTGCTAGAAACAGTGAGAATAAAAGATATAAATATATAAGGAAATGAAGTTTCTGTGGAAATTTTGAAGATGAACACTAAAACATTAATTTGAAAAATTCAAATTAACCAAGAGAATATAACAGAAGCTCTACTATAACATTCTCGTGGTTAATTTGAATTTTTCAAATGAATGCTCTAGTGTTCATATATATATATATATATATATATATATATATATATATATATATATATATATATATATATATATATATATATATATATATATATATATATATATATATATATATATATATATATATATATTTATATATATATATATATATATATATATATATATATATATATATATATATATATATATATATATTTGCGAGTATATCAGGTTAGGGGTCAATGACATTAGTCAGTTCCTTTTGCTTTTTAATCCTCAATATTTCGTCTCTTATTTGGAGACTTCCTCAGGAGGCTCTACAACATAAAAGCACAAAATTTAAATCTTAGATAGCCCTGAATTGTTATTGTTTCATTTTTTCCACTTTACTGATGTGTTTAAAGTTTATATATTTTAACTTTTGTGCCTAGTTCCACCTTGTGAGTTTTTTCTACTTTTGTATATCTGAATCTTCTAAGATTTCAATTTACGGCTTTTATGTTGTAGAGCCTCCTGAGGAAGTCTCCAAATAAGAGACGAAATATTGAGGATTGAGTAGCAAAAGGAAATGACTAATGTCATTGACCCCTAACCTGATATACTCGCAAATTTTAAATTAGCTGGAAGGTTGATAAAAAATGACGATTTATATATATATATATATATATATATATATATATATATATATATATATATATATATATATATATATATATATATATCCCCGTATATATTATATAAGGGGAAAAGGTCTTAGATTTATCGAAAATTCCACCTGAAACTTTTCTTCTCAAGCTCTTTGGTGTAATGCAGAGTTAAAGATTGTGCCACGACTGAATAAAGTTTTTGAATTCGGAGAGGGAAGTTACAACGACTTTTGCACCCCCTATAAATTTCATCGATCAGACACTAATTTGCTCCGTATTTTCAGCTTCTAAACGCAGAAGGACAAGAATGAACTTAATTACCCAAGAGATTTTATTGTTCTTCTGTCCTAGAGCAAAGTGGTTTATTCGATTTTCTTGTTAGCTATTAAAAATGCAAATTTAATTATTATACTTTATAATTGATGGAATAGATGGCATAGTAGACACGCAGTGGTTTATTCATTCAAAGTTCTGAAAGTCCAAATAATTTATCTCTTCAATAATTTACCTATATATGAATACTGTGAGTATATATATATATATATATATATATATATATATATATATATATATATATATATATATACATATGTACATACTGAGACTCTCAATCGAAATATCGAAATATTTCAAATAAACTCTCAGGAAGCTGTTTACACAAATGTTGTCAACGAGAACGAACTCATCCCTTTCGAGAGTGAATATTAAGAGCGTTTCTGAAACGTTACGTGAATATTCACTAGGTGAAATACCCCTCAATTTGGTATAGGACCTAAGTACGTTTTGAAAGTTATCGATTCTTGATTGATAGATGTTATAACATGTTGACTATTCATATTGTTGAATAAATCGTGAAACATTAAGCCAAGAGTTTAATTTAATTTAATATATATATATATATATATATATATATATATATATATATATATATATACATACATATATATATATATATATATATATATATATATATATATATATATATATATATATATATATATATATATATATATATATATATATATATATATATATATGAAATCTTTGATTTATTGCCTGTTTAAGATATTTTATTTCGAAAGTTTTTAGCAATAACAGGCTTTTTTTGATATGAAAAAGTTTATTTTTGTTGATGTTTCGTTGTTATATTACAACTTTGTCAAAACTAATTAATAATTGAATTTATGAGTTACTATAGATATCAAATGTCGAACTCATTTTTTGGAAAAATCAAATTAGTTTTTTTGTATCTTCATTCATTGATTTTCATTATCAGAGGAATATTTCTGACTTAGCATTCGCTTCGGAAGTTTTAGTCTTCTTCACCATGAGGAAACCTCTGAAAAACTCATGGTAAGCCAGGTGATTCTAATAAGATTCATATTTACATTTTATAATTACATATAGTTTTTTATATACCTATCCAGAATATGTATATTGTTGGTTTATGTGTGTGAAACTGAAGGTAGATCTGGAAAAAATCAGTGTTGAGATGTGATGTTTGGTGATTGTTGTGTGTTTATTTTACGAGTGTTATTTGTGAGGTTTATTTAGTTGTTGTAAATCGAATCAAGATGTTTAATGTCTGTTCTTTCACTTACTGTGTTTTCTGAATTTTTGCGAATGTGTAACATTTATAAAATTTCTCTACTTTTTTTGTCTCTTTCAGTTGCCAAAATTTTCGTATTTTTGTAATCAAAATCATGTTTTTCATGAAACATGATTTTGATTACAAAATCATATTTCATGATTTTGTAATTATGAAATTAGATTAAATTAGGAAACTCTTTAAGAGTTTTCTAATTTAAATAGACCGCATTCCCGATAATATAATCACAAACAAAATTCATATCATACGGTCGATATAAGATTGAAATTAATAATTAAATATGATGGGATTTCATCAAAGTATTTGTGGGACATATGGTCACAACACCACCGTTTTATTCAAAAGATGGACTAAAACAAATGCAAAACTTGCGAATCTTAGAAACAGGCGAATATTTCTTTTACGTTGAAGGAAGACTGATATAGTTTTAAGTACAGATTTGTTGAAACTCTCTACATCAAGCACTAAGTGGTTATTCTAAAACGATGCGAATTGAACTGAAACATATATTTCCTCGAATCCAGCAATTTTGCATGATGCAGATCACATAAACGCATGCAGGCATACATCATTTTGCGGCCATGTCAGACTCCGCCGGGATGCGGTGATGAATGTTCATGTCTTGCAGCTGTTATACGTTACAGCGGTGGAATATACATCAGTGAAACGGATATGTAACAGAATGATCTCGTAACGGATGTTGCGTGTCGGTGAACGGCGGCTTTTGTAACGTCGAAAAAGAGAGTATTCCTCCAGTTAGGTAGCTGTTGATTGTTGGCTTTTGCCTGTGAAATGTGGAAAATATGTTGCCTCATTTCATGCAATTTGAACTACTCCCTAATCACTTGTCAGAATATGAATCTAGTTTATTGAATTCTTGAGAATTTTGGAACTGTGTAAATACGACGCATGCTCTGTGAGTTGTTCAATTTAGTTTACCGTACATTTTGACATCAATCGAAAGTTTGATGTATATCGTATAACTGAACTTTTTTAGTGAGTAATACAATAATTAAATCAAGATTCAGAAATATTTCTCTGAAAGTGCACTATGTCAAAAATAAAACAAAATCGCGTTCAAGTAATAAGTAAATTCAACAAATTTCATGAATATATATATATATATATATATACATATATATTTATATATATATATATATATATATATATATATATATATATATATATATATATATATATATATATATATATATATATATATATATATATATATGCTACAAGCCAACCGTTTGTGAAGGCTTGAATCAAGATGCTTAATTTTCCAGTTAAAAGGGAATTACTTGAAAGGAACTCTTTCATTCGATCGTTAACCAAATAACGACGTTGATTTTCGTTTGAATATTAGAGTACATAGAATTTCTGTAAATGTAGACTCGAATATATTCTATCAATGTATTAACTTCATAATATTCCAGGGTAAATGATGGCGATAATAATGATTATAGTAAGTTATGAAGGAAACGTTTTCAGGAAATCTACGAAATATTCTGGGGCTCCGAATTTTACATCTTCACGAAATTTCTCTTCATTTCTCAATTCCAATTTATCGCGGTGGAAAAAGTAGAAAGCATCGATGTCTACCCATTTTCCCTCAGTAAAACCGAAACATTTCCTTGTTCCAGATCAGGTACCTTGTACGTGATATTTTCTGTAATGGGACATATCTGAGCCAAAAAGAACAAGTAGACTCTCTTTTTGCTTTTACATCGAAGCTTTTGGCAAATTGTCAACGAGCAAACCGGATTGATAGGTTTTTGCAATTTCCTCATTTCGTTCGAAAATCATCATTTAAAATCGGAAGGTTGTATATTTCGTTGACAGATTTTATATATATATATATATATATATATATATATATATATATATATATATATATATATATATTAGAGAATGAACATTAGAACATTCATTTGAAAAATTGAAATTAATCAAGAGAATGTTATAGTAGAGCTAGACGACTAATAAATATACTATGGTGCGACTGACGAGTTCCTTGCAGAACGAAACATATATGTTTCGCACTTCCATCAGGTGTGGCATCGATTTCAATATTTCTCTAACATTTATCCCTTGAAGGATAATGGAGACATCACATCGTACACGTTCACATATCTAGCTCTACTATAACATTCTCTTGATTAATTTCAATTTTTCAAATGAATGTTCTAGTGTTCATTTTCTTAAATATTTCATTCAGTGCCATGAGCACAAAAATTTCATTTATTATATATATATATATATATATATATATATATATATATATATATATATATATATATATATATATATATATATATATATATATACATATATATATATATATATATATATATATATATATATATATAAGGAAATGAAATTTTTTGTGCTCATGGCACTGAATGAAATATTTAAAAATTAACACTAGAACATTCATTTGAAAAATTGAAATTAATCAAGAGAATGTTATAGTAGAGCTAGATATATGAACGTGTACGATGTGATGTCTCCATTATCCTTCAAGGGATAAATGTTAGATACATATATATATATATATATATATATATATATATATATATATATATATATATATATATATATATTATATATATATATATATATATATATATATATATATATATATATATATATATATATATATATATATATATATATATATATATATATATATATATATATATATATATGTATATAGTTTCAAAATTCACAAATCATTCAATACTAGTGAATACTGAGACTCTTAATCAGCATATCCAACCGACAATGTTAATATTTTGTATAGGGAATAAAAAAGAATATTCTATTTAATGGTTTTGATGACTATTCTACTGCCATCAACTATTACATATGTTCATTACCAAGGTATAGAAAACCAAATGGAATGAGAATGAAAAAAAAATTATTTTGTAAGAGGTATTTTAGGAATGAGTGATGAGTGATTTTGTGTGCTTACACACGATAATTTAACTGGCATTATGATTCTACTGTTATTATTGTGTTTCTTTTTTCTTTCTTTCTTTTTTGTAAACCAGGCGTGCGAACAGGAAATATTATATTCTTCTGCAGGATTTGCGGGGATGTTTCTGTTCTCGTATTTTGTTTAATAATTGCTGTTCAGATTGCCTGTAATTCATTGAGATTGCCTGATTTCATTTTCTCAGAAACACATAGTCTATGGTTGTCCTTTTAGAAGGAAATATTTTCGTTATTATAATTGTGAATGTTGATGTTGGTTATAATATAAGTGTTTTCATGATTATTGGTCTCAACAACAACTTCAGTTAGAGATTACTATCAGAGTCAAAATCTACATCTTTGACAATACATTTATTTCTCTCAAGTAATTTTTTACTGCTTTAAACTCACATAAATAGTGTAGGCTATTGACAAAACATTTATTTCTCTTAAGTAATTTTTTACTGCTTTAAACTCACATAAATAGTGTAGGCTGTTGTCGATTGTTCCCAGATTATGGTGGTTTTGACAATGGTCTAGAGGAGAATATTGCATTAGAAAGTGTTTAAAAGTAAGTGTAATCTTAAAAATTTTATGCATTTCGTGCTTTCTGTCTTTTCCAATAGATGTTCCTGCGTTAGGAGGGTTCGTTCATTTCTTGAACGATTTATCAATATTTGGTCTGATTGACTCGAATTTTTTTTCGCATTATTTAGTAGCAGGATTGATTCGTAGGCCTAGGCTGTTTCCTTCTGACCAGCTGTGCAGAGAAGCAAACATATCAGATTTGAGGCAGTTACACTTCTATCGAGGTTCTTGGAGGCATTCAAGAACAGAGAAGACTTAGAAATGATTGATTATCATCATAATACAAGATCCAAAGCTGGAAGAAAGACCAAAACTTGGTTCTCTTTGGACGAAGACGCAGAGAGCATTCTTACATCTCTCAAAGAGAAAATATATTCTGAATCTTCCAACTGAAATCAGAGAAATCTCATTATTAATGGTTCTTGAAAGCAAGATAAGGAATTATCTGGTGAGCGAAGAGAGAATATGTCGGAATTCTTTCAGATTCCTCTTGGGATTAAACTAAATGATTAAACTCGAACTAAATGATAATACTCTCAATGAACTACCTAATAACGCGAGAACGGGTTGCAGTTTACAATGAGAAACAATAATGATAAATACTAGGAATTAAGTGAATCTGAATGAACATTTCTCTAAATATCAAATCATTCTAAATTTCTAATCTAAATTGAAATTGATCAATTCATGAATGTATGATCATTCTGTAATTTTCATCCTTTTTCATACCTTAGCGTTATAGATCTGTTAGATTTGTTCCACTTAAACAGACAGATTTTCATCGGATTAAGGCTAAGGATTTCTCTTGAGAAAGCAGTCATATTAAATTTTCAAGTTCTTTCTATGTCGAATTAGTTTCTTCGAAAGTATAATCCAACAATATCAAATTCCATGAAAACTTAGTTGGTGCATTATAAAAAGTTATTCGACGCTGAATTTCTACTCAGAAATCACGCTCATTTTACTATTTCCATTCGGATTCAGAAATGGGATGTTATATTCATGAAAGGTGCACTTCAGTCGCATAACATGAAAAATCCTTTTCCACTCGACTTTTTTATCCGATTTTCTGAGATAGTATTGGTGGATGAAACTGGAAAGTGTGCCAAGCTAGATGCTACGTAAATGTCAGAAAAATATTGGGTTTCGTTGATTTCATTTCTGTCAACTCCAATAAATATTTCATTGCTTGTAGTACACATTAAAAGATATATGATATCTTTGTCTTGGTCTTGAATATATGACATGAAAGCTTGGAATAATTGTTATGAATCACGTGAAAAATTGAATTTTTTTTTTTACAATTCTGTCTATTCGCAATATTGCATATAAAATTCAGCATTGAAACTAGTGTTGCCCAAAACGTTCTGCAGTCTTGAAGTCTTGGTCTTGGTCTTGCATTTTTGCGGAATCATTACCTAGCCCAAGATCACCAAATTGAATGCAAGACGAAGACCAAGACTCACCTTGCAAGACTTACGCAAGAACAAAACTGAGCTGCAAGACTCTTGCGGTCTTGCAGTTCACATTTGAGCTCTTTCATCTGACATTGTGATATATAATATTTTGATTTTAGTTTTGATCCCCTTGATTACTGTATATTACTATTGCAATTTATTTCAATTTCATTTTCGTTGACTTCATCAATTACATTTCATTAATATCTGTTGACTACGTTAGACTTTGCAATAGATAATATTTAACTATTAGTTTGTTCCATTTAGTTATTGTTTATTCTCATTCATTTTATTTTTATTTTCGTTGTATATATTGGCTTATGCCTTTTCTTGTTCCTCTTCTTCAATTTTTAATTATTTATTATTATTTGTGTAGAATTTGTTATTCATTTCTTGTAATGAAAATCTTTTGGGAATACATGTGTTATTATTGTTATTATATATATATATATATATATATATATATATATATATATATATATATATATATATATATAAGAAAATGAACACTAGAACATTCATTTGAAAAATTGAAATTAATCAAGAGAATGTTGTAGTAATATATAACATTCTCTTGATTAATTTCAATTTTTCAAATGAATGTTCTAGTGTTCATTTTATTAAATATTTCATTCAGTGCCATAAGCACAAAAAAATTTCATTTCCTCATATATATATATATATATATATATATATATATATATATATATATATATATATATATATATATATATATATATATATATATATATATATATATATATATATATATATATATATATATATATATATATATATATATATATATATATATATATATATATATATATATATATATATATATATATATATAAAGTTTTTGTGCTCATGGCACTGAATGAAATATTCAAGAAAATGAACACTAGAACATCCATTCGAAAAATTCAAATTGACCAAAAGAACGTTATAGTAGAGCTAGATATGTGAACGTGTACGATGTGATGTCTCCATTATCCTTCAAGGCATAAATGTTAGAGAAATAGTGAAATCGATACCACACTTGATGGAAGTGCGAGACGTATGTTCCGTTCTACAAGGAACTCGTCACCTCGTCCATCGAAGTGAGGCAATGATTTCAATCTACAAGGATCTTCTTGTGACTCCAAGTGAACTATCTATCGTAGAGTGATGAATACTCCAAAATTCCATCTATAGGAATCAGTAGAAAACATCTCTCAGATTACAGACACACCAAAAATCGAACTTTCGCATATCTTCTATACCCGTATTTAATATTCATTTCATATTCTATATCTATTCGATATTTCACTTGAAGTCACAAGAAGATGCTTGGAGATTGAAATCGTTCCCTCACTTCGATGGAGGTGGTGCAACTGACGAGTTCCTTGCAGAACGAAACATATTTCTCGCACTTCCATCAGGTGTGGCATCGATTTCAATGTTTCTCGAACATTTATCCCTTGTAGGATAATGGAGACATCACATCGTACATGTTCATATATCTAGCTTTACTATAACATTCTTTTGGTTAATTTGAATTTTTCTAATTAATGTTCTAGTGTTCATTTTCTCATGTATATATATATATATATATATATATATATATATATATATATATTCAACTGTAAGACAGTATGTCGCGCGGACGTGGTATACAGTGCTCCGGCTGCGATCTTAAAATTGATAGACATGAAGACTCGATAATTTGTGTAAACTGCTGTGTCCATTTTCATAGTAAGTGCATATTTCCAACATTGGATGATTTTGCGAAGTTTCGTGATGATAATAAAATTAATCAATGGCTTTGTGCTACCTGTTCTAAAATTTCTGTAACGAATGAATCAAATGCTGTATCAAGTAATCCCAGTTTGGGTTACAATACTGGTGAGTTTAAAAATCTCTTACACATTTGGAAAAATGAAATTGTGAGTGAAATTACTGCATCGTTTGTATCCGAAATATTGGAATTAAAACATTTGTTAGTTTCCCAAGGCGAACAAATTCGTAAATTGCATTGTGAAATAAAAGAAATCAAATCTGAGAAAAACTACATCAATACGAATACATCTGCGAGCGAACTGCAGCCGAGACCGGCTGTTGTTGAAGCCAGTGGTGCCGGTGGGATATGTACCACGGAAAACCCAAAAGAAGGATCGTCGGATGGAAACAGTTCCATTGATATCATTCAAAGGAACACCTTGAATGATGTTATATACATTGAAAGGGACTCAAATTCCAATAATAGTGGTGATAGAAACACCTCCAAAAAACAGTATGACTGGTCAATCGTGAAGTCGAAGAAAAGACCAAATTCCGGCAAACTAACACCAGTTACCGGTGATAATACTGACGATCATAAACACTCTACACGTAATCAACAAACAGGCTCACGAAAAACTGTGAGGCCTATAATTGGTACAACTAAATCTAATGTTTTAGTCGCGGCGCCAAAGAAGTCCCTGGCGTTTATACATGTTTCAAGACTCAGTCCAACAACGGAAGCAGCGGATCTTGAAAATTATATCAAACAAAGTATACAGGGTGTCACATGCGACAAGTTAAGTTCAAGAAGGCCTGATATTTATTCCTCCTTCAAGGTGACATTACCATTTGAATCATTGGATCAAGCAATGAGTCCGTCCTTCTGGCCAGAAGGTGTGACAATCAAGAGGTTTTTTCTGAAGCGCAGGCAGACAATAGTCGCCTCCTGAAACCCAAAACCAATGTAAACACTTCTGCTATCGCATTCAAGCCCAACACGTTGAATGTTACACATTTGAATATACAATGTCTAGCAACGTCTTTTAACGGCCTAGAAAATTTTCTTAAAGATGATAATATTGATATACTTGCCCTAACAGAACACTGGCAGACTACGGATCAACTAGAAAAGTTTCAAATTACTGGGTACAAGCAGATTGCTAGTTTCTGCAGATTAAAAAACAAACATGGGGGTTGTGCTATATTCAGCTGTGATCGTCTGGACTGCAAACCAAGACCAGACATTGGGAAGCTATCAATTGCAAATATTTTTGAGTGCTCTGCAATTGAATGTAAAATAAATAAAAATTTCAAGTTAATAGTCGTATGCATTTACAGACCTAACACTCAGCCAGTGGCTAACATCAACATTTTCTTTGAAAGGCTGTTGTTGGTACTGGAGATTCTGAATGGTGAATGTGATATCAAGTTCATTATAGCAGGCGATTTCAACATCGATGTACTCAAAGGAGAGAGCAACGAAGTAAAGATGCTGATGTCAATACTTGACACACACAATGTTGTTATAAGGATCTGTGAGCCAACACGAATAACTTCTCACTCTTCAACGTGTAACGATAATATTTTCACAAACATATCGGAGGGCGTTACTACCGTTTCTCAACCACATTTATCAGATCATGCAGCACAGACTTTCAGGCTTAGTGTAAATATGGACAACCATACTTACACAAGAATGCAGAATATACGTATATACTCAGAGAATGCACTGATGAAATTTGAAAGCATTATTATGAAAATAAATTGGGATGAAATTTACTCATACAAAACCTGCCAAATCAATGAGATGTGGGAGTACTTTTTTCAACAAATCAAACAAGCATTTGAAGAGTGTTTTCCATTTACAGAGGCTTCCAAAAATAGATCTACTAAAAATACCGTAATGAATGACCCTAATATTAAATTATTGAAAAATCAATTGGATATATATTACCTCATCTCCAGATACAATGCGAACACTGTTGAAATGTACAAAAAGCTAAAAAGACAATATGATCTGACCATTTCCAAGACTAAACAAGCCTACTATGCTGAAAAAATTAACAAATCTGACAATAAATCAAAATCCACGTGGCATATTGTAAACACACTACTCAACAAATCAAGTGCACAATCTAAAATGTTGGTACCATCAGGTGATCCAGAAGAAACAGCTGATAGATTTAACAATTATTTTATTAATGCTGCCCCAGATTTATGTAAAATGCTCCCTGTCAGTAATGAAGGTGTAAATATGCAATATTTGGAAAACTCCTTTTACGTTTTCGAAGTGACCACAACAGAAATAGAAAATGTGGTTAAACATCTAAAAAACACAACAACTTGCGGACATGACGGAATTCCAAATAAAATCATTAAAAGATCAATAAAATATATTGCAGAACCTCTTAGGTATATCATAAACATGTCCTTCATAGAGGGAATTTTTCCAGACAAACTAAAGATTGCTATTATAAAACCAATTTACAAGAAAGGACCTATCGACGAACCAGACAGCTACCGACCAATAAGCATACTATCATCTTTTTCGAAAATCTTTGAAAAATTACTGGCTAATAGACTTTTGAGTTTCTTTAAGAAATTTCAAGTCTTCAATGAAAACCAACATGGATTCTTGCCAAGCAGGGGAACAGAAACTGCAATTTTGGAACTCACTCAATCTATACTGATTGCCCTGGAGAAAGGAGAAATCCCAATTGCTCTTTTTCTGGATCTATCCAAAGCGTTCGATTGTGTTGAACATGAAAGGCTTCTTACAAAGTTGAATTATTGTGGAATAAGGAACAAACAACTTGATTTACTCAAAAGTTACCTGAAGAATCGAGTCCAGTATGTGAAGATTGGTACAGATGATGGTTACATCTCCAAGTATTTAAACACTTCAATGGGAGTTCCACAAGGCAGCATACTGGGACCTCTTCTCTTCATACTATACATCAATGATCTTCCAAGGGTATTGCCACATAATGCAAATACAACCATATATGCAGATGACACAAATATAGTTATCACAGCGACGAACGAAGCTGCTGCAATGCAGGATTGCAAACATTCTTTCAAAGTTGTTGAAAATTGGTGTAATCAGAACCGGCTTATTATCAACGTTAACAAGACAGATTGTATATTCTTTCAAACTGACCGATCAGTCCGGCGTGCACCTCGGTCTTTGACACTGGAGGATATTGAATTACCAATGGCTTCTAGTGCCAAATTTTTGGGAGTATATCTGGACTGCAAACTAAAATTTAAAGAACATATAGATTATTTGACTAGGAGACTTTGTTCTGTGGTGTTTTCTCTCAATGTTATGAAGCACCATGTCGATATAGATACCTTAATGGTAATCTATTTTTCAAATTTTCAGTCGCTTCTTTCTTATGGGGTCATATTTTGGGGAAGTAGTTCCCAATGGAATCGGGTTTTTGTTATACAGAAACTAGCGTTGAGAACGATATATAGAATGAAGTTGAGAGACTCGTGCAGAGGATTATTTAGAACAAAAAAATATTAACGCTAAATGGATTATTTATCTATAAATCCTTATTGTTTTTGCACAAACACGAAAAATGCTACGAGAATTATAAGAGCGGCAACAAAACGAGAAGAATGGAACCCTTCTTATATCCTCGACATAAATTGAGCCTGCTAGAAAATAGTGCTATGTATATGTCAATGAAACTCTTCAATGCACTTCCAAGAAGATTCCAGATGATTCCTGATTTTCGAAAATTCAAAAAACTTATTTTCGACCTATTAATTAGATGTGAACCATATAACACAACAGAATTTTTTGAATATTGCAAGCGTGAAATGTGAGAGTTAGCTAAGGTTTTTTCTGTTCTTTGACGTGTTTCTATATTTTTACAAATTTTTGCTTTCAAGCGATAATGTAAACTTATGAAATGAATAAAATTATTATTATTATTATTATTATTATTATATATATATATATATATATATATATATATATATATATATATATATATATATATATATATATATATATATATATATATATATATATATATATATATATATATATATATATATATTATATATATATATATATATATATATATTTTTTTTTTGAAAGTTTTTAGCATTAACAGGCTTTTTTAATATGAAAAAGTTTATTTCTGTTGACGTTTCGTTGTTATATTACAACTTTGTCAAAACTAATGAATAATTGAATTTATGAGTTACTATGGATATCAAATGTCAAACTTAATTTTTTGAAAAATCAAATTAGTTTTTTTGTATATTCACTTATTGATTTTCATTATCAGAGGAATATTTCTGGCTCAGCATTCGCTTCGGAAGTTTTAGTCTTCTTCACCATGAGGAAACCTCTGAAAAACTCATGGTAAGCCAGGTGATTCTTAAGTGTGATTATATTTACATATATACAATTACATATAGTTTTTTATATATACTTATCCAGAATGTGTATATTGTTCGTTTATGTGTGTGAAATTGAAGGTAGATCTGGAAAGAATGAGTTGTGAGATGTGATGTTTTGTGATTGTTGTGTGTTTATTTTGCGAGTGTTATTTGTGAGGTTTATTAAGTTGTTGTAGATAGAATTTAGATGTTTAATGTCCGTTCTTTCATTGACTGTGTTTTCCAAATTTTTACGAATGTGTAACATTTCTAAAATTTCTCTACATTTTTTGTCTCTTTCAGTTGCCAAAATTTTCGTATGGCAAAAATAATTTATAATTAATTTATAATTTACGAAAATTTTGGCAACTGAAAGAGACAAAAAATGTAGAGAAATTTTAGAAATGTTACACATTCGTAAAAATTTGGAAAACACAGTCAATGAAAGAACGGACATTAAACATCTAAATTCTATCTACAACAACTTAATAAACCTCACAAATAACACTCGCAAAATAAACACACAACAATCACAAAACATCACATCTCACAACTCATTCTTTCCAGATCTACCTTCAATTTCACACACATAAACGAACAATATACACATTCTGGATAAGTATATATAAAAAACTATATGTAATTGTATATATGTAAATATAATCACACTTAAGAATCACCTGGCTTACCATGAGTTTTTCAGAGGTTTCTCATGGTGAAGAAGACTAAAACTTCCGAAGCGAATGCTGAGCCAGAAATATTCCTCTGATAATGAAAATCAATAAGTGAATATACAAAAAAACTAATTTGATTTTTCAAAAAATTAAGTTTGACATTTGATATCCATAGTAACTCATAAATTCAATTATTCATTAGTTTTGACAAAGTTGTAATATAACAACGAAACGTCAACAGAAATAAACTTTTTCATATTAAAAAGCCTGTTAATGCTAAAAACTTTCAAAATAAATACCTCAAACAGGCAATAAATCAATTTCAAGAAATATATATATATATATATATATATATATATATATATATATATATATATATATATATATATATATATATATATATATATATATATATATAATAAGTGCTGCGTCTAAATGAAAGTTGCATTCCATACTCTAATACACTATTGCGTCCTGAATAATGATGAATTTAAGGTATATTTCGTACTTTTGTTATTGAACTCAAGTAAAGGTTATTGTTTGTATTAGAATATATTATTTAGGTTAGTATTCTATGCAGCAAGACGAAGGCCATGTTTGCTCACTCGAGACCAAGACCAAGACTGCCTAAGTCTCGTCTTGGTCTTCTTTGGGCAACACTTCTTTGAAACTGAAATTCTATGATAATTGACAAATAGTGAAAGCAGAAGGAGCTACGTAAACATTTTATTCAAACACCTCCAAGCTTTGTCTCTAAATGTGTAAGATTTGGTATCATGCCTAATCGTTCCGGTTCACACCCTAGCGGGCAATTCGATAACTAGTTTTCAGATTCTCAAATTCTTCATACTTACGAAGATTTTTCATCAAAATATCTCAACTGAAACATTCAGAGAGCTGCCTACACAAATTATATCAACAAAATAATATGAAAACAAAATAATATAAAACCACAACCTATCAATTTCCAGAGTGAACATTAATTTACCTATTCACCTGATTCGAATATTCTGAAGATAGGGCCTGAGTGCGTTTGGAAAACCATCAAAACTTGGTTATTGGGATGCAAGTCACTGAAGATCTCCTCAATAGAGTTGAACTATCGTATGGTATTTCCATTGAACAACTACGATATTTTTCGGAACGCACTTCATATTCGCTCTCTTAAGTGATAAGTTGTGTTTTCGTTGAAGAAAATTCGATTGTTACATAGGTAAATGAGCATACAGTAGTAACATGAAACCATAAAATATCAGCGCCATTTTTGATAATCCAGTGCACATCCGGCAAATGACAGATATACCCGGTATTGCTTTGCGTGAAAAGGTGCCCATTATTTTTTGGAGAACCTGAGTTATTCAACAAACTATAAACTATTTGTACCTGTAAACCAGTGTTTCCCAACGTAGGCCTACGCAACAGATGTGGGCCATTTGATTGTTAAAGGGGGTATTTCGAAAATACATTAATACTCGACACGAATTCAACTCTTTCGCTTGAAATGTCAATTTTTTCACCCTTTTCGGGAGGCGTAAAAATTTTAGAAATGCTGAGGTAAGGCATGGCACAAAAAAGGTTGGGAAATACTGCTGTAAATCATCAAATAAGATGTACAACAATCTTACCAACGTTCGAACAAATCCCCAAATTTTAAGACCAACATTAGTTTTATTTAGATTTTGACTTTATGATGTCCCTTCGCAAAGCTGCTTCTGAAGAGAGAGAGAAATGAAATTTACGAGAGCCTGACCTAAGGAAAAAAAGTTCACTCATTTCGTATACCTACTGCATACCCAAATACATATATCAAAAATATTTAATAAAATTAGTAAGTCAAATTACATTACACACACACACACACACATATATATATATATATATATATATATATATATATATATATATATATATATATATATGTATATATAGAAAAAGGAATTTACGGTATAGACCTGCATTTTTTTTTGTAACCGCCGTTGACATATGTTTTGAGCTATTGGCTCTCTTCAGAACGGCGTAGTTCAAATTTCAGATGCTCGAACTTGGAAGTTAATTAAAACACAAAATTCAACGCAATTGGATTTGGAGCACTGAAAGGCAAATCAGACTCAAAACTGAATTCAGCGTTTTGTGAGCATTCTTCTTAGTTTTAAGAAATATATTGATTGGATGAATGAAGTAGTACAATGTAAGGAGTGTTTCACATTAACTATAATTTCTATTATATATCTATACAAATAACGATATTCTGTCACTGGTAATAAACGAGAAATGATAAATGTGGTGAAGAATATTTCAGAAGCATCTAGTGAATAGAACAAAATCGCAAAAAGCACGGTCCAAGCTAAATTCATGGTCCAACGAACTTCTGGACCTTACGGTCGGAGGTTTACTGATGCTATCTAATTTGAATAACGTGGTCATATTTTGGTTTATATGAATTATTCCAAAGTAGACACTGAAAGCTTATATATCAAGTTATGAACATAAATTTTCTATATCTAAAATTCAGCCGCAAGAAACTCAATAAAGTATGAGTATATCGATGCTGTCTTATCTGTCTTACCCATTCCGAAAGTTTCGATTCAGTTATAAATTTGTGTTAGAAGAACTGGAATCACTTGCTTGGAGTTTGGCGCATTCAATTGTATTTTATTAATGACACAAATCCGTGATGTGAATCAACTACGAATTCGTCAGAAGGACCTAGTTTCATGAAGTACAAAACAGAACTGCAAAAAAATAGGTACAGAATGAAAAATCCAATTAATCATGATACAATTATCATCAATTTATATGTATTTTGCTTTTGTATTTCGGTTATTTAATGCACTCTCTATATTACGCTAGGTCCATAATCTAATTTTTGAATTAACATAAAAATTGTGAGAAGGATCAAGCCATACGAATGGTTACGTCCAGTATGCCGCAAGGTTGTAGTTTTGGTCTGTGTAGTTTTTTTGGTTTTTCAATGATTCATCTTTAACTGTTGAGCATTTTAATATTTTGATATTTATGATGATTTCAATCGGTCTTGTAGAATCTTGTAAACTGTACTAATTCCCAAGAAACCTTCACACTTATATATATATATATATATATATATATATATATATATATATATATATATATATATATATATATATATATATATATATATATATATATATATATATATATATATATATATATATATATATATATATATATATAGTAGTAAATACTGGGACTTTCAATCGAAATATCGAAATATCGAAATATTACAAATAAAACTCTCACGGAGCTATCTACAGAAATGTTGTCAACGAGAACGAACCCATCACTTTCGAGGGGAAGTAAAACAGCGTTTCGAAAAATTCATCGATCTTTTTGAATGATAGTATACAATTGTTTCATCATTATTATGAATTATCAGTCCATATTTAATCTATCAATCAAGAATCGATTACTTTGAAAACGCCCATAGGTCCTATACCAAATTGAGGAGAATTTTTTTCAGTGTTAAATTCACGTGAGCTCCCTCTATCGTAAAAGAGACGTATAAACTCTCCCTAGCGTTCACGATTCCTACTCATGACAACAGTAGCGCGAGTGTGAGGCTTTGTAGAATTTCATTCGAACACTACAGAAAACTTTTTGCAATGTGTAAGAATAGTCCTATGCCTAATCGCTCCTGGTGCGATATATATATATATATATATATATATATATATATATATATATATATATATATATATATATATATATCAGGCAATACTCCTTTTCATTAATGTTATATATATATATATATATATATATATATATATATATATATATATATATATATATTTCTTGAAATTGATTTATTGCCTGTTTGAGGTATTTATTTTGAAAGTTTTTAGCATTAACAGGCTTTTTTAATATGAAAAAGTTTATTTCTGTTGACGTTTCGTTGTTATATTACAATCTGATAATGAAAATCAATAAGTGAATATACAAAAAAACTAATTTGATTTTTCAAAAAATTAAGTTTGACATTTGATATCCATAGTAACTCATAAATTCAATTATTCATTAGTTTTGACAAAGTTGTAATATAACAACGAAACGTCAACAGAAATAAACTTTTTCATATTAAAAAAGCCTGTTAATGCTAAAAACTTTCAAAAATATATATATATATATATATATATATATATATTTATATAAATATCTTCAGGATATTTATTCTATAAAACAGCCTATATGCAAAAATTTCATGTCATACTTTCTCCAAATGTTTTTGCTTTTTGCCAGCTAACTTTAGCAAAAAGTTTAGAATAATTTGAACTGATTGACAGTTCTTTCAAATCAAATACTATCTATCATTGGGAATTATTCATTCCGAAGTTCTAACACAGTTGCAATTTGTAGCAAAACGTTAACAAGATAAATGTTTCATTTCGAATGTCTTTCATTTGCGGACCATATAAAGTTTTACTAAGAATGTATACTTTTCTCACTATTCAATCTATGTATGTGCTAACTCTAACAATTTTTTCTTTTGATTTTCTTTTGTGGGTTACTCGAAATTTCCATAGTATTTCATCAGATTTTAAGAGAATTTTACTTGATTTCTTTGAAGTTTATAATGTATTCAAGATTCACAATACTTCTGTATATATAACAAACGTGAAGCAAAATAAAACATGCTATATTTTCGTGTTATCCTTGAGACTGAATCGAATGTACTTATTGATGGGTGAAATATCCTCGAGCATATCTCGAATGAAATGTTTCGAGCTAACAATTCATTCTATTCATAACAAATACCAGTTTGTCTGCAATATTCATTCGTGATTTCTTGATTAATTCTTGGTAACTTTTATGGTGGCTGGAGAAATTTTAGGACTTCAGGGGCCAACGACAAGAGAACACGACAGAACAACGGAGGAAATAACTCGGATAGTCCCTTGAAACTCAGATCAAATAAGGAACTACGGTATCTCAAACATTTTCACTGGTTTCTGACCCTTGAAGTCTCTGCTTTAACTTGCTGCACTGAATAGAAGATCTCTTGCAGAACATTATGAACGAAAAAAGCATTAATCAAATTGAGCAATTCATTCGATGAGGATTAATTGTAAGGAATATATGGATTTACAGATACATTTTGATAAATACAGAAAACCTACATGCACATATACCTTAATTCCTAAAGATAGTAATCAACCATTAAATATTAAAATTAGCTCTTTTTATTCTTGTATACATAGACTTTTGTCCATCCCGCTCTCTGATGAAAATTCTAACAAAGAGGTGAAAAATCTGAAACTTCTAGCAAATACGAACGGTTATGATGGAAACATAATAGATAATCTTATAAGAAAAAAGCAACGGAGAATTCTTTTGAATTCAATTTATCACTCCCAAATTATGAAAAGCAAACAAGAATATCATTTTATTAATTTCAAACCTCATCTCAGCGAAAAAATTCGCGAAAGATTGAAGAAAAAAGATAAAAACAATTTGTACTAACAAAAGAAATATTAAGTCACTTTTAGTGAATAATAACGAAAAGATAAATGTTGAAGAGAAAAGCGGGATTTATAAAATTTTTTTTAATGAATGTCCATCGTTTTATATCGGTCAAACAGGTAGAAAAATAAAAACTCGGGTTGACGAGCATAAAAGGTCGATTTTGTACAATGTTAATGAAACCGGATTCTCAGAGCATTTTATTAACTCCAACCACTTTATAGACTTTGAGAAAACCAAATCAAAATTATTGAAAATAATTTCAACAAATTCAAAATATTGCATTATTGGAATGACATTGACTAGATACGAGTAGTCGAAATTTGGGAGAAGATAAGTTGTCCTATATCTGTTTTCATGGGATTATCTCAAGGTACTCTTTCGGAACCTTTTTGATGTTTATGAATACTTGAACCTGGACGTCATATCGTAGGATGATGATACTGTAGCTACGGTTGATGGAAAAAGATAGAAGAAAATCTTAGGGAAAGTCTTATTGATTATGCTGAAAAAAAAATTTGTCACTTTCTCAGCAGGAAAAGCGGACGAGCCGGTGTTCCATGTCTCAGGGGCTTATGATGCTTGTTCTTAAGACTTGGATGTTTTTTTGTGAGACTGATGTCAAACGATATTTCGCTGGATCAGCCCTTGAGAAGCATAAGTACATGAAAAATGCTCATATTGAATCCATTTTACGCGATTATTTGTTTGGCAACTGATGCTATAAAAATGCTTCAGATTCTGTAGCGAAAGTAGAGAATCGTATTTTCCTTGTTATTCTCGAACAAATGACTTTGATAATCTATCTTTGCTTTGTTTCAGGATTCAAATATTCGAACTATTAGAGCAATATACATTTATCTTTCGATATTATGGATTATTACACAAAACAATAAAAGTATCTCACTATGTAACGAAAGTAGCGGACTGCTTTGAAATTCCTTCATGCCCGAGTAACTCCATCCAGGAAAATATATGGTATTATTTATAATACGATGAATTTCGTGAAGCTATTTTAAATTAATATCAGAAGAAATTCATGTCAACACAAAGGGTGATGCTTTTTTAAGCTTGTTTTGGGTGGATGATAGGTGTCTGTTTATTCTCTTGATCTCAATTCACTTCATCATTGGGGATAGGTTTTGATTCGATAATGATTGTTACTTTTCAGCTTAAGATCATTGTTTATGCTGGACATTATATTCAGTTTCTAGTTCATACTGATTATTATATGTTGTATATTCGAGTCAAATCTAGGAAATTCGTCCACACATAAGCTTTCAGAATAGGTGACATACTGTTTATCGGCATATAGTTAAAAGCTGTTTTCAAGGAAATTCTTCTCGATTTGAAGTGAATTCACTCATATAATAATAATAGTTTTTTTTTCAAGAATAATGGATGGGTACAATAATATTTAGAAATGATTTCAATATAATGGGTATTAGATAATAACATTTTCCGAATAAAAACAAAAATATACCATAAATTGCTAGCTCACAAAGACAGGGCCTGTTAGTGAACAAACTTATGTAATTTGAACATTCACTAATTGGGAATAAAATCCAAATCAATTTGTACGAGGAAGATACAAACTCGTATTGTTAGAAGCAGTAGAGACAAATTTCTTGAAATAATAAATAATTTTTTGGAAGACATAGTTTAAATGAGTAAATTTGAGATAAGTTCTCGAAGCACTTTAGCAGTTGCAATACAGCTCTAGAATTCATATGTGTTCTGGAGTCATTAATCATGAACAATCCTCATATAGACTACAGTATTTGTGATACATTGTGAATTATTCGTCGCAGCTCAGAGTATCAGTTACATCTGAAGAGGCAATTATATTTGTTGAGCAATATTGTCAGGTATATTCACCAAAATGTAGTGGAAATCACGGAATACCATCAATTTCAATTATAACTATCACTATCTAGTGGTAAAAATATCCAGACTAATAACAGAATGGATCAATAAAGACTTGGCAGCAATAAATGAATGGCTAAGCGATAACAGTGGTATCTCTGAATGTGACAAAGTCTCAATTTATAGTTTTTGGTGGAATTCTTAAAGTGAATAGAAAGGAAAAGGTAATTATTAAAATTGAAAATCGAATATTGACAGGGTAAGACTTGTTGAATATTTAGGTGTTATGTTAGATGATAAATTGAGTTTCAATGATCATGTCGACTTCATATCGTGTGAAACCTCCAATAACATCAACTTTCTGAAAGAATTGGAGAAAATTTGACGACATATGTGAAGTAATTGCTCTTTAAGTCAATAATAATGCCACACTTTGAATATTGTTCCACTCTGTTATAGGGATTGAGTAAAGAAAAAACTCAACAACTACAAAAGTTACAGAATAGAGCTCTGCGAACAATTTTGAAATGTAATAGATATGCTCCAATCCAAATTGTTGAGAACTAATTTCAGTTAAACAGAGAAAACGTTCTGCAGAATATATATTTATATTGAAAGTTAAAAAACAAATTTTTCCCATATAGAGTACTAAAAAATATAACATGTGACAGTGAAATGCAAGGTTATGATACAAGAAATGCTTACAATTTGTACATGCAAGTCTGTAAGCTCTCTGAATCTAGAAATAGTATATACTAGTGCGCGGGTAGATCAATAATAAAAATTAATTTATATGAAATATAGATCCATAAAACCGTCTAAGTCGGCCATGTAGCCAGATCATTGAAACTATATGAGTCGTGTATGTAGCCACATAATTGAAAATATTTTCATCGATTGGATTAATCAAAGTAGGAGATTAATCGATACGTTTTAATCTAGCATTCAAATACAACTCCTTCATGAAGTGAATATTCACATTGTTGCCAGATGGCGAATTGAGAGAAAAGCAATACAATGTCCTTTCGTCTGAAAACACATTGTACTGCATTGTATTGCTACAGAAACTAACATAATAGGTATAATATGAAGAAGTAAACAGCAACCTTAAGGTATTCAAGCGTAAATTAGCTAAGTTCGTTTTAAACATATAATTATATATAATATATTTGAATATAAACTTAAATTCAAACACTTGAACTTATGATTTACAGTTTATTGACTACATAGCATGACGCGTTTCGTCGTTACAAACGACTTTTTCAGATGCTTACAGAATAATAACAACATTTTGAAAAACACTGGTATAAATATCAGGGAATTTCGGTATTCTATGGTTTTGGTTTTGCCTAAGATATTCCATTCTGAAAAATAATTTCTATTACATGAAAAGGTTTAACAAGGGTGAATTGTTTAATTCTATCTGCTCATTGAGCAAATTTCCAGAATCTTTAAGCCGATTTATTTCCACTATTTCCCAATAATCTAATTGACTACTTCTCTCTATATTGTGTAAAATTTTGAAATTCGTATCGAAAGTATGGTTTTCTTCTCATAAATGGTTAGCATAATTCGAATTACTTTTCTTATGGGCGAAGCTATATTCATGTTCCTGTATTCTAGTACCGAAATTTCTACTAGTTTTACGTATAGAAATTTAAATAAAATTTATATACGCAAATTTAAATAAAAATTTGTATATATTTGCAGTATGTGCCATTATTAAATTATAAGGTTTTAATATCTTAGCAATGTTAGTACTCAATTTTGTAATGTATGGTAAAGGAATGTAATTATTTTAATTATTATTCAATTTCACAGACATAAACCAATTGATATACATATTCTGGATAAGTATAAAATTCAACTTTATGTAATTATATATATGTATATATAAATCACACTCATTAGAATCTCCTGGCTTACCATGAGATTTTCAGAGGTTTTCCCATGGTGAAGAAGACTTAAACTTCTGAAACATATGCTAAGCCAGAAATATATATATATATTATTTTGAAAGTTTTCAGCAATAACAAGCTTTTTTGATATGAAAAAGTTTATTTTTGTTGACGTTTTGTTGTTATATTACAACTTTGTCGAAATGATGAAATATTTCGTTATATATATATATATATATATATATATATATATATATATATATATATATATATATATATATATAACGAAATGTGTCTGAACGTTATGCTTTCTTGAAACATCCAATTCTCGTTCAATTATCTATTATTAAATTGCAAGTTGAGAAATTTCATTGCGACTTTCTTCGAAACTGGGAAAATATTTTATATTACTTTTTTTCTATATTCATACACATGCCGAAAAAAACAAATCAGTATGGTGTTAGTGTAAAATAGAAAGAGGATAATGTAATCACCCCCAGAAATTCGATCTTGCATAATACATTGTTTGATTTGAATAACACAATTTGGCCCAGACAGAGAAAGCTAGATGATAGAAAGAATAATTGAATGCATAACCCTTAAATAATTCCTGTTGTTACCAGTCCTGAATTGAAGGCATTTGAAATTGAGAAGGTCATTGAGATCTCCAGATACTCAAATTCAAGACTATTTTGCACTTTATTTGTCACTTTTGATATTATCTTCAAATAAGTATTTTTGAGAGCTCTAACCTGATCCAAAATTATCATGTAATCAAGTGCATCCTCCATTTTACCTGTTCGCATTCGAGATAATGAATGGTTAAATTCTTCTCATCGATGATGAACACTTGACTCCACTCAACTTCTCTGCAGGCGTTCCTGTTTAGCAACGAGCAATCTCTACTTGAAGATGAAAGTTAGGATATTATGCTGAGATATGTGTTTTTCGATAAGTATACTTGTAGTTACGGTCTAATTAACTA
This sequence comes from Henosepilachna vigintioctopunctata, assembly GCA_030704895.1. Lineage (NCBI taxonomy): Eukaryota > Metazoa > Arthropoda > Insecta > Coleoptera > Coccinellidae > Henosepilachna > Henosepilachna vigintioctopunctata. The sequence goes on from JARQZJ010000065.1 coordinate 4,253,396, forward strand.
GTCTCAACTCGCTCAGTTCCTATTCTCAGTCTATTATTCGAGAACGATATCTTCCCAGTTCAGTCACGAGAAAGCACCACCTTAAATCCATTAAACTGCAATTTTATTTAAAGGGTGTTTTTTAGAGGAATGGAACTTTAAATTGCAATAAACCAACGATGGATCATTCGATTGACAAGAATGTTTTCTATTCGAAAGATAATCTTGTGGCATTACATTTTAAATATTATTTCTGGCATATGACCGCTACGGCTGGCTCGGATGTAGTCCAATCTGAAAGTCCAATTTTCGATGACTTCTTTCAACATTTGTGGCCGTATATCGGCAATAACACGGCGAATATTGTCTTCCAAATGGTCAAACCTTTGTGGCTTATCCGCATAGACCAATGACTTTACATAGCCCCACAGAAAGTAGTCTAGCGGTGTTAAATCACAAGATCTTGGAGGCCAATTTACAGGTCCAAAACGTGAAATTAGGCGGTCTCCAAACGTGTCTTTCAATAAATCGATTGTGGCACAAGCTGTGTGACATGTTGCGCCGTCTTCTTGAAACCACAGCTCCTAGACATCATGGTTTGCAATTCAGGAATGAAAAAGTTAGTAATCATGGCTCTATACCGATCACCATTGACTGTAACGTTCTGGCCATCATCGTTTTTGAAGAAATACGGACCAATGATTCCACCAGCCCATAAAGCGCACCACACAGTCAGTTCTTCTGGATGTAACGGTACATACACTTGAGGATTATCTTCACTCCAAATGCGGCAGTTTTGTTAGCTGACGTAGCCATTCAACCATAAATGCGCTTCATCGCTAAACAAAATTCGCTTATAAAAATCGGGAACAACGGCAATCTCGTTTTGGGCCCATTCGACGAATCTACGCCTTGCTTGATAATCATTTGCCTTCAATTCTTGCACGAGTTGGATTTTGTAAGCACGCAAACCATGATCCTTCCGCAAAATCTTCCATAAAGTGGATGGACACAGATCCAATTCCTGTGCTCGATGGCGGATGGACTCATTCGGGTCTTCCTCAATGCTACGCTCTACAGTAGCAATAGCTTCTTCTGTACAGCGTCTCTGGGAATGCGAGTTATCAATAAGAGTAAACGTAGTAACCACGAAAACTTTTCATAGTTAATCGAATTAAGTGCTTTGATGCACGATTTTGTCGACGATAAAATTAACGTAGTGCGCGATACGTATTCCGCACAGAACCATTAATTTCGAAATAAAATTGCACTATTTGCAAGCGTTGTTCAGGCGTAACTCTGTTTATGAGGAATTGCCAAACCAAGCTGAGAATACATCACTTCTCAGCTGTAAAATCGGTCGCCATCTTCAACAGTAATGCCAACTTAAAGTTCTATACCTCTGAAAAAAACACCCGTTATATGGATCAAGACGTCAGTGCAATTAGTCGCTTTTTCCGATAAATCGAGTACCAACAACTTGTTACGGCCATTCCGTTCAGATATTCTGCAGCAAATTGGAAAAATATCAACCCTAAAGTTCTATCAATAGCAACTTATCGTGAAAATTTTCAACAAATTCGAGGGCCCACATAGTTGTTCGGTAGGGCTTGCAGTTGAAACACCATCTGGTCGTGATATTTATTGATGGATGAAAGCGATATTCAGCAGAAAATATTCATGAACAACAATGTTTAGGGATCTTTATAAATAATGAGGAGAAATATGGAAAACATCTGTTCATTAATTCAAGGAAATAATATAGGAGAATTTCGGAAAAAGTGAGTTATTCATTACACCCATAATGTTATTTCAATGATTTGATTTATGATAATCCCAAAAACACTTTCAACAACAGTAAATTGAGAATTGAATCGAATGAATCGATTTGAGATTTTTCGGTTTGAATTCTGAAAAAAATATAATTAAATCTTACTAAATAAGTAATATCAATTTATTTTACATATTCGATATTTCTCAGATCATGGAATGAAATCAGTGGAGAATTTATCGTGTTTTATCGAATACTATTTTTTCGAAATGTAAAACAACTTTTTGCCCTCGAGAAAACCTTTTATGATATCCTAAACTTTCAGTTCTCTGCTAATGCTTCGTTCTATATTTCAATCGAAATATGGATTTGATTGAATTCCCACGTTATCTACAGTTCCATTTTATGCAGATTCCGTAATTGCTTGTCAAATTTCCAGCATTTTCTGTAAAATACGAATTGAATTCATGAGCGGAAAACGTTAATCGCGGTATTGAGTGTGATAAATATATATATATATATATATATATATATATATATATATATATATATATATATGTATACATTTTTTTTTCAAAATTAATTTATTGCCTTTTCAGGTAGTTTATTTTCAATGTTTCTAGCGATAACAGGCTATATATATATATATATATATATATATATATATATATATATATATATATATATATATATATATATATATATAATATAGAACTATTGAGACGTTCTATAATATAGAACGTTTCAATACTTTTCGTGATAAATTACAATTCACACTTGAAGAAGAAAAAGATGAAAAATTAAATTTTCTTGATATAACAATTATAAGGTAAGATAACAAAATTTTTACAAGATGGTACAGAAAAGAAATAAATTCGCAACGAATCATAAATTATATAAGTAATCATTACTATTCCCAGAAAAAAGGTATAATAGTTAACATGAAACACTTAAAGAAGTTCGTACTCTTCTCATGAAAAATAATTACCCATTAAATTTAATCAACAAAATCATGAAAAACAGAGTTCATAAATTATATAATACTTTACATTCAAAAAGAAGCAAATCTAACAAAAATAATTACATTCCCTTACCATATATTCCAAAATTAAGTACGACCATTGCAAAAATATTAAAACCTTATAATTCAAGAATAGCACATACTGCCAAAAATCAAATCGAAGAAATATATACAAAATTAAAAAGTAAAACTGTAACTCAGAGAAAAACTCATACAGTTTATAATATTCCGTGTAACAATTGCAATAAAAGCTATAAAGAACAATTGCAGAAAAGCTCGAAATAAAATATCTTAAACAGGCAATAAATCAATTTCAAGATATATATATATATATATATATATATATATATATATATATATATATATATATATATACACATATACACATATATATGAATGATTTTTTTTTATAAATACAAACTGAATGTTTGTAGCAGTAACAGGCTTCGTTTGATATGAAAAACTGAATTTGTGTTGACGTTTCGTTGTATATCACAACTTTGTCAAATCTAATGAATGATTATTAAATATATCATTAATTAATTAATATATTATAATCATTATTAATTATAATATATTTAATAATAATTAAATATATTTTTATACAACGAAACGTCAACAAAAATAAAGTTTTTCATATTAAAAGAAGCCTGTTATTGCTAAAAACATTCCAAATAAACTGTCTTAAACAGGCAATAAATCAATAAATATAAATTTATATATAACATATATATATATATATATATATATATATATATATATATATATATATATATATATATATATATATATATATATATATATATATATATATATCGAAGGAACGAAGAATTTTGAGTATTAAAACATGTTCAATCTCATATGCAACATTGGTATTCTTTGTAACATTTCTAACAAACAAAAACTTAGTTGTCTAGATAGAAAAAAATACAATTTTCACCGCTGCTGAAGGCACTGACTGTCAAGTGTCCAATTTTACGTTAAAGGAGAGAATGTGAAAGTATTTTTACAGTTTCTCACGTTTTCCATTACGTACAAGTGTTCTCAAGTGAAACAGGAAACAGGAAAGATAGAAAGTTAGCACATTTTTTACGTGTTGGAAACACAATCGTGTTATGGACTAATTGTATAAGTTAGGAGAAATATATATAAGATATTATTAAAAATAATTACTATGCAGAAATTTCAGAGCATTTTGCATGGGTAACCCATATAAGGTTAACAAACCTGAAATGACATGAACTTAATTCAGCAAAGACTGAGATATAAATCTAGTACGGAGGAATATTCGAGTGCTAAAGAACTAACATATTCATATTATTTTTTTTTTAAATTCAATGGACGATGAGTCAACTGTGTGATAGTTCACAGAATTCAACTAAAAATCACTAACTGAACAATTTTTTATTCCACTCGTTTCGCCTGTTACGCCATTCTTGATAATGCCGAAAAAGGCGAAACTAGTCTAGTAAAGAATTGTTCATTTAGTTATTTTTAGGCAAGTATATCTTATTACCCCTCATCATTTTTTTTTTGACGTTTCGTTGTATATCATAACTTTGTCATTACTTATGAATTATTGAATTTTCTGAATTACTATAGATGTCACTTAATTTTTTGAAAAAATATAATTGGCTTTTTTGTTTCTTTAGTATTCAGAGGAATATTACTGGCTTAGCATTCGCTTTGGAAGTGTATTAGTCTTCTTCACCATGAGGAAAACTCATGGTAAGCCAGGTGATTCAAATAAGTGGAATTTATATAGGTATACATGTCGTTGGAAGAAAATCATGGATTTCGAACCTAGATCTTACTTTTGAGGATGGAATTTCAACATATGCTATATTCGAATGAATGTGTATTATCTCATATGTAATAATATATACTCTGAAGGATTCACATTGTGAATCTCTCTGCACTGTGAATGTCTCAATCATTCATCACAATTCGAAAAATTTTCCAATTAATTCTTTTCACTTTATCACTGAACTATTAAATAACTTAATCTCTGAATTACTCAATTTACTTAATTTTTATTAATTTAAAAAAAAATAGTTTTCACTGAAAGAAATAAGTCTCGAATGGTTGCAAACAAAAATATAAAAGTTTATTCAGTGATTCGTCTCATTTCAACATGATTACAACTCTTAATATAATTTCATCACATATTCTTGTCAGAAAATATCCATCTGATGAAATTCGTTAGTTTTTCTCATATGTAAAAAACCCCAAAATTCAAATGAAATGACACTCTTTATTTTTCAGCATTTGACGTAAATAAAGACGAATATAATAATAACAATAATTATATTCATTTAGTTGAAGCTACACTATAAATTTACATATTTAGAACTGCCAATATAAATTACATACCTATCTCATTGTTTAAAATACGCCTTCTTAGTTTTCAATATACTTGATGAGTTATTGAAAGCCTTGAATCCGTCATAGTGTATGCTATTTTTAAATTAGGAAACCTTACAACTTGGGATATAAGAACAATCATGCCCATGCACATCACTGACATATGTTTTATTTTTCATTACATTACATGGAACTAAGTGATTTTTCATTTTATATATGAATATATATGAAGTAAAGAGTATTCTTTTTTAACACACATTAGTTCCATTAGCTCCAAAGAGTTCAGCATAATTTTAACAGGGCATATTGCCTAAAAACCTATTAACCTATTAACCTATTGCATATTAAAATTGTTCGCATGGCTTTATTCTGTAACTTTTGTAATAGTTTAATTTTTTATTTGGTCTAACCAAATAACAAAGTGGAGATGTAATCAAAATGTAGCATTATTATAATCATTCAGCAATAAAATATTAACGCAAAAGTGCCGATTTAGTGTCTATTTCCGAGCAAAATAAAAAACGAAATGATATTTCCGGAGAGAAATCAAATCAAACCGGACCGTTATATTATGAGATAATAAATGAACATGCTTCGAATGACTGAGTGAATGTTATAAAAAATTATATATCGCAATGAAATTAACTATATTGGTCCACTCACATAATAGAATAGCACAATAAATATTTTTGCAGGCAGTATCTATAAAAACGTGGATAATGCGGCCCTATTGATATAAAAGATGATCAATATTCTAACAAAACTGTTTATTTTCGATCAGCCGCTGGTTGTTTCTTTCGTTAACCAATTCGTTTGGAAATTAATATTTCAACGGAATTCCCCTAAAAATGTTTCAGGATTAACAATCTATGTTGCAAAATTTTCAATGATGAATTTGAATGAACAATCACAATTCATATAAAAAATATGCAAATATTCGAAAAATTTTGTCGAACAGAAGATTTAGTTTTCATATTTGTTTTCGAAAAAGTTGACTAAGTATTCGCTGATATCTAAGAGTCAGCGAATACTTAGGTTATTTTAAGATCATAATACCAATCTCATTTTAAGATCTTAATCGTTGAAAACTCTGACCTTCGATTTATATTTGAGGACACAAATAGAAGAAAGCTGATATATGAATCTTGCAATCATATACTTTATGTTATAGTTTATTTTTATGAGAAGCGACATAATGTTTCTAAAGTTCATCTGAGACAACCTCGTGATCAATCTCTGAGTCCACTTGAGATTGCTTTGGCTTTCAAAACATATCCCTGAGACACTACATCTACAACAGTTTTGAGACATGCAATTTTTCATTCCCACCTGAGGGTATTCAGTTAAATGTAGTTTTCTCTACTGGAAAGGATTTTAATTGAAAAGTTAATTTTCACAATACTCGAAAATAATCTCAATACAATATTAATGATATCTTTTATTAATGTATAGTCTTTGATACAATAGAAAACTTCAAATTATAATAATAATAATAATAATGATAATACCTATTTAATCCAGTAAGACATAAGGAATGTATAGAACAAGCCAAAGAATGAAATTACTTATTTAAGAATATTTGAAAGTAGAACATAAGAAAGTCTCTGCAAAAACAGGTTGTAATTTCCCGCCGGAGGTCTATAAACACTTACAAAAGTGGCATATATTGAATTAAATTTCAGTTTAACGGTCAAAACGTCGTTCAACACACAAATTCGCGATTTCAGCAATCTTAAATTCTAGATTATATTTTACGAAAATTAACGTAACTCCATGTATGCTGCTTGTGCGGCAAAAGGCAGCCGCCTGGGTGTATCCGGGTATTATAGCAAAAGGTAAACTGCTTAGGTTACACCAATGTTCCGCTACACAGATAACACTTGGAGATAGTGGTTGGAAAAAGATTTCAATAAGCTCCAATTTATTCATAATACACTGAGTATTTAACTTCTACGACTGGACCTGTTTCAATTTTCCGCGTTGAAAAAAAATTATTTACACTAGCATGTATCGGCCAATTTTCAGCCTTCAAGCCTTTGTCGTATTCGGCAGTCGGATAGTCACCTTGAAAGATGAATAACTTTCTGGATAACGGGAATCTTACTCCTCACATTTGACCAAGGTAAAATGATTTTTCAGAAAGTCTCCCAGAACTTCTACAGTTGTTTTGGGGTGTAGTCTTGACACATGAAGAACCTTAGATTTTTCGACCCACATACTTTTGAGTCCTCAATGTAACCACCTATAACAAGAACTGGACGTGGCCTCATTCAAGATTTTTTCTTCTTCCTCACAATTTGGGTCCATTCTCCAGGTTTATTACCTTGATAACCGTCCTTGAGATTTGGAGGCTTATTTGTGTCCTTGCCAAGGGAGTTTTCAGCTAATGCAATTGCATTTCTAACATCTTCAGCTTGAATAATATTTCCAGCTCTTGGCTTTGGTATATCGGGATTCGGAATTGCTGATCTACTTTCCATTTTCGTAATGTTAACTGCAGGATTGTTAGTTGCAGAACCAGTTTCCGTTGTTAAAGATTTCGTACGGGACAAGGTTAACGCACTGGGCGCACCCATCACATGCTTATCAAAATTATTTTTTACGTTACCAGCTGAATTATTCGATTTAAGAGATCCATCATTCAATGATGCAATTACTTCTTTTTGGGGATTTATAGTATATTCCATCTTATTGACTAATTTCCGAAGCAAATCCTCTTCTCTTACAAGATGTTTAATATCCTCTTGTAGAACTACAGTATTTTGAGCACCTTCGGAATCTACATAATCTACAGCCGCATTCATTGTAGCAACACAGGAATCTCAAACCCAAAAAAAGTTAACATTATCTAATGCTTTTATCCATGAATTCTTCAGTGAAACACACGATAAATGGTATTTACCATTGCATAGTTTCCACAACGAATGTTTATTGTGGACGAAAAAGTTATCGGAGCACTTTTTGCACACGTCCATACTGATCGAACGCTATCAATAAGATGATAATATGGACTAAAAACGGAATACCAAGTTGTAAGGGCTTCAATGTGAGTGTATACTTACGATAAGAACGCACTGAGAACCCTGCTGGGACATGTTTCCGATACTGCCCTCAAACCTTGAGGGTTCATTGGAGACTTGAGTCTCGAGGTCAGACTTGAGTCTATTTTCTCTCAGGTGGTCTTTCACCTGAGATGATCCTTCACACGTAAAAATCTCTAGATGAGCACAAAAATTTAAAATACCAATTGTAAACATGTTACACAATAAAATAAGAGCTAGTGAACTCTTCAGGTAACGGAATGTACGTAAGGCTGTAACATTTTTATAGTGGTGAGTCATAGCACACCAAGTACGTTAACCATCGCCTGGCACGCATCAGCCCTGCCAGGGCTGATCAGGTCATCAACCTCTATATTTTTTGAAGTGTAAATAAATTACGAAAATTAACTTGTTGCAGTAAACTTCAAATTTTTATACGATTCTGTTTATCATAAACTAATATTTTTATTCAAAACCCACTTCAAACTGTAGGACACCGTTTATGACTCATGATTGAAAGCACCTTCATTATCAATCAATTGCTATCAATCTATCGATACTCTGAGAGACGAATTTATTCGCCCTATAGTTGATCAATTCAAAATACTTCGAGTGAAAGAAATATTTGACTTCTTCGTACAGTTTTTCATCACAATAAATTATCAAGTTATATAGACAAAATCCACAAATTTTTTGGAAATTAAATTAATTGAAAAATTTATTTTTCGGAAATGAAATGGAATGATTGATGAAGAATTCCCACAGTTGTCCTGGAATTTCAATAATTCGCAGATATTTGAATGTAAAAATGGAATAAATATCACTGACTGATCTGTCAATCGAAAATAAAGTGGAAATCCATTTCAGGCAATTTGTAATACGTCCATTCGCATAAAGGGCATCGGCAGACGTGAACTCTTGAGACTATGAGATTTTCCTCAAATGGATTTCTGATAAAAAACTAGAAATTGAAAGGAATTATTTTCTTTCACGGGAACGGAATACGTGTTCAATATTTCAAACGGATTCATGGTTCCACAGATCTTGAATGTCTCAAGAAAGTATAATAGATTTGTCCATTCTTTCATTACAAAAAAACATCTTTAAGGTAACTTGAATTTAGTGCAGAGTTTAATGAAAAGTTTATTAATCTGTGAACCCCCCTAACCCTCGGTTTTTTCCAATATAAGGCTGTTATTATGATGAGGGGTATGCTCCACCAGTTCAGATATATAAGAAATTACTTAAATATCCCATCTTTGAAAATATTGTATCATGCACTAATAATGGGTGTGTCAGAATGTTTTTCGTTCTTAGATGTTGAATAAAAAACAACAATATCTATTAAAACACGTTTTATTTATTGTTAAATTAGAGAGCAGTTCTTGAGGTTCATTTATGAAAAACAACCGTTTGCAAATGCTCACTCTTCGCTTCTTCACACTCATTCAACCTGGAGCTAAAATTTTCAATCACTCGCTGGAGCATCGCTCTTGGAATAGAGTTGATTTCTTCAGTGATTCTTTGCTTCAAAACATTCGGTTTGCATGGCAATGGATTGTAAACTTTACTTTTTAACTTTTTAGGTAGCTCCATTAGAAAAAATCAACAGTCGTTATATCAGAGCTCCTCGGTGGCCAGTTAATGTCTCCTCGGCGGCTTATCACTCTTTCAGGGAATAAATCGTGGAGAGCAGCTAATGAGTCATTTGTTACATGAGAAGTGGCTCCATCTTGCTGGAAAAAGATGTTGCGATTGTAACCATCCTGGTTTTTTCAATATCGATCAGAATTAACGCTATGAATTCGACCTCGGTCATTCTCAAAAAAATAAGGACCAATAATTCCTTGACTTTATATGACAGCCCAAACAATAACTTTTGGCGAGTGCAAGGACTTTGTGGTCTGCTTGTATTCCCAGTGACTTCAAACTTGTACACCCAATGCTCAATTAAATTGGCACTTGGTGCATGTTTCAAGCTTGTTAAATCAAAATGTAGGAATCGTTTTTATATAAAACGCCAGCACGCAAAACGCGCGCTGCGGCCCCGTAAAACGATTCATGGCTATTACTTAACAAGCCGACCAAGCAATTGTGACCACTCCCCTTCCCCTGCTACCGGCGGTTGACGCGTAGTGGTCAATTCAAAAAGAAAAAACATTATGAGACACCCTTTACAATCCCAGATCAATTATGGTATTTTATTACTATAACTGGTTGGGGTGGTGCGTACCAACACCACATTAAAAAACTAGAAGTTTTGCAAAAATGGCTATTAAGAATTATTTATGGAAAACCACTCATATTTTCTAGTGAAGAGCTGTATACAAGGTATATCCAATGTTTTTTATATATCGCAATTATTTGCTGAATTGATTTAAATGCGTATATTCTGGGGAAAGTTGACATTGATATCTTCACGACACGTCTATGATACTAGAAATAAGATCGACTACTTCGTGAAACCAAGAGCAGGAAAACGTATAGGACAAAGAACTTTCACTTAGTTGGCTCCCAGATTATATAGCCTTATTCCCCAGGAAATTAGAACAATTCATTATTTGTATGACTACAGAAAACACAACAAGAAGTGGATTTTCGATAGGGGAAGGAAGTTCTTCATGGAGTTGGTAGATTGTTGACGACATAATGAGTTCAGTAATTAGAATGAATTATACTGTTGTTATTATATAACAACTTCACCCTCGAATTAATCCAACTTGTCTGACCAACTATGATGATCTCACTTGATTATGAGACGATTTATAATAATAATAACATGTTCTTTATTCTCAACAATATAACAGATATATGTATAATACAATATAACAGAAAAGAATAACAAAATGTGTAATACTAACTGAATAATTAAAATGAAAAAGATATATCAAAGAGCTCAACTTAATCTGAAAAAATAGTAACTAATAACTACATTATAGCATTCAACAAAATATTACAAATAACTCAATTTAAATCCATTCATTTTAGTCAATTTCCTTTTTTCACAAAACTCGTAATAATAACTTCGTTCGAGTCAAAGTCAATTTAACGATTTACTCGATTACGACGATACTTCCTGATATAAGACAGTATCCCCATGTTTAGACCAAACACCTATTGCGACCTTTCAACATTAATAATTATTAATGCTGAAATATAATAATAATAATTGAGGAGAACTTAGGGGAAGAATCTCATTCAATTTAAGCTGAATATCGCGTACAGACTTCAGTCAAGTCTCTGCAGTTATATTAATTCGCAAATGTTGAAATATGAATGATTTTGTTGATTTTGTTTGAAATTGTTTGATGCGAATGAACTTCATTATTATTATTATTGTATTTCGAAGTCACAATTTTCAAGATTTTTATGCTGATCGTTGTCTTTTATACTCATTCTGGAGTGACAAATCTTTATATTTTCCTATATTTTTCATTCATATGTTATTGTAGCAGGAGAGCTAGAGTTACTTGTTCTCCAATGTGATCACTTAATGCACGTCTTTCCGTTCATAAATTGGAAGCAATGTAATGGAATTCGAAAATCGTATATGTAATATTCTATAATAGTGAAATAGTAAAAAAAGATTACTTTTTTATTGTTAGTTCCTCTGAAAATTATTATTGTTCGCTATGTTTCTATCACAGAGTTGTTACCGGAATTCAAAAGAATATCGAAATCGTTTCATTTCCTTGTCTTAAGAACAAAATGTGTATCTCATAGGAAACATATTATGATAGTCAAAAATTTTCGATATTTCTTCGTGAATCAGAATGTTAATTCATACAAATTGAGGAGAAATAAAAAAACGTTCTGAACCGAAAAAATAACGAATCAATCCATTTTGGACCAATTTCTAATCACCAACAGTTTTCAAGAGCAGAATGCCCAAGTTCTATGGTCATGTGTTAACAGACATGGCCTTGAAAGAGTCACCTTGGAAGCAATAGCACCCGAATCGTTAGGAAACTTGCGCACAAGATACACTGACACTATGACGAACCTAACCGCCAAGCATCTCATAAAATCGTTCAGGATGTCAGAAAATAGAAGAGTATGGAACGTCATCACGAATTTATTAATTAGCGATGCTAGAAACCGAGTGGTTGACTGAAGAGGTGATAATCTGCTTCGTGAAAGGTACATAACTACTCCAAAGACTTCTTCCATGCTCATACATGCAACAGATTTATACACACTTACCTATGCATATGTTCTATTCACTTATGTATCTGCATCAGCTGAGGAACTTCTGAGAGAACTGAGAAATCACCCTGAAATCAAAAATTTCATATTGTATTTCTCAAAACTACATAAAAATTATACCAGACGTTCGAAGTTTTAACCTACTGGAAGCGTTATTGATTTATGAACACGCCTATGATAGCTGGCTTATCCGAAAGTGTTCACAACTATTTTTAATTTAATTTTTTTCAATACATTGTTTTTTATTACGTTCACCTCTTTATTACGTTCAAGTCTTTTTACCGATAGGATATTCGACAGAAATTGCTATCAGAAGAAAACAATTTAGGAACCAAAAAAAGCATAGGCTTACCAGAAAAAAACTTCGTAGAATGTTCTACGAAGGTTCTTCGTGTGAAGATTCTGAAAACCTCACGCAGCTGCTTTGTTGTATCATGTTTTATCACATATACCTCCGACAATCAACTTTCTCTCGCACCCAAATAATCGCTTCGATTTTGAATCTCCAAAGACTAAAATACTCTTCGAAGATTTTTTTGCTGGCAATCCTTTACTGTTATTTTGGTAATAAAATTATCCTTCTTCTGATAGCAATTTTCATTGGTTATCATGTCGTTAGAGTTATCTGAATAGACAATGAAAGCGACGAGGAAAATTATCAAAAATTCAATTTAGAAAAATTAAATTCATTGTAGCCCTAACACTTTTCGATAGCCATTTATCAGAGGTTTCTTCATAAATGCAAGAGATTTCATAAAAAAAGATGTCTTCTGGTTATCTGGTTGGTAATGACATCCGAATGTGATCTGTCAAAGTGAAAAGTTTTCATTATACCCTGCCATTTCATCATGGAAAGACTTACAAATGAACAACATTTGCAAATTGTTGAAATTTGCTATCAACATTCGTGCTCTGTGGAAAATGGGTATCGTTTGTTACGGCTATATTTTGGTCGTCATAATCGACCTTGTGAATCAATGATTCGTGCTATTATCAAGAAATTTCGCACTACGTTTACTTTGTTGGACATTAAACCATTGTCTCACATGCGTACTGAAGAGAATATCGCAGCCGTAGCGTACAGTGTTAATGAGGATCGTGAAATGTCAATTTATCGCCGTTTTCAGCAATTGGGCATGTTTCTCAACCACGAAAATATAACGTGTTGACTTGAGTTTGAAAGCGTATAAAATTCTACTTCTGCAAAAAACGAAGCCGAATGACCTACCACAACGTCTAATTTTTGGTGAATGGGCCTTAGAACAGCTTAATGAAAACTTGCAGTTTTATCGAAAAATTGTGTTCAGTGATGAGGCTCACCTCTGACTTAACGGATATATAAATAAACAAAAGTGTCGCATCTGGAGTGATGAACAGCCACATGCCATACAAGAACGTTACCGTCAACTTGAACGATATCTAGCTACGATACGCAACTTTTTTTGCCCCAGTAGACCGGGTTGAACTTGGTTGACATGTGGTTTCATCAAGACGGTGCCACATGCCACACAGCTCGTGAAACAATGGACATGTTGAAGGATGAATTTGGTGAGCAGCTTATCTCTCGAAACGACCCGTGAATTGGCCGCCAAGATATTTGAATATATGATAAAAATTGAGGGTTTTATTCGATTTAAAAAATACCACGCTTAAAAAACCACCAATTATATCGAATATCATATTCAAACCGAAAAGGTGGTATTTTGATATATTTTTGAAATTAAGGAGAAGAAAAAGAATATTCCGTTTCATTTAGAATATCCTGAAGATGTGTTGTAAATTTTATTAATTAAACACGTCTTCTCACATCTGAATACTATATTTACGTAATATTCAATTGAATATGTCTCTATAATTTTCTTGTACAACGCTGCAAATAAGAGTAACTCCTTTTCTCATGGAGTGAGAGTTTACCACACTACATAGTGTCATAAAATATAATGATTATATAAATTTTTATATCCAATTTTTCAGTCCTCAGTTTTTCAATTTCCGCACGTGCGGACTACGGAATTTAACTCAGACTGAACAAATTATCGGTAACCCTAAATACGAGGCGTCTCAAAATCATGGGTCCCAAAAATAATTCCTTATGTATGGTAGTGATACAGAAATTTCAATGGCAATTTGAATTATTTCTCGGATTTTATGATATTTAATGTTGTAAAAATAAAATCGTGTGTGTTGCATCATATTTTTTCATTTAACGCAGCAATATCCACTTTTCTATACATTTTTCACACATTCTAAAAAACAAGCATTCCAATCTGTTCAACATTAGTTCTCGGTTGTTTATCAACAGTTGCTTAATTGATTAATTATTGGAGCACGATAAATATCAAATAGTGTTGAATTACTAATCTCCTTAGTTTCCTTAAATTTCATTACTGGAAACAGAGAGAAATCACTTTCTGCACATTCAGGTTGTTTTCCGTTAATTCTAAAATGAGGTCTGCTTACTTCTAATGCTTTCTGAGTAGCAGGAACTGAGATGCAATTATAATTCAAGTCCCATTAGTTGTCTGCAGAAAACTTGAGAGTAGTGGAGTTTCAAATCGTTCTATATTACACCACTTCGAAAGATTGTTAATGCATTGTTTGTTGGTATCGTACTTCCATGAAATATAAAGCAGTTGTAGATGCATCTAAAGCACATTCGTTCATCCAATTTTACCGAAGTGATGACGAGAATTTTCACAGATAGTAAAAACATATATCTTTAATTTTTCATAGATAGGAATAATAATAATCATCATTCTCACTTAAACTTATAAAATTGGTATCATTTGGACGCGTGAATTTACAACCATTTAGTTGTTTAAGTACAAGCTCTTTGCTCTTTCTGATTCAAAATCACAAACAAAAATTTAGGTTGATGATCTCTTTCAGCTTGAATCCAGTTTTTCTTTCTCGAGAAAACACTCGAGATTTGGTGAAACATTACTTTTCCCAGGCGGAATATATTGAAGCCTCAATTTGAAACTCCAGGGGATATGTTTCAACGCCAGAGGATATGTTTTAACTCAAGGGGATATGTTTCAACTCCAAGGGATATATTGAATCCTCAATTTGAAACTTCAGGAGATATGTTTTAGCTCCAAGAGATATGTTTCAACTCCAGGGGATATATTGAAGCCTCAATTTGAAACTCCAGGGGATATGTTTCAACTGCAGGGGATATGTTTTAGCTCCAGGGGATATGTTTCAACTCCAGGGGATAAATTGAATCCTCAATTTGAAACTTCAAGGGATATGTTTCAGCTCCAAGAGATATGTTTCAACTCCAGGGGATATAGTGAAGCCTCAATTTGGAACTCCAGGGGATATGTTTCAACTCCAGGGTATATGTTTTAACTCCAGGGGATATGTTTCAACTCCAGGGGATATATTGAAGCCTCAATTTGAAACTGCAGGGGATATGTTTCAACTTCAGAGAATATGTTTTAACTCAAGGAGATATGTTTCAACTCCAGGGGATATATTGAAGCCTCAATTTGAAACTGCAGGGGATATGTTTTAATGAGTGAGATTGAATTCTCGCTTAACTCCTGGTGATTAATTGAATATGTGATTGATTGAATTTTAATTGAATATTAAAATGAATTAAACTCTTGGCTTAATGTTTCACGATTTATTCAACAATATGTATAGTCAACATGTTTCGAGCGTTAGCTTTTGAAAATGTCTTGAAAATGAGCTTTGAAAAGCTGTCTTGAAAATGAGCTAACGCTCGAAACATGTTGACTATACATATTGTTAAATAAATCGTGAAATATTAAGCCAAGAGTTCAATTTATTTTAATATTTGATATGTTTTAACTCCAGGAGATATCTTCAATCTCCAGGAGATATATTTCAACTCCAGTGAATATATACTCACAAACGCACTCACAATTTATATATATAAATGATATTATATTGAACAACAAAAACTCTGATAAGTAGCAATATTTTCGATCAGAATTCAATATCGGAATGAATGAATTTATAATCGAAATATACTGCGAACGTACATAGCTGCATTTCGACCTTCAATTATTGGATGCGATGCGGTCTTAACAATTATTTCTTCAACCAGTGTAAGGCCTTTTAAAACGTAACAAGAGATATTGCAATGAACCGTTAAAGATGTAAGGACTATGAGATGAAATACTACTGGAGCCTTCAGAACAACCACTTTACTGAATCACAAGTTGAAAAATTAACAAAATAAAAAAGTTACATTGAAAAAAAACCGTGGTTACTAACATATTTCTGATCTACAGTTTATCTCGGGTTCTGAACGACCAATGGGCTTGTAATGAATGTACATTACCTAACAATCATCATGATTAAACTCTTTAAATCATAGAAAAATACAAACACCCATGCCTTCACCTGGGCTTGAACCCGAATACTACCGCGTAATAGTCGGGTGGGTGTTTTCCCGACTAAGCCATGGAGGCGACTATTTATGACGTCTTCTTGTAATGAAACTTTTCACCCTCGTGTTGTTTTTCATCTGGCAATGATAAGAGCTATAACAAGAAATATAAAGAAATATATACAAATAACTTACAAATATAAGAAATATATACAAAATAAGAAAAGCTAAATGTAGGTTATTCCAAAAACTTTATCCAATAGACGATTCGGATTCTACGTTCGAGGGTTAATCCAGATCAGTTGAGAAACAAAGGAACCAAAACACATTTCGACCTGTGGCATGAATGAAAAAACTATTAGTGCAGTTAACCTCTCGAAAAATGTAAGCATCACTGCTCAGGTCTAAATTATACGTGACTTAAACTGTCATGATTTTTGCGAAACACGAAGACGTTCGTAGGCTCGTCATAACTGTTGAATAATATAATCGTAATGTTGATATAATTTTTGCACTCGTTTCTTTATGTAATTCATACAAATTAATTCTATTCTCGAAATATGTTTTCATCAGAGAAGCCAATCTTTTTTTTCTCCAGTTACACTATGAGACATAGATTGAAAACACAACTTCAAGTTTTGAGGTTTGAAATCGGATATTATTATTTCGGTAATATCAACATGACTTGAACGTTCAAGTTTGCTGCCCACTGCAATTTTCAAACTATATAATTCTTGTTCAAGTGTTCTTCTCTCTTTTGTTTATCATAC
This sequence comes from Henosepilachna vigintioctopunctata, assembly GCA_030704895.1. Lineage (NCBI taxonomy): Eukaryota > Metazoa > Arthropoda > Insecta > Coleoptera > Coccinellidae > Henosepilachna > Henosepilachna vigintioctopunctata. The sequence goes on from JARQZJ010000065.1 coordinate 4,270,911, forward strand.
ATTCATTCATCAGTCCTCAATGAAGAGGAAAAAACACTTTGTAACTTTTATAACCCTCAAATACCCTCTAAACGAAAGGCCATTCATAAATATTTGACGGTAAGCCATATTCAAATTGGCTGACGAAGAAAACAATACTCGAGCATTTTGAACATTAATATCAAAAGCAAAGAATATTTGAAATTATTGGACCCTTCTTCGTTACGCAATTACAAAGAAGATTAGTTTTGCTCCTATTATGAATTGATGAGCAGAGGGAGAGGTTTCCAGTTTTCCACCTCAACAACAAATCTTCTAGTACGTATTCCCTTTTTTTTTCAATGAATGTTGTAGACTAGAAGGAAATTCTACTCTTTGATTAATATTCCGATAAAATTCTGAGGAACTGAAGCTCGATTTTCATTCTTAAATGAGAGGGTAATTATCATTTCAATACCTAATATTTGATGCAGTAGATTTTTTGTGGTTCAGTTTCACTCAATCGCTTCAAATGACTAAATATTGAATAATATAAAGAACGTTGAGTACTACACGTGAGGACTCAAAATCAAATACTTGATTTTCAAGTTTGTAATTTGTGCACATTTTATAAAGATAATCCTCCATATGTTTAAATGAAGGATTATATGGTATGAGTATATCAAAGTATGTTATATACATACACAAATGTCAATAGTTTACTCGAAATTTGAAGCGGGATCTTTTAAAGGGAAGTGCATATTAAAACAAAGTCAAGCATTCTGAGTAGTTTTACTAACTAGATAATTGAGATTTTTAACATAGAGTTATGTTATGCTATGATTGCTTTTGGTTTTGTTATATTCTATTTTCGAGGTTTTCGAATTTTTTTCATTTTTACTCATTACAACGTCAAAATGAAATGAATTGATTCTGTTGATTCCCTATCGAAACTCAGAGGAGGAGTCACTTATAATGAAAATTGAAGAATCTTCAAAATTTTTTGAAACGACAAACTATATCTATTAACTTATTCGATAAGTAATGAGGTGGCGTTTCCCGCCTCTCTTTGGAGTGGGTGAAATTGAATCACTGCATTCGAAATATACTAGAAAACAGTTACAGGAGTTAATAGCAGGTCTCTGTGGCTTAGTCGGAAGAACACCCGACTATGATGAGGTAGAACTCGGGTTCGAACCTAGGTGAAGGCATGGGTGTTTGTGTTTGTCTATGATTTGAGTAGTTTGAATAATGATATAAGCTGGGTAATGTACATTGATTTCGAGCCCAATGTCAGTTCGGAACCAGCGTTAAACTGTAAATCCACTGAATTAAAAAAAAAGTTTTACGTAACGCACTCTAGTTTCGAATGAAACACTAGATACATTGCGGTAATATGTTTATGAAAATACTTCCTAATCTCTTGAATGAAGTCGTAGTTAAAAAAATTTTCTGATAACAAAAGTTAAATTCCTCACCACTAAACAAAAATCACTATAGAAATTCGGCTGAAAAATCTTTTTCAATTTAGTTGAAGTTTTGTTTCGAATTTCGTCAAAACTATTGAATATTGAATTTTATAAATTGCTGGGATGAACGTCAAAATGTGTTTCTGAAAATTAGTCTGTTATTATTTTCTCTTCAATATTTGTAATGTATATAATAAAGTTAATAATATTCATAAAGTAATGTTCTGGTTCATAATTCGATATTCTGGCACAGAAACCATATAGTCTTCTTCAGCATGATGTAGGTAACGTCAGAAATCTCATAATCAGGCAGGTGATTCCAACGGGTATTTCGAGATTAACATGTACAGCATTTACACAGAAAATTTGTATTATAATAATCCAAAAATTGTATATTCTGATATTCATTTTCTGTTTGTAATGGATGATAGGTGTAGTTACAATGATTTTTGAGTAATGCTTCTATTGAAGTTCGTCATTCTCATCAGGTATAATACCCAATTACAGAAAATAATAACATATCATTGAATACTAACCAAAAAATCAAAATGCAAAAGACATAACAAAGAGCTCAATCTAATCTAAAAAATACTAACGAATAACTACATTATAGTATACAATGAAATATTAAAAAGAAGTGAATCTAAATCAATTCATTTCACTCAATTTATTTTGTTCGCATAAGTCCTAATAATAACTTCTATGCAGTCAAAGTGAATGTCACAATTATTGACAACTCTAATGAATGTAGAATCCATAAACCAAATAGGGGTTTGTATTATGGAGTTGGTCCTCGGAGTCTCTATGTGGAATAATTCTGTATTACGATAATTTTGCTTAGGAACACGAAATTTCAAAGTGGACAAGAGAGGAAGACAATCAATTATTGGGCAGTAATTTGTACCAAAATTTGAGTGTTGAAGTTTATCTCCTGCTCTGCAATGCGATTAAACCAAATTGACTGAATGATTCGTTTTTTCTACTTAATGAAAAACCAGAAAGAAGGGGTCTAGCACCATATAATATTTTCTACTGTTTGAATTAAATTTTTATACGCCAAGTCAATATCATTCTTAATGGATTTTCTCAAACACTTGTATATTGCCAGATAAAGGTTATTACCATACCTCTTGAAATTATGCATGTATTTTTCTCTTCTATATGTTGTCTATTATATTCGAATTATAAGGTGCAGTTTGTAAAAATACGTCATTCAATATTGAATACAACTTTTCGCATGTCTCACTGATACTTTGAGTTGACTCGAAGACACTGTTCCAAGATATATTCAATAACATTTAATGCGTTAGCGGAAAATTAGCCTTACTAAAATCGAACTCTTTAGTGTCCATAGAAGTCACGTTCATGGAAGTAACATGTTTTGAGCTACAAGATACATAGAAATGGTTTGGGAGATCAGCATTCACAAGAGAAAAATTGTGGGGAGAGATTTCACATGGGGCATTTGAGAAAATCAGATCGGGTAGTCTACTAAATATTGACTGAATTATTGAATTCATTGGGATTGAGAATTTCTGCCAACGACTGTAAGGCTATACATCTCCCATCCGAATGCGAATTATTCACAAACTGAAGTGCATTAAAATCATCAATAATTAATACTTTCTCATCAATAACTGATCGAATAGTTGCGTATTGTTGATTCTAGTAGTGTTTTTGGAGAGGTTTATCAAATCGTTATAGATTGAATTGAGGTGTGGTATATATTCTTCCATCTGAAGTATTTTCTAAATTTCAGCATTTAAATTTGGAATATTATATCACATTCATCCCAACCACAAGGCTTACCATAGGTTTTTCAGAGGCGTCTTCATGGTGAAGAAGACTATCACCGAAGCGAATGAAACTTCTGGAGCCAGAAACTTTTCTCTGAATATTGAAGAGGCAAATTGTAGACTTGATTATCAAAATTACATTGACGAACGATTTACATAGTTATTCATGAAATTTTTAAAGTAGCAATTTGGATAATTGTTCTAGATAAGTTTCAATATGAATGGGAATATATAATTCCTCTCGGAATTGAACAAACAAAATGAAGAAAATTATATAAATGAATGAATTATGATTTCATTATTCTTGATTGAAATATTGCAGATATCAGAACCAGTTCCACTTTTACGATTGGTATGATCAGTTTGAATATGAAAGAAAGTTACTTATTCCACTGTTGCCAACTCTTCATATAATGAATATAGCATCTAACAATCAAACACCTACGCTGGTGATGACGTTGTTCCAAAATACCAAACTAACAAAAATTCTTAGGCGTGAGATGGCAGGACTGAGTTTCGAGATTTTCTCGCCGGTCTCTGTCTCTCTGAGGTGACAGCTAATTAATCATTCTATTCGGTAATTGAATGTCTTTGAAAGAGGAGCACGAATCGCTGCGCGTTCAAAATTCTATGCACGTTTTCGTTAGGTGGTTGTCTTATTCTTCTCATGGTAGGCTCAAGGAACAGATTTGTCTGATGGAGAGCTGGAATTCGATTATTCATGAATTATTCCATGCTGTTTGAGATTTGGTGAAATAAAAAGTTCTTGATGAAAGAATTATATTCTGATGTCTTCGACATAATTATTTGGTTTGGTACAAATTTCCTAACTATTTATTATTAAGATACACTTTGTTCATTTCGAAAATCTCACAGGTATGTAATGGGTGATTTTTTAAGCGTTGTTTTTTTTACATCGAATGAAACACTCAATTTACATCATTTAGTCAAAATTTTCAGTGAAATTGATCACTTGGCCTTCTCCATTTACATTTTAGAGATAACTTCATGTAAATGTTGCCCGCGGCTCAGTACCAAATGGTCCATTCGAAAGTTTGCGTCACTTTTTCGATTATTTCGGCCTGTGTCCCACGAATTACGCCTGTTATTTTATCCTGTAGGGGTTCAATCGTGTTCGGCTTGTCCACATACACATTTACATAACCCCACAACAAATTATCCAAAAGCGTCAAATCGCATGATCTTGGCGGCCAATTCACAGGGCCATTTGGAGAGATAAGCTGCTCACCAAATTCATCCTTCAACATGTCCATTGTTTCACGAGCTGTGTGGCATGTGGCACCGTCTTGATGAAACCATATATCAACCAAGTTCAACTCAACCAACTGGGGCAAAAAAAAGTTTCGGATCATGGCTCGATATCGTTCGCCGTTGACGGCAACATTTCACCCAATGTCGTCTTTGTAGAAAAATGGACCGATGACGCCACCAGCCCATAAACCACACCAAACTGTCGTTTTTACGGGATGCATCGGTAATTCTTGTATGGCATGTGGCTGTTCATCACTCCAGATGCGACAGTTTTGTTTATTTACATATCCGTTAAGCCAGAATTGAGCCTCATCGCTGAACACAATTTTTCGATGAAACAGCGGATTTTCATTAAGCTGTTCTAAGGCCCATTCACCAAATATTAGACGATGTGGTAAGTCATTCGGCTTCAATTCTTGCAGAAGTTGAATTAATAGGCTTTCAAACTCAAATCAACACGTAAAATTTTCCATGTGGTTGAGTAACACATGCCCAATTCCTGAGAACTGCGACGAATTGGCATTTCACGATCCTCATTAACACTGTACACTACAGATGCGATATTCTCTTCAGTACCCACTGTACGCATGCGAGACAATGGCTTAATGTCCAACAAAGTAAACTTGGTGCTCAATTTGGTGATAACAGCACGAATTGTTGATTCACCAGGTCGATTATGACGACCAAAATATGGTCGTAACAAACCATACACATTTTTCACAGAGCACGAATTTTATTGTAAATTTCAAAAATTTGCCATCGTTGCTCGTTTGTAAGACTGTCCATGATGAAATTGCAGAGTATACTGAAAACTTTCACTTCGACAGATGACGTTTGGCCATTACCAAACAAACATGAAAAACTTATTTCTTAAAAAATCAAGCGTTATATAATTTATATTGCTATCTTCGATAGAATATATATATATTATGGATCAAGTGATAAGTAGATCATCAGATATAATACCTGGGCATTGTGAAATATGCGCAATAAGACATGGCAATTTGATGATAATTATTCGAATAATCAAATTGTAAGAAACATTGTAAATGGACAACGTGTATAATGTTCAATACCTATAGGATAGATTAATGAAAATCATATTGTTTTACAATTTTTATCATTTCAAACAATGATTTCGAATTGAAAACACAACACATAAAATTAATAACTGAGTTCAGTGATAGAAAATTCATAAATAACTAATAATTAAGTCATTCTGAAAATGTTAAGACGTAAATACAAGACACAATTTCACTACTTTTCTTCAACTTGACATAAACTTAACTTCACACAATTCATATAGTTCCAGTCTTCAGCTACAAGCTCCATCAACATATGTAATTCGGACTCTTGCAGTGTGACCAATTGCAGAGATAGGATATTTAGCGTTTGATAGATCCAACATTGTTTGAATGTTTACGGTTGTTACTTGATGTACATCCATCTCAAAAATTGGAATGGTAAGAACAAACATCTTTTCCTAGATATCAACAATTCAAGTAAAGGATTGTGACCTAGGTTTCACCCTTACGATGGCTTTTTTGGACTGTTCGAATCAAATGATAATAGAACTGTCATTCCTAATGGCAGTTTCAGTTGACAATGAATATTGCTTCCTGGCAAATGGCCAAGAAGGAGTATTCAGAACTACCAGATGATCAGACAATGCGATCGATGAAAGAGTTGAAATACTTCATAGTATCTTGGGTCGACATATCTATTCATGGCATTATTAATAACGACCTAATCACTTGATCCATAACTAACGGGACCATTTATTTTTTTCACCAAAGCAGGTCATCTGCTGAATCATATAATAATTTTTTTTGATTGCTACAAATTTCTCATTGAAGAATATAGAACAACAAAAATAATCAAAGTACGCAACAGAAAATACTGACATACGAAGGACTCACTAAGCCCACGTATTGAAGTGACTTTTTGAAATGAGTGAAATGTGTTTCGGGTCTTGTTTTTGAATGATTATGGAAGTCTTTTTTTCATTTAAATATTTCATAGTGTTGGCGTTTACTTGATGATGGAACTATATTAGACTATATTATGTAGGAATACCACAGGGCACCGTTATGGGTCCAATCATCTTCCTTATATATATATATATATATATATATATATATATATATATATATATATATATATATATATAAATTCCTTAACAAACTTGGTTGTTGATGGGGGTTCCCTAATCTCATATGCAGACGATACCGCCGTTGTTTTTGTGGCAGACTCTTGGTCACGAGTAAAAGAACTAGCACAAAAAGGACTAACCAAAGAAAAAAATTGGCCGAACTCCAATGGGCTAACACTCAATGTGGATAAGACGCATTACGTGGCGTTTTCTGTTACTTCTCCCAATCGTTTTGACAGCATTTCAGTCGAATCGACGGTAATTAAAGAAGTCACATCCACTTAATATTTAGGTGTTACAATAGACAAGAATCTAAAATGGGACAAAAACGTAGAGCGCTTAGTAACTAATATCAGGAAATTTATTACTAGATTCTACATATTGCGAGAAATTTTAGGTAAAAAACTCTTATTGACTATTTATAAAGCTCTTGTAGAATCATTAATTAGTTACACATTAGTGGTATGGGGTGGATTATATCACAACCTTCTTCACTCCCCTAGCGTTACGCAGAACTTTATTCTTAAAGTTATATACAAAAAAAAGAAAAGATACCCAACGAAGTTCCTATACTGTCAAGAGGTGTTCGATGTGCGTTCTCTCTACATACTACATACTTGCATATACATGAATAATATGGAAGACAGGAAAAATTATATAGAACATAATTATACTACGAGAGGAGTTGCAAACATGAATGTGAAGATTCCTAGTAAAAAGAAAAATATTAACCTTCGATCTTTTGAATACTTGGCAGCAAAGTATTATAATAACATATCATTGGAAATTAGGAAGATCAAGAATAAGAAAAAGTTCAGTGAATGTTGTCGATGCTTTATACATCAGAATTTAGATGAGTTTGAATTTATTTCAACTTGATTGGTTTTTGGGAATTTTTTTTTGCATTGGGGGGAGAGAGAAAGGAAATTCCATCCATCCTTGTTATTCAGCTTGAATCTATAAATATACTAACGTGTAGAATAAAAATAATTAGATTTTTCGAATGTTATGTATACATACAGCTATTTAGTTAGCTAGGTGTGCTAATTTTGTTTATTCATCCTTATGAATCACTTTCTTTTCTTTTTTTTTTTTTTTCTTTGTTAATTAAAATAATGGTAGAATTTAATGTAATTGTTAATCAATTTGGAAGAAATATATCTATCTATCTATCTATATTGACTACATAGCATGACGCGTTTCGTCGTTACAAACGACTTCTTCAGAACAGAACATTATTCTGAAGGATATGGAGAAGTCGTTTGTAACGACGAAACGCGTCATACTATGTAGTCAATAAAGTGTAAATCATAAGTTTAAGTATTTGAGTTTAAGTTTGTATTCAATATGGAAGTCAGTGAACGATTCATTTATATTTATATTCGGAATGAAATTAACTTTTATCTCTTCGACAATTAACTATGTTTTACCACTTCCACATATTTTTGAGTCTGAGAAAAAAATTTCTAGGCATTCACAGTATTCAATAATTGTAAAGAGGTTTTTCTAAGAAAAGATTGTTAGTACAAAAGTGTTACAATAATTCGATTCAACGCTTTCAGTTGAAACATTTCCGACAGAGATTTATTTCATCTGTCGCAACATTGTAAATACAACACATTCGTGTTGTATTTCCATGTTACTTGGCTACTGCTAACAAATCCTTTCGTGACCAGTAAATTCATCACTTTCTGTACATCTTCCCATGCAGACACGTCTGTTAAATTTGATGATTCAACACTTCTAGCCGAGGGTTCTAATTGACACTATTGCTTCAAGTTTTCTTTGAGTTTCTGATAAAACTCAACCCCAGAATTTAATTCTTTCAGTCATTTCACATACAGGTTAAGCACGATGGGCGGAGGAAAATCTTCATCTCGTTTGTTGGACGATTATTTTTTTTGCTGACACATTTTGCTTTTGATACTCAGCACAGCTTCATAAAAAGTTGTTGATTGTGAGTGCAGAAGATGTAACAACAAACTTTCATAACGTTTTTGGCAAAGTATTCGGCATCCGTCGATACTCAGAAAATAACTTTTCGAAAACTGAAACATTATTACAAATCTCCCTATTGCTGGCATTAACGACCTGTTTCACTGTAGCCCAGCCGTTTGTGATACTCTACGTCGGTAGAATCACAAAGCTCAAAGCTTCTACTCGAGCGCTGCAGATGTAGAAAAATTGGATTTTCACTATCATGCATTTGAAAGCAACAGGAAAACAATCAGAGGCAGTTTTGATCTAGTTATGAGCTATGTGGGCTCCACATCCAATTCCAATAAAGCTGTCTGGCGAGCAATTCGTTCAATTTTGAAAAAAATTCCATTCGGAAGAATGCATTTCAAATTATCGTTGGTATATTTGCGAAAGCAGGAAAACGAGCTGCTGGACGCAAAGAGACAGTATATATATATATATATATATATATATATATATATATATATATATATATATATATATATATATATATATATATATATATATATATATATATATATATATATATATATATTTATATATATATATATATATATATATATATATATATATATATATATATATATATTTCTTGAGATTGATTTTTTTTTACTATTTATTTTTCATTACAACTTTGTCAAAAAAAGTTTTGACAAAGTTGAAATATAACAACGAAACGTCAACAAAAATAAACTTTTTCATATCAAAAAAAGCCTGTTATTGCTAGAAATTTTCGAATATATATATATATATATATATATATATATATATATATATAAAACGAATGAAAACTTTTCTTGCGTGGAAAAATAGAAACAACAGCAAAAATAGAACTCTTGTTAGAGCCCGCAACTCAATTGGAAGCAGCCGTTGACACGATTTTCGAAGGGAGCCAATAGCTCGAAACACGTGTCCACGGCTGCTTCCAATTGAGTTGTGGGCTATTTCAAGAATTCTATTTTTGATTATATATATATATATATATATATATATATATATATATATATATATATATATATATATATATATATATATATATATATATATATATATATATAATAATTTATACAACAACGTTGGCCGGGTCAGCTAGTATTATATATTACTCTAGTATCTTGTCAAATGACACCTTTCAAAGCTCTGAGAATCGTCTTTAATAACATTATAGATAAACAAAATTTGACAATTCTCAGTTTCACTAAATATATTAAAATCTCTACATATGTTTCAGGTGGTTATCTCATTATCAAGAGTAAACAATATCACTAAAAATTTTATACTCTTGATAATGGTTTAACCACCCAAAATCGTGTATCAGAACACATTGTATAGGTAAAGTATTATAAATGTAAATATAAATTTTCATGAAATATCATTCTTGAGATAATATTCGACGAAAATTCGATGAAATTTCATAGAAAATTTTTTTTCACGAATAGAGAAGTTTTTTTGATGAATAATTTCTGGAACAGTACGTATATTCAAAGGCTATTTTATATTCTAAGATTAATTCACGTACTAGCCATTAAAAAACTGAAACTTCAGAATGATGATATATATATATATATATATATATATATATATATATATATATATATATATATATATAACTACATACTATAAAACAAAGTCGCTTTCTCTGTAAATCTGTGATATCCTCGAAAATAATTATTTAAATCATATGCTGTAAAGGGCCATATAGATCTATATTAAATCAACAATGTATTTAAGGTATTTATTCGATAAGTATAATGCTGTATCGGTCAAAATTGCTTCGAATATAAGTCATTATTTTTCGTAAAAAGTGAATGACATAAAATGTTATTGTGGGATATCCATAAGAGATAGGTATATACCATAGCAGAGTTTTCTGTAGACGTGTTCAATGTGTACAATACTAAGTACATTATTTTGATGAATCTAGTAGGGTTCAGCCTGCGTTTGCAATGTAATCGAAAAACATGTAATTATTTCCGACATCACATTGGAAACCTCAAAAATAACAGTATTTTTCCACTAGTTAATGAATGTTATTTTACATATGAACTTTCCTCCTCAATCACTCTATCTACTAAAAAAAAGCATAAGAATTGTCCCTATATTAAGATATAGGGACAGAGAAAACGACTTTGTTTCATACTATGTAGTCATCTTCATGTAAAAAAGCACGTTTGTCTCTTGTTATATGAGGCTCAGTCATGGAGCCTCAGTGACCAAGCGATATAGTGACCCTATACGCTCTCGGCTGACCGGCGCTGGTGGTTTCGATTCCACCGCAATATTGGGCTGCTTCGAATCGGCAGCGGCGTTAAACTACAGGTCCAATGGAGCTACGAAGTTCTCTAACCTCCGCCCTTAAAACAATGATAATAGTAATAATAATAATAATAATAATGATAATAATCTTCATTCATAGTCATATACACATTATAGTACAAATTCTAAATTTCAACAGAAATTTAACAGAAATTGCATAGATTTGAAAAGAATTAGTTGAGATGCTTCTCCTAGTTGTATCAACTAGATATGAACAAAGACAATAAAAAATTTTGTCAACCCTCACAAAGGTGTAATACCTGTGGTGAAAGATTTTTTTTTAATACAGTAAATATTGTTTTGTATATTATTACTCATACAGTAAATATTATTTTGTACATTTAAATCTTAATCTTTACAATTATCTGATACATTCAACTTTATACCTAATCTTCCATTCATCAAAGTATTACAGTAGACCATCTCCACCTGAGATATCCATTTCTTTAAGGCTTTCTTAATTTTCGCGTTATTGACCATCTCTTTCAAGTACATAGGCAATTTGTTGAAAATTCTAGGCGCTAATCAGGTTGACGAACGTTGACCAATTGATTTTTTAAACTTCCAAACCTACAGAGAAAGATGACTATATCTGGTATTCAAACTATGATCAATTCGTTTCGAATCACTTATGTTGTTGAACGTATGTTTCATTAACGTGTAGCAATACAACTGATTTAGGACCCACAATTCAGCTAACTCAAACAATTGATTCGTTGGGTAAAGCATGTTCTTTTTGTACATTACTTTAAGTAACCACTTCTGTTGTATTATTAGTTGGTTCAAAGTAGTTGAATATGCGCATCCCCATGCAATAATTCCATATCGCATTTGTGACTCAGAAAGGGCCTGATATATCATTTTCAAGTGAGAACTCCCAATTATACAGGCCAGATATTTGAATCTAGGAATCAATCCTCTGAGCTTCAGTATCAACTTATCAATATGTGCATCCCATTTCAATCGGGAATCGAGAATGACACCCAAATATGTGGACTCGTAACAACAATTAATTTCAAAATGTTTGTCATCGGTGTCTGTAATTCTTAGGATATCCGCAGCAGGTAAAGTTCTACTGTCTATTGCAAATGGCATATATTTTGTTTTTTCGTAATTAGTAGTGAGAAGATAATAATAAATATATCATTCTGTAGCAAAACTTCAACTGGATTACTCGATAATATATTTAAAAGAACTATGATTAGCGATTAAATTGCTCAAACAATTTCAAACAATTAGTAGCAGACTTCAATAGGTTGCTATGACATCAAATCGATACAATCGTGTGGAGAAAAATCGATTACTGACATACAAAACATTTATTTAATCTTATATTTGAGACAACTTCATCTTTATGATACTCAGAATTAGTAGACTCACCAATTTGTGTCAATCCAATAGGTCTGGACCTCAGATAATTGGCAATTATGAAACATTTCGTTTATTCTGAATATGATTTAGACGTTTTTCTACGCATCGAACTCGACTGATGGTTAAGCCATGTATATAAAGTTAATCTAGATTACTGTGCATATGAGGATGCGGCTATAAGTCGTCCTTTTCGAGAGCCTCACGACTATGACAGATAAATACCATTAAATTCAGCTAACGAACCATCAGGTCTTTAGGTATTATCCGAATATCTGTCGCTTAACAGCGAGGGCTCTATGTTTCCGGTAAAACCGGATATGCGGATTTTATGCATCCTGAATGCTCACGTCGCTTGCACTCGAAGAGGATCTAATTGATTTTCTGAATAGTAGCATGTAAACCGAGAATGGTGCAGTTCCAGAATAAATCACTCGCATTACCGAATATTTCAGAATTTCAGAATCTAGAAAATCATAGACGAATGGAAATGTTTTCCATTGTCCGTTGCCAGATTTACAACGGAAATATATATATATATATATATATATATATATATATATATATATATATATATATATATATGAAGAAATATTTATATGTAAATTTGGAATCGAAATTACACCACAAAAGTTTTGATTTTTTATTCCAAATTTACATGTAAAAATATTCAATGGACGATGAATCAACTCTGTGATAGTTCATATTTAAATGAGAGGTAACAATAAAAACTTGTCTAAAAATCACTGACTGAACAATTCTTTATTCGACTAGTTCCGCCTGTTACAGCATTATCAAGAATGAAAATATCATTTTTGATAATGCTGTAACAGGCGGAACTAGTCGAATAAAGAATTGTTCAGTCAGTGATTTTTAGACAAGTTTTTATTATTAGGTACCTCTCATTCACATGTAAATATTTCTTCATATACAATATGTCCGTACGTATATATATATATATATATATATATATATATATATATATATATATATATATATATATATATATATATATATATATATATATATATATATATATATATATATATATATATATATATATATATATATATATATATATATATATATATATATATATATTATATATTTATAATAATCCATTCCTATAAATATATAGAAATGGATAATTATTTTTCTATTTTTTTCGGGCATTCGGTCTGTATGGAGATAAAAAGATTCAACTCATATATTCTGAATTAAAGTCTATATATTTCATTGTCGGTTGACAACTTCATCAGCAGGATGTAGCTAAAATACAAAAATCATCACATCATTGAACATTAAAATACAAACATACGAACTTACAATGAGAGTTTTTTTTTAATTCAGTAGACCTACAGTTTAACGTCGGTTCCGAACGGCCATTGGGCTCGTGAAAGATGTACATTACCCAGCATATTTCATTATTTAAACTACTTACATCATAGAGAAACACGAACAGCCATGCCTTCAGCGGGGCTCGAATCCGAGTTCTACCGCACCATATTCGGAAGTTCTACCGACTAAGCTACTGAGACTGGCAATGAGAGTTCTTCTCAAAATTGGGATTCATTAAAATATTGACTGAAAATAATAATGTAAATAAAACAACGAGATGAGTCTGAGAAAAAAAACACAAGATTACGATCATCCGTACGATTTCGAAAATGTCCATATAAGGGAAAGGAAACGAAATCCAAAAAAACGAAAAAACGAACATTTTAGAGATGGTACACATTGAAAAATCACCAAAATACCATCAATTCAAGATCCGACGTAGATCAATTGAGTAAAATTTATTGTCTTATTTTGAAATATCCAAATTTTTAATTTTCAATAATACATTTTAAGATGTATTAGTGAAATATTCGTTACTCAATAGTTTTTACCACGTGATAAGATTTTTGAAGATTGAAATCGTTACCACACTTGACGACGAACGTGGTACAACTGATGAGTTCCTTGTCGCACGAAACAATCTATCTTTTTTTCCTGTTGATTATGGCATGTACTTCGATATTTCCTTGCATTATCTTTTAACGTATAACTGAGGTTTTATCTTCGTACATTTTTACATCGACAGCTTAATTATAACATTATTTAAGCATTTAGATTTTACGAATAGATGTACTAGTATTTTGTTTAAATAGATATTCAATTTCACAAATTCTACAATTCACAACTTTATGAAAAATTTTTTCCGGTGTTCTTTCTTACCTAACTTCAAATTCTTCATTTTGGAGCCGAATTGCATAAGAATTATTTTTTGCGCCTTCAAGTTCCTCATAATATTAACGTTCAGTTTCTGATATCGAGCAATTGATTTTGTTCAATACTCAGTTTGAATTCTTGGTGAAAAAATCAAATACTTATATCGAATAAGTGTCATTTGATTTCAACATTTATTTATTGAGGTATTTCATTCTATATCAGCCTGCTACATACTTTCTGGAAACTTCAAATATCCCAGAAAATGCGAAATTAAATTTTTCCTGTGTACTCGAAAAGAGTGAAGACACTGTCAACTCATAATATCATAATTTATCAACCCATTCTGAAAGCGATTCATCTCGCTGATGGACAGTGCCCGCAAGTTATGGGAGGTCGAGGCAATAAATCATGCCACATCAAACAAGACCAATCAAGATTTTAACACTATAACCAGCTAACGACCCATAATAGTGGGTCCATAATAATGGATTGAAAATAAAATACATTAGTGTTCGCATTTTCGTATTTTTCTCGAGCTGAACGATTTAATCGATTATCTAAAACAACAATTACTTTCGGAATTTTATTATTCGATATTTTTAGAATACTCCAAAGTGTAAGCAACGGTTTTGTCAGGTGAGATGTCTTCAGTTGAGCAAGTATAAATGTGACTTTTTTCGAGAATATTTCAATGAATTGAAATGTCTTTTATTTATTTATTTCCCCAAGTATGTTTTTTTTGAATGAATTAAATCAAAATAACGATTAATGTGGTAGATACTAGAATGCAATCAATATTCCTTACAAAACAATGTTTAATTTTTCTTCGCTAGCATAGCATCAGGTGAAAATTCCTACCCACTGAATGGAGCAGGTGGCTAATGAGGGTTCAAGTTTATTATCACGTTGGTCTGTTTATTCAGCAAACCAATTCATGAATAAGGTAATTGATGCCTTTTACAGAATGAGGTAACTTTATTGGACAGATTGTATTATTAATTCGATAAGTATTATAATAAGTATAAATTGGCAGAACTATCTGTCGAAGACGCCGTGTATCGAACGAATTTCATGGTATAGGCTGTGAATGGAAATTGATTTCAATCTTCATCTTCTTGAGGTGCCATCTTATTGCATAATGTTGCATCGTTCTCCAATTTCTGTCATCATAAGCAATGATTCAAAATTTAGATCATTCCAGTCTCACAAATGCTTCAGCCATAGAACTCGAGTGTTTCTGATAGTCGAGTGTTTTCTCAAGCAAAGATGACATAGAGACTCTGCTTTGTCGTCTGGAGATCACAGCTACGCAGTTTGGATTCGCTATTAACCGCAATCAGTCCAAAATTATGATCGTGGACCGCCCTAACAACAACCGGGTGAACGTTCAAAACATTGCGGGATGTGAAGTAGTCAACAGCCTCGTATATCTGGGCTCCAAAATCTCAAACGCTGGTGAGGACAAAATCCGGTGGCGTTGCGCCATAGCAAGATCTTCAGTGGAAAAGCTCACGAGAGTTTGGAGGGACCGCAGAATAAACAAAAACACAAAGGTTCGACTAATGAAATGCCTAGTCTTTCCAATATTCTCGTAAGGAGCTGAGACATGGACATTGAGAATGCAAGACCGTCGCAAAATTGATACGTTAGAAATGTGGTGCTGGAGACGCTTGCTCAGAATCCCGTGGACTAATTCGAACCAAAGTCTCGATACTGAAGGAGCTAAACATCAAAGAGAGGTTATCGTCGAGTGTGCAGCTGCGAATCCTCAAATTCTTTGGACATATAACCCGAAACGAAGTCTCTATCAAACGATTGGTGGTCCAAGGGAAAGTCGAGAGCAAAAGATCGCGTGGACGGTTTCCAACAAAGTGGACAGATCTGATAAAATTTGTGACGCATTCCAGCATCAATGAAAACTCTAGAGCCGCTAAGCATAGAGCAGTGTGGCGCCGTATTGCGTGGGACGCACTGACAAAAGACTGAGACACGACCACGACCACTCTGTGAAAAGTGAACGACTGAGAGGAAGAAGTTCCTTAAAGTAATCGAAGACCCCTAAAGTCTCGTATCTTTCAACAAATCGAACTTGTATGTGAATATAACGAACTGTGGGCAGTGACAAAAAACAGAACGAAACACAAAACACAATTTCGAATATTGCTAGAAATCTTCGTGAAAAAGGAGGTCGAATTCAAACCTTCAAGACCTGTCATCGCTTTTAAGCTTTAAACGAGTAAGTAAAAATGCATGGAGCTAGCTTTCACTTTCATTGTCTTCAATTCAATTTTTTTTCATTTTTACATATGAGGGCTCACTCAATATACAATTTAAAACTGTCCAATAGCAGAAGAGCACATATTGAAAATGTATTTTTTTTTAATGATAAAATTTCTTCATTCTCAACAGGTGTACTACCCAATTACAGAAAATAATAACATAATATTGAATACAAACTCAATAAATGAAAAGAAAGAGATATAACGAAGAGCTCAATCTAACCTAAAAAAAGTGAATAAATGAGACCGTGTCGCGGGACATGAAGTAGGGACGTTAGTTCCTTCAAGAATTACTATTCAGTTAATTATAAAAGAAGTCAATATTATCTATTCAATAAATAATAGATGAGTCGTCTTAGTCATTTATAACATTTTATTTATTTTAAATTGAAATCAATGTACCTAAAATATAAACAATTTATATATAACAGTATATTCGATTTGCGTTTGCTCTAGGCTTATGCGACACAGCTATGTTCAAAGAAAGAAAGATCGGTGAAAGTGAGAAAGAGACACAGCGTGCACGCGGAAGGTGCTAGCCCCTCGATGCACCCGTCACCATCACCCACATTCCGATGACATGACCTGACCACATTCCAATCACGCATTTCTCGTCGCGACCCCCCTCGTTTTGACCTAAAGTAAGGAACTAACGTTCCAGTTATAACTAATAACTAAATAATAACATTTAATGAAATATAACAAAGAACTCTATCTAAATCAATTCGTTTTAGTCAATTACCTTTGTTCACATAACTCCCAATAATAAATTCTATGGAATCAAAGTGAATGTCACAATTATCGGCAACTCAATTGAATGTAGATTCCATAAACCAAATGGGAGATTCTATTAGGGAGTTGATCCTCGCAGCGTCTAGGTGGAATATTTCTGTATTACGAGAATTTTGCCTAGGAATTTCAAAGCGGACAAGAGAGGACAATCAATACTATTGTGCAGTAATTTGTACAAAAATTTGAGTGATAAAGTTTCTTCTTGCTCTGTAATGAGTTTGAAGTATGTCGACTCAATCATTCGTTAGGATTGACTTCTCTCTGTGGATAAACCTTATCTCCCCTCCAAACTAAGAATTTCAATAACCTTCTCTGATTAGCATCAAGATGGCGTTGTTGGCAAGTCTTAATAGAATACCAGATCATCATGTTAATCACTTATAAACTGAAATGTATCTAAAATGTACATCTTATCGGAATTTTTCATACTACTTATAGAAACATCTTATAGAAATGAAGTTTTCGATGCATTCAGTCGGATCATTTGATACATAACACAAAATAATTAATTCTACTGAGAATATATTAAATATGTACATCATGAAAGGATAACTCTATAAAAGCTGATAACTATTTTATAATCGTATTCAGATAAACATTTTTCAAATCTCTTAAAAGTTATAAAATACTGAGAGAAAATATCTAAATTCGTCTCTGTACTGATTAAGCTTAGACTAGGATCTATGGATGGGTGAATTCAACATAAAATGTGTTTTTCTCTTCCCAACAACTAGTATTGTATGATTTCTAACTACATGTGGAGAACAATTAAAGTTTATCAAAGGCTCGTGCATGCAGCAGAATCGATTAAGCCATTGAATAATTTGTAGGAGAAACATTTATCAAAGTACTCACGTCTGAAACTCAAACATTGTAACCTATAGAATATCAGATTACTTTCATATGAGAATCCATGACGGTACCTGTTAAAACTGAAATTAAGAGCATTAATGAACTTCCGATAAACATTTTCTATTATATTCGTGAATTTATCATAATTTCGATTCCAGACGACCGACGCGTACTCTGACTTGGATCTTAAAATAGAATTATACAAAGCAAAACAGACTCACTTCGACCAAAAGACCTAGTCATTCGCAACATGAAACCAAGATTTCTGCGGGCATGTTGGAAGATTGAGTGGCATGTCTTATTGATTCAAGAGACGCAGCAGGTTATAAATTTAGCAATAGATTAACGTAGTACACTGTCTAATACGTTCAATTCATCCAATTTCGAAAATTCTGCTCACCACCCACATCTCAAAGGCTTCATGACATCTCATGGAGCTGAATCTTCAAGTAAGCATTTCCTTATGAAATATTTCAATAATTCACAATAAAACTGTATCTGGGATGTTAGAACGAAGTTATATAATAATAATGATAATAATAATAATAATAATACCTTTATTAGCAAAACCTACTCAATAAAATAATATTCGTTACAACCACATCTACTTACAATTTGATCTATATTACCGAATATATATATGAAACTAATAGTTTCTTAAAAGTTCTATAATTTGTGCAATATTTTAAATCTAGAGGTAACCCGTTAAATAACTTAGAACCTTGGCTAAACGTGGACTTCATTAAAGTTGTCTGGAACGTATTTGAATAAAAATCCTTTCGATACCGCGTTTCATGATTATGCACATCACAATTAAATTGTAGGTTTTCGTTAAAATACAGAAGCAGCATATAATTTTCAATTTTATAAATGAAATCTAAAGTTTTATAAATAATACGTTGATTCACATTCATTACTCTACAAACATCAAGCATTTTATTGACAGAGGTTGCATTTAAGAACAATTCTCAGGCCCCTATTTTGAATTTTTTGTAAGCGTTCAATTGAATTTTTCTGTAAGTTAAACAACAGTGAGGCGCAATATTCGATGTGAGACAATACGCTAATCCTAAAAAGTAAGAGTCTAGTATTCGAATTCAATTTGTTACTAAGTCTTCCCAAATAACCAATTTTTTTCGACGTTTTATTGGCGACATGTTCACCATGGGATTTGAAGTTCAGACATTCGTCTATCATTATACCTAAATTTTTAATTTCATGAACACGTTCCAAAAAGTTATTTTCAAGTTTAAGTTCTAAGTTTTTAATATCAGTGTTACTCAATTTATATTTTGTTGCTACTAACATGTATTTTGATTTATTGATATTCACTTTAAGATTATTGCCACAGAGCCAAATATATAGTCTGTTCAAATCCTGATTAACTTTCCTGAACATTGCAACAACATTCATCACCAAATTTTTCATTCAAAGAAAAGTCCCTATTACATTTTCAATGCGACAATTTCCACTTCTGGAAAAAAAAAATTTTTTTATCCAGCAATCCAAATATCTAAACTATTCTACTTGTTGTACACAATTATACAACGCCTATACCACGCATCCTATAAGGGAGGTATCTGCTCAACGTATATTATTGACGAATCCCCAATTTCTTTGGTGCCCCCTTGAATGTTTTCTAACGCTTTTCCGAATATCTTTCCTGAATTCTTATTGAAAATAGTTGAAGAAAATGTGCTCATATCTTGAATTTCTTATTCGTGGGCAAATTATTCTTATGCTTATTACTGCGATTATATATAATTGAATATTATACAATATGATTCTTATTCTATGCTTATTAATTTCGTAACATGTATTTTATTAGTTGAATCAATATCTTCACCATTCTCATATTACACAAAACACCAATATTCGTTCTTTATGCTCGGCAATCATACCATGAAAAAACTCCGAATATTGATGTATTTTTCCGCAGAAACCGTCAAACAATAGCAAATTTATACTCTGTGCCTTTTCCATGTTATAATTGAAAATATGTTTAATGTATTATCAACCCGGTTACCTACGTTTAGTACAGTCTTTGTTAACGAAACAATGGGGGGCAGGTTTTCGACGATGCTGGATGTGAATTATGGCCGAAATATATATCACTGTCCAATTACGGATCCAGAAGACACTGCGGTCGTAACTCAGGCAATGTTCGAAATCGGGGGCATGAAATGGGGAGAAATATTAGCGAAAAAGAGGTTCGTATATCATGTTATTGACGCTAGTTTAGTCGAAATGATTCTTTTTCGGAAAAAGTGATCATTATATTGGACGGGTAGGCTATCGATTCCTTTCGAATTGTAAGTGTTATTGCAACCCTAGGTGTGGAATGTTTTTGATATCCCAGGCATCTAGTTTCAGTGATTTCGAAAATAATGATGCTTCGATGAACTTCCATTCACAACGTACCTCAATTATGTCATTTTCACTATACGTATTGCTGAAACAGGTGTTTAATAATTGTATAAAAACATCTGACTTGGTTTCACAAAATTTATAATAAACACATGACAATTGTTTCGAGAATTGATCTTCAATATCAAATGTGATCAACTTTCCTTCAGTTTATCACCATTGTTTCTTTCCTCAATTTCTTAATTTAAGACTTTCTTTGTTATTCGATAATTCTTACATTTAATTCAATACTTCTGCATGTATAATTACTTGTTCCTCTACTTCGTAGACATCGATATCAGACATTGCAGGTGACGATGTATAGGTGTATAAGAATTTTGGTCAGAAAATGTAGGTCGAAAAATGTAATTCAGCATAAATTTTAAAAATGGCGCAACACCCCTAAACAATTGTTGATTATTTATCATAAATTTTGTAAAACCAAGCTCAGTTTTTTTTTATATATTAAACAATGTTTCACCAAGAGATCAGCGAGCATTCAATCAATTTTATTATGAAATAATGGTTCGGGAAATATAACTCATCCAAGTTTTTTATTCGCTATGTTAAACTATGTTTCACTTAGAGATCATCAAAGATTCAATCAACTGTACGAGTGTATTATACTATTCGTACTAAGCAATACTAAACAAGTACCTACTTTACTCTGATTAATACGATACGAGACGTATGAAATATATGAACAATAGTAGCAACAAAACATTAGAAAAAAAAATACAACAGAGTTTCTATGAACAGTAGGTACGCCACTAGTTGGTTAGTCGTTCACAGAATATGTTCAAACCTCTTACTTACAAGAGTATTGCTGGATTTTTTTGAGGGGTTGTTTGTATTCGATGTCATTGTTACTAGATTCGACGAAGGCTTTGTATTGCACCTCTCACTTAATCTCACTAAGTAAGGTGAAGAAGTTTTGTCTGCTTCATAGTAGTTTGAGATTAATTCAATCGTATCAAACAAATAGATTGTTCTCGGTGTCGGTGGATGGGGATTCTTTGGAGTGGGTCTTCCACAAGGGATAGTGTTGGGCAATCTGTTTTTCTAATCGACGATTTGTCCGGATACAAGCCCAGTGCCTCGGCACAACAGTATGCTGATGACAGAACCTATTTTGTTAATAGTTGTGCCATCACAACTAACTTGCTTGCCGGAGGTAGGTGATAACTCCGACTACAATAACTTAATTATGACGAGTGTGGCTGAATGGTTCTCTACAAATAAATAAGTGTTGAGCGCAGACCAAAACGGTCGCATTTGTGTGTTCTTTGTGACTTTATCTGTAAATATTGATCCAAATGATCGTGTTAAATTTTCTTCAATGTTGTTCCAACATGGAAGACACATGTAAATTAGTTGTCCGAACGGTTTGTTTAAAATATATTTGTCTAGCAATTTATTTAGCTCAGAGTTATTCAATGCTTCGGGAACAGCTTCAATAGAGGCACATTCAAGATAGTGCAGACACACATAAGATTCTGCTAATGGAGCTGTTTTCCTGGAGCAATGAAAAATTTTGGACCAAGAAGGTATGTTAGAATATCAGGAACTGGGAGAGGATTTGCAGGAGATGCATTTTCACAAGTAGAAAACCTGACTGCCTTATCATAATCAGAGATGCATATTTAAATAAACAAAAGAAATAATATGAGATAAAATGCCGAGTTCCACAAATATGGCTCAAGAAACATACAACATATCACCTTAGGCTGTTCCAAACCAGGCAAGTCAGAGTATGGTCTGAATTTCCATCGTTCCAAATTTGATAAAAAGGTTCCATTTTATGTGAGAAAAGCTGATTCAGACTTGAAAGTCTCATTGAAGGGTTCTTATTGCGAAAGAGCTACTATTCAAGTGATAAATTTTCAACAGATTCTGTACTGAAAATATGTTACTTTTTTCATTTTCGATTTTTTTTCAATTCTAAATCCTTTCGTTCCTCTACTTTTGATACGATATTATGTGATATAATATCCAACATTTCAATATGGATGATCTGTGGTAAAAATGTAACAAATTGAATTGCATCAATAAATATCCATACATTCATCTTACCAATTCAAAAATGATTTTTGAAATGGTAAGCTACAGGCTTATTACCCAAAACTTGATAGACTATCCCCTTCTCTGTTTCGTGAGTTTTACGTTTCATAAAATTCCATATTTCGCATTGTTTCCACAATTGTATGTTGTATTAGATTAGTTAGTATTACTAACTAATCTGAAAAGTTACTAGTTGCGAGTTACCTATCAGAACTAGAAATATATTATGCATCATAAACTCATACAGCATGAAAGATCTCACCAATTTTTTGACGAAGAAAACTGAAGTTATGTAATATTGAAATAGATATATCGGAAATGGGCTGTATGTTTTCTGAATTCCATTTGGCACTGGGGAGTTTCGCTTCACGCCAATTTGCCCTTTGTTACGGGAAAGGAGTATATATTGCTAACAGCAAATTAATGTCTAGTAGACTCAGGAACTCGAACCCTTTGTCCTCAGCAAGTAAGGTTAACTCTTATTGATTTCATGTTTCAGTTTGTAGATATGAATTCTCACCTCACGTTGTGTTAAAATTGGTTTAATTGTCGTATCAGGAACGTCTTCGATGAAACATATTGTAAGATAAAAAATATTACAATAAAATATCATTTTTCTCTAAGTATTGTTCTGGAAAACAGAACTGCACTTTTCATGAAGAAAAATTTAATTCTTGATCTGCGTCCTCGACTTAGTGAAATACTTGATTTTCGGAATGAAGAATTCCTCTCAATTCTGCGAATCACTTCCACAATTTGAGTAGAAAAAGGAGCTCAAAAGAGATTTCAAGGTGTCGATTCCGATGAAAATCTCTTGCTCTTCATATTAACGGCGAAGATTGAGAGTTTTCGATAAATTCCTCAGTAAAATATCTAGTTTTCGTATAAACAATTCGATTTGATAGAGGGAGATTACCTACTTTATAAGGAAACTATACTCTTCATAGAGGAATGTTTCATAATTGTTGATACATTAATTTTACATATGTCAGTGATGAGCATAGGTATAATACTAGAAATAATGATAGTTTTTATAGCCCAAGTTGTAAGCTCTCCAAATCCAAAAATAGCTTATACTATGACATATTTGAGGCTTCCAATAATTTACGAAATATATTGAAAACTAATACTTGTATTGTATTGTACTGTTTTAAGCGTGATCTTAGAAAGTATATTTTGAGTAATGAGATAGATATAATTGAAAATTGGCAGTTCAAAATATGTATATTTTTGTATAGCATCGGTTGAATAAATATTATTATTATTATTATATCTGCTATCTCGACTGTGTGAAGACGTCCATTTTTGACACTGATGAATTTTTGTCAATTTATTGTTTTCGAGATGAAAATCAAAGGAGGAAAGTGAATGCCTTTTGGTCTGTCTGGTTTCTTCCGCTAATATTACGAATTATAAATGGAAACAATTTTTCTCGTCAGAGGATGATAGTGAGTCTGGAAGATGCATTTTCGGAGCATTTCTTAGTTCTTGTGGCACCTTCTCACAGAGCTCTTAAGAGAAAATTTCACGAAAATTTTGAATTCTTGATCTGAACCCTCCAAATTACCCAATTTTATAATTTGATACAATTATAATTTAATAAATTTTTTTCAATCTCA
Source organism: Henosepilachna vigintioctopunctata (assembly GCA_030704895.1). NCBI lineage: Eukaryota > Metazoa > Arthropoda > Insecta > Coleoptera > Coccinellidae > Henosepilachna > Henosepilachna vigintioctopunctata. Next base: position 4,295,442 of record JARQZJ010000065.1, read on the forward strand.
AACAGGGCCATTGAATTCAGATATAATATCGTAAGATTATAATACCTCTGCTTTTAAGGATGAAATACAACGTTGGAAAAAAAACCTGAGAAAAATTAATTTCACGACTTCCGAAATAGTTGAACTTATAGTAAACTTCTGAGCACTTTGTATATTTATTATGCTAAATTTCCAAAGATTCAGGAGAGTTGGAGTTATTCTTGAGAAAATACAGGAAATGTTCCACTTGATTATATGTTTCCGAAATATAATATTTTTTGTGGAGCACACAACCTGCTAGAGTTTATAAAAAATCAAAAATAACTGAAAACTGAATAATAATAAGTTTATTGTCATAAGAAACAGTAGTTTTACAAATTTCAACAAATTTCAATTATTCTACGACAAAAAAATCATAAGATGTACCCAATATAAAAACAATGATATTATTTAACAAAAAAAAATACGTCAAATCAAACTAAACATATCATAAATTTGACAGTTCCCAATATAAATGCATAGAAACCACAAAGCCAGCGGTTGTCTGTGGTCTACTCATCAATTCACATTAATCAAAAAGACAGGTTCAAACTTATTGAGCATGAGAAAAAGGATTTTCTCAGGCTCAATACTCCAATTTCAGCATATAGACTTTCTGAAGGGTAGGTATTTGGTTTCTCAAAAATAATTTTCTGGAACTTCTTTTGCAGTACCTATATATTATATATGTATTCGTCACCAGCCGATCCCCAAGCCTGAATTCTGTCTTGTATTATTAGCCTATAATAAATGCTTAAAAGGTAACCGACTGAATCATTTCATACATACGATATTTCTCGAATAAAGTTGAACTAAAATTCATCGATTATTTCAATAACACAATAAAAATTCAAGAAAACAAAGTTGAGGTCCATTTCAACCAAAACAGTAAGCTGAATATATATATTCGAAGAGAAGCGAGCTCCTCGAAAACATGCCGTACAAAAATTTACCTGAAAATACTGAGAATAATTTTTCATATGGATAGGTTTCGACTCTGCACATCGTGGTATATCGTATGTACATTCGAGCAACACAAGAATTCTAAGAATGATACTTTCTGGTTGAAAAGAATGAAACAAAGAATATATTGAATATTTTGATTTCTTAATTTTTTTTTATTCTTCAGTTTTTCATATTCTTTCGAATATATCAAAGTACCTCTTGTTAATTCTCTCAGAAATCAGATTTGCTCAAACTTGAAAATTAAATTCGCTGAATTTCATGTTACTGTTAAAATCAAATATAAGATGAATGTATTTAAACACTTCGATTCGATAAACTTCATTACACTTTAATCGAACTTACAATTGAATGATATTATATGGTAAAATATATTAGTAATAAAAATATATCAAAATTTAAAGAAAGTTCAATCAAGATGTGAATTAACAGCTCGAGTGTTTGAATTCATCTTAAATTATCTTCTAATAGATTTGAACCTTGCCAGTACTATAATAATACTGAAATAATAATAATCAATAATATTTATTTAGTTGAAGTTATACAAAAAACTTACATATTTTGAACTGTCAATTCTGAATTATGTACCTATTTCATGATTTAAAATATACTTTCTCAGATCACACTTAAATATCTCAATACTGGACTACCAGTCTGGAATCCTGATTATCAGTTGCAAATTGATCAACTGGAGTCTCTACAAGGAAAGTTCCTGAAACTTTTGAGCTTCAGAATTGATGGAATATATCCACCTATAGACATACAACATGAAACGCTTACAAGTCGACATAATGTGGACACACTCAGTTCGCGAAGAAAATTCCATGCAATAATCTTCTTGCATAAAATAATTAACAATAAAGTGAAATGTCAGGAATTGTGTCAAAAGCTTAATTTCATTGTTCCAAGAGTTTCTAACAGAAGCGCATTCACGTTCTACCTTCCAGCAACTAGAAAGAATGTTTTAAAATTTTCTCCATTGCACACAATGTGTCAACAATGTAATATTTTGGGAGCTAAGATGGATATTTCCAACTGTTCTGTTACTGATATTAAGGCAATTTTCCTAGATATACATCTCTGATAGAACAATCATTTATGTGTACTCACGAACAGAATTCATATTCACTCATATAGTTATGTGTTTTAAGTGTTAATATGAGAATTTATATGTATTTGTGTGTGTAAATTTATATGTATGGATAAGTTTGGTCTGCATTTTAGTTTTTTTTTTATTCCTATATTATTATATTTCATTTCATAAGTTGTGATTCAAATCACAAACTCTCATTTGAAATGAAAGTACAAAATTGGAAATTTTGTACTACCAATTTTCTCTTTTGTATATGTTGTTGTTTCCTGTTTTGTAATTAGGACATGTCCTGTAAAACAGTGTATGTTAAATAAATGAAATAAAATAAAATACTACTAGTAAAATAAAATACTAGTTTTCAATATACTTGGTGAATTATTGAAAGCCTCAAATCCGTCATAGTATATGCTATTTTAAAATTTAAAAAGCATACAACTTCGGATATAAAAACAATCAGTATTTTTAGTATTATACCCATGCACATCACTGACAAATGTTATATTTTTTATTAAATTACAAAAAAGCAATTTATTTTCATTTCAAATATACAAAGAGTTTCTTCGTTAAACGGGCATTAATTATTCCCAAAGAGTTCATCGTAATTTTAACAGGGAAATACCTATTGCACTTTGAAGTTGTTCGCATGGCTCTTTTCTGTGAACTTTTGTATTTGTTGAATTTTTTTTTTTTAGTTGAACCAAATAAGAAATGTTAGCAATATTGAAAATAATGTATTTTTATTAATTTGAACAACAATTATTCAACCTATGTCGACAGATTTTTTCCTATTCTTTTCAAAAAATCGATTTTTTTTCAAATATTTCAGAGGATATGAAATCAACATTATCATTTGAAAAACTTTGAAATTGAAAATTTTTCGCAGACAAATATAATGTTTCAAATCAGATTTGATTCTAAATATTTGAAATAAGAACAGATTCGCAATTTATGATCCGTTCAATAAAGAAAAATTTGTGTTTCTCTCAGATTTCAAAATATTAAATACCTTTGTCGAATAAATTCCTGAAATAAGAGAAATATTGACATTAGGTTCCCCCTTCCGACCTCACGTAGAGTCACTGATTGAATAAATTCAATAATGAAATACCAGAGAACAATCTCCCCACATTCCATCAATATTTAGAGTGAGCTTCTCGGTTATTTTGATTGTACGAGGAGTGTGCTTTATGGTCTGCATCATAATTATTTATTCTTACCAATAAATTAGCAATGAATGATTTGATGCCAGTTCATTAAATTGCTAGCATTGGATACCATTTTGCAATCCTGAAATTTGAATTTACTGGACATTTCCTACTTTTTTTTTTCACATACAAGGGCTCACTCAGTTATTCACAATGTACATTAGTGAATTTAAAATGACATTTTTCCATATGCGCTTATATTAATTCTGTTGGGCCTTTAGCAGTGTTCCAAAATTGTTTAGAAATCAATTCCTTTTTTTCCAAACATTGTTGGAGTTCCATTGGATTTCGAAATATATTATGGATGCTTTATCGAATTATTGCAATAGTGTAAACGCCATTAGGTTATAATAAAAGGACAAATTTGAGAAAACAAATTTGATATTACATACATTAAAATAATTTGTTACAATAAAATATTTCAATGTTTTTTTTTTCATTAAAATTTACATTCAATTTGCACCAATATCTGAAAAGAGAACAAAAAAAAAATTTAAAAGCTGCATTTGTGATATCGCAGACGAATCATTCTTTTCGTTTTCATACACTGCGATGTTATGTTGATGTATATTTATTCAGGCAGTAATATAACTGAAAAATGAATTAGTAGTGAAGTTCTTTGAAAACAAAGATATATCATTGATTAAAATCAACTTAGATATTCGAGTCACGAAAGTATCGAAATAATATTTTTATCTTCCATATAATGAATGTCTTTCATCGAGAAAAAGCAGAACTCTTTTCGAATTTCATTCAGGAAAGACCATATACGAATACCAACAAAAAGAGTGGCTTCATTCCGGAACATATTCAGTTCTCCTACGTTCGTTAGAGCATTTCCAACGAAGATGGGAATAAAAAAGATATTCCGGTCTGTTGAATTAGTTCACCTAATTTGTTACCAAATAATGACGAATGCATTTCCAACCCTTTTGTTGAATTTTGGTTTAAGGAATAGGGAATATGAGTTTTCATAATGGACACGTTGAAATTGAAGATTTTATGAAATTGTGGAGAATAATACAATTCGTTTTGTATCGTTAAATTCATTTTTACGCAGTTTCGTAGTATCACTACATCCGCAAGCATATTAAGAACGAATTTGGGATTGTTTGTATATGAATACAAAGTTGACCAAAAATTAGCTCGGCATATTTCTTCCTCTTAATATTTCCCACTCTCCAGGGTATTCTTCTTGTTCAAATAGCTTCATAAAAAGGCGACAATTTGATCATCAACAGAGTTACTGTGGTATTTTCATTGTGTCCATAGATTTCTTTGGATTATAATACTCAGTTTCCGCTTTATGAAGCTGTATGAATATTTATAACATACAGATTCCCTTGGTTAAGCCTGAAGGCCTTTTTATTCTCTTGAATCGTGCCACAAAGTTTATGACTGTTTACATATTTACCTTTATTCATATTAAAATATTACATATTACTCCATCTTAGTTATAAACTGTAGACTTTAGTTATATCTTCCACACTAAAATAACCTTTGACATATTTTTTGTGAAGATTTTAATGCTATATTGATCATATTTTTGGAAAATTAAATATTGATTTTCTTAGAAATAAGTTTAAAATAAGTTAATGTAATATATGCTTGTTTTTGTATTTCTGTTTCTGGGTACATTCCGTTGAATATTTTCTTATGGTTTCTTTTCATCCAACAATTTATAGTTCGGTTGTCATAATCGTCATTCCAGGTAATCTAGTTGATTTTGTCGAGTTCAAAATTACGTCTATATACATCGAGATTAAGTGAGAGGGCTTCATGTAGCATTGATCGATATACTGCTAGTTTATGTGAACTGAATTGAATATTTCGGGAATGTTTTATCTATGAAAGTTGGTCTCCTGAATTAGGTTTTCTGCTTTGTACTTAAATGCAAATAATCCCATTTTCGTTATTGATGTGATTGAAAATGTAGTAGTATTACTCAACTACAGTCGTAAAATAATAAATATAGTAAAAAAAAACCAGGTGTTGTTCCTCAATTATACCATGCATTTAGCTATGGTGCGCTAGGGTTCGGGTTCGAACCCCGGTAATGGCATGTGTGTTTATAATTCGAGTGGTTTACCTAATGATGATAATTGTTGGTTAATGTACAGAGATACCAAGTCCATTGGCCGTTCGGAACCGGTGTTAAACTGTAGGTCTACTGAATTCAAAAGAACCCATTTATTATCATAAAGTAATGGACTAATCTATCCGAAATTATGAAATGGGTTTTTGTGATAGAAAATATTTTTTTATCAGTCTTATATTACAGTAATTGTGTTATTGTGAATGAGATTTCTTAGGAATTCTACATTCATTTCAATCTATTTTTTGTGGTATTTGAAATTCAGAAACAGTTATGAATTTAATTATATTCTCTCTTCACTTTCGAGTGATATTTTTTCTATATAAATGAATATTTCAGGAGCATAAAATGAAGTTCAGTGACTCTGTAAATTCTCATATATGACAAATGATTGATTTACAAATAACCCTGATTTATTAACTGAAGAACTCCAGCTTCTTGCCTCTCTCACTTTTCAATAATTGTTGTAAATAATTAACTGTAATATCAACCGCAACATCCAACTTAGAACTGATTTCAAATCTACAGCTAGAATCCAAAAGAATGCCCTATTAACCCGACAAGTCTAATTTATTAATTGAAAATCCAAATATATACATACAAAGATCACTCACTGAAAAATTTAAGGCTGTAAGTCACCTCAAAGATATTCAATATAGATAACGAATGATAATTTAATTTATGTACTACAGGTAGCATCACTACTACTAAAATTGTGGAACAAATTCAATTATCTATTATTTAAAAAGAATATGAATCTTTTCGAATATATTGTGGATCATCATATTCCGAATATCCTTGCAGGATTGCTATAATCGCAATAAAGCATCGTATCTACATACGATATAGATGTATATGACCTCTAGTTCATATTATAATACAACACTCATTCTTGGAGGGTACCTACGTTTCCCGACCAATTGAAGATATCCATCATCAAGCCTGTTTCCAAGGGCGGGAACCTCAATGTTTGGGCAATTACAGACCAATAAGCATCTTGAATTCGTTCTCAAAGATATTTGAGGGAATATTAGTAAGCAGGTTACTCAGCTTCTTCAATAGATTTCAGATAATTTCACCATGCCAGCATGGATTCGTCAAGGATAAGAGAACGGAGTCTTCTATTTATGAGCTGATAACAGCTATCGTATTTGCACTTGAGAAGGGAGAAATACCAGTGGCACTGTTCTTCGATCTTACAAAGGCCTTCGATAGAGTGAACCACAACCTACTCCTGAAACACGTGATGGCTGCTGGAGTTAGAGAGAACCAACTGAAACTCATTCGAAGTTTTCTCAGTGACAGGACCCTGAGGGTTCTTATAACAACCAACAATGGTGTCTGCTTATCAAAAAAAAAGGTGGTTAAGATCGGTGTTCCCCAGGGAAACATACTGGGTCTCCTCTATTGTTTCTATGAATTTTTTCTATGAATTCACTTGCATAGATCACCTCCCTGGAACTAAGAAAACCCATAATGACACTAATTTTCTCGTTAAATCCGCAGATGTCCTTATGGTGCCATCAGAGTGCGAAAAAATCGTTAGTGATGTCATCCAGTGGTGCAATAACAACAGACTGGTTCTTAATCAGCAGAAGACAGTATGTGTTTTCTTCTGCACCGATAGAACGAACAGAGTCCGAGACATCAGATTTTAATCAAAAAAGATGTTGAATCGTGTCACATATACTATATTTATGCTGAGGGAGCTGGTGAGTTTTGAGACGTTTAGGTTGCTCTACTTTTCGAATTTCCAATCGATTATGTCCTATGTTATAATATTTTGGGGAAGCTCTACTTGGATGGATGATATGTTCGTCTCACAGAAATGGGCTTTAAGAACTTTACTCATTCTCGGCTATCGTCAGTCCTGTCGTGGCCTATTTATGTGAACAAACGTCCTTACAGCATATTGACTATACATATACAGGGTGTTGCTGTTCATTCACAATCACAATCATCCTTTCAGTCATTATAGAAACTTAAATGACACCGGACAAGTCCAAATTTACCTGTTTTCCATACATAGCAGCTAATATCGGAAGAAGAGTGTTTAGTATATGGTTACTATCAGGATATTCAATTATCTACCAAAACAATTTCGGGTGATATCCCACTTTGATGCCTTAGGGGAAAGAATCTATAAATATATTTCAGAATGTGAACCGTACACCATCGAGGAATTTTTGCGCGAATAATCATCAATGGTTCCATTCACTTATGTCTTGTACCAGTTGACTTTTTCAATCCATTTGTACGTTCACTTGTATAGATATATTTGAAACAAATGAATATTATTATTATTATTATATCAGTTGCTTTAAATATATGCAGTCATTGGTGGCAAAATTCATGGAAGTTTTCTCGAAAAACGTTTTTTCATGGGAATTTTTTTCACATCAGCACATTTTTCGGCTTGTACGTTCTAGAATGAAACATATTATGTTGGTTAAAAGACAAAAGAACGAAAAATGAAAACCCGCAGTATGGATTCTCCATTCACATAAATCAGGCCATTCACATTCTCATCTGAAATAATGGCATTCTAAATTGAAAATCGATAATGAAAATCTTTTGTCTTCCATTCCTCAATATAACCCAAATACAATGAAAACCAGTCCGAAGTAGTTTCTTCTCGTAGTCTATTTTGCTTCGATTTGCATAAAGTTTAAACGTGAATTGATATTTCCTCGATTTGTTCTCGAGCTTTTCCAAACAAATCTCAAGTAGATTAAGCTACCTGAAAAGAATGTTACATAATAATTTATTCTCAGAAGAAAACTTAAGAATCACAGACGTAGGCATTAAGCTGGTAGGAGGTTATCTATTAACCAGGTGAGAATCTCAAGCTGATAGTGAACCCCATTCTGAGATGGACATCCGAATTGTTCAATATAAACACCACTTCAATCTTCCTGGAATAAAAATTCAGCACTCTGAATTTTTACGATCGTGAGTCTGTTTTACAAAAGCTATTCAGAGGGAAAACTAGTTCACATCCGCTTTGAGTGCTTTACTCTATGAAAACAAGGAAAACACTAGTTATACTCATGAATTCATTCATTTATTCATTAATGAATGAATGAAAATACGTTTTATTGAGTTTTTTGTTCACATTAAAATTCTAGTTATTTTTAATTTAGAAGGTGGGAGGTTATAAGGTCTCGCGACCTCCTTCAACCCTGTGCTACTTAATTATATTATTTCACAAATAAAAATTTTTTATAGAAAAGTGCGGCTGTGGCCGACTACTCTTTACGTACCATTCGGTCGAATGTCAGATTTTCAATTCATCTGACATTTGATGGTTAAGGAAACCATAGAAAACTTCAACCACGCAATTAAAAACGTATAGAATTATTTATCACAATTATATTCATAATATTGTTACAGTAGAAAGAAAAACACGCTGAAAGAATAACACGCTTCCTCACTTGCCCAATTTTCACTTTTCGCACGCTAACGACACATATCGCAGGCTAACGGATGCGGAGTGGTATGTCCTCTAAGTAATCGAGGATATCGTCTGGAAGCTCCTGAAGAGTATGCAGGATCCGTGCTGGCAGAAAGGGGAGTTTGTTTCTGGGTTTTCTTCGTAGAACACGTCCTGGTCTGTACCATTGGGTCATCAACGTCGCTCGGGCCACTAGATTGGAGCCGTTGAGGTGTGTGGGGCATATCGAGCTTGGAGTTTCTCGATTTTTCGAGTTTTTTTGGAGCAGTAGGTTGGCTCGATTACGAACTTTCTTGAGAGTTTTGGAAAGGTCGACATTCCAGGAGTTGTACTTCGAAAATGTTACACCCAAGTAAATGATTTCGTCTTGTAGTCTGAGGTTTCCACCCCAAAGCGACAAGTGAACATCATTTCTAGAAAATTTGGGAGATTTGGAGTAAGTAGATTGGCAACACGGGTCCGAGCGCACTTTCTGGCTTAAATGCATGTAAATTCCCATAAGGAAATCTAAGGTCGATTTTGCAGGATTTGTAGGTTTTGAAAATTTTTCTAAGTCCCATTTAGACGTAGACGTGTATGAGGGGTTTTCAAGGTCATTCAAGTTTGTTGGCTGCGTGACATCATAAACATCCCCCAACTGCGCCCCCCAGCCCCAACCCCCGGCTGCTTCCCCATCAACCCATATTTTTTCGTCATAAACATCTCCCAACTGCGCCCCCCAACCCCATCCCCCGGCTGCTTCCCCATCAACCCATATTTTTTCGTGGACGTGCTGCACCTCTCGGCCGGATTCGTACCCGAGACCTCATATGCCTTCACCTCCACATCCTTCCTGAAAAAATTTCTATCTGGATTCGTACCCGGAACTTCGTGCATATGATGCTGATTCATAACCGCTACGCTATAGGACCATTCAATAAAATTTGATTAGATGTTTATGCGGTAACTCATTATTTCACTTTGATAACAGAACGATTTGAAGTTTACGCGGACATTTGATAAGAATTATGATTAAATTTCACCTCATGCATATGTTACATAAGCTGCAGAACTAATTGGAATAATAGCCACTTATCTAAATCTTATTCTCATAAAAATTCTACTATTCAGAGGAACGAGTTGAAGGTACCAAACGCTAAGATAATCGGAAGCACATCACTTATCTATTGCGGTATGTTATCTAATGCATTTCCTGGATCTCATATATACAGGGTGTTGGATGAATTGAAGAATAAATTTCAATTACAAAGTTATGGGTGATGTTAATCTAAAATCCTCAAACTAAATCAAGCAATATTGTCTACAGATAGGTATGTAGAATTGAAAACACTAGGAGAAATCAATCATTTTTTATAATCATTGTTATTACATAGTTAATAATGTTTCTTTAATTGACATCTTTTTGCTTGGTTCCTCAGGGTCGTCATTTTTTCGTTTATCGAGCGAATAGTGTCCCCAAGGTAGTGTTTCGAACGTTTCAGGCACCAAATATCGTTTGTCATCTTCCGGACTGAAAGCGATCTTTTCTTGAGTGAGTGAATACACCTGATGTTTCCTTGCTTCAATTAAATTTTGAGAAATAATCTTATGCTTCCAAGTTTCCAGACATTTTATGTAATCATTAAAACTTATTTTGTTCTTTACAATAGATTTTTTAATCCCCTTAGCTTTCTTGGTAACACCATAATTTCGACACATGGATTCGATTTCTTCAGGGTCATACTCTTCTTTCTCCCATTGTCGTTTCTTCGCATCAATTTCATCAATGGAATTTTTGACTGCATACAGTTTGGATCTGAGACCTACATAATCGGTCATCGGAATACCCCCATTCTCATCCTTCATCATACCCAATACCTTCTTATTCACCTGAGGGATTTTATATAAGTTATTCTCGGGATAATCTGAGGTATCAAATCGTGTATGGCAATCTCTTCTCATCATTACATATGGATCTTCAAATACCTCATAAATGAGAGAGTCTGTATCAGTATATAAAATAGTACAACCCCTTCTGAAAGCTTTATCCATATAATTATAATGAAAGTCATATATGGTTGTTTTCGCCAGATCTAGGATACTCATCCCTACATATATCGGTTTGTTTAAATATACTTCAAGTTTCCGAAGTTCAACTGCAACCAAGTTCTCATTAAAAATAGCAGAATTCTTGAATTCAGGTTTAGAAATATAAGCTTCCGCCCCATAACGTCCATCCCATTTCGTTAAAAGATGTACATTAACTCTCTTCCTAATATTTTCCATAGTTTTTCCTGTAACAATGAGAATGTGTAGATATTTGACTATAAGATCGAAAATGAACTTACCAAAGACAGCATTATTCATTAATTTGAATAGATTCTTCTCGAATTCATTCTTTGCTTTCTTCCTCAGGTTCGTATTGAGGTCAATATAAGATTTGAGCCATGCTGATTGATTGAATTTGAGCACTCGATGTATTTTAGTGAGAACCAATTCATTGTTCAAAGCTTGCTTTAAATTTCTATAGTGAATAATATACTTCTTCTTTTGGTGTAAAGTGGCCATAAGTTTTGCATTCTGTTGAGAAGCATAGCAAGGTGTCCGAGTCTTAGAATTGTAATGCTGAGGACAGAAAGGAAGATCCTTATGTTTATCGTGTAATTTCCTAGGATACTCGAGGTCCACTTCCAGAATATACCCCTCTGGAGCATCATCAGGTATGGAGGTAACATCCATATTTGTATCAGACCATTGAAAACCCCCATATGGTAGGTGTTGTGACATTACCCATCCATATTGATTGTTTACATCAAAGTACATGAGGTAATTCTCAGGTATAGTTGGGTCATAATTGGGGATATACCTGTTGTTTGCATTTGCTCTCCTTTTACCACACACTTGACTCAGACCACCACGGATTCCTCGTTCAACAAATAGAAACATATCAACATCGGTTAGAAGCTCCAATTCTTGTTTGGTATGTTTTAACATTGCATCCCACGTATATCCAGGTAGGGTGAAATAATGTGCAGGATCTAATCCATAGGTTTTGTGACAGCTCGTTCGAAATTGCTCAAATACATCAGCCAACAATAAAATGTCAGTTTTCATGTATAGGTCTGAATATTCACCTAAATTCTGACATCGAAATTCTTTCCATACAAGTTTAGCTCGCAAATAGCTTCTTCGAGGACATTTCGTACCATTCAATTTATTGTAGAAAGCTTCAATTGGTGGCAGAGAAGTTTCGCTGAACCGATCATTAGAGTCGATATAATCATATGGCATAACCCCTTTTTCGTAAGAAGATTTATGTGTTCTTCAGGAAATTGAGATTTCAGGTTGGGGAAATCATCCAAATAAGATGATAATTGATCTAGAGAGAAAGCCATGAAACGGAAACTATCAATGAATCGGAAATTTACACAATATTCATCATAATGTTTAGTGAAACTGATGTATTTCTCTTTCGTCATTGGTAGCAAGTCAATTTTTCCTTCCAATCTTGTAGCGATATCTGCTATAACAAAATTCGCATCATATCCACTCAGATTATGAAATACTATAGGGATCGTATGACTATCCTTATAGTTGATATTACATCCTTCGTGAGCTGCTCCGCGGTAATTGTTCTCTGCTATGATATGATTATGATCCCGTACCTTTTTATCTTCAGGTTTGAAAATATCTTCACAAATATGACAGTGAGTAGCTTTCTGAAACTCAATTTTCTGCTGTGACGTTATGTCGATATCGTAAGGACATAGGAAAACTGTTTCAACATCTTCAGCAAATTGATTGATTTCATCTGCAAACCATTTCATACAATTGGGACCTCGATATGATCGGTAAAAGCTCAAAGTATCATCATATGAGCACTTTACATAGTATCCAACTGCAGCAGCTCTATGTTCTTGATAGTTATTTTTAGTATTAGTAGGTTTCAAAATACTCTCTAAATCAGCGTAAGTAATGAAGGGAACCTTCTCTTTGTTCTTATAATTTTTAAATTTGAGGATATTGTTTCCTATTTCAGGCATTCTGATAGCTGTCTCATTCATTTTCCCACAATCCTCTGAATGACTCTTCAGTTTTTCCTCTGATCGAAAGTAGCGTAGGCATCTATCACATATAAATTTCCGATTCTTCTCCTTACTCAACTGACTCGATACAAGACGAGAGAGATTTTTGATCCATACAAAATGATATCGAACTGAAGTATAATCATCTGTATAATGGTCTTGTACGAGGAGGAGGTTCACATGTTTTTTCATCTTGTTTTTGGTTAGGTATGTAGGTAAAGTAATAAAGTTCTTCTTTTCCTTCTTCAGAATATAAACGTTGATAGATATGTTGTTTTGTTTCTCGAAGTTTGGTATCTGTTTCAGTGTCATTGGAAACTGTATTCCTTTAAGTTTTAGCACCTTTGTGTAATGGGGATATTTAGATATACGTTCGGGACTTTTTTCAACAGGATGTAATGCAGCAGTCACTGCCCATGCAAAGCAAGCTTCATCATTGTTTTTCATATTAATACAAGCATTTTTATTTCGAATTTGAGAAGGTAGCTCAATGTAGGATGATCCAAGTTGAGGTGTAAACTTGTTTATATTCACCCCTAGGTTAACGACATTCATCAGAGCCCATCCGCTATCCCTTTCTTGGAATTCTTCGAGTTCATTCAAAATGGGTATTGAAACATTCCTATTGAACCATTCAATGATGTTTGTGTCTCGGTATATAGGTGCATTGGATGTGGTGAAATATTTATATTCCTTCTGAATCTTGTTTGCAGCCATATACTGAAACTCTCCGCAGAACATCATATTCACTTTAACAGCTTCATCCTTTTTCAACACATTCAGAATTCTATGATGGAAAATAGCTTCACAATCGATTAGGAAATCTTTAGGATCCTTATGTTTCAGGTTGGTGATAATTCCAGTTCGAATTCTAGACTTGAAAGCAGATGTAGAGTCATCCCAATGAACTCTGTTCCAAGCAGTCTCCCTTCGATCTTTAATACCAGCCCCCTTTTTCTTTATAGATTTCAATTGTGAACGATAAGATTTCACATGATTCAATGCAGTTAGCAATCTTTGCTTTTCCCCAACAGTTTTGGAACATTTCAACCGCCCATTAATTCGTCGCACAGCCAAGGAACATTCCTTCAATCCACGATCAAAATCTTCTATATTAGATGTAGATATAAATAAAGCCACTAACGACTTCATTACACGAATACAATCCTCCATATTGAACATTTCTCGCGAAATCTGGTGAAAGTGAAACAAAAAACGCATGTCAGCTTTTTTAAATATGCAAGACTTTTAAAAATGGGGGCAACACACGAAGATAGCCGAAGTTACCTGAAGATACGAGAAGATGCTCGAATATAATTCAACATGTATGAAGATTCTAGGAGATATTCTAATGAATATAGCTTGATTTGTAGAGATTCGAGTAGTAGTCGATAAGAAAATATTTATGTTTCAAATTAGTGAGGACACCTATCCGAATTCTCGAGTTGAATGCAGATGTAGAATCATCTCAATGTACTCTATTCCAAGCTGTTTCCGTTCGATCACGCAACAAGAAAATCATAGAAATGTGGCGCTCAAGTTAGAAAATCATCACCTAGAAATGCGAATTATACTAAAAAATTGTAAAGGAAAAATTTCTTTGAACATGAGAAACCTAATGTACAAATTGATGTAGTAGTCAAAGGCTCACCCTGTATATACAATACCCTGTATATGACAATACCCTGAGCATCCTCTGTAACTTCTCAGCAAATCATTAATCTTATCAAACGAAAAATACTGAGTTAATCAATAATGAATGAATAATAAAGACCTACACACTTGAATATTTACTGATTTAATTGAATGATTCTCGACTGATTAATGACTCTCGAAAATTCAAGGTGCATCATGAGCCTATTGAACGAATGCATTTTACATAAAGAGAGCTATTGACTACACGTTAGTGCTTTCGATGGATACTATTAATCTTCTAAAACAAGATGTACTCTCGCAGAATTTGTGAAAAACATTCAGCTCAATCATAAATTTAATGTGAATGAATGTACCCCTTGAAATAAAATATCATAGTTGATGAGCTACTTTGTATGCGAAAAATTCAGATACACCCGAAAATAAAAATCGATTGATCATCTTTAGTAGGAAATCTTACATACCAGACGAAAAAATTTTTAATAAAACACCGATCACTCAGCTGAAGTATATTTACAAACGTTTGGAAGCGTGATCTGAAAATCCGCTTTTATATTAGCCAAACAAAGGAAGTGTAACCGATGTTGTTGTATAACACACCCAAAAATATCTCTGTGGAATCGTTTGGAAAATGTAATTCTAAAATACCGTATTTACGATACAATGTAGTACAATCATGATAACAAACCGCATGCGAAAATCTCCATTATGCCTTATTTATGATATAATGTAGCACAAAAACATGATAACTGACCGCGAGTGAAATCTAGAAAGAGATTCTCACGAAAAAAAACGGGAAACGAGCTCATAAATACAGGTGCCTACACTTCAAGTCCTCAGTTGTTATTAGATTCTTTAAAATAGGTAAGTTGAAACTCTCTATTACTAAATACGCATTCCATTCATGATTATAATCAACTCAACTTTATATTTTATCTACTAATATATCCTAGCAGTTGAAAATCATAAGTGGTCATTACGAGGAATCAGTTCTGGTTGAAACAGAGGATTTCAAGGTGTTCCTACCGAATAAAGTGACAGAAGATTTTCGATCACTAATAGCCAACCTCGCTCCTACCATATAAGGTTTACGATCTTTAGGCATTCAGGAGATTGACCACTTCTTACGCTCAACCAAGTTCGAGATAGTGGAGATTTGAAGAACATGGAGGTAATACTGAATGATTCTGATACATTATTTCGTAAAGCTATTAGTCTATTATCTTTCATGAAATCCAGTGAAACTCAAATCCAATGGTTAAAACTAATTCAAAAACAAATACGACTCTTAAATAAAATAATTCTTCGCAAAAATCTTGTTCAAGCTTCAATGAATAAACTTCAGGCTAGTATTACGAATTTACATTTTTGTAGAAGAAAGTTAATTTCGATTATTGCTTCCCGAGCAAGTAGTAGTAAAAAAATAAATGTTAGAAGTAAACGTGTTACTTGGAGTGAATTGAAGAGCGCTTTCAAATCGAGGGTTAGAACGGGTGTAATTATAAACTTAACCCATAAAGATTTAAATATGTTTTTTGATGATGCTTTTTTTCTATTCAAGAGACGAATTCGTAATATTTTGAGAACTATTAGAACTATCAAATGTAATGCGATATTTTGTGGGGAATTTGTGAAGAAGAGTGGTGAGGAGGAAGTATACGATTTAAAATATTTTTCTACGAGAAATGAACAGATAGATTTGAGTACAGAACTACGCGTTTGGTTCAACGATCATGTGCTTACGAAAATTTTCATGCCTAATTGATTATTTTAACATGGGAACTCGATGTGCCAGAACCCGCATACCCCTTTTCAACGTACACCCCACACTTTTACGTCGTCGATCACACCATCCCCCGTTAAGACTACCACATCCCCCCATCCCGCCGCCACTCCCCCGCCGCCCCTGTCCACATTCTCACCTCCACGGCCCATTTACTACCGATTCCTTCATCTTTTTTTTCACGCTCTTCTCTTTCACTTATGAGGTTCTTTCATCACTCTACTTCTTCAGTACTACCCTCTTTACAATACCTATTTTTTTTACCACCCTCTTACTGCGGATGGACAAGTTATAGGGGGTAGTGCGCCAGAATCCACTTTGTACATACTACTACATAACAAGCGGGTAAAATAATAGTGGGTAGGAGGGGTGGGGGTTACGGTGGTGCGCTATTTCAACGATTGAGGGGATATCTTTCTGTTTTTGAGAACGGAAATCAAAGCAGGAACGAAACGCTAGGCAACAGAAACGAAACGGTCGGAAACTGGAACGAAATGGATGGAAACGGGAACGAAACGGTTGGAAACAGGAACGAAACGGCCGGAAACAGGAACGAAACGGCCGGAAACAGGAACGAAACGGCTGGAAACAGGAACGAAACGGCCGGAAACAGGAACGAAACAGACGGAAACGGCTTTAATACGGAAATTTCTGTTTGGAGCGTTCTGTATTCGGTTCCGGCTCATCGAGGTCTATTTTAAAAAATAATCAATTAGGTATAATTTTTATATAATTTTGATTTGGGTTGAAGTGTAGTTTTGAGATTTTCATAGCTGAGAGTTGTGGGTATTAAAAGATGATTGGTGAAGAGATTTGAATTCTAGGTGACACCTGTGACCGTCAAATTGATAAAGAAGGGTCCGCATGATCTAATTGAGTTAAACTAAGTGCTCCACCCAACACATACAAATATATAAGAATCCTCATTGCATGAATGATTCGTATTCAATAATTGAAGTATAACTGAACTCCACTATTTACACACGAATTTTTTGAAGTTTAACATTAAATTTTTGTATAAAGAAGAAAATCCCCCTCTATTTTATTCGAACACCCTATAGATCATATTTTGAACTAGTATTTTGGAATCATGAAAGCCAATTATGATAACGAGTTGATGAGGATTCCGTTAATTATGATAATAAGTAAAAAATAAAGTATATAAGAGTATTCACTATTTGAAATTGAATGAAGAATCTAATTATGAAACGAGCGAATATTATTTTACGGTCACTTTTGAAAGCTCCTATACGGCTAGACCAATATATAACGGTTTATTGAAATAGCATTACGAAATAATGTATTAGATTCATTTGGTATTACCTCCATGTTCTTCAAATCTCCACTATCTCGAACTTGGTTGAGCGTAAGAAGTGGTCAATCTCCTGAATGCCTAAAGATCGTAAACCTTATATGGTAGGAGCGAGGTTGGCTATTAGTGATCGAAAATCTTCTGTCACTTTATTCGGTAGGAACACCTTGAAATCCTCTGTTTCAACCAGAACTGATTCCTCGTAATGACCACTTATGATTTTCAACTGCTAGGATATATTAGTAGATAAAATATAAAGTTGAGTTGATTATAATCATGAATGGAATGCGTATTTAGTAATAGAGAGTTTCAACTTACCTATTTTGAAGAATCTGATAACAACTGAGGACTTGAAATGTAGGCACCTGTATTTATGAGCTCGTTTCCTGTTTTTTTTTTCGTGAGAATCTCTTTCTAGATTTCACTCGCGGTCAGTTATCATGTTTTTGTGCTACATTATATCACAAATAAGGCATAATGTAGATTTTCGCATGCGGTTTGTTATCATGATTGTACTACATTGTATCGTAAATATGGTATTTTAGAATAACATTTTCCAAACGATTCCACAGAGATATTTTTGGGTATGTTATACAACAACATCGGTTACACTTCCTTTGTTTGGCTAATATGCAAGCAGATTTTCAGATCACGCTTCCAAACGTTTGTGAATATACTTCAGCTGAGTGATCGGTGTTTTATTAAAAATTTTTTCGTCTGGTATGTAAGATTTCCTACTAAAGATGATCAATCGATTTTTATTTTCGGGTGTATCTGAATTTTTCGCATACAAAGTAGCTCATCAACTATGATATTTTATTTCAAGGGGTACATTCATTCACATTAAATTTATGATTGAGCTGAATGTTTTTCACAAATTCTGCGAGAGTACATCTTGTTTTAGAAGATTAATAGTATCCATCGAAAGCACTAACGTGTAGTCAATAGCTCTCTTTATGTAAAATGCATTCGTTTTCAATAGGCTCATGATGCACCTTGAATTTTCGAGAGTCATTAATCAGTCGAGAATCATTCAATTAAATCAGTAAATATTCAAGTGTGTAGGTCTTTATTATTCATTCATTATTGATTAACTCAGTATTTTTCGTTTGATAAGATTAATGATTTGCTGAGAAGTTACAGAGGATGCTCAGGGTATTGTCATATACAGGGTATTGTATATACAGGGTGAGCCTTTGACTACTACATCAATTTGTACATTAGGTTTCTCATGTTCAAAGAAATTTTTCCTTTACAATTTTTTAGTATAATTCGCATTTCTAGGTGATGATTTTCTAACTTGAGCGCCACATTTCTATGATTTTCTTGTTGCGTGATCGAACGGAAACAGCTTGGAATAGAGTACATTGGGATGATTCTACATCTGCATTCAACTCGAGAATTCGGATAGGTGTCCTCACTAATTTGAAACATAAATATTTTCTTATCGACTACTACTCGAATCTCTACAAATCAAGCTATATTCATTAGAATATCTCCTAGAATCTTCATACATGTTGAATTATATTCGAGCATCTTCTCGTATCTTCAGGTAAGGTAACTTCGGCTATCTTCGTGTGTTGCCCCCATTTTTAACGAAGTCTTGCATATTTAAAAAAGCTGACATGCGTTTTTTGTTTCACTTTCACCAGATTTCGCGAGAAATGTTCAATATGGAGGATTGTATTCGTGTAATAAAGTCGTTAGTGGCTTTATTTATATCTACATCTAATATAGAAGATTTTGATCGTGGATTGAAGGAATGTTCCTTGGCTGTGCGACGAATTAATGGGCGGTTGAAATGTTCCAAAACTGTTGGGGAAAAGCAAAGATTGCTAACTGCATTGAATCATGTGAAATCTTATCGTTCACAATTGAAATCTATAAAGAAAAAGGGGGCTGGTATTAAAGATCGAAGGGAGACTGCTTGGAACAGAGTTCATTGGGATGACTCTACATCTGCTTTCAAGTCTAGAATTCGAACTGGAATTATCACCAACCTGAAACATAAGGATCCTAAAGATTTCCTAATCGATTGTGAAGCTATTTTCCATCATAGAATTCTGAATGTGTTGAAAAAGGATGAAGCTGTTAAAGTGAATATGATGTTCTGCGGAGAGTTTCAGATTATGGCTGCAAACAAGATTCAGAAGGAATATAAATATTTCACCACATCCAATGCACCTATATACCGAGACACAAACATCATTGAATGGTTCAATAGGAATGTTTCAATACCCATTTTGAATGAACTCGAAGAATTCCAAGAAAGGGATAGCGGATGGGCTCTGATGAATGTCGTTAACCTAGGGGTGAATATAAACAAGTTTACACCTCAACTTGGATCATCCTACATTGAGCTACCTTCTCAAATTCGAAATAAAAATGCTTGTATTAATATGAAAAACAATGATGAAGCTTGCTTTGCATGGGCAGTGACTGCTGCATTACATCCTGTTGAAAAAAGTCCCGAACGTATATCTAAATATCCCCATTACACAAAGGTGCTAAAACTTAAAGGAATACAGTTTCCAATGACACTGAAACAGATACCAAACTTCGAGAAACAAAACAACATA
The DNA here is from genome assembly GCA_030704895.1 of Henosepilachna vigintioctopunctata. Classification (NCBI taxonomy): domain Eukaryota; kingdom Metazoa; phylum Arthropoda; class Insecta; order Coleoptera; family Coccinellidae; genus Henosepilachna; species Henosepilachna vigintioctopunctata. Next base: position 4,315,661 of record JARQZJ010000065.1, read on the forward strand.
TCTATCAACGTTTATATTCTGAAGAAGGAAAAGAAGAACTTTATTACTTTACCTACATACCTAACCAAAAACAAGATGAAAAAACATGTGAACCTCCTCCTCGTACAAGACCATTATACAGATGATTATACTTCAGTTCGATACCATTTTGTATGGATCAAAAATCTCTCTCGTCTTGTATCGAGTCAGTTGAGTAAGGAGAAGAATCGGAAATTTATATGTGATAGATGCCTACGCTACATTCGATCAGAGGAAAAACTGAAGAGTCATTCAGAGGATTGTGGGAAAATGAATGAGACAGCTATCAGAATGCCTGAAATAGGAAACAATATCCTCAAATTTAAAAATTATAAGAACAAAGAGAAGGTTCCCTTCATTACTTACGCTGATTTAGAGAGTATTTTGAAACCTACTAATACTAAAAATAACTATCAAGAACATAGAGCTGCTGCAGTTGGATACTATGTAAAGTGCTCATATGATGATACTTTGAGCTTTTACCGATCATATCGAGGTCCCAATTGTATGAAATGGTTTGCAGATGAAATCAATCAATTTGCTGAAGATGTTGAAACAGTTTTCCTATGTCCTTACGATATCGACATAACGTCACAGCAGAAAATTGAGTTTCAGAAAGCTACTCACTGTCATATTTGTGAAGATATTTTCAAACCTGAAGATAAAAAGGTACGGGATCATAATCATATCATAGCAGAGAACAATTACCGCGGAGCAGCTCACGAAGGATGTAATATCAACTATAAGGATAGTCATACGATCCCTATAGTATTTCATAATCTGAGTGGATATGATGCGAATTTTGTTATAGCAGATATCGCTACAAGATTGGAAGGAAAAATTGACTTGCTACCAATGACGAAAGAGAAATACATCAGTTTCACTAAACATTATGATGAATATTGTGTAAATTTCCGATTCATTGATAGTTTCCGTTTCATGGCTTTCTCTCTAGATCAATTATCATCTTATTTGGATGATTTCCCCAACCTGAAATCTCAATTTCCTGAAGAACACATAAATCTTCTTACGAAAAAGGGGGTTATGCCATATGATTATATCGACTCTAATGATCGGTTCAGCGAAACTTCTCTGCCACCAATTGAAGCTTTCTACAATAAATTGAATGGTACGAAATGTCCTCGAAGAAGCTATTTGCGAGCTAAACTTGTATGGAAAGAATTTCGATGTCAGAATTTAGGTGAATATTCAGACCTATACATGAAAACTGACATTTTATTGTTGGCTGATGTATTTGAGCAATTTCGAACGAGCTGTCACAAAACCTATGGATTAGATCCTGCACATTATTTCACCCTACCTGGATATACGTGGGATGCAATGTTAAAACATACCAAACAAGAATTGGAGCTTCTAACCGATGTTAATATGTTTCTATTTGTTGAACGAGGAATCCGTGGTGGTCTGAGTCAAGTGTGTGGTAAAAGGAGAGCAAATGCAAACAACAGGTATATCCCCAATTATGACCCAACTATACCTGAGAATTACCTCATGTACTTTGATGTAAACAATCAATATGGATGGGTAATGTCACAACACCTACCATATGGGGGTTTTCAATGGTCTGATACAAATATGGATGTTACCTCCATACCTGATGATGCTCCAGAGGGGTATATTCTGGAAGTGGACCTCGAGTATCCTAGGAAATTACACGATAAACATAAGGATCTTCCTTTCTGTCCTCAGCATTACAATTCTAAGACTCGGACACCTTGCTATGCTTCTCAACAGAATGCAAAACTTATGGCCACTTTACACCAAAAGAAGAAGTATATTATTCACTATAGAAATTTAAAGCAAGCTTTGAACAATGAATTGGTTCTCACTAAAATACATCGAGTGCTCAAATTCAATCAATCAGCATGGCTCAAATCTTATATTGACCTCAATACGAACCTGAGGAAGAAAGCAAAGAATGAATTCGAGAAGAATCTATTCAAATTAATGAATAATGCTGTCTTTGGTAAGTTCATTTTCGATCTTATAGTCAAATATCTACACATTCTCATTGTTACAGGAAAAACTATGGAAAATATTAGGAAGAGAGTTAATGTACATCTTTTAACGAAATGGGATGGACGTTATGGGGCGGAAGCTTATATTTCTAAACCTGAATTCAAGAATTCTGCTATTTTTAATGAGAACTTGGTTGCAGTTGAACTTCGGAAACTTGAAGTATATTTAAACAAACCGATATATGTAGGGATGAGTATCCTAGATCTGGCGAAAACAACCATATATGACTTTCATTATAATTATATGGATAAAGCTTTCAGAAGGGGTTGTACTATTTTATATACTGATACAGACTCTCTCATTTATGAGGTATTTGAAGATCCATATGTAATGATGAGAAGAGATTGCCATACACAATTTGATACCTCAGATTATCCCGAGAATAACTTATATAAAATCCCTCAGGTGAATAAGAAGGTATTGGGTATGATGAAGGATGAGAATGGGGGTATTCCGATGACCGATTATGTAGGTCTCAGATCCAAACTGTATGCAGTCAAAAATTCCATTGATGAAATTGATGCGAAGAAACGACAATGGGAGATAGAAGAGTATGACCCTGAAGAAATCGAATCCATGTGTCGAAATTATGGTGTTACCAAGAAAGCTAAGGGGATTAAAAAATCTATTGTAAAGAACAAAATAAGTTTTAATGATTACATAAAATGTCTGGAAACTTGGAAGCATAAGATTATTTCTCAAAATTTAATTGAAGCAAGGAAACATCAGGTGTATTCACTCACTCAAGAAAAGATCGCTCTCAGTCCGGAAGATGACAAACGATATTTGGTGCCTGAAACGTTCGAAACACTACCTTGGGGACACTATTCGCTCGATAAACGAAAAAATGACGACCCTGAGGAACCAAGCAAAAAGATGTCAATTAAAGAAACATTATTAACTATGTAATAACAATGATTATAAAAAATGATTGATTTCTCCTAGTGTTTTCAATTCTACATACCTATCTGTAGACAATATTGCTTGATTTAGTTTGAGGATTTTAGATTAACATCACCCATAACTTTGTAATTGAAATTTATTCTTCAATTCATCCAACACCCTGTATATATGAGATCCAGGAAATGCATTAGATAACATACCGCAATAGATAAGTGATGTGCTTCCGATTATCTTAGCGTTTGGTACCTTCAACTCGTTCCTCTGAATAGTAGAATTTTTATGAGAATAAGATTTAGATAAGTGGCTATTATTCCAATTAGTTCTGCAGCTTATGTAACATATGCATGAGGTGAAATTTAATCATAATTCTTATCAAATGTCCGCGTAAACTTCAAATCGTTCTGTTATCAAAGTGAAATAATGAGTTACCGCATAAACATCTAATCAAATTTTATTGAATGGTCCTATAGCGTAGCGGTTATGAATCAGCATCATATGCACGAAGTTCCGGGTACGAATCCAGATAGAAATTTTTTCAGGAAGGATGTGGAGGTGAAGGCATATGAGGTCTCGGGTACGAATCCGGCCGAGAGGTGCAGCACGTCCACGAAAAAATATGGGTTGATGGGGAAGCAGCCGGGGGATGGGGTTGGGGGGCGCAGTTGGGAGATGTTTATGACGAAAAAATATGGGTTGATGGGGAAGCAGCCGGGGGATGGGGCTGGGGGGCGCAGTTGGGGGATGTTTATGATGTCACGCAGCCAACAAACTTGAATGACCTTGAAAACCCCTCATACACGTCTACGTCTAAATGGGACTTAGAAAAATTTTCAAAACCTACAAATCCTGCAAAATCGACCTTAGATTTCCTTATGGGAATTTACATGCATTTAAGCCAGAAAGTGCGCTCGGACCCGTGTTGCCAATCTACTGGAGTAATTGAAATGGTGGAAGAGTATGAATTGGGTTTTACTTGGTTGGTTGTAATTCTCCATTTGCTCGCCCACGCACTGTAGGCATCTAGTTGTCTCTGCATTATGCGACTGCACTTCGCCGATGTCCTCGATAGTAGTCCAGATGTGATACTCATAGGCGTATATAGGGAAGGGGCTTGAGAATGCTCAACAAGTCCCTGAGCATTATTATTTATGGTTCTCGTCTATAAGTGAAAATTTATTTCACGTTTTAGACTTTTTTCAATGAAAGTGTATTTAATCCATCATTTGTTTTATTATTATCTACTCATTTACTTTTTTTTTTGGTTCACTAGAAATATTCAATTTTTCTTTAATTGATTCGCATTTCGAATTAATCGCATCTGTAAAACTAGATAAAGGTAGATCTGAAAAATTATTGCTGAGAATCATCTCGATCACGTCAGTTTTCTTGGTTTATTCTTTTGAGAGCTATGATGTCACAGACAGACACGTCAATCTTATGACACCCCTCTTTGAAGGTCAAGTAAAACGAACGTTAATTAAAAAGGAGAATAGAGCGCTACGGAAGACCTTCAACTTGAAAAAATCTGACATTTACTACCCAATTAAACGTCCCCTCGTTGATCGATATAGGTACGTTTATTACATTGTATTACTTTTTATGAATTCTTGAAGATTTTTTGGAACATCTGGAAAACAGTACCATGATCAATTCAAAGCGAAAAGGAATTTTGTGCTCGAAATTTAAACTTCAGGTTTTCATTTCAAGGGTGAGCTGAAAAATTAATGAACTGAAATTCTCAGAAGATTTCAATATGAAGGCAATTTTGCACCATCTGATTTTTGAGATGAGACCCAGAATGAAAATAATTGAATGTGAATAAAATTGTAGAAAATATTTGTTGAATTTATGCAAGTACAAAAAGCGACTTCTTTGAATATCAAGCTGAATTAAAATATTTATGAAGTATCGAGAGAAGGTATAATAATCGCAATTCAAATCTAAGTTTCAATCAAATTAATCATTGCATTATATCGATGCATCACGTAATATCGAAAATCAAGTGTGTTTTAATATTAGAAATCGTGCTTTCGTGTCAATTATCAACAATATTGATAGAGACAACTATGACACAATGCTAGATTACATTTGTCCGCCACTCTACTAGCAGTCGTCAACTATACCGCAAAATATGCATCTATTCGTTATCAATATCAAGTGGACGAATATACTCAATAATTTATGTCTACATGACAGTGTTGAAGAGAAAAATATCTAGCAGCTATATCGTATACCGTACATCACATAGATCATTAGATTCATTTATTTGGTATAATGTGAAAAATGTGTAGTGTATATACATATATATATATATATATATATATATATATATATATATATATATATATATATATATATATATATATATATATATATATATATATATATATATATATATATATATATATATATATATATATATATATATATATATATATATATATATATATATATATATATATATATATATATATATACACATATATATATATATATATATATATATATATATATATATATATATATATCGTGAGGGGTTGTTAGTACCCCCATCGGGCACCTCCCGATAGGCGGATAGGGGAAAGTCTCCTAGATATAGGAGACACTGATACACAGGGCGGACCAAAAACTAACAACACAAATTCATTGGCATCTGTTCAGTATCTGACGGCCAATGGTCAGCGTCTGTTTCTCTAGTTGAGGCGGCTGTATTTCAATCTTCTCGAACTCAAAAATCGAGTCGTATACTCCATGGTCTCAATTGAGACCATCCCTAAGCTCTATTCAGCTTGAACGCATGATGGAAAACAAGATCAAAGTATCACTACCCCAGGCACCAGTCCAAAGACTGGCTTCACCTGATCATCGGATTCTGGGGGATCAGGGACACCATGCGGAGAAGAATCGGAGCTTCTCAAAAACCTTCCATTATCTCAAGATCAAACAAAAACATCACATCGGTACAATTAACGTTAATACACTCGCTAAAACAGGTAAACTGAAGCAGCTCACCAACACCATGAGAAAGTTCAATCTCAAAATCACCGCTCTCCAAGAAACACGATTCATGGACGAGAATCATTTCGACACCGACAGTTTCAGAATCTACAAAGGGAAACCTGCCGTGAAAGTAATGGGCAAATTACCGCTTTTAGGTACCGGATTCGCGATACACAATTCCATACTAGACTCGGTTATTAATTTCACATCGCCCAACGAGAGAGTCTCGTTGCTTTCTATCAAATCAGCTAATGAAGCTTACACTTTAATCAACGTGCACGCTCCCATTAATCATCACAACAAAACCGTTCCAGAAAGCGTACAAGATTTTTGGGAAACATTGGAAGAAACAACCAATAAAATACCAAAACAACACGTGAAAATCTTGCTAGGAGATTTTAACGCATCTAGGTAAGGAAAGGAAATTCAGAGACACTACGGGTCCCCATACTAAACACAAACGTACCAGCAAGAACGGTGAAAGGTTAATCGCGTTCTGTAAGAACTTCGAACTCAAAATCATGAGTAATCAATTTCAAAAACCTGCACATAAGCTAACTACTTGGAGATCGCCCAGTCTCAAGCAGGGTGAATATCAAATTGATCATGTCGCAATTTCCAAGAACAACGTAAAGGAAATTTTAAATGTTAGAACTCGTAAAGGCGTCTTTGATTCGGATCACTATCTCCTCCAAATAAAAACAAAATTTCAACCCAACAGAAATAAAAAATTTACACCCAGAAAAGTTAGGTCCGATCCAGAATATCTGAAACTTCACAAAGATACAATCATTGCACAAATCAATCAGGAAGAATCGACGAATTGGGAAATCCTTACAAAGAATATTCAGAAAGCCATCATACTAGGACAACCTCCTCGCACCAGGAAACACCGCTGGTGGAACTCAATCTGCGACCAAGCAGTCGACAAGAGAATAACTGCATGGAAAAAATTTAACGGCCATAAAAATGAGGAAAACTGGGAGAATTTCCTTACAACTCAAAAACAGGCCTCCAAAGTAATAAGAAGAGAAAAACGGAGATACGATAATAATAGGTGTCACGAAATACAGAAGGATTTCACCAATAATAATACTAGAGATTTTTACAAAACTTTCAGAGAAAACTTGCGAGGATACCAAGCGCCCACTCTCTGCTTCTGAAAATCCGATGGCGCGTTGGAAACTAACACAAAAAATAACTGCAAAATATTAGCCGAATATTTCAGCACCCTTCTCAACTGCAGTCCACCCCAAGAAAAAATTATGTTCGACTTTTCGGGGTTTACGCATCCAGACTCGCAAACCCCTGATATGGAAGAGATTACGGCAATTATCAAGCAACTCAAAAACAACAAAGCAGCAGGAGAAGATGGGATTATTGCGGAACTCTGGAAACTTAACGATACTACTTTGACCCAAAAACTTCATCATTTAATATCAGAAATGTGGAGAACGGAACAGATACCAGAGGATTGGAAATGCGCGTTGATACATCCATTGCACAAAAAGGGGGACAAAATGGATATCAATAATTACAGGGGAATTTCCTTACTCCCGGTTGCGTACAAAATACTTTCTAAAGCACTCCTAAACAGAGTAGAACACCAAGCGGATCCACTCATTGGGGAATACCAAGCTGGATTCAGAAAAGGCCGATCATGTGCTGAACAGATCTGGACTTTGAAGACGATATTACAGATGAGGAAATGTAGAAATACAGTGATCACATTCATTGACTTCGAAAAAGCATATGATTCGGTAGACCGCGAAACCCTTTTCGAAATCATGAAAGAATTTGGAATCGATCGAAAGACCCGAACAATTATAAAACAGACACTTACAGGTACAACTTCCAAGGTAAAATTTATGGGCGAAATATCAGATCCCTTTGAAATCAAAACCGGTGTGCGGTAGGGGGACGGACTTTCGCCAATTCTTTTCAATATTGTTTTAGAAAAGATCATAATGGAATGGGAACTTCACGTGAAGGGCATACAAGTGGGTATCAAAAAAGAAAATAAAATAAATGTCAAATGTCTCGCCTTTGTAGACGATATTGCTATCATCACAGACAACATAACTGAAGCCATTCGCGCCGTGAAAAAACTACATGAAATTGCGCAGAAAACCGGGTTTCAAATTTCTTATGATAAAACCAAATACATGGAAAGAAAACCAAAAGATAAATCTTCTCTTATGACAAAACATGGTGAAATTCTGCAAGTAGGCCATTTTAAATACCTCGGGGAAAGTATACAGTCCTCAGGTTTAAAACGAATCGCTAATGAACAGAGAATAAACAAGCTCCAAAGGGCCTACAAACTAACATGTGCTCACTATAACAAAAAGTGCATTTCGAGAGGCGCCAAATTGAGGCATTATAACACAACGATTCTTCCAGAAGCAATCTACGCAGCTGAAACAATGGTTATTGGCGGCCATTCAAGAATTAGAGAAATAGAAAAACAAGAACGAAAAATTCTCAGAAAGATTTACGGGCCAAGCAATAGAAACGGTATTTGGAGTAAAAGACCTCAAAATTAACTGTATCAAAAGACAAATACGATAACGGAAGAAATCAGAAAACGACGAGCAATGTTCTATGCACATGTCTACAGAATGAAACAGTCCAGAATACCGAAGAAACTACTCAATATAATTATGAATAGTAAATGCGGAACAGAGTGGCTAAAAGAGGTCCAAGAGGATCTACAACAGATCAATATAAAAAATCTCGAAGATCGCACTGAATGCCGCTATAAAATCGCACGTATAAAGTTTGAGCAAAAATTAAATCGTCAACCTGGAGTAAAGTGAACAGATGAACGGAAGAAAGAGCATTCAGAGAGGATGAAGCGTTTTTGGGAGGCAAAAAAATGAATACTCCACAATTCCATCTATAGGAATCACTAGAAAGCACCTCTCAGATTATAGACACACCAATATAGAAATTTCGATGCTTGGTGGAAATTTATCAAATAACTGGCTCATTTAAATGAAATCACGTTAGTAATAAGGCATAAACTGAGCGAATGTTAATTCTTCATTTTTATTCTATTCTTCGGAATTGACCTTGAATAGTTGATACAAAGAACGTGCATTTATCAAGGTTCTCTGCAAGTACTTTTTCAAACTTTTATTTTTATTTTTCATTCACTATTTTCCAGAAGAACAACTGGGAAGTTGACTTTCTGCAAAATACGTGATTTCCTATATATTTCTCAGCTTTATAACTCGGCGGAAGTTATTCAGTCAAAACACCGAAACGATCAATTTCAGAGCAACTTTTATATTCTGCAAGTTAATATATTACATGCTTGTGACTGAAACGAATGGATGAAAAGGTGCAGTAAACGTGATATTTTTTGTCTTTCAAGATAGAGGGTAATGTAGAGAAAATAAATGGAGAAAATTAATTCAACTGGATCTTCAACCACACAATTTGACTCCGTGCATGAAAATATCTAATTTATATGCTAAAGTAATGTTGAAACACATTCTGAGATTGCATCAATATTGAGCAAGTCCAATTTCTTCTTAATTTCCTTCACAGTCTCATTTTTACAGACCTTAAATAAACATAGAGAATTTTGAAGGATATTTTATGATTTTTCGGAAATTCGGAAATAATTTTCATTAAGTTTTTCGATTAATACAAAAATAGAAAGACTCTGGAAATAGAAAAAGAATCTCAAAGTTGGCTTAAGTTTCACTTAATATATTAAAATCTCTACATATGTTTCGGATGGTGAACACATCATCAAGAGTAAACAACAATAGTGATGTACATATGTAGCGTTTTTAATATATTTAATGTAACTTAAGCCAAGCGCGTTAATTTTAATAGGGTAATTCTCCGTGTCACCTGTATGAAGTTCAAAATTTCATTTGAACATAAAATGAGCTTTAGGTTGACCTGAATCATTCATAAAGAAATTCGTAGCTACATAAAATGAAAGTTTATCTGATATTCCCGAATTCTCATTTGAATATGAATTTTTCATCATTCAAAATTTCATAAGGATTTTTCATTGCATTATGGATTTTTCAGAAACGTTTGGAAAAACAAAGATTACTTAGATCCGTATATTTGAAAAAAAATTATAGCACAGTTCTTGTATTATTCACAGAAGGCGCAAGAAGTGAATTTTTATTTTAGAAGGAGAAAAGATGTTCTGTTGAATGAAGCAAATGTTCAGTATAGTACATTCCATTCTAAATATACATTCATTCTTCGAATAATTAAAATATATTCAAGTATTTTCTTGTATATCAGTTTACGCAACGAAACTATTACATCATAATATTTAATAGTGTTGGCGTTTACTTGATGTAAATCCATTATATTTGAATATCAACTTAAATTCAAATCCTTGAACCTATGACACTTTATTGACTACATAGCATGACGCGTTTCGTCGTAACAATTGACTTCTTCAGATTCTTACAGAATAATCATAATTCTGTAAGCATCGGCATTATTCTGTAAGCACTAACGGAAAAATCTTTTAAATTCAATTTTACCCCTCAAATTTCAAAAGGCGAACAAAAATACATTTTATTGATTTCATACCTCATCTCAGCGAAAATATTTGCGGAAAAAATTAAAGCAAAAAGAGATGAAAACGATTTGTACTAACAAGACAAATATTAAATCACTTTAAGTGGATAATAAAAAAAAGATAAACGTGGAAGACAAAAGAGGGATTTATAAAATTTTTTGTAACCAATGTCCAGCGTTTTATATCGGCCAAACAGGTAGAAAAACACAAACTCGTGTTAGCGAGCATGAAAGGTCCATTTTGTACAATGTTAATAGAACTGGGTTCTCAGAACATTGTAATAACTTCAACCATTTTATAGACTTTGAGAAAACCAAATGCTTACACGAAGGTAAAAAAGGTAAACGACTTCTTAGAAGTACTTGAAATGAGCACTTCGTGGAAGATAAAAAAAGATATCGTAAATGGACAGGTAGATTTTCGAATATCCCCCCTACTTACATCCATTGAATAGATATACACTTGTTGTTTATTCCTTACTGTGTTTTAGTCTTGAAGATGAGCTTACACTCGAAACATGTTGACGAATTGATATTGTTCAATATAAAGCCTTGTGTTTAATTCCATTTCTAATATTTAATTATGTTTCACCAAGGGTTGTGCGAGAATTCAATCTCACTAATTGAAAAATTGAATAACCTATATTTATTTTATAATTCTTTCACTATAAATACGTTTTATTTTTAGTATGTGTTTCACAGACATCCCATTTTACGTAATCATATATTCAGAAAAATAAACAGAATTCCACCCATTTATTCCTTTGATTATGAGCCTAACTCGTATTTCAAAACTTAATGAAAATTCTGTGAAGATATCCGGTCCTCTACGTACATTCGATTACATTTTTCATTTCAACTCGGCCGAGAATTTTTCAGCTTCTCGCAGAAATCTTGGTGGGACGGAGGTCGCTTATAATTGCGAAGAAAATGAGACCCGGTCTGGATTTTTCCTCCTGCAGAAGTATTCGAGCCGCAGGAAATGCCTTCGATCCGATTGTTGCATAATTCAGCCTTTCAACTTTGGAACTGCGAAGTTTTTCACTGCTGCATTGCAGCTGTGGGAATTTTCAATATTCAACTCTCTTCTAAGGAAACATGAAACCTCTGCATCGATAGTACCGAATTGAAAAAAATATTGGATTTTCCGTTTATATACAGATATATATATATATATATATATATATATATATATATATATATATATATATATATATATATATATATATATATATATATATATATATATATATATATATATATATATATATATATATATATATATATATATATATATATACATATATATATATATATATATATATATATATATATATATATAGATATATATATTTTATATATATATATATATATATATATATATATATATATATATATATACATATATAAATATATATATATATATATATATAGTTATATATATTTTCAGTGTTTAATTGGGATTGCAGCCTAGGACAGGAAAATCAGTTACCTCTTTAGTATTTTCCAAGCTTTCGAAAATGTTTATTTTCTTCTTCAGGGCTAAAATAGTACAAAAATTAACAGTTTATATAGCGAGGCACTATAAAAAGTTTTTTCTTACAATTACTGTGAAGTTAGTCCGAAAGTACATTAGTTTTTTGAATTTTGAAAATAAGTACAAGTGTTCCCAAATGTATTGGGTTGGAATGTTACTTCATTTTACGTGCTAGGTAGTTGAAGGAAGCGACGACTATGACTGTATTTCTCAATTTCGCTTTTCAAGTGGAGTGTTCCCAGAAGTTTTTGAGGACGTTTCTTAAAATGCATAACGTTGGCCGAAGTTTTTATGACTAACGAAAAGAGAATGAATTTGTTTTATGTATTTAGAAGGGATTTTTTGGTGAATAAGATATACGAATATGAGCCATTAATCAGAAGAACCTATGAGATTTATATATATATTGCTTAAATTATTGTATCAGATTTTTTGTTAATACAATTTCCTGTCTTTTGGATATGAACCATTTCTAGGAAAAGGCGTTTGTTGTAATTGTTTGCGTGATCTAAAATTTTTGTGGCATTGTAATTCATATTATGACCAGTGGCTTGTACGTGTTGGGTTAATGCAGAGGAATTCGTCTTGTTAGTATTTCGGCAATCACTTTTATGAGAAATGATCCTTGAGTGAAGATTTTGGGATGTTTGACCTATATATACAGAATCGCAATTTTGACAAGGAATTTTGTAGACAACATCTGATTTGAATTTCAATTCTATCGGATGTTTTGTACGAGTAAATAATGATTGTATCGTTAATTTGTTTTTTTGGGCTATATATGGTTATATATATATATATATATATATATATATATATATATATATATATATATATATATATATATATATATATATATATATATACCTATAGAAGAAATTGACTACAAGAAAAAGAATTCTGTAGTTCTCCTGCTAGCACCTGTAGATATTCGATATCAAAATATGCTATAACTGGCTTTCGATGATTTTTTGACCAATTATTCATAAGAACATTATAGCAGAGCTGGCTATGAATAACATGAACAATGCGATGTCTCCATTATTCTTCTAGGGACAAATGTTAGAGAATATTGAAATCGATGCCTACGTTTATTGAAAGCGTAAGACAGTAACTGTTTTGTACTACAAGATGCTCGTCAGTTACGCCACGTTCAGCACAAAAAGGCAACGGCTTCAATGCTCACATCATCTCCTATTGATTGAAAGACAGAAATATAGAGTATGTCCTGAGCATATATAATGGTACTACTTGTAGTAAATTCCTTTCATATCATTATTATTATTATAACGATTGCTCCCCACGAGGAGACCGATTGAACTTGAATCCGAAAATATTAGAACTTTTGCTTTATCTTTCTGGCCTCCCTAAACGCTTCGTCCCCTCTAATTGCTCTTTCTTCTGTTCATTTGCCCATTTCATTCCAGGTTGGGGATTCGAGTTTTGCTCAAACTCCACATGTGCGATTTTATAGCGATACTCAGTGCGATCTTCAAGATTTTTCATATTGATCTATTGCAGATCTTTTTGGACCTCTCTTAGCCACTCTGTTACGCATTTACACTTTATAATTATATCGAGTACTTTCTTCCGTATTTTGGACTGTTTCATTCTGTAGACTGTGCATAGAACTTGGCTCGTCGTTTTCTGATTTTTTCCGTCATCGTATCTATTTTTTATGGAGTTCATTCTCAGCTTTTTTCATCAAAATGCCGTTTTTATTGATTGGCCTGTAAATCTTTCTGAGAATTTCGTTCTGGTTTTTCTATTTCTCTAATTCTTGAAAGACCGTCAATAACCACTGTTTCAGCTGCGTCGATTGATTCGGGAAGAATCGTTGTGTTTTGATGCCTCAATTTGGCGCCTCTCGAAATGCACTTTTTATTGTATTCCCATGTTAGCAAGTAGGACTTTTGGAGCTTGGTAATTCTCTGTTCATTAACGATTCGCTTCAAACCTGAGGACTGTATAACTTCTTCGAGGTATTAATGGCCGACTTGCAGAATTTCACCATATTTTGTGATAAAAGAAGATCTATTTTTTGGTTTTCTTTCCTTGTATTTGGTTTTATCATAAGAAATTCTTTTCATCATATATATATATATATATATATATATATATATATATATATATATATATATATATATATATATATAAATATATATATATATATATATATATATATATATATATATATATATATATATATATATATATATATATATATATATATATATATATGAATATGTGTGAATACACATCTCCATATATACATATAGCGGATAGACGCTTCTCCAAGGTCGCACTGGCATTAACCATGCTTAATTATTTGAAGAGAAAGATACAAATGAAGGAGGAATTTAGAAATGTTTCATACTCAAAAATATAGAAAATAGAATAAATCGCAGAAAAGATAATGATGATTTGGGTTGAATTCACAACGATTTATCCGAAGGTACTCATCAAAACGAAACGTCATGATGAATCAACAAACAAATTCCTGATATACCGTTGAACGAGTGAAAAAATTTAAGATAAAAAATAAAAACTTCCTGTTCAGTCCTGATGATTAGTATCTTCTTGGAATATACCCACAAGATGCTCTAAAATATTTTGAACCATCGAGTCAAATATATATGATTCCTTAACTTCGTATTGAACTTTATAAACATAAATTCAGGAACTGCAATGCGATTCTCACGAAGCAAAATATTGTATTATTGTAAGAACGTATCACTAAAGATTCTTTGTCCATAGTAGTCATAACAAATCAGAATGAGGAAATTCATATTCTTCACATGGACAAATATGGCTCTATCGAATGTATAAAGCCTTCTTCCGAAACTAAATCGACAATTCGTATTCAGAACTTAGAAAATAAGCACACTTTATTCGAATCTCAGGTAGTTTCAAAGCAGTGGATCCATTTAATTTCATATCTGGTTGATGTTCTGAATGGATTATCATCCACTCTTTTTTTTCTGGTAAAATACACCTTACGCTGAGTGATTCTACTATAACTGCGACGAGAAAAACTCTGTAATAGTCGCCCTCAGAACATCTTCATTGTTTCATTGAATATCGTAATGAAGATTGTCAGTTCTTCAGTGAGACTACTATAATAGATTTGCTATTAATTGAAAATATAATATAAAGCTTTTTCTCAATTCTGAAGATTTCAGTATAATCTTTCTACCTTGAGCAGGAAACTTGAAAGACATTTTTTTCATTATTATTCATTCTTTATCAAATCATAGATCAGTTATCGATTCGAAATTCATTTAAAAAAAATGTGTAACACAATTTGAACAAATCCGGAAATTTTGTGATTTTCAGAATATTTCGTGAAAATCACGGAAACCCTAGTTCAATTTCGATTATTTATAGATGGATAAGCTAACAGTAGTTGTGGTTAGCAAATGGCCGCTATTTCAAATCTATGACAATTTTTTTCTTCGAAAGAATTGCTATGAATCAATGGATTCATTTCCAATGTGCATCAATTGTAACGGAATAACAGTTAGGTTGAAACACGTTCACACCCAATCGAAAATGTCATTTGAGCCTATATATAAGCGACATGCGAATTACGACCTTAAATAAACATAAAATAACTGAAAAATTCGATTTCTAATGATACAGTAATTTTTGTAATTGAAGGAGACAAAAATGTGTAGAAATTTCAGAATTGTTCGCCAAAATTGAGGAGATTTCTATAAATGAGAGAAAAGATTTCAAACAAATTGATTGAAAAAATAACAATTGACGTTTGAAACCGTAGTAATTTATAAAATTCAATTATTGATTAATTCTGACAAAGTTGTAATAAACAACACCAAACGCCATCGAAAATAGTGTTCTTGATATAATAAAGCCTGTTATTTCTGAAAAAATTTGAAATATATATATATATATATATATATATATATATATATATATATATATATATATATATATATATAATAAGCTTATTTCTCGACCGTGCCATACTTATGTAGAATTTAGGAAACAGGAATAATCTGTATGGTGAAGTGTTTAAAAACTCATTCATTCATTACACAATTCTCGATATTTGACACTTTTTTGTGTCATCTTCATGAGAAAAAACAAGCAGCAAATGACCACAATGACCAATTTCAATATGTAAAAAATATAAAACTACTTACAATTACAGTTTATTCAGTGAAGATAACTTAACTAACATTTTTGTCAACAAACGTCTCTTATTTAGTTGCAACATGTTGCTAAACTGAATGGTCCAAATTTCAACACCCCTAGTGGACTGTTTACACCCAACGCTGTAGGGAGGACGAAACAATTTTCTCTATTTTTATCATAAAACCTAAAAGAAATACCTAATTGAACAACGTTTCATAGAACCTTTGCTACTATGAAAATATACTTTTTCTGACGATAGACTGATGCAAGGACAACTTTTTTTTCTCTCATTTGGAGTTAGAACCTTCTTATATTTCGCAATCATTTCAAAAAACTCACCGGTTCCAATAAAAAAATAGATTCTAATGGAATGCTTAAATATATGAGAACATTTATCAGGTAAAAACAATCTAGTTTGCTGCGCTCAAATTTTTGAGATGTACCTTTTGATGCTCTCTGGTTTCTTTTGAGATGTTTCTAAGAGGAATGAGAGGAGAAGTCTACTTCCTTCCCCATTTACTCATTTTAGAAAACAAAAAATATTCGAAAAATGTTCTCTCATTTCAGTAAAACTCTCGTTATATTCTATGGTTTAATTTGTTTTTGTGTTCAAGTTATAAAATGAAAATAGTATTTTCCAGCCATATTTGTAGAGCACCATGCGAGTATACTGAATAGTTGGATTTCTACCCAAGGTTTATTTGATAAACCACCCATTTGACTAAGAAATACTCTCCTCAAGCTTTTTACAATTCGTTTTGAAACATCTTATATCAACGATATTGACTGTGAGAAGTAATAATAGTGAAATTTAAGAAAATTTGGATATTAGAATATTCCGGAATATTTCTGTTTTCACTTATAGTAGAATCACTCAGGTGAGAAGCATTCTCCAAGAAAAGAACGCATGGATTATACTCCTCGGGCCACAACAAGATATGAAATTAAATGGTTTCAAACTACCTGAAACTCAAATAAAGACTCCACATTCTCTACTTTCTCGGTTTCAATTGAAAATTTAGTTCCGGAATGGTGGCTCATACGTTCAATATAGCCCTGTTTGTCTATGTGGAGAATATGAATTTCAGTATCTAGATACGTTATTACCACTATCAACAACAACTCTTCAATATCGTCCATCTATAATAATCCATAAATGTTTTATGGGATTTTCTGAATATGAGTTCATAAAATTTTACGAAAAATCACGAAATGAAACATAGAACGTGTCTTGTCCATAAACTGGCCAATAACTTTATACTTGGACACATTTTAAAGAAAAAACTCTTCATCAAATACAACTAGATGAATATAAAATAAGGAAAACAGAAAGTTAGCTGGCATGATAATAATGACAATAATAATAATAATAAGTTCTTTATTCTCAACAAGTATAAGACCCTATAACATAAAATGATAGAATCATAATGAATGAAAACTAAATAACTAAATACATAAAATGAAAATAAATGCAATGGACGATGAATCTACTCTGTGATAGTTTATATTTAAATGAGAGGTAATAAAAATAAAAACTTGTCTAAAAATCACTGACTGAACAATTCTTTATTCGACTATTTTCGCCTTTTACAGTATTATCAAGAATTAATACATATTACAAAGATATAATTATTATGTATATTATTATATATTTTTTATAGGTTGTCTTTGTAATATGCATTCATTCTTGGTAACGCGGTAAAAGGTAAAAGTAGTCGAATAAAGAATTGTTCAGTCAGTGATTTTCAGACAAGTTTTTATTATTAACTCTCATATAAAATGAAGAGAAATATAACAAAAAGCTCAATCTAATCAGAAAAAAACTTGAAAAGTAAGTAATAATTAAATAATAAAACTAAATGAACTATTACAAAGAACTCAATCTGATTCAATTCATTTTAGTCAATTTCTATTGTTCACATAACTCCTAATAATAACTTTTATGGAGTTAAAGTGAATGTCACATTTATTAGCAACTGTATTATGTGTAGACTCCATAAACCAAATGGGGGATTGTATTAACGAGTTGGTTCTCGGAGTCTCTTGGTGGAAAAATTCTGTAATACAAGACTTTTGCCTGGGAACACGAAATTCAAAAAGGACAATCAATAGTAACGAAAGGCAGTTTCGATATTTACAAATGATTTTTCATCGATATCGGTTTTTCGTTACTACCGAAAGATAGTACCGTCTCATAAACTGAATCTTAACTTCAGTACTAGTGTTCTACTGAAAAAAACTTTGTTGCACTTGGGTTGTGCGATAATTTCAATGTTAGTATCGCAGAACCAAGCAGAAACATTGTGAAAGCCAATCTAATGACAGGTTCTGCTAAGATGAGAGGTTTCGAATAAAGTTGATTGTTTGCTGATCTCTTGGTGAATCGTTGTTGAATATATTGAATAAATAACACTTGTCTTGATTTCACAAAAATGTTATTGAATCATTGCTGTACAGCTGGTTTGTTACCCCATTTTCAAAAGCTGGTTATTTCGAAATACTTATTCTCAAAATGGGAGAAAAAAAGGAAGGGATTGAGTTAAGATATCGAAGAAGAAAAAAGTAATAATGTTGACAAAGTGAAGGTAAGTTGATCATTTCATTACTGGCTTCTTCTTCCATAGAGAATCAGAAATTTCCATTCGATTCAATAGATCCAGAGTATTCCCTTTCATCTGTGTCATCTTTCATCAATTTGTTCGAATCTATGACGTGGTTATCAATAGAATGTATTTACAGTCCACTAAAATTCTTATTATTTTGTTTCTTTTGTATTCTTATTTCGGCAAAAAATTAACTTTTGCTACTCACCTTAACGATATCGTTTCAAGTTGTTGCAGAGCATTAGATTTTGTAATAAGAAATTCTAAATGGCTCTCTCAGTCTGAATCAACAATGCTCCTATACAATATCTTAATACGTTCAAAGCTAGAATATGCTAGTGTCGTTTTGAATCCAGGATACGTGTATTATAAGGAATCTTGAATCCGTGCAAAGACGAGTTTTGAGATATTTATTGTTTTGCTCGGACGGTGTTTATCCAGAACGAGGAATAAATCATGAGTTACTTACTACAAGATTCAATATGAATCACTTAAAACACGTAGGAAATATTTCGGAATAATGTTCCCATACAAGTTGATAAGGTTTTCTGATGATTATTCTTTTCTTCTTTCCCTCATAAATTTCTGTGTTCAGAGAATAACTTGTAGAAATATGAACATTTATTATCCACCTCTGGCTCGTACTAATATTCTGGCTTTTTCACCACTTCATAAAATTTGTGGTGACTTTGAGCATTTTCATGACCTCATCGACATATTTGCATGCGTGCCTGGTGATATCAGACGAGCTCTCGCCAGACTGTTCTTCAGTTTTAAGTTTTTTATATATTAGTTCTTCCTGTATCTTGTGGGTGAGCTTTAATGTCAACATACCCACAGAGTTTTCGTTCATGTGTACTGTTTGTACATTATTGATATTATTTCTAGTTTTATTTTTTATAAGTTGTAAACTATATTATTTGTCCACTCAGTAATTGGCCCAAGCTGTTAAGCGGTGTATTTGTAACTGAATTTGTAAATAAATAAAGTTTTTAATGAGGAGAAATTATGTTCCATATACTTCATTTGTGAATGAATAAATTTTGTAATAGGGAGAAGTTATGTTTCTTCATTCTGATTTCGATGTCCCGTTCAGTTTGCATAGTTTGCAAACTTTTCTTGTTTATTGATTGTTTTTCTGTGTTATCCACTAAAAATTAACACGAATTTCCTCTGTTCGTGATAATGTTTTTAATATTGTGCTTTCTGAATCTATTGTCGATTGTATCAATAAAATTTGGAATGTAATTGGTACTATGGAATTTTTCATTATTATCTTATATATTTGTCAGTACAAAAAATTATTTCTATTAATTATTTAACTAAGTATCACGCTTTTTCTTCATTAATTTATGAATTATCGACCCTTATCTGTGTTATCCACTAAAAATTAACACGAATTTCCTCTGTTCGTGATAATGTTTTTAATATTGTGCTTTCTGAATCTATTGTCGATTGTATCAATAAAATTTGGAATGTAATTGGTACTATGGAATTTTTCATTATTATCTTATATATTTGTCAGTACAAAAAATTATTTATAATAATTATTTAACTAAGTATCACGCTTTTTCTTCATTAATTTATGAATTATCGACCCTTATTAACCATTATTTTTGGCTAATTCAACAATGATTGAGACTAATCTACTGCAAAAGTTTCGAGTATCCAACTGTGAATCAACCTTAAATCAAATAATATCGAATATATATTGATCGAAGTTTAATGAAATGAAAAATAATGAATTTTTTTATTGAAATAAAGTTAAATCCAATAATGAAAATAAAGAATGAATTCAAAGTGAAACGAGAGGCCAGAGAATTCCATAATATCTTCATGATTTAAGTTTAACCTGGCATCAAGGTTGATAAGAGGTTGATGCCCCGGGGCCCGATGAGTCCTGTGCTGAAAGGGCGTAGCAATAGCCTTGATTGTTTCGCTACGCAAGGTTTTCCCTTCTTTCACTAAGCTTTCCAGGAAGTTGAGATACGCTTGCAAAAACGTGCTATTTAACTCTTTACATGCTTATGAATATTTACTCACTATATAATATTTTTGATTAGAGATATCAAGCTTTTACACGAAACATATCATCATTAAATTCTTTGAATATTGTATCGAAATAATTTCGGAGATGAAAACTTCTAGAGACTTCTTGTTGAATATCCTGTGAAGTTTTCATCAATTATGTATTTTCTTTCAATAAATTAAGTTATTTCAATACAGAATTTTCTCATGGAAAGAGTGTCAAATAATGTTAATGTCATATAGAAATTACGAAATCACTGAAAGCTCCATTTTTCATCGAAAAAAACAAAATTCAACGTTATTTCTCAAAACTTGAACATGAGTTACTTGATTAACAGTCTATTCAAAATCAAAAATTTTTTGCATATAATAATTGAACCCTATCTCAGTTATTATTGAAAAAATTAATAGTTATTTGGGCTACAAACAGCAGTTCATTGTTTCGACTATATCTATTATTATTACATTCTATACTGTTGGTAATTAACTTCTTGGTTGAACTTTCTTTCTCCTATACAATTGTTAATTTAATGAATAATATCCCTAGAATTAATTCCTCAGTTACAAATCGAAAGCTCTCAAAGAAAAATGTAAACAATTTCTTCTGAAAGAAAAAAATTGAGTTGATTTTTTAGGTACATACCTAGTTTTTCGTTTTTTGTGTGGTTTTTATTTTTTCTGATATTGAACATGTGCTTCATGTGTAAACTACACTGAACCACCCTACCTGTCTTATTTATTTCAATTCATTTTATTATTTCCCTTATTATGCAGAAAATTGTTGAGAAATTGATTTTTTTTTGTTTATCAGCTCCTGCTGTATCCCAGCTTCTAGTACTCTATAGCATGTGAAGTTATACTTATTCAATTTGAATAAAGTATGTTCAAAAATGTTAACAACAATATGTATGTATGAATTTTGTAATGGAGTACTAATAAAGTTCTATTATCATTATTATTATTATTATTATTATTATTATTATTATTATTATTATTATTATTATTATTATTATTATTATTATTATTATTATTATTATTATTATTATTATTATTATTATTATTATAATTATCATTATTATTATTAATATTATTATTATTATTATTTTCATTATTATTATAATTATCATTATTCTCCAGTTATTCTCAGCTCCGGCACTGGTTTCAAAAAGTTGAATTGCGGACTAAACCTAAGCAACTCCACAATCTGTCGGTTCCTTTATCTTTGCAGGAATCTCCTGACTATGTGACATGTGTTCAGCACCACAGCTTTTTGTATCCTTATATACAGCCTGGGGTCTAAGTTCAGTTTCGTAAAGTGCTCTTGTAGCACTTTCGGAACTACACCGATTGTTGCTATTGCAAGTGGTCTTATGTACGCCGTATCTATATTCCACATACTAAGTTTCTCATACTTCAGGTCCGTATATTTCCTGATTTTTTCTTAAATGTGTTCATCAAGTTAGGAGGTACCGCTGTGTCTATCAGGCGGACTTTCTTGTTGATATTGTCCAAAAGAACTATGTCTGGTCTATTATTATGTATCGTGCGGTCTGTAATGATAGTTCGATCATAATATATTTTCTAATTGCTATTTCTAGCACCGGCCTTGGTTTGTATTCATAGTGAGGTGTTATATCTTTTGTCAACAGTCTGGTCTTCTTACCTAGAGCTTGATGGACTATGCAAGCTACTTGGTTTTGCCTTATTATTATTATTATTATTGTTATTATTATTATTTTTATTATTATTATTATTATTATTATTATTATTATTATTATTATTATTATCATTATTATCATAATTATTATTATTATTATTACTATTATTAT
Source organism: Henosepilachna vigintioctopunctata (assembly GCA_030704895.1). Classification (NCBI taxonomy): domain Eukaryota; kingdom Metazoa; phylum Arthropoda; class Insecta; order Coleoptera; family Coccinellidae; genus Henosepilachna; species Henosepilachna vigintioctopunctata. The sequence goes on from JARQZJ010000065.1 coordinate 4,338,340, forward strand.
CATCATTATTATTATTATCATTATTATTATTGTTACTATTATTATTATAATTAAATTGAGAAATTGTTCAAGAAATTTCATATTACCATCACATTGAGTTCATTGATATAAAATTCAATTTGGCGCATTTGGCTATTATGTATAAACAAAAGTGAAGGAGCACTAAGCTCCTATAATTTCAATTTTCCGCTTTTTCAAACTCTTCTCTTGAATAGAGCTCCTCGTCCACTTCAAGAGGATCATTTCGAAATGAACACTCGGTTCAATGAGAAAAAAATTTTACACAAAATATACATTTCAGGCTATTGATCCATTATCAAGAAATTATAGTACAACAAGCAAATATCATACAACATACAATGTTGTATTGAATTCTTCAACTCTGCAGCCTTTGCAACTCAGTCCGAAGAGGCAATGCAAGTTTAAATCTAGATATTTGTGTTTCTGTAGTCATTTGAATTTAGAAATGTCCTAGAGTAAGAACCGTAAACATTCAATCTTCTCGAAGAACTCAAACCAGTTTTTTGATCTCATGTTATTTTAAACTTATATTGAGAAGGGCTACATAACATCAAAATCTGTGTCACCTAACAAGTAGTTCAAACAATTGAATTTACCCCATGTATATGAGACCAACAGAACCACAGGCTCAGTCATAGGCGGCTCCAGTGCCTGGAAGTATAAAATTTAACCAAACTTTTCAAGAAAGAAATTTACTAATGAAGTTTTCCAAGAATGAAATCTATGATTTCCCTCGATGAATTCTGGAATTCTGGCAGCTGTAAAATCCCTATCTAAGATTAGGGAATTTCCGGCTGTCACTTTAAGAGTCATACAAATTATTGGGTGTATATATGGATGACAAACTGAATTGGAAGAAACATATTCCAGAACTTTGCAACAAAGAGCTATACGTACAACATTAAAAATTACTTTGCATGAATCTTGTAGAGGGAAGTTCAGAGAAGCGGGAATTCTAACAGCTCCTGTCATTCACATTCAGAAGTGTCTCCTATTCTTATTCAAAAATAGAAATAGGTTTGAAGAAAATAAAAGAAAGAATACCACATATAACACCCGCACATTGGACATGGATTTTCCAATGAACAAGGTGGTTAAAACAGAACGAGGACCTTTGTATAAATGTATTAATAATTTACCATCCAATATTAGAAGGGCCAAAAATCTCAGTACATATAAAGCTTATATCTATGAATATCACCTCAGTAATGAGCCATATAATACCAATGAATTCATCAATAATTATTGTGAATAGAGACTTTATTTTGTCCTTATTTCTATTGTATGTTTTTGTGATCTTGTTCTTATTATTCTTATTATCTTATTCTTATTAAATTTAAAAATAAAACTTATTATTATTATTAATTCTTCAGAATTGTTAACTCAGTGATACACATTTTTGAAGAAAGAACAGAATAATATATAAATATCGAATACAGTAGAAAACATTCAAGAGAGCTATAGTCATGTGTATATTATTTATATTTCTGCTGTTGATATTGATGGCTGCTTCCTTAACCCAGGATCTGCATAACTGTTGATCCACGATTTGAAAAGGTCGTAAGTTTGTCTTATGTTTAGGTGTTCAGTTGAACAGAGTCATATGTTTGTATAAGAAACTCCTCCTTATTACCTTTTTTGCGATTCATATTTTGTTTTTTAGCTTGTAGTAATTTTTGATGTTTTGTATTAGAATTTATCCTGTGAATTAGTGCGAGTCAAATAAATTGATTAACAGTTTTTAATAAGAGGATATTTGATAAACTTATAATTGATATTATTTGAAAACTCGCTACTATCATTTTGCCTAAAAAATCAATTTTCCTTCTTCATTTCTAGAGGGGTAAGTCCCATCCAGCTCCCCACATGTAGCCCCCACTCGGGTCAACTAAGAAAAGTTCCGAATAATTTCGTGAGACTTGACAGAGTGTTTTCAATTATACTAGGAAATTATCATTTTCACTTATTTGAGAATCTTCAGCTACGGAAGCTGTAAAGCGTAGAATATGGATCAATTATCCATTTGATGTGTATTCAACTTATACAGAAATTAGGAATTCTGCCTTGTTTATCTCTGCAAGCAATCAATATAGGTGAAACAGTCAATCAGCCTAAGCACAAATAATTCGAATGCACCATCTATTTGCACGTGTCAGTGTGACTTGTGTTCATTACTGTGGTATTCTCTAATGATTTAGTTGATTCCAACAGGAGATTAATGAAGTACCTATATCGTCCATAAACCCTGTCACAGGGTTGGAATTCTACAAATTTTAATTTAGACAACTGTTTCCTAGTTTGATGAACCGCGATATTTGTTAATACAAAACATGTGAGTGTGTTGATATGTATTGTATTATTGTGAGCAATTAGCTAAATTTATTCAATCAGTAATACACATACTGAATGTTTCAGGTTACCAACCAATTATCAACAGGTTATTGATACTAATTATGAATATCTTTTGATAGCAGATTTCAATTTGATGAAAAAAAATGAATTTGATGAAATTTCATTCTCTTCATTTCAAGATTACTCTCATTCCTCTGTTCATGCAGGTTAGTTGTTTGGAGATAAACAAGAGGAAAGCATAGAAATTAATATGCTTCAAAACAATTGTTCTTAATCGTAGCAATTTTACATATATATTCAGTAAATTATTAAGCCCAAAGACGAAGTGTAGGTACTTTTGTGGACATGATATTGGCAATATGTTTAGCATGCAATTCGAAATTCAGGTGTTCATCTATTACTATCCCAATATTTCATACTGAGGGTACACAGTATCTATATATAATTATAACCGATTCTTATCTTGTTCTCCAAATTGGGACCCCTTTAAATTGCATAATTATTCAACTTATAAGGGGTTCCAATAAATTCGTGGAATTTTTACAAAGCATTCAATATTCAATTGAAAGAAGACAACAGAAATTTTCAACAATTGAACAGGAATTCCTGCGTTGAAAGTCAAGCTGGGCAACTGAATTATATGAATAAGACTCAATTAATTTTGATTTTTTTGATACATTTAGAAATGAGAATTCATACAATTATAGAAACTGAACAGTTAGATGTTAAAAATGGACTAACACCCCGAACCAATTGTCAAGCAATTGATATCATATAATAAGTCCTAGTCCTATAATATTCTAGTCTTTTTTATTCAATATATTTTCAACTACAGGTTAATAATTCCCCTCCTATCAACATCAAGCAGTAGGAAATAATCGATGTAAAGAAAATGATCGATATTTCTATTCTGTAGTTTTTACAGTATTTGAGTTCATTTTCTGAAATTTCTAACTATTTTCAATTCCCATGATGTACGTATTGTACGAGGGTGGGGTGAAAAGTTTACGACCAAGAAAAACGATGTTTTAAACATTTTTTTGTTTCATTTTTCATCATAATCTCCATCTTATAAAGTTTCAGAAAAAAAATACTAATACATTCCTCAAAACTGGGTTCTGTTTTAGTTATACCAGTTTCAAATGTAGATTCAACAAGCTCCTCAAAATACTGATTTATTTCGATATCTTCTTCGTTGCTCTCAAATCTTTCACTGCCTAGCCATGTTTTGAGGTTAGGAAACAGGTAATAATAATAGGTAGGGAGGATGCGGCATCAATTCAAACTTCAATTCGTGGATTTTAGACATGGGAACAATCGACGAATGCGCTTGTGCGTTATCGTGATGAAACAAAATTTTTTTCTTCGCCAAATGAGGTAGTTTAATTTGCACCTCGTCCTTCAAACGTTACAATAAAACTGCGTTGTCATGACCAGTGATAGTCTCGCCCTTTTCAAGATAAAATTAAACTTTTCAATGTATATAATTCCTCTCGCGTCCCAGAAAACAGTAGCCATAACCTTGTTTGCCGATAAAATTGGTTGTGCCTTCTTTAGAGTTGGTTCCTCCTTTCCAACCCACTGTTTTGACTGTTCTTTATTTTCAGGAGTGTAGTGGTGAACTGAAGTCTCATCATGAGTTATGAATTGACGCAAAATTTCGTGTGGATTACTCCTATACAGCGCCAAATTTTCGGAAGAAATGTTTTTTCGAATCAGTTTTTGGTCGAGCGTTAGCAAACGCGGCACCCATCTTGGACACAGCTTTTCCATGCTCAAATGGCTGTGCAAAATATTTCGCACCCGCTCAGCTGACATCCTGCAGGTCTCAGTTATCTCATGCATGTTCAATCTGCGGCCCTCCAATACTATTTGATGAATTTTCTCAATCATTTCTGAAGTTGTGAATTCAACGGGCCGTCCTGAGCGAGGCTCGTCCAGGGAGATCACATGACCTATTTCGAATTTAGAAACCCTATGCTTAATAGTTTAGTATGATGGGGAGCAGTCTCCTAGTGTTAAAACGATATCTTTTTCCCATCCATTTGTTTTAGTGTAAAATCTTTCAAATAGAAGTATTTGATGACAAAATCTTCTCCAATACTTCATTTTTACGAAAACAATGGAAGCATCTCTCCCAATGTGCTCCCAAGCGCAAACTAACATAGAAGTTGGGCTGAAACTTCTTTTACTTGCTCAGTAGGAATGTTGCTGTAGGATATCGCTCCAAAAATAGAACTAGTGGCGCCATCTCTTGATCAGGACAGAAAATTTTCACTCCACCCTCGTATGCAGAAACAATATTGTAGTAAACAATATAGGTAATCATAACTTTTGGATTTTAGGAAATCGTTTCAAGTGTTAAGTGCAGTTATGATCTTTTTTTGTTCGATTCAACACTTAGAATTGACATCAATATTTTCATTCTTAAATCATTGAAAAGGTCATATATTGATCCATTATAATCATGTTCCCAAAGAAAATCATTCTGTTTAAGAATATCCAAGTAAAATCTTTATAACCTCGTGTTTTTTTTAATAAGTCAGCAGAGAGCTGTTCATTTAATTCTCGTCACGTCTTGCATAAAGCGAAAATTCGTGCTTCAAATTCTGTTAACTGAATTTGTTATCTACAATACCATACATGTACGTCGCTTAACAGCTTCGCAGTATTATATCTCCGCAGTTGATTGGCGAAATGCCTACCTACTTCAACCGAGGATGTTATTTTGTTGAAGCATCTAGGAGTCTGGAATCGTCATTACATTTCACGAATTTCCAGAATTAAAAATGTAATTGTAACATTTTCAGTGCCAGTATCACCTCAGAATGAAAATATTCTGAATTCCAACGCCAATTAAGCGTTTATTACGTTATTCTCGAATTATTCAGTCACGAAAATAACTCTTTCATTAGTGCTTTTTTCTATCACATTTATTCAATGAAATATCACAGAATTTATAATTATGTAATGAAAACAATTGAATTTTACGACTTTTATTATCACAAAACTATGTGAATATATATATATATATATATATATATATATATATATATATATATATATATATATATATATATATATATATATATATATATATATATATATATATATTTATATATATATATATATATATATATATATATATATATATATATATATATATATATATATATATTATTTTGAAAGTTTTTAGCAATAACAGGCTTTTTTTGATATGAAAAAGTTTATTTTGACGTTTTTGTTGACGTTTCGTTAATATATTACAACTTTGTCAAAACTATCAACTGAGAATTATTCATTAGTTTTGAGAAAGTTGTAATATAACAACGAAACGTCAAAAAAATAAACTTTTTCATATAAAAAAAGCCTGTTATTGCTAAAAACATTCAAAATAAAATATTTTAAACAGGCAATAAATCAATTTCAAGAAATATATATATATATATATATATATATATATATATATATATATATATATATATATATATATATATATATATATATAGGGATCCGTGCTGGGACCACTATTGTTTCTGCTATTTATAAATGATTTACCATCTTACTTAAGTGCAGAAATAGTTACTATTTTTGCAGATGATACCTCCTTAGTGGTGGCGGCGCGGTCCCTGGGGGATCTCATGGATGGATGCAGCCGATTTTCAGATGAGTTCATCAAGTGGTGTGATTCAAATGCCTTGATCTTGAATGTGGAGAAGACTGAATGTATCTATTTCAATCAAAGACGTAACAATAAATTAAAATTGAGTTTTTCCCTTAGGGAGAGTCTTGTTTCTTCTAAGAATCAGGCTAAATTTCTTGGTATTATTGTAGACCATGAGTTGAGATGGTCGGATCATATAGATCACGTAATTAAAAAACTCAATTCAGCTTTTTATGTTATATACAAAATAAAAAGCACTGTATCAGCTTATACAATTCTACAAGTTTTCTACAGTTTAGTATATAGTTGTTTGAGTTATGGTATTATACTTTGGGGCAATTCAGTGGACCACAGACGTATATTTGTGGCTCAAAAAAGGATTATAAGGCTCATGTTTGATCTGAAGCCACGTGATTCATGTAAGCCAGTATTTATGGCCCATAGAATACTTACCTTATCGTCAATTTATTTATATAAATGTCTAGTGTATGTAAAGGAAAATCAGACGAAATTTCCATGTTTAACCGAGTCGCATAATTATGATACTAGAAATTCAAATGTATTATTTGTACCTGAACATGACACAGCGAGGTATGAAAAGTCCCCTTCATACCAATGCATAAAATTATTCAACCATCTGCCTAATGAAATTAAAAATCTTCGCGGTGTCAGGTTCAAGAAAATAGTGAAGGAGGTACTCTTAAAAAAGGCCTACTATAATGTAGGCGAATACCTTCTTGATAGTAATATTATTAAATAAGTAATTTCTTTCTTTGACTTGTCCTATACATGTTTTATGTCTTACTGGATTAAATAAATATTATTATTATTATTATTATTATTATTATTATATATATTGAATATTTTTAGCAATAACAGGCTTCTATTTGATATGAAAAAGTTTATTTTTGTTAACGTTTCGTTGTTATATTACAACTTTGTCAAAACTGATGAATAATTGAATTTATGAATTACTATAGATATTAAAATGTCAAACTTATATTTTAGAAGAATCAAATTAGTTTTTTTATATCTTCACTCATTGATTTTCATTATCAGAGGAATATTTCTGGCTTAGCATTTGCTTCGGAAGTTTTAGTCTTCTTCACCATGAGGAAACCTCTGAAAAACTCATGGTAAGCCAGGTGATTCTAATAAGTGTGATTTATATTTACATATATATAATTACATATAGTTTTCCATACTTATTCAGAATATGTATATTGTTGGTTTATGTGTGTGAAACTGAAGGTAGATCTGGAAAAAATGAGTTTTGAGATGTGATGTTTGGTGATTGTTGTGTGTTCATTTTATGAGTGTTATTTGTGAGGTTTATTAAGTTGTTGTAAATAGAATTAAGATGTTTGATGTCTGTTCTTTCATTTACTGTGTTTTCTAAATTTTTACGAATGTGTAACATTGTAACAATTGTTACACGGTATATTATAAACCGTATGAGTTTTTTTTTCTGAGTTACAGTTTTATTTTTTAATTCTGTATATATTTCCTCGATTTGATTTTTGGCAATATGTGATATTCTTAAATTATAAGGTTTCAATATTTTAGCAATGTTTGTACTTAATTTTGGAATATATGGTAAGGGAATGTAATTATTTTCGTTAGATTCACTTCTTTTCGAATGTAAAGTATTATATAATTTATGAATTCTGTTTTTCATGATTTTGTTGATTAAATTTAATGCGTAATTATTTTTCATGAGAAGAGTACGAACTTCTTTGAGTGTTTCATGTCGTAAACATGATGATGTCAATTTTAGTGATCTATCTATAAAATAAATTATTATACCCTTTTTCTGGGAATAGTGATGATTACTTATATAATTTATGGTTCGTTGCGAATTTATTTTCTGTACCAATATAAGTCTTGTAAAAATTTTGTTATCTTTCCTTATAATTGTTATATCAAGAGAATTTAATTTTTCATCTTTTTCTTCTTCGAGTGTGAATTGTTATTTATTATGAAAACTATTGAAACGTTCTAGAATATTATTAATGTGATATTTATCTGCTATTATTAAACAAACATCAACATTTCTTTTATATAATGAAATATTTTCTTCCAAATCTTTTATTACATCTTCTCCTTAAAATTCCATCACGAATTGTGCAATAACACTTGATATTGGACTGCCCATTGCGACACCATCATGTTGTTGATAAAATTCATTTTTATATTGAAAAAAAATTTTTGTTCCTAAAGTGAATTTCACTGCTTCAATGCATTCAGTTTTTGGAATACAAGTGAAACTTTTTAAAATATTCCATTTTAGATCTATTATGTTTGGAACGATTGCATTAGGTATATGAGTATATAGTGAGATTACATCTAAAGAATATAATTTATGATTTTCATTAAGTTGTAAATTTTTTAAGATTATCAACTAAGTGATAAGAGTTCTAGATATAAAATTGATTTTGGTTTATTACATTTTATTATTATAAAATATTATAAAAAAAAAAGAAAGATTATATAGAGGAAATTGAATATATGAAAGAATTGGTCTCAATGGAATATTATTTTTATGTATTTTAGGTAAACCATAAAATTTGGGTGGTAAACTATTATGTTGTATTAATTCTTTAGATGTTTTTGGTGATATAAAACTATTTGTTTCCCATTTTTTTATTAGTTTGTTAGTTTCATTTTGTTAGAAGTTTCTGTTAGATCTCTCTTAATTTTTTTATACGTAATTGTATCATTGAGCATTTCGTTAATTTTTTGTTTATATTCATTAGTTTCTAGAATGACTGTTTCATTTCCTTTATCGGATATTGTTATAGTTAATTGTGGATTAGATTTTGTATTCAAAAAAATGAATTCATTGAAGCAGTGAAATTCACTTCAGGAACAAAAATTTTTTTTTCAATATAAAAATGAATTTTATCAACAACTTGATGGTGTCACAATGGGCAGTCCAATACCAAGTGTCATTGCACAATTGGTGATGAAATTTTTAGAAGAAGATGTAATAAAAGATTTGAAAAAAAATATTTAATTTTATGAAGGATATGTTGATGATTGTTTAATAATAGCAGATAAATATCATATTTATAATATACTAGAACGTTTCAATAGTTTTCATAATAAATTACAATTCACACTTGAAGAAGAAAAAGATGAAAAATTGAATTCTCTTGATATAACAATTATAAGAAAAGATAACAAAATTTGTTCAAGATGGTACAGAAAAGAAATAAATTCGCAACGAACCATAAATTATATAAGTAATCATCACTATTCCCAGAAAAAAGGTATAATAATTAATTTTATAGATAGATCACTAAAATTAACATCATCATGTTTACGAAATGAAACACTTAAAAAAGTTCGTACTCTTCTTATGAAAAATGATTACCCATTAAATTTAATCAACAAAATCATGAAAAACAGAATTCATAAATTATATAATACTTTACATTCAAAAAGAAGTGAATCTAACGAAAATAATTACATTCCCTTACCATATATTCCAAAATTAAGTACAAACCTAGCTGAAATATTAAAACCTAATAATTTAAGAATATCACATGCTGCCCAAAAAAATCAAATCGAGGAAATATATACAGAATTAAAATATAAAACTGTAACTCAGAGAAAAACTCATACGGTTTATAATATACCGTGTAACAATTGCAATAAAAGCTATATCGGACAAACAGCACAAAATCTCGAAGAGAGAATCGAAGCGCATAAATACGCAAAAACTCAAATAACAGCCTTACATAAACATGAAATAACAGAAAAACACGATTTGGATTACAAAAATACGAAGATTTTGGCAACTAAAAGGGACAAAAAAGTAGAGAAATTTTAGAAATTTTACACATTCGTAAAAATTTTGAAAACACAGTAAATGAAAGAACAGACATCAAACATCTTAATTCTATTTACAACAACTTAATAAACCTCACAAATAACACTCATAAAATAAACACAGAACAGTCACCAAACATCACATCTCAAAACTCATTTTTTCCAGATCTACCTTCAGTTTCACACACATAAACCAACAATATACATATTCTGGATAAGTATAAAAACTATATGTAAATATAAATCACACTTATTAGAATCACCTGGCTTACCATGAGTTTTTCAGAGGTTTCCTCATGATGAAGAAGACTAAAACTTCCGAAGCAAATGCTAAGCCAGAAATATTCCTCTGATAATGAAAATCAATGAGTGAAGATAAAAAAAAACTAATTTGATTTTTCTAAAAAATAAGTTTGACATTTTAGTATCTATAGTAACTCATAAATTCAATTGTTCATTAGTTTTGACAAAATTGTAATATAACAACGAAACGTTAACAAAAATAAACCTTTTCATATCAAAAGAAGCCTGTTATTGCTAAACATATTCAAAATAAAATATCTTAAACAGGCAATAAATTAATTTCAATAATATATATATATATATATATATATATATATATATATATATATATATATATATATATATATATATATATATATATATATATCGTTTCAAGATTCACGAATCATTCATACTAGTAAATACTCAGAGTCTCAATCGAACGAACCTATCACTTTCGAGAGTGAATATTAGGTGCTTTTCGAAAAAATCATCGATCTTGTTAAATGATAATTGGATACAATTATTATGAATCATCAGTCCGTATTTAATTAATCAATCAAGAATCGATCAATTCCAAAACCCCCATACTTTTCAGATCCGAATGAGGGGAACAACAATTTGTGAAAATTCACGTGAGCTCCCTCTATCGAAGAGAACACTTCTTCTTCTAAAGCGTTCTAGATTCCTACTAATGACAACATTAGTGCGAGTACGCATCTTCCTGAGGACGATGGCTTCCGATACAAACATAACTTCTTCACACTCACATCGGTCCTGATGAATTTTCCATTCAAGAATAGAACAAATACCTCACTCTCTTCATGTTCATCATATTAGATGAACAAAATTTTTCTTGGATTTGTAACGGTGGAAAAACATGCGAGTGCGAAATGTGAGGTAAACAAGTGAACATCGCGCAGATTCCTACCGTACCACCGAAAGAAGAGAAGGGGTAACGAGAGTAAGGACCGATCAGTATAAAACCAGGTGCACGACAGTTAGAAGGCAGTTCACTGACGGTGTTATGTTCAGAGAATTGTTCTCTGAAAACTGGGTGTTGACCAGCTTCCACTACCCTTCCTGTCCTGTTTTCCTGGAGGTGTTGACTACGGAAGGCTTCTCTTTGGGATCGAGAGTTGATCGGTCCTTCTCTGGTTCTCTCGGAGGTATTGACTCCGAAAAGCGTCTCCGTGGGCCAAGTGTTGATCGGCTCATTTCCTTGGCCCTCAACCCGTCTGTCCAGAGGTGTTGACTCCGTGCGACGTCGTTTTCTTTGCAGGTCGTTTCTACTTCGTTAGTAGAATTCATTTTTTCATTGAATTATTACTGTGTATATATATTTGAATTGTAAATAGTAAAGAGTACTTTTATTTTTGGATTATCCTTGTGTTTTACTGCCTGATTTGAGTCAATGAGAAAAGTACATGTTCAATTAAATTTCAACTTGCTCAACTTAAGTAATCACTCATGATGATAAGTCAACACCTCCAACATATCACTAAGTATTGGTAATTTCATGTGAAACATTAGGCCAAATATACTTAATATCTATTTTCAAGTGTTCGACAGTTTCAATCGTACCTTCAAACTCGTCCAGTTACGATAAACCGTTAAATCCAACGAACAGTCAACACAATCAAACGAAATTCGAAATGTTCCCCTGAGATTATCATCGTAGTTGAAAACAGCAAATTTGAAAACTCGAAATTAGATACGATCCTCTCTTCGTATTCAATGGATCGTACGAATCGAGCCGACATTACATGTCATCAGTCGGATGGTCCCACATTCGTAGCTGATGCCGCCGCCGGAAACGACAGAAGCCCACAGGGTTTCCGCCACCTCTCGGACAAGTCTTTGGGGCCAAATGGCAAGGGAGAAGAGACGACAGTGGAGAAATGTTTGAGCAGTAACCTAAGACGACTTCTCGATTGAATGCGAGATTGAGGCTGTTCTGCAACATCAGAATTTTAGATCAAGCTGAATCGTTACATAAACGAATCGAGCCGGCTAATCCGAGCGAAAGTTCAATAATTTGTGACAATCTGTTCTTTGTCTCAATGGTCTGTCTCAACTTGAAAAATATTCATAATCATTCAAATCATTTTAATGAGCAAATATTTATGAATTTGATGGACTATGGATTACACATTAGTTGAAAACTTTTTAAATGAAAAACCAAATTGAACCCTTAAAAACCCTTAACATAAATTTTCATTCGCACTAAAGATAAGAAAGCAGATACCCTATGAATAGTTATAAAAAAACTACTAATAGAAACCCAATAACTGGTAAAACAGGAATTTCTAAACTGTCTGAAATATTCATTTTGTTCACTTTATAGTACTATTGCAATCGATTTTAATTCCAAATTTATTCATCAAATATATTTCGTTACTATATGGTCAACTTCTGCTGACCATATGTAACTTTGTAATATACAATATTTTATTTTTAGTTTGTGCCATCTTGTTATTGTTCAATACTTTTTCAATTTTTTTTTTAAATCTTATTTTTTCGTTGTATATATTCGCTTATTCTCTGTTTTTTGTTTTGTTTCTAGTTAAGTTTTTCATTTTTATTATTATTTGTGTACAATTTGTTATTTTGTCCTTGTAATTGGATGGATATTGGATGTTCATTGGAAGGTTCGGAATCGAATTTTTGTATTGAAATGTCTTGAGATTTATCAGTATAATAATGCAAGTACCTATTATATATATATATATATATATATATATATATATATATATATATATATATATATATATATATATATATATATATATATATATATATATATATATATATATATATATATATATATATATATATATATATATATATATATATATATATATATATATATAGACTTATTTACTTGACAATGACGTTATAGTCGAAACCGGTCGTATAATTTGTGTACATCGTGTGAAATTGACGAAAAGCAGATTTATTTTATTTCAGTCTGTTCGAAATGAATTTGCATAAAATAAATATGTTCATCAATATCTTCATGTTCATCAATATCTTCAACATATACATATATATATATATATATATATATATATATATATATATATATATATATACATCTATACATTTATGTTAAAGATATTGATGAATTATTTATTTTATGGAAATTCATTTCGAAGATATATATATATATATATATATATATATATCCATACGTGGAGCAAGAAATTTTCACCCATTTTCAAGAAAATTGCGAGAACGGATAAGATGCAATTCGACAATGTTTAAATATTGCAATGCAACATGCAGCTATTTTTCGGTATAAGATGGAATACAAATACATCTAATGTATGAATATTTCACACGTTACTGCGTGAATGACGCACAACATACATACGTGGTTGGATTGAAAAGTTTTCGGCCTGACAAAGAAAAACTATGTTTTATCTTTTTTTCACTTTATTTCTCAACATAATCTTCATCAACACCGATACGTTTCTCACAGCGATCTTCTTATTTGGTTATACCAGTTTCAAATGTTGGTTCGTCAAGCTCCTCTGAATACTGTTCCATAGTTTCTATTTATTCTTCGTTGCTCTCAAATATTTTACCGCCAAGCCATTTTTTGAGGTTAAAAAACAGGTAATAGTCGCTGGGAGAGTAGGGAGGATGCCGCATCAATTCAAACTTCAATTCGTGGAGTTTGGACATGGCAACAATCGACGAATGCGCTGGTGCGTTATCGTGACGAAACAAAGTTTTTTTCTTCGCCAAGAGAGGTCGTTTAATTCGCTCCTCGTCCTTCAAACGTTGCAATAAGTCTGCCTAGTATTGACCAGTGATAGTCTTAAACTTTTCAAGATAATCTATGTATATAATACCTTTCGCATTCCAAAAAACATTAGCCATAACCTTGTTTGCCGACAAAGTTATTTCTGCCTTCCAACCCACTATTTTGACTGTTCTCCATTTTCAGGAGTGTAGTGATGAACCCAAGTCTCATCAGCAATTATGAATCGAAAAATGAAATCGCAAAAATCATTTTGGATTACGCCTTCACAGCGCCAAATTTTCGGTAGAAATGTTTTGCCCAAGTCCATAAAATAGTTAGCGAAGGTATACAAGCGTAAATTAGCTAAGTTCGTTTGAAACATATTATTGTCAATGATATATTTTGAACTTAAATGTATATTTGATTTTGTATTAGCTATTGCTAAATGAATATTATTATTATTAATTCAACGGGGAATATAGAACACGAAGTTAGGGAATCAAAGAGTGACGAAATCAAAACATTATCAAAAATAAGGTTTGTAATGTAAAAAATTTTTCATTATCAATTTGATAAAAATAATTTCTTTGATAGGGGTCACATCTCCTTAAAAATTCCTTCTTGTTCTGATAAAAAATGTCATAACATCTTGAAACGAATGTTAGGTATTTAAGAGAATATGATGAATTATTATCTAAAAAAAAAGAAGTTTCAAACATTAAGTTTCTAAGTATTTGCCTTTAAACAACCCTCATTCATATATGTTTATTCTTGCTTCAAAGTTTGGACAATGCCTTATTCTATGATTGTAACGTTTTCGGAAAACTGCTCCCAGACGGATCTCTAATTAGATGAATTCTCAAATATTCGTAGATGACTGCGAACATCAAAGTGACGAAGGTTCTACAGTTAAGCCTCTTTCGTCTGTTGCCTGAACCGAAACTGAATTCAAAAATGCGACCTACAGCGTGTCCTCTGTGAGATAATTAAAATCTTCACGATCACGGAGGATTTTGAATGTTAAGTGTTGAGAAAACGTCCCTAAGCGGATTTGCTAGCTAGTTGTTTTGTCAGAAAACATATACTTGCGTTTCGGCCGGTTCCACAAGCGGAAATTTTAATAGAAGCGATGTTACGATTACTCTAATGGGACCTTTGGACATGAGACGAACATAGAAAGGACGAATTGAGGGTTTTGTTATGTCATTCGTAATGATGAAATATAAAGAGACGAACCAAGTAAACTGCTTTGTTTTGATGTATTTCAACCAATAACAGTACACGTAATACAAGAAAATTATACATATTATAATCGTCTGAAATAAACTGAATACAATTGATCTCAAATATGAATTAATCATTACATATTATGTGAAATAAAAACAGGAATTCAACCCTTTTCAGTACACGTTATATAAGAAGTTTATTCACATTACAATAGTCTGAAATAAACTGAATACTGACCTCAAATTAGAATTCACTAGTTCGGTTAGATCAATAATAGAAATTGATATAATAAATATATTGATCAGTGGAATATAGATCGATAATAATAAAAAATCAATAGAATTATAGATCTTTATTTAATAGTGTTGGCGTTTACTTGATGTAAATCCATTATAATTGAATATAACTTAAATTCAAACACTTGAACTTATGATTTACACTTTATTGACTACATTGCATGACGCGTTTCGTCGTTACAAACGACTTCTTCAGATGCTTACAGAATGATAACAACATTTTGAAAAATACAGGTATATATATCAGGGAATTTTGGTGTTCAATGGTTTTAGTTTTACCTAAGATATTCCATTCTGAGAATAATTTCTACTACCTGAAAAGGTTTAACAAGGGTGAATTGTTTAATTCTATCTGTTCATTGAGCAAGTTTCCAGAATTTTTAAGCCGATTTATTTCCACTACCTCCCAATAATCTAATTGACTACTTCTCCCTATATTGTGTAGAATTTTGAAATTCGTATCAAAAGTATGGTTTTCTGTTAATAAATGGTTAGCATAATTCGAATTACTTTTATTATGGGCGAAGCTATATTTATGTTCCTGTATTCTAGTACCGAAATTTCTACTAGTTTTACCTATATATATACCGGGACATGTTCCACACTTTAATTGGTAAACACCTGATTTGTCTTCTCTTTTAATTTTGTTTTTATTGTTCTTAATGTGTCTCGATAAATTGTTGTTCGTTTTAAATGAAATATTAAAATTATGTTTACTTAAAAAGGTTTTGACTTTTTGACTGACGTTTCCAAAGTATGTTAATCTGTTATATTTACGATTTCTATCCGGCTGATAAGGAAATACTAATCGTAGAGCTTTCCGATAGAGTTTTTTGTCCAGAATTTTTGACACGACTTCGCTTTCATAATTATTATTAACCGCAATCTGTTTAATGATATTCAATTCTTTATTGAAATTTTCTGCCGATAAAGGTATATTGGTTAATCTGTGTATCATACTTTGAAACGCTGCCATTTTATGTGGATATGGGTGGCATGAGGAGTTATGGATTATCGTATCCGTAATACGATAATAAAAATATAAAATAATAAATTTGATTTTTCCATATTTCACAAGCCTTCCCATACGGATACGATAATCCATAACTCCTCATGCCACCCATATCCACATAAAATGGCAGCGTTTCAAAGTATGATACACAGATTAACCAATATACCTTTATCGGCAGAAAATTTCAATAAAGAATTGAATATCATTAAACAGATTGCGGTTAATAATAATTATGAAAGCGAAGTCGTGTCAAAAATTCTGGACAAAAAACTCTATCGGAAAGCTCTACGATTAGTATTTCCTTATCAGCCGGATAGAAATCGTAAATATAACAGATTAACATACTTTGGAAACGTCAGTCAAAAAGTCAAAACCTTTTTAAGTAAACATAATTTTAATATTTCATTTAAAACGAACAACAATTTATCGAGACACATTAAGAACAATAAAAACAAAATTAAAAGAGAAGACAAATCAGGTGTTTACCAATTAAAGTGTGGAACAGGTCCCGGTATATATATAGGTAAAACTAGTAGAAATTTCGGTACTAGAATACAGGAACATAAATATAGCTTCGCCCATAATAAAAGTAATTCGAATTATGCTAACCATTTATTAACAGAAAACGATACTTTTGATACGAATTTCAAAATTCTACACAATATAGGGAGAAGTAGTCAATTAGATTATTGGGAGGTAGTGGAAATAAATCGGCTTAAAAATTCTGGAAACTTGCTCAATGAACAGATAGAATTAAACAATTCACCCTTGTTAAACCTTTTCAGGTAGTAGAAATTATTCTCAGAATGGAATATCTTAGGTAAAACTAAAACCATTGAACACCAAAATTCCCTGATATATATACCTGTATTTTTCAAAATGTTGTTATCATTCTGTAAGCATCTGAAGAAGTCGTTTGTAACGACGAAACGCGTCATGCAATGTAGTCAATAAAGTGTAAATCATAAGTTCAAGTGTTTGAATTTAAGTTATATTCAAGAATTATAGATCCACCTAACCTGTCAAATCGGCTATGTAGCCAGATCATTGAAACTATAGAAGTCGTCTACGTAGCCACATCATTGAAAATATAGATTTACCTAAATCGTCTATGCTGCCTCATCAATGTTAGAGAATATGTATTCTGCGGTTCAATATTCGAAGGTTAAACAGTAACAAACCAAGACCATTTAAATGTTTTTATCACACCGTGACACACGCTTTTATACTGCAATGTCAATGTCAACTGTAAAGTTTACTTTCAGAGATGAATATTGTTTGATATGAAAATGAAATAAAAATAATTCAGAGTATACAGAAAATTTCTCACTTTGACAAATGACGTTTGGATGTCATTACCAACCAGTGCCGCTAACCTGAAAAACTTCATCACCTGAAGTTCATCAACATATGACGATGCCACTGCGTTAGCGAAACAATTTTGTCATGTTTGAAATTAATTATAGCGAAATCAAAATACTACTCAGTTTTATTTGAATTATGTATTTAGATTTGTATCAAATATCGGCCCAATCGATTAATGATTAGTGATTTTTAATGTTTTGACACTGATTTCGCGACATATTTACCCAGATATCTAATTCTATGAAACTGAAAATTAAACATTCATAAAAATTCAAAGCTGAAAAAGTACAAATAGAACACATTTTTCCTAAACTATACCTTGCTTTTAGAAGTTTGGAACTTGTTCAGATTTTTGAATAACGAGATCGTTACAAGTTATATTGAAGAATCTGTAAAAATTCATTGCTTTTTCCATAATCCAATACCCTGATATATATGAAGTAACAAAATAGAAAAAGGACCAAAATCTACATTCAGAGCAAATATTTCTTGAATTGCATAAAGTTCAAGCAGTCGCAACAAGAGTTGCCAACCGTACTTTGTAACAACTAATGTAATCATGTTATTTCGTATTTCACATTCGGAATAGCAGTAAAGAACTTTTGAAGGAACATTTCATTCAGTTATTGAAGTAACTGAAAATTTAGCTGAATTTTTGTTGAAAGCATCATATGGTTAAAACATGAAGGCATAAATTGGAATTCAGAAAAGCAGTTTATGTTCTCTAGCTAATGCTATAATGTCTAATTGCTTGAAAAATGATTTGGAGTTCTTGAAGAAGTATTTAGATTCCAATTACAAAAATGACTCCGAGCAAATTTCACATTAAGAAATGAAATTGAATTATTGAGCCTTCTTTTTGTCAGTGAAATTCCAAATTGAGAGAATTTATATGAAGAAGACAGAATGAATTTCCAAATTTGAATATTTCAATTTTAAGGAATATGTTGTTCTCACAATAAATATTTAAAGCTAAATATTACTTTGAAAAGTTTTTATTAGTCCCAATATAATCTCGATAATGAAATAACATTTATCCAGAAAAATCTTTGCAAAACTGAAGGTTGTTTTTTTTAGAGGTATGGAAATTTAAATTGCAATAAAACTACGATGGATCATTCGATTGACAAGAATTTTTTTTTATTCGAAATATAATCTTGTGGCATTACATTTTAAGTATGACTTCTGGCATATGACCGTTACGGCTGGCTCAGATGAGGTCCAATCTGAACGTCCAATTTTCGATGACTTTTTCCAACATTTGTGGCCGTATATCGGCAATTACACAGCGAATATTGTCTTCCAAATGATCAAGCGTTTGTGGCTTATCCGCATAGACCAATGACTTTACATAGCCCCACAGAAAGTGGTCTAGCGGTGTTAAATCACAAGATCTTGGAGGCCAATTACCAGGTTCAAAACGTGATATTAGGCGGTCACCAAACGTGTCTTTCAATAAATCGATTGTGACACGAGCTGTGTGGCATGTTGCGCCGTCTTGTTGAAACCACGGCTCCTGGACATCATGGTTGTTCAATTCAGGAATGAAGAAGTTAGTAATCATGGCTCTATACCGATCACCATTGACTGTAACGTTCTGGCCATCATCGTTTTTGAAGAAGTACGGACCAATGATTCCACCAGCCCATAAAGCGCACCAAACAGTCAGTTTTTTCTGGATGTAACGGTGTTTTGACATACACTTATGGATTACCACTCCAAATGCAGTAGTTTGTTGACGTAGCCATTCAACCAGAAGTGCGCTTCATCGCTTATGAAAATCGGGAACAACGGCAATCTCGTTTTGGGCCCATTCGACACTATTTGCATGCTTTGTTCAGGCGTAAGTCTATTCATGATGAATTGCCAAACCAAACTGAGAATAAATCACTTTTCAGCTGTTAAATTGGTCGCCTTTTTCAACAGTAATGCCAACTTAAAGTTCTTTACCTCGAAAAAAACACCCCTATTATATTTTGAAAAGTGTAAAATTCGGATTCAACATATTACATGAGCTGAAATATACTTTTTCAAAAGACGCCCAAATAACATCGGCACTAATCTACAAGAATCTAGTTTATTCATTGAATCAACTTCATTCTTCATACATTTTTTTTCATATTTTGAAAGCGTGCAACATTAGTGGTGAAAACCTATAGCATTTCTAGTAAGTCATCATATTATAGCCGTACCTTTTATATCGTCACTGGCATTACCTTAAATTTCATTACATTCCATGAAAGCAAATCATTTTTAATTTCAAATATGGATAAACATGTTGCAAAGAGTATTCTCTGTTCACCAGGCATTACCTTCAGAAAGCTCAGCATATTATTGACTGGGGTATATCTATTGCACTTCAAGATTGTTGACATAGCCTAATTCCCTAATTTTTGTAACTGTTAGGTTTTTCTTTGGTCAAACCGAATAACAGAGTAGAGTAATATTCAGAGTGTGACATTATCAAACTTGAAAAACAGAAACTTCACATATGTTTCACCACTGGTTCAAAAAAATTAATATTTTCAGAAATTTCAGATAAGATGTAGTTATTCTCATCAAAACTAAATTTTTCGAATGTCATATTGCAAGAGGTTGTGAAGATGCAATTTATACGTCTTTCGACTTGATTAGTTTGTTGTTTATCTGGTCTCAACCAGATGAAGAACACCTGAAAAAACACTTTCAGTCATAAAAAATTATTGAGAAGGTGGGGTTGTGAGTGGTTCGAGTTGTTGAAACGCGTTCAGAGATCCCTAGGGCCTGATGACGCAAGAAGATCATCGCACACAACTTACTCAAACTTTATAAACACCCAAGCACATACTTCACCTTCAAACCATGATAGATTGTCATAAAAAACTGAAGATGAAGACTTCCACAACTTTTATTATACACCTCACAGAGTAAATTCCAAGAAACTCATAGTGAGTAAGTAAGTTTATTTATGTTATAAACGAATGATGAACAACAGTAAAAAAGACTACAGATATAAAATAAAATGTTGAACATCAAAATGTCTTACACACGTCAAGAAATCAGAATATAAAATATATCGAAGCAATAGAATGATATTCTCAGGAACGGGAAAAACCCCGCATATCACAGATGTTCATGAAAAACACTAACATAAACAAATACAAAGCGCAAGAATCGCAAAATATAACATCAGATGGAGTCAATTTCAAAATAGTCATCTATAGAATAGATGACTTTGTCTATTAAAACCATCTAAACGATCGTCTTAAAGCTTAATAGTGCCATTTCACGAACTCTCACAGGCAGTCTATTCAAGAACCTCCAGCTCATAAAGTTAGCACCATTTCGGGATTTGGACAGCCTAAAAGAAGACGATCTAACATCACTTCCTCTCCTCGTGTTATAGGAGTGAAAATCGCTATTTCGAGTGACACAATGAACATTTGATCTGGCATAAAGTAAACACTCGTAGATATAAAGCCCTGGAAACGACATAATTCAAAGTTCCCTATATGATCCTCGACAGCAAGATCTGTAGTCCAGTCCAGCCACAATTCTCACCATGCGACGCTGGATCCTGAATTTTTTAACTCTACCACTAGCGTGACCCCAGCAGAGAACTGGGGGTCAGACGAGACTCGCAAAGCGCAAAATATGCTGTTCTCAAAACAGGTAAAGAGACTGATGATGATGAAGTCCTCAAGATGCACCTCTGCTCAATGCCTTAGACTACTCCTCAACATGAACAGACCACGTAAGCCTGGAATCTAGATGGATTCCAAGAAACTTTGCAGTGGTATAATCCCTAGTTCTCAGGCTAAAAATAATTCTCTTGGTCTTGTCGTTGTTCAACAACATATGGTTCCGTACGAACCAACTCTGTGCTCTGCGCATTGCTACCTCCATGAAGATGACATGCCTATTGCAAAACGCTAGGCGTGACCTAATTGGCCCTTTCAGGTTTTTTTCAGTGAAGTCTGTGCATCGAACAAGCATGATGATCATCAGAATCATCAGAAGTACGTTATCTGATCCCGATACCCGCTGAAATTATGGAGATCAATTATAGCAATCAAAGTGGTCATGATTTTCCTCGGATTCACTATCTGTGCTGTATATATTGTATATATTGCTAAAAAAACTAGTGAGGCGCTCGTCCTCAATGGTTTGTTCAATCGATTTTGTTCATTCAAATACATTCTCTAGTATTTTGGTATGTAACGATAATTATTTTTCACACTTTGTATTATAGTTTTCAAAAATGATACAAAAAAACGTATATATGTATGAATTCCTCATATCCTCCAAAATACTCTGTACAGTTTGTTTTGTGGTATTAGCTCTCAGTGTCAGAAGCTTATATTCGTACATATAGATAATTAATAAGGGTTGTAAAACCATACATAAAATACACATTTGAATTTCAGAACTACGTCTCTCTAATTCGACAAATATATGGTCGTATCCTTTGGTCTGCGCTGTGTTTCACATTTCCCAACAATTATTCTCCTGATGCATAGCAATCTCATTCCTTCAAATTAAAAAGCCATTTACATTTTGTTGACCACCACATTGCGAATAACGAAGAGTTTCAACCATAACACATCATTCTGTATTATTAGTTATTAATGTTATTTTATGAACATATGAGTGTCACGCACTGTCCAGTATATATATATATATATATATATATATATATATATATATATATATATATATATATATATATATATATATATATATATATATATATATAATAAGTCTTCATTTCTCTACAGGTAAAACACCCATTTACGGCAAATAATCAAGAAAATATATACAGTATTAACACCTAATGATATGATGCAAATGTTTGAAAAGTGAAAATTTTAAGTCAATAAAAAAGTAATTATAATAAATAATAGACAATAAGAATATGGCTTACTTCAGAATTCAGCATGTTTTATTTTTATATAGCTTATAAAATATATTTATATATTTTTATATATAGCTCCTCACGAGGGATCAACATGGTTTTGTGAGTAATAGAGGTTTTGATACTGCAATTTATGAATTAATACAAGGAATACTATAAACACTTCAAAATGGTGATATTCTACTAACATTTTTTCTCTGAAAATATCTGAAGCTTTTGAGTGCGTAGAACATGACAGACTATTGAAGAAAATTATAATATGTGGAATTCGTGACAAACAGCTTAATTTGATTGAAAGTTATCTGAAAAATAGAACACAAAAGGTGATTATTTAAAGTAACACAGAAGTTTACACTTCACTCGAAAATGAAGTTGAAATGGGAGTACCTCAAGGTAGTATCCTGGGCCCACTCTTATTCCTGATCTACATCAATGATTTGCCAAATAAATAACAAGTTACACAACACAACATCGTTATTTATGCTGATGACACAAATGTCATTACGTCATCCAAAAACCTTCAAGAGTTAGTTAAGAATATGAAAGTAATTTTAAATACCATAGAGAGGTGGTGCTCTGGAAATTTGTTATATTCGAACTTAAATAATACTGAATGTGCTTTATTTCAGGCAGAGCAATCTAAATTCAATATACCAAAAAGAATACAAATAGGAAAAAAAAATTTTCGAGCCTACCAAAACGGTAAATTTTTAGGACTTTGTATTGAAACTTCATTAAAATGGAAACTGCATGTAAAGAATAAATAATTGAACTCAGTAATCTACACTTTTAATGTTATCAAACACTATATAAAAGAGGATATAACGAAGAACTTATATTTTGCAAATTTTCAGTCATTGCTTTCTTATGGAATAGTTTTCTGGGGAATTACTAGTCCATATCACGATCGGATATTCAGTACACATCAACATGTAATGAGGACAATTTTTCATATTGATTTCAGAAAAGCATGTAGTTGAGTATTTAAGGATAATGCAATACTTACTTATGTTGGATTGTATGTTTTGAAGTGTGTTGTGTTCATACGATCAGATAGTGAATATTTTCAAATATATATATAAACAAAAATCAGACAAGAAGGACCTATTTCTTCATTTGTCCTAGTACCATTGTCTCTATCACAGAGCAATGTTGAAAACATGTAAATGAAGTTGTATAACTCTCTTCGCAAGGAAACTAAATGTATATGATATATTGTTTGAGATATGATGACGCGCGGACGTGGTATTAGTTGCTCCCGATGCAATGTTAAAATTGATAGATATGATGATTCCATCAATTGCAAGAAATGTGATAATAGTTATCATACAAAGTGTGTGAATTTGAGTGTAGAAGATTTCAACAAAATACATGAGGATTCCTCACAGAAATGGTATTGTGACGATTGTCTGCAACCAAATGTGGCCAATGTTGATACTGTCGAATTACCGCCTGCTGAGGTTCCCATTACAAAGGTAGATCTAGTCAATGTAAAAAATGAAATTGTGAATGAGGTGTCATCGGCATTCCTTAATGAAATCCTCTCTTTGAAATCATTGATATTATCGCAAAGTAAACAAATTAGCGATCTTAAAAAGGAAATACGTATCCTAACGAAGGGCAAAAACACAACGACAACAACAGCTGGCCCTGATATCACCGAAGTCCCAGCTGATCGGAATTCCACTGCTGAATCATCAAAGCCAGATGCACACGCAAATCTTGATGCCCCGAACATTTCCAGTGAGATCAAAAATGTTACCGAGATTGCAGAAAACAATTTCAAGGAAAATCGACTAAACACTAGTGAAAATTCATCTGAGTGGATTGTTGCAACTTCGAAAAGAAGGAATAATATAAAACAGGCGGTCCCTATTGCTGATGAACCACAGGTGCACCTTACTTCTAAACGAATGGGTAATTCTAAAAAGACATTAAGGCCGATAATTGGAACCCTGAAAGCAAATAACCTGCAAGTAGTCCCCAAAATACAGTTGTCACATGTTCACGACTTAGTCCTGGAACAACTGCAATCGAGCTGCAAAACTTCTTCGACGAAAGCATGCCTGGCGTAGTGTGTGAGAAATTAACATCGAAGAAGCCGGAGATATACTCATCATTCGAGATTACTCTATCCTCAGAATTCTTGGACAAACTTTTGAAACCTACTTTTTGGCCCGAGGGTATTGCAGTAAACAAGTTTTTTATGAAACGACGCCTACCAAGGACCACTTCATGAGAAATAAGACCAGATCAGCATCTACACGTGTTTCGGCAAGTGTCAAAACGCCCGGTCTGCTTAGAATTGTTCAACTGAATGCTCAGGGTATCTCAAATAAAATTAACAATATCGAAGCGTATGTTATGCTCGAAAACCCTGATATATTGAGTATCGCTGAACATTGGTGCAGTCCTCAAGAAATATCTTTTATAAATCTGCAAGGTTATGTCATGGCTGCTTCATACTGCCGCTCCACTAGGCTGCATGGAGGAACAGTTATATATGTTAAATATAATCTGAAATTTGACGCTATTACTTATATCAGCAGATTTTCATTAGAAATGCAATGTGAAATTTGTGCTATTAAGTTAAAGAATTTGTCTTATAATATTTGTGTATTGAGTGTGTACAGGCCTCCACAGGGTGATTTGGAATCATTTGGTGAGTCAATGTCTTACGTTCTGGATTATTGCCTCAGGCAGGCGGAGTTTGTCTTTGTCTGCGGCGATTTAAATATCAGTTACTATGAGTCACATGCCAGTCTAGATTATTTACTCTTACAGTTTGATCTAAGCATCACTTCTGATGATTTTACTAGAATTTATACTAACAAACACGGAATTACTAGCTCTACTAAAATAGATTACATTCTGACCAATGTATGCAGAGACCTCTTGGTTTCTGAGGTAGTTGATCATCACATCGGAGATCACAGAGCCATTGTTCTCACTTTTGAGTGTCCTGTTGAGGATTTTATAGACAATACTACTTTTGTTACTTTCCGATGTTTATCTGAAAAAAATTTATTAAACCTCTCGACGATGGCAGCTACAGTTAGTTTTGACAGGATTTATCGCGAAACAGACATTGAACACTGTTTTAAACTTTTCTATGACATCTTGAAATTCTTGTTGGACTCTGCTTGCCAGATCAAACAAAAACGGTTTCAAACCGGAACTAAGGCTAATTGGATCTCTTATGAGGTCAAACAGGCTAGCAGGGATCTCAAAAACCTACACTGGCTATTCCGAAATTTGAAATCACAGGAAAGTAGAAATTCTTACTTATCCGCCAAAAAAGAATATAGAAGCTTGCTGAGGACAACAAAATTAAATTTCAACAGAAACCTATTAGAATCTTCCAGTAATAAGAACAAAACTATCTGGAATTTGGTTCGAAAAGAAACAGGTTCCATTAAAAATGCTGGAAATATTGTGTTGAAGGTTAATGGTAAAATTATTTCGGACCAATCCAGCGTATCTGATGCCTTTGGAGAATATTTCTCCACAATAAATATAATCAGTGTTGAGAAGCATTTCGGTATGAGTCAATCTCGATCATGTACAACTATGTCATTGACCAATAACAATTTCTTCTTCTTTCCAGTCGAGACTGCCGAGATTGTTTCAACCATAAAGAAATTAAAAAATAAACACTCTAGTGGCCTGGATATGATTCCGATGAAGGTCTTGAAGATTTTGGCTCCTCATATATCAGAACATCTTGCATTTTTGATTAATGTCTCGGTCTCTACAGGCAGATTTCCCTCCATACTCAAGACAGCGGTGGTCATACCAGTCCATAAGAAACATGCTTTAGATGACGTTAATAATTATAGACCAATTTCATTGTTAAGTTCTTTATCTAAAGTTATGGAGAAATTGGTTTATGACAGAATGTTGAAATATTTGGACAAATTTTCATTTATAACAAGTTGTCAGCACGGCTTTCGGTTTGGTAGATCTACGGAGTCTGCGGCAACTGAAATGGTTAGCTTTGTGTATAGTTGTTTAGATGATGGAACTTTTGTGGCCGGGTTATTTTTCGACTTATCTCGTGCATTCGACTGCTTAAGCTTCAACTTTATACTGAATAAGTTGTTCAATCTTGGTTTCAGGGGCGTTTTCCTCCAATGGATTGAAAGTTTTCTGACCAGCAGATGGTTAATTGCGCGAGTGGGGCAACATAGCTCAAGAAGGTATCCTGCAGAAATAGGGGTGCCCCAGGGTTCAGTCCTGGGACCGCTATTATTCATTATTTTCATTAATGATTTACCCGACTATATCGAGAGCCATGTTTTTGGTTTTCTGGGTGTAAAGATTCTATTGTTTGCGGATGATACTTCATTTATAGTTTCTGCACGAACCTTTAGTGAACTTAGGGCAGGTTGTGAACTACTAGTCGGATACTTCACCGACTGGTGTTCCAGTAACTCCCTTATATTGAATTCAAACAAGACTGAGCTCGTCTACTTTCAGACTAGGGATTCTGATCCCCAGCTAACCCTAGATCTTCAGTTCGCTGAGTTGAAATCTTCGCAATGTATCAAGTTTCTTGGGATACATATTCACAAGAATTTGAATTGGAAAGATCATGCTGATTATGTCTGTAGGAGACTTAGTAGTGCATTTTTCGCTTTGAGACGTATAAAACTTATATTACCACATGATTCCTTAATGAATGCCTATTATTCACTGGTGCACAGTCACCTCAACTACAGCGTCGTACTTTGGGGTGACTCCTCATTTAGTAATTCGGTGTTTG
Organism: Henosepilachna vigintioctopunctata; assembly: GCA_030704895.1. Taxonomy (NCBI): domain Eukaryota; kingdom Metazoa; phylum Arthropoda; class Insecta; order Coleoptera; family Coccinellidae; genus Henosepilachna; species Henosepilachna vigintioctopunctata. The sequence continues at coordinate 4,365,803 of JARQZJ010000065.1, forward strand.
TCGCCCAGAAGAAGATAATCCGATTGATTTTTAACTTGAAACCTGGGGAGACCTGTAGACCCTCTTTTATTAAGAACAAAATAATGTGTTTTCCATGTATTTATATTTTTGGCTGTCTGTTGTACACTCGTAGAAATGTGTCACTAAAGTGTTCGGAGTTTCATGAGTATGACACAAGACACAAAGAAACATTATGTATTCCAAAACATCGAACTTCTATATTCGAGCGGTCACCTATGTATAATGGTATTAAATTTTTTAATCATCTGCCCGATAGATTGAAGTCTTTGGAATACAGTAAATTTAAGAGGGAAATTAAAATGCTGCTCAACGTGAAGTGTTTTTATAATAAGGAAGAATTTTTTGATTTCAATATGAATTAGCATATAACTGGTTATTTAATGTTCCTTTGCTTCTCTTGTTCTTTTCTTTTATTTGGTATATTTATTTTATGTTTCATATATTTTCATTGCTATTACTTCGATTACTTGTTTTTGTGTATTCTTGAAACGTGTCCTATACAAGTGTTTTTGTCTGAAAGGATGAATAAAGGTTATTATTATTATTATATTATAGATGATATGAAGATTTTCAGGAGAAAAGTATTTGTGTTATTATTGAGTTGCGAACCCTATAATATACGTGAATTTTTTGAAAAGTGTAGAACCACAGTGAGAGGTTACGTTAATTATTTTGAACTAATCTGCAGCTTTTTTAAATATATAAATATAGTCTTTTTTTTATAAATATAGTCTTAAATAAATACAGATTATTTCTTATGGTGATAAACTAACGAAACTTAAGATGTTATATTTTGGCTTAGATTTAGAAGGAGACTAGATAGATCCAAAGGTATTAGGTAATTGTATTTTTTTCCTGAAAATTGAGTAGATGTGTATTGCTGAAAGAGATATGGATTGTGTTTATGAGGTTCATTTTGAATACAACAATTTTGATCCGGATGTTATTCCCAAGGTATCAGCTCCTATATACATTTTTGTTCGAGAGTATAATGCAATAAATGGTACAGATTTCATTAAAACTCGACAAGATATAACATTCAAACTTTGGTTTTCCTATAGAAAAAATTTCGTGCCTATCGGTGGAGATGATGGTTTACATCTGATAAAGGATGGGGTTGCATGCTGAGATGTGGGCAGATGGTATTTGGTCAAGCTCTTTTATTTCTACAATTAGGCAGAGATTGGATGTGGGAACCTGATGCTAGAGATAAAACATATTCAAAAATTTTGAGAAAATTTGAGGATGCCAGACAAGCTCCATTCTAAATTCATCAAATAGCTTTAACTGGAGGTTCAGAAAGAAAAGCAATGGGACAGTGGTTTAGTCCAAATACTGTAGTTCTGCTCAAGTTCTGAAAAAATTAATAAAATATGATGAATGGAATTCACTTACCCTCCATGTTGCTTTAGATGAAAATTGATAGTTGATGATATAACAGAATTGTGTCTGATAAAAGAACAAAGCACAAATCATTCACAGAGACAGTGAAGACCATTGCTATTGATTGTGCCTTTACGATTAGTACTAACTGAAATTAATCCAATTCATATTACAGGTCTGAAGAAATGTTTCAAATTCAAACAGAGTTTGGGTGTGATGGGAGGAAAGCCAAACCTAGCTCTTTATTTTGTAGGGAGCATAGGAAATGAAGTTATATATTTAGATCCTCATACAACACAAAGAGCAGGTTCTGTAAACAATAAAGACATAAAGGAAGAAATTGAACAAGATCTAACTTATCACTGTAAATATGCAACTAGAATGAACATTTTGAATATGGACCTATACGTAGCTGTTTGTTTTTTATGTAAAACGGAAGCTGAATTTGTAGATTTATGTCAGTTAATAAGAGAAAATCTTATGACAGAGAGAACAGCACTCTTTGAAATTAGTATTGAAAAACCTAAAGAGTGGATACCAAGTCCAGGCACAATGGCAGGCTCAGGAAAGGCATCAGTTCTCGGTTTTGAACGAGATGCCAAGTTTGATTCAGACAATGAATTCGAAATTCTATAATAGTTCTATTAAAATATCTCTTTGCAAGTGAATTACTATTGAAGTTAATATTGTATGAAATAATAATGTGTGAAATGATATATGATCGTTTCATTTATAATAAATATACAGTTTTGTAAAATTTTTTCGACGTCATTAAATTTCTTTCCAGCATGAATCAATCGTTTATTGAATCCCTTCGAACAATCTTACAAATCTCACAAATTAAAATAAATTATTAATTACTATTATTACTATTGTATTGGATGAAATATTAGAACCTTTTAAAATCAAAACCGGTTTGTGACAGGGGTAGAGACCAATCCTTCTCAACGTTGTTTTGGAAGAAATCAGTAGGGAATTGGAATCGCATATAAAAGGCCTACAAGTGGATATCAAAAAAAAATTTATTTTTATTCATGAAATACTGCAGACTCTCAGCCAGAATATTTGAAAAATAACACCGTACATCTGGTTTTCGAAAAGGATTTTCATACGTCGCAGTTACTCTTTATAATGCTCTTGATAATAATTATAAGGATATGTCAATTACTCGGTTTAAGGTTAAAGTTGAGGAGCATTATTCATTTATTTATAGAATGAGTTATAGATATATGAATTGGTGTATGAATAATAAGCTTTTTATTTTTGTTATATTTCTTACCTTTTTTTCATTCCATTCTTACACACAAGTTAGTAATTTTATAGTTATCATGTATGTGACTGATTTAGGTGTCTCATTATTATTATTATTATTGATATTTACATGCAGGGTGATGCAGATTATGCTAATCACAGAATGGTCAGAATTTCTATTGTTTCAAATCCTATAACAAGTTACCTCTTCATGTGAGAAATGCTGATCATGCCGAATTGAAGACACTTATCAAATCGTTTTTATTGCGAAACAGCTACTACCCTTATGATGAAAATTCAAACACTTGAACTTTTGATTTACACTTTATTGACAACATAGCATTACGCATTTCGTCGTAACAAACTACTTCTTCAGATGTTAACATAATACTAACCATGTCATTAACCATAGTTTATAGTCAATTATAATGGATTTACAACAAGTAAACGCCAACACTATCAAATACCTGTTTTATTCTGAGCTTTTTCTTATATTTTTCATAATCTCAACTCCTCTTTTATATATGCTCAAAATGTAATAATTTGAGATGCATCGAGGAATATAGATCTATCCATTTATATCTACATATCAAAACTATAGCATACGTCAACGATAGATTAAACTGAAACATTGATTTCATTCCATTTCAAATAATGAGATGAATAAAGAAAAATGTCAATCTCATATCACGGGATAATCAGTTCTGGTTTACAGTAATTCAGAATTGAGTGCTGAGCTGATCAAACAAATTGAATAACGAAGTTCATCTTCTAAAATGCAAGTTTCCATCCAACGGACTTCACTCCAATGAGAGCTAAGATGGCTCGGTATGACTACCAGCATTCTCGATAATATTGGCTATGGCGTTAATAGAATTTATCGGCCATCGTTCCGGCTTTATGTGCCTCCTTTGAGCGTTAACATTTTGCGAAAAGACCGTTTGAGGCTTCTGTTACTGTGGATGAAGGATGGATTTCCACTTCGATGGCCATTGAATTTTTACGAGGGTGATTGGGCAAGCTGATTGATTTTTAGTTGAATTGGCTGTATTTTCGAATGTTCCCTGATGTGTGAAAATACGAAAAATGGAAAAGCAGATTGACGTTTTCAGCAATTCTAATGCTTTTAAACAACCAGACGCTTAGAAATTTTTGTAAGTTTACTTTTGTGCAGAAGAGTAAGTTTGAAAAATGGGAGGACCATATAATATTAATGCCCATTCTGTTATTTTGTTTGACAGAGGAAAACACTCAGCAATTACGGAAATTTAAGAAGAAGGCCTTTGTAGACAAACTGAAGCTGCAACAGATTATAGATAGATAGAGGCAAATTATAGATAGAGAATAGTTCTCGGTTAAGTAGATCACAAAGTACTTCGATATTCAAAGCAGGTATCTAGTAACCCCAAATTTCATACGGATTGTATAAATGTCACAACCACAAAATATAACAAATGAACACATTTCATCTACAGAAGAATTGATAGAAACATATTTATATGCTGATGACGCTAATGTTTCGATATCAGGACGGAATATTGACGAGGTTACATACAAGTTGAAAATATCAATGACAAAGATTGGTAAATAATAATAATGTATTTATTTAGCAGAGTTGCTACATCATAATACAAAATATAGTAATAACAAGTTAATTGAAAATTAAAATAATGAAAAGTAAAATACTGTGAATTTAGTCAAGTATCAATATATGTAAATAACATAATAAAGTAGAAAAACAAAAACGTTTTACTTAGCACCTAACTAATATTACATGATAAACATCCATTAGAGTACTAGCAGAAACAAAGCCCAATTGAATTAGAGACTTTAAACTGTTTTGCATTTGGTTGAGATGAATGTTCTCAAAAGTCTTTTAAATACTTTCAAACTTTCACAGTTTTTTATATGTGCAGGAAGTCCATTAAATTCAATTAAACCTTTATACAAAATAGATTTTATCTTTTGTGTAGTGTTACATTTTCCAAGGATAGTGTCTGTTTTGAATCTCGTATTATAATTATGTACATCTTTAAATAATCGAATTGTATCACTAATGTAGGTTGGTAACATATTTCTTTTCAGTTCAAAAATGAACACTTGTACATTAAACACAACTCTTTGGCTACCAGATAACATATTCAACACATTAAGCATGGATTTGACAATTATATATCTATAACATTTCAATATACATCACATAGCCCTATTTTGAAGTTTTTCTAATCCAGTTATTTGATATTGAGGACAATTAAACAATAAGGAACAACAGAATTGTAAATGGGGAAGTGCAATGGCTTTATAGAGTGACAACTTCGTACTCATAGACAAAGATTTGCCGATTCGTGATAAGAATCCTACATTTTTCGAAAATTTTCTCGTTATATAATCTGCGTGTGCGTGAAAGTTTAAATTCGAATCCAAAATTTTGCCCAAGTATTCGATATGTTCATCGTGAACAATGGCTTCTCCGTTTACAGAAATATATATATTATCAACCTGCACATTTATCATCCGTGATTTCTTGGCGAATATACTAAATTTCTATTTTCCTGCATTCAAACTTAATATATTATCACACAGCCACGCAAATAACTTGTTCAAATGGTGCGTATATTGTATATTTTGCGAATTTCCAATCAATTATGTCATATGAAGTCATTTTCTGAGGGGGCAGCCCTCAAGCTGAACGTGTGTTCATCACACAGAAACTGGCTATAAGAATAATATAATTTTTTGTATAAAATACAGAGAATCATCTAGAGGCATATTCAAAAGGCATAAGATTCTAACAATGCCAGGTATTCATAAAATTTTGTTATTTTTATTCAAGAACAAATCCTATAAATCCTAAGAATGAATGAGTACTTGTTAACTGTTCACAAGTTATCGAGTACTGAGCGTAGTAATTTCTATATGAGCATAAAACTTTTCAAAATAAGAGATATTAAAGAATTCAGACTTTTCACGAGAGAATTATTCACAACGTTAATTCAGTGCGAACCATATTCTGTAACTGAGTTCATAAACTTTTGTCGAAAACATAATAGGGTGTATGCAATGTGATGCATTCAATTGTTTTGTAAAGAATTTTTTGACTAATCTTTATTTTGTTATATACAATTCTGGGAATAAAACTTATTATTATTATTAATTAAGTGAAATTTCGAATTTTTTTCCTCCAATTCAATTCAAGTATTGTATAAGTCGTATGAACGATAATTTATTCTCATGAAAAATTGCTGTTCTTACTGCCAATCGTCATGAAATATTGAGGAAATTCCTTGCTCTTGGGTATTTTGAAAACATTATCACGTATTTCTGGACTGTACTCGACTCATGCAATTTGTTATTTCATGCATTTTCAGATAAAATATATGTAGTTTGGAATTCGAGTAATTTATCTCAAGATTAGTAGGGCAAATAGGAATGAGAAATGAAAACCGATATTTCTTGTTCTTAAAGAACTGATTTACTTCCTTCATTTCTGTGCATTCGGGTTGAGGGAGAATCATTGCAGGAGAAAATTTGTTCCTTATATATTTATATAAATATTTCGTTCATTCACGAAACATTGTTCAAAAAGTTCGTTGGAGCGCAAGGTACGTTCTAAGAATACAGCTTGCTTCAATAAAACCTAAATCGCTGTTTATAGTAGAATGGAAACCAATTAAGTTTATATGTTAGATTGGAGTATAAGGCCAATATTGCGCAGGTTAGTAAATCACCTCAGCACGAATAAGCAGGTTTTCAAGGCTTCATGTTATTTAAAGATGAACCTGCCGATGTATTTTCTCATGAAACAATCTGAGAAATCGTTGGCGCTTCAATTTTCCTCTGGAAATTGTTCTGAGGGTGGGTGGTAGTTTCATTATAGGCGCCTTTTCTTTGACTTCAGCCACCTCCTGATTAGACTGCTTGTTATTTTCTCTAGCAGCCTCAAAGCTAGCATGTTAGAAAATCCATTTCCTGATCTTGGAAGGTCTCAGATACTCACACAGAGGAAGAATGTGAGTATTTCTTCCTCTTCAGTGAGGAAAAGATTTTTCAAATTAACGCTGCTTCTCTGGGGACAAGTTTCAAAATTTTTGCTGTCCGCCAAAGTCATCATTTGATCGATTCATTTCTCGAAAAGTGGATCGAACAAACGACATGATATATCTTCTCTGATAAGGTGAGAGATAAGGTTCTGATAAGGTGAGAGATCTTGGTTTAGTCTTCTACCAGAAGATTTCTTTTGTCCCACGCATCACCCAATTCATTTCATCTGCTGCAAAAATATATGCATTCATAGGACTATTTAATACTCTAATTCGTAGCAAGTTGGAGTATGGCAGCATGATTTGGCATCCCATTTACACTTGCCATCAACGCCATCTTGAGGATATTCAAAGAAGGTTCTTTAAATTCTTAGTTTGGAGGGACGATGAAGTTTATCCACAGAGAGGAGTCAATCATAACAAATTATTGAGTCGATTTATTTTAATCTCACTGCAGAGCAGGAGATTAACTTTATCACAAAAATTTTTGTAGAAATTACTGCACAATAGTATTAATTGTCCTTCTCTTCTGTCCGCTTTGAAATTTCGTGTTCTGAGGCAAAATTCTCATAATACAGAATCATTTCACACAATCCCCATTTGGTTTATGGAGTCTACATTCAATAGAGTTGCCAATAATTGTGTCATTCACTTTGACTCCAAAGAATTTATTATCAGAAGTTATGTGAACAAAGAAAATTGACTAAAATGAATCGATCTAGATTGAGTTCTTTATAATATTTCTTTGAATGCCATAATGTAGTTGTAAGTTACTATTTTTTGTAGATTAGATTGAGCTTTTTGTTATATCTCTTTCATTTCAATTATTTAGTTATGTATTCAACATGGTTATTATTTTCTGTAGTTGGGTGTTATATCTGTTGATAATGAAGTTGATATATCTGTTGATAATTATTTTTATTATTCTGTGGTGAATAAAATTTCGGATAAAAGTTAGATACTTTTCCACCATTTCTTTCAAGTTTGGGAAGTTCTCATGCACCGCCCTATAAAACAAAACTGGCAAACAGAACAATAGGAAAGATGAGCTATAATAAATCAATAGAACTATTATTGCATTCATAAACTCTAAACTGAGTTAGAAATAGCATGTACTGTTTAAATGCAGTCGATGGCAAGAACACAGAAACCTAGTGTGGAATGAACTTGGACTTAAGAGGAGTTCGTGGAGTTTGTTCTCAGAGTTCATTGTGGAAACCATGAAAAGAAAGGAAATGATGGACAGAATCAGTTTATCCAATCAGGCTAGAGAATCTCACTTATAATCTCAGATGAAAAGTGGAGCCGAAGGAGTCGCGCCTGGAATGAAATGAAGGCTCTAAAAACCAGTTCTTTCTATATGCTCGATATCAGTCTAAAAGGATTTTTGCAAGACCTGCCAATCAGAGTTCGGGACAGAGCAGATTGCGTTTTTTGGTGGATAACAGATTTGGATAACTGGTTGAACTAAATTCCACACTATCACAGAGAAAAAGAAGAATGGTTAACACAGTGGTACAAATAAACAGTATTTCCCTCTTAAAAAAAACAAGTTATAAAAGACTAAACTCAATCTGAGCTTTCATTCAACGAATAAAATAGTTTTACCTGATATGAAATTTCGATATATTCTTCAAGATAGCAAATAGACTCAGAAAATCTATTGTTAAGGCAAATAAAATCATCCTAAGCTCTCAGCAAGGACCATCGCTAACTAAAATCGAACATTGCGAAATTCTTATATGTATTCCGTTAAAAGTAAAAAGTTTTTTAGAGGTATAGAAATTTAAATTGCAATAAAACAACGATGACAAGATCTTCGATTGACAAGATTTTTTTTCATCCGAAAGATAATATTGTGGCATCACACTTTAATTATGACTTCTGGCATATGACCGCCACGGCTGACTAGGATGTAGTCCAATCTGGACGTGCAATTTTCGATGACTTTTTTCAACATTTGTGGCCGTATATCGGCAATAACACAACGAATATTATCTTCCAAATGGTCAAGCGTTTGTGGCTTATCCGCATAGACCAATGACTTTACATAGCCCCACAGAAAGTAGTCTAGCGGTGTTAAATCACAAGATCTTGGAGGACAATTCACAGATCCAAAACGTGAAATTAGGCGGTCGCCAAACGTGTCTTTCAATAAATCGATTGTGGTACAAGCTGTGTGACATGTTGCGCCGTCTTGTTGAAACCACAGCTCCTGGACATCATGGTTGTTCAATTCAGGAATGAAAAAGTTACTAATCATGGCTCTATACCGATTACCATTGACTGTAACGTTCTGGCCATCATCGTTTTTGAAGAAGTACGGACTAATGCTTCCACCAGCCCATAAAGCGCACCAAACAGTCAGTTTTTCTGGATGTAACGGTGTTTTGACATACACTTGAGGATTATCTTCACTCCAAATGCTATTTTCAAGCGTTTTTCAGGCGTGAGTCTATTCATAATGAATTGCTAAACCAAACCGAGAATGAATCACTTCTCAGCTGTTAAATCGGTCGCCATCTTCAACAGTAACGCCAACTTAAAGTCCTATACCTTAAAAAAAAAACACCCGTTATTATGTTTTTCAGAACTTATTAGATATTCAATAGTGTAGGCGTTTACTTGATGAAAATCCATTCTAATCACTACATAGTATAAAGCAAAGTCGCTTTTTCTGTCCCTTTGTCCCTTTGTACGCTTTTATCTTTGAAACTACGCAACGGATTTTGATGCGGTTTTTTTTAATAGATAGAGTGATTCAAGAGGAAGGTTTATATGTATTATAACATCCACTAAATAGTGGAGAAGTACTTTTATTCTTGAGGTTTCTAATGTGATGTCGTAAATAATTACATTTTTTCCGCTTACATTGCAAAAGCAGGCTGAACCCTACGAGTTTTATCAAAATAATGTACTAAGTATTGTACACATTGAAAAGGTCTACAGAAAAGTCAGTGATGGTATATGTCTATCTCTTATGGATAACCCACAATAACTTTTTTTTGTCCTTTACTTTTTGCGACAAATAATGGCTAATTTTCGAAGCGATTTTAACCCATACAGCATTAATCCTTAACCAATTAAATACCTTGAATACATTGTTCATTTAATATAGATATATATGGCCCTTTACACCGTATGATTTAAGTGAATATTTTCGAAGATATTACAGATTTAAAAATTGCGAGGCGTAGCGTTTGCGGCGGTACCGGCCGGCCGCCCGGTGCGGCAAAAGCGTGCGTGCCTATAAATAGCGCGTCTGAGGCCGCGGTTTTCCCTATAGCACTTTGAATTTAGCAGCGAACGGACGCGTTTATTATATCGGAGCTCTCCAGCGAGGAATAGCAATACATCACTACATAGTATAAAACAAAGTTGCTTTCTCTGTCCCTATATCCCCATGTATGCTTGAATCTTTAAAACTACGCAAAGGATTTTGATGTGGTGTTCTTTAGTAGATACAGTGATTGAAGAGGAAGGTTTATATGTATAAGAGCATCCATGAAATAGTGGACAAATAATGTTATTTTTGAAGTTTCTAATGTGATGTCGTAAATAATTACATTTTTTCGCTAACATTGCAAACGAAGGCTGAACCCTACGAGATTTATCAAAATAATGTACTAAGTATTATACACATTGAAAAGGTCTACAGAGAACTCCGCTATGGTATATGCCTATCTCTTATGGATATACCACAATAAAATTTTTTTCTCATTTACTTTTTACAAATAATGGATAATTTTCGAAGCGAATTTAACATTACGAATTTAACCAATACAAAATTAATCCTTATCCAATTAAATACCTTAAATACATTGTAGATTTTATATAGATTTGTATGGCCCTTAACAGCATATAATTTAAATGAATATTACAGATTTACAGAGAAAGCGACTTATATATATTATATAAGTCTTATATAATAAGTACTATATATATATATATATATATATATATATATATATATATATATATATATTTTTATATATATAATTATAAAAATTTATATGGCTAAACAACGTTGGCCGGGTCAGCTAGTTGAATATAAATTCAAATTCAAACACTTGAACTTATGATTTACACTTTATTGACTACATAGCATGACGCGTTTCATCGTTACAAACGAGCTAACATTATTCTGTTAGCATCTGAAGAAGTCGTTTGTAACAACGAAACGCGTCATGCTATGTAGTCAATAAAATGTAAATCATAAGTTCAAGTGTTTGAATTTAAGTTTATATTCAACTAATGAGATTATAAAAGTTAATGAGATCATTAAGTAAAAAGAGTTATTTGAGTTAAAAAAGATTATAAAGTTAAAGAGAAGAGTCGGATGGAAAATATGTGAAAATCGCTATACACAGTGCTGTTTCATCAGCGATCAACACTACGATTATGCTTTTCAGATATCTCCAGTGCTTTCTATCATAACACAAATTGGTTTTCAATTAGGGTGAGGGACGAATATTTTTAAGGCCATCTGATTGCAACAAAGTTTCGTACTGACGAATCAATTTCGCAAACTTCGATCCGTTCCTCAAGTTTACCACCTTATCTGGAGTTTTCAGCGAAGCGAATCCATTACTAATTGACCGCAAACTTCCCCACAACTGTTTCAAGACCCTGCGTCATTTTAACCCTCTCTCTTCCTTTAATGAACATCTAAGGTTGAGACATCTCCACTCACCACTGTCCGAGAAATTTGCACTGCTTGTGAACCAGTGAGCGTCAGTCTAGAGAAGCTACTCCGAAGTTTTCAATGAAGTAACAGTTATTCAGTAGTCATTCTGCAAATAAATATTGCAATTCATTGAAAAAATCCATTCCCTTCGTCAGGAAGAAAGAATTCTTTTCAGAGTTATTAACGTAGCAATTCTGGATGTTATATCAACAAAATACATAACTTCATTATTGATAACGTTGAACGTATGTTTAATTTATTCTAAAAGTGAATGAATGAAATTGATAAATTCAGCATTGCTGATAAAAACAATAAATAATTCATAATTGAAATTACAAAATTCAGACGCAAGTTATCACAAATTAATACAATGAAGTCCTCGAATATTTCGTGATTATCACAACTCTTGATTGAATCTATTGAACATTATTATTCCTGTTGAACAAGTAGAACCCAGAGATCTTGTACCTTCAGTTCTGTCAACATAACGATCATTTTTACCTCTGGTTCGATAACCATTTATTCGAATATAAAATCTCGATCTATTCAAGCAACTTTAAATGTTTCATCCCGTAGATAAAATCAAGTGTTCTCTATACTGTTCTTCGTTTCACTTTCATCAAACCAAAAACTGTCAATATAGTCTTGACAGGTGTATATCTATTACACCTCAACCAGTCAGGTAAGTGGACATATTCGCTCTAAGAAACAAATTTTTGAAAAAATCTTATGTCTTTTATGTTTACATCCAAGGTTTTAATCGATTAATAATCTTAATTATTAATCGATTAAATTTTAATCGATTTTAATCTAGTCTAGGACTACACACTGATATTTATACTCAGATACCATTCCGAGATTATAGTTCTCGATACGTATATCGCTATTTTATAACAGTTGTACTATCTAAGTCTACTGAATACTTTATTCATAAATTTGCATTTATTCACATTTATGCTCATACTACCAGTGAAGACGCACCCTGATTCACTTCAGTAACCATGTCTTTCAAGTTATCGCTACATAGAACATCATTGTATCGTCAGAAAATATTTATATTACCTTGTACAGGTCGTTTATAGGTATATGAAAAGAACAACATTGGACCCAACACGGTTCCTTGCGTTGAACACTGAATAATGAAGAAGTACAAGTATCTGCCCGTTGTACTGAAGTTCAGCTCCAAGTTCAAACTTCAAATTCAACTATAGCAATTGAACTTATATGATAGAACTGAACCAGATATATTTTTACGATTTGAGATTCGAATTCATATAAATATACTTTTTTCGAATGTTCCTGCAAGTCTGTGCGAGAGGTCAATTGATATAGCATGACCCAAATCAACGGATGAATAAGAGATTATGATTCAGCAATGAAAAAGCCACCAGAACAACAATCGATATTGAACTTCCTTACCAGATCAATTGACAATTGATAGAAAATATTAAATATATATCAATACTCTAAATGTGCACGTGACGTGTGAGCTCTCTGTATTGAACAGTCTGTCTTGTTCTCCCATCAAAAGTGGCATCAATGTCAATATTTTCTAACATTCATCTACATGGAAGATTTGGGCATCAATCTTACATCGTCACTCAGCCAACTTTGACATCAAATTGTTTAATATATATAATTATATATATATATATATATATATATATATATATATATATATATATATATATATATATATATATATATATATATATATATGTCGGGTCCGCTAGTATATATATATATATATATATATATATATATATATATATATATATATATATATATATATATATACTAGCGGACCCGACAGACTTCGTCCCGTCAAAAAGATTTGGAATGAGGCAGTTTTTGTTCCTTCCTATTTTATAGTCGGCGCAAAAAATTCTCCTGAACATAACCGTCACCCTGACGATACGACGGTACACAACAACTTTACACCTGAAATGGACAGGTTGTTGTTGTTTCATTTTTCAACTTCTTTTTGATTTGATATGGCTTAGAATCAAGTCCTTGAAGTCATAACAATGTTGTATTTTTCATTTAATTTCAGTTAATTTTCTTGTTTTCATTTTCCTATATTTATTATTCTGTTCGGTGTTCATCTCATTTGCATAATATTAGTACGTATTTCAATAATTTTGCACAGATAGGGACATCAAATTATTAATTAAAAATAATAAAACACTTTTTGTAATACAGTTTGTGTTTGACTGATATAATGATGTGAAAACTGATGCATTTTCTGTAGCGTGCCAAAACCAAAACAAAAGAAATTATATCGCGAAGCTGACCAAATTGAAAATCAATACTAATGATCTATAGCTCTTACATTTTGTGACTATTCAATTTGGTCTTATTCGCGATATTATCACTTTCTATTCGTTGAGTTTCTGAACTCGACATTCGCTCACGCGCACACTGTTTTGATAGATATGATTGAATTTGAACTTTGTGCAGCGGTAATAAAGTGCAAATTGACTCTTTGACATTAGAGACACACCTACATTGCTTAGATTACAGTGAATTCTTGTAATTTAATATGAACTTAATTGAATAGCAATAAAGTTCAAATTGATTCTACATTTCAATTAGAAAACGTTTGTATGGGAAAAAGAAGAGGGTTGTTTTTAGTTTCATCACCAATTGTGCAATAACACTTGATATTGGACTGCCCATTGCGACACCATCAAATTGTTGATTAAATTCATTTTTATATTGAGAAAAAATTTGTTCCCAATCAATGAGTGAAAATACAAAAAAACTAATTTGATTTTTCTAAAAAATAAGTTTGACATTTTGATATCTATAGTTACTCATAAATTCAATAATTCATTAGTTTCGACAAAGTTATAATATAACAACGAAACGTTAACAGAAATAGACTTTTTCATATCAAAAAAAGCCTGTTATTGCTAAAAACATTCAAAATAAAATATCTTAAACAGGCAATAAATCAATTTCAAGATATATATAGAAAAAGTTAGACTATTTGTTTCATTGATAGTTCGCCATATGAAACTATCACCTTCAGTACTAAAATACTCTCTGTATCTCTATTCATGAAGAGATAAACTGCAAGAATACGAATGAAAAGCTTGACAAGTGAAATGGGATCATTCAATGTAATGTTTATGTTCCTGCGGAAACCGAGGATAATAGATGAATTAAGTGAAGGTTTAGACTACAAAAGAACCTTCTTTGGAGAAAGCATATTCTGAACTTTCCAGAGAGAGCGTCTGTCTGTTTCTGTCAGGTATTCAGTATATGCATTTCACATAGGAATTGCATATTGGTTTCTACATTAGGTTTTTGTAGTTATTGTCGACAAACCGAAGAAGTTTTCATTCGAATCATGTTGAATTTTGACATTGCTTTATTACCAATTCTTGCGAGTGAGATGAGGAACCAATTATATGCTATAAATTGACATTTTCTTCAGATAATGAAGCAGCATATACGTTGTTTTTCACGGCTGGAATGATGGAATGATTGCAAACTTTTAGGTTCATTTTGTGTGATCTGGAATATAATGTGTTACACATTTTCATCATTCAAACGTTTCGACTCAAATCACTATAAATCTTTCTCAAGAGTTTATAACAAACTGTAATTCATTTTGTTTCTCTAAATCGAGACTTGAGATACAAGTCTTATGCTGTCATTTCAGTTTTCCTCGAATATCTCCGTTTTATGGGTCGAAAGTCCGATATCTTCATTAATTTTCGTTCGATGTTCTGTCTGCTTGGAAGTTATTTGTTAGCCTGTTTTTGATTGCTCTCCAACAAGCTGGTAAAGTTCTGAATGTAGAAGATGACGATGTAAGGGAAAATTTAAATTCTTCTATCCTATATCGTTCACATTTAAAAATAGACTTAAAAACAGATTTCCGTACAAGTCTATGGTAGTTTTTGTTCAACATATGTTGACAATCTGTTAAAAACCTTTTATCCAGCTCTTACTCTTCGTCAACGCAGAGCAGTGAACGGTATATAAAAGGTGAAAATGTGTCTGATGTTATTTCTATCATTGCATTTTCGAAAGTAGTGATCCTCTTCATCGAGAAATGGAAAAAATTGGTAGATAATAAGACTATATATGGTCAAAATGCCATTTTACTGTAACCAAATCAACCAAATGACTCCCTGTTACCAAATCATGAAATAGTGCTCCACACCGATTTCAGTGAGATATAAAATTCTCTTTGCATTTGACAAATTACCCCAAAATATCACATAATATGTAGGCACAGATTAGAATTTAGCATAGTTAATTATCTTATACACCTCCGATTGGATGTACTGTTTTGATATTTCATAATTATATGAGTTTTTTCTTTATTCAGACAATATGAAGATACCATTGCAATGGTCTGTGTTGGTCCTGATTTGGTCAACACTATTTCGCCTTGTTCTCGTTTCTACATCTTCTGCTTGCTATTCGAGACTCTTGTTTTCACAAGTTCTTTTCGAGCATCAAAATTACCAGCTTTATCTGAGTTATCCTCTGGTTCTAGATGTTACTGGCTCAATTTGAAATTTTTGCGGTGCATCACTTAGGTCCATTCTTTTCACTTGTCCATATTCGTCCCTAATTTTGTCCCATATTCGTCCCTTTCATTGATAATGACGGACGTTTTTTGGGATTGTCAATTATTCATATTGACCTGCAAGCAAATCCGTGTAATTAATGTAATTAATGTTCTCCAGAAGGTTGAAACAACAGGAAAAACAGAGTTCAAGAGGTCAGGCAATGTTTACAAGTTCATCATTTTTTCGAATAAAATTTGGCACTCATTTTAAACCACTTTAAGGCATATTGCCGGTCGAGTTGATAAAGCTTCATTTATACCGACAAATAAACTTACCTGTATAATAATTCTCATCTGAATAAATGATTTATTCATAAAGTAGCAAGTAATGCCGAATTAGAATGGTAATATCCTGAGATTGTTAAAATTTGCAATTCATAGCAACTTGATAATATGTACCCGTATATTTTTCGCTGGAAGTTACTTTTGGTTATCTATTGTGAGTAGAACAATGTAATCACATCACTGAATAGATTATTTAACGAAATATAATAATTATTATTCAAAGTTAATTTGAATACACATCATTTGAATTCTCACCAGTTTATAATGTTAATGGATTATTTGGACAATACTTCTTGGAAAGCACCAAATATTTTCAAATACTTCAGTAAATTTCACAGAGTTTTCCTATAATACTCGTCTATTTCACAAAACCAACTCATTAGGAAGGATAAAACACAACTTATCTATTTTTATCTCAATTCTTTATTGTTCGATACAATTTATTTCTGTTGAACAAAATTAAATTTTGGTTTACAACAACTCATTTTTGTTCAATACATCGCATTAAAGTTGATTGTATCTTCGCTGATCTCTTTGGTAAATCATTGTTAAAAATATTGAATACAAAACACTCGGCTTGGTTCCCAAAAATTATATTAAATTATTGCTTGATAATTATTTCGGGGTGTAACCTCATTAGTTTAGCTTCTGAACAGGGGGTTACACCCCAAAACAATCGTTTCTTGTCGAACAATAGTTAACTGAACACTGAACCCCGATAATAAATAATAAACCAAAACAAGTGTTTTCTTATTTAATAAACACAACTCATCGTTGTTCAAAAAAAATCATTTTTGTTCAATACAACTCAATGTTGCTCAAAAAAGTTCATTCTTGTCTAACACAACTAATTGTTGTTTGATACAACTCATTGTCGTTCAACTGAACTCTTTGTTGTTCAATTGTTGTTCAATAGGTTGTGTCAAACAAAACTCATGTTTTATTTTTCACTTCGATTTGTTAGTTTTCAATCTATTGTTTTTTTGAAACAACCCATAGTTTTTCAGTTGAACACTTTGTTGTTTGATACAACTCATTCTTCTTCAACACCACTTTCGTTCAGTTCAGCTCATTGTTGTTGTAACATTGGTCTAACGCTTCTTGGAAAATCACTTCAGTAAATATTCATCAGAAGTGGAAAGAGTAATATCTCAATCGAATGCCCAACATAATCTGCAGTTCTTCTGAATATTGCTCGTCAATTTTGATTTTTACATTTTGGTTTCAATGAATTAGCTTTTATTCGGATCTCTCGACTGACAAGATTTCAGATTCGAGTATTTTGCAAAGACCCTATAATGTTGTACCTGTTAAATGACTTATTGAAGTCTATAAAGCACACAGAGTCCTGATTCCCATGAAGACATTTTGACCCAGAATTACCACACAGAATAAAGCTTCTCTGGTACCCTGTTTGGGATTGGCTTCTGATTCTATCCTGACTGTTTTCAGAGAAGATGTTCCGAAAACATGACATATAAATTCACCACAGGAAAATCTTCAGTGCAAAACCCATGAGCGCTGAATAGTAATATCTTGTTGAAAAAATTGTTGAAATTATGACTGAATTGAAAAGTTTAGTTGAACATATGTTTAGTTGAACAGTGAACATATTGCTATCAGCTTAAGTTTTTTTTCAATTTCATATGGACATTGTTCGAAGTTGAAGAGAATTCATAATGTCAGTCATGACAAAAGGAAATTAATCATATTTCCGTTAGATTTATAAAAAAGTTTCAACACATTCGTTAACAACGAAAAATTAAAATTAACACACATGCCTTCAGTTTCACTAAATATTTTGAAAACACTACATATGTTTCCGGTGGTTAACCTATTATCAAAGGGTATACAATGTTACTGTTGATAATGGGTTAACCACCCGAAACATATGTAGAGGTTTTGGGATATTTAGTGAAACTAAAGCCAAGTGTGTTAATTTTAATTTATTGTTTTTAACATAATGTTTCACCAAGAGATAAGCGAAACCCCCGTGCCATTTATATTGGTTACTGTGAAGCTAAATCAAAAAACGTATTCAAACTGAACATATAAATCGAAGAAAAAACTAACATCCTTTGACGAAAAGTATATATATCTTTCACTCGACAGTTACGCAGAACTATCATTTTATTCTTCTTAACATCGGGTAATCCACGCAGATAGTGCTGACAAGTTCAGAAAATGGCCGAGCTCAATTACGCTATACTCCCTCTTAAATATTTTTTTTACTTATCAGTTCCTATCTGTTTGATTGCCGATATTTGGAAGAGAACGAAATTAAAGGATATGTGTTGCTGTAAGGAGAAAGAATTATGTGCTTTTGATTATGCTGAAATGTTTCCTGCTCGTTGTTCTCAGTGTATTATGTAAATATATGTTGAATTTTGACGATTTTCATCTTTTTTTTCTTCTATTTTTTCTCACTTTTCAGATTGGACTCTTCAGTGAAGGTATTTCAGTATTTAAACTGCCATTGAGTATCATGATACTCAACTTGTTATTTAATGAGATTGAATTCTCGCTTAACTCTTGGTGAAACATAATTGAATATTAAAATGAATTAAACTCTTGGCTTAATGTTTCACGATTTATTTAACAATATGTATTATTATCAGTCTTGAAAATGAGCTAACGCTCGGAACATGTTGACTATACATATTGTTAAATAAATCGTGAAACATTGAGCCAAGAGTTCAATTTATTTTAATAACCTGTTATTTATTTATTCATTTATTTATTTGAATTAACGTGTCTCGAATACATGGTCATTGAAACATGGTACAATTTTTACAGTTTCGTGTAATAACAGTGTTAATGCTAAAGATACTCAAATATGATTAACAATTTAATTGTAGTAAGATTAGATGATACTGTATTATTTATAGATAGACTCAACTTATTGTGAAGCAAACAAATGGTGTGATTTCATGCAAAAAGTCAACTTGTCAACGGAACGTTATCATAAGTCAATAATCGAAACTTCATTCTTGTGATGTTTCGAACTATTCATCTAAAAAATTCATTTCGATTCACAACTTTGACATAATTTAGTCACTTGTACGATGTTTTCTTTGAATAAGTAAACCAAATCTCTAGAAACTTAATTTTATATTCTCAGAACAATTTTCGATCCAAAAATCCCCCAAATCGTATTGCTGAATCCGATTCTTCCTTCCTCTTTCACAATATAAGAGAAAAGTTGAACCATTCGCATTCTCTCTTATTTCAAGTATTTTTGTTATTCCGGTATTTCGTGAAATTATTCCAGAATAATGCAAAAATATAATATGCGTCCTCTCTTCGATTCAGGGTGAAATTGAAATACCGAGAGTTTTTCGAGATGTTTTCTGTGTTTTGAGTTTTTCATTTCTCTTGATATAATAGGAGAAAATTGTAATAAGACATTTGATTCCCTAAAAATATTCATATGCGGAATAGCTGCGCTGTTACTTAGCATATCCCCACTTCAAATTTCCAAATTGTCCCAATGAAAACCAGTTCATTATATTTTAATGTATAGGCATACTATAAATGAACTAATGATTTCGATGACGACTAGAATAAAACAACAATGTTTAAGATGTTGAAGAAAGAAGTCCTCTTCAAGTGAGTGTAAATTTTCGTGGCATTTCAATTCAAATTTTGAAATCAAATTCACTAAAACGTGAAAAAAAATAACTTTTTTCAAGAGTAGGTATTTTCTTGTTCCAATTATTTATCTACAATTACTGAAACAATTAATCATTAAAAATAAACCGTAGCAACGCATGACAACAAATTGGAAATATAATTTATCATGAACAAGTTTTAACATTGAGTTTGTGTCTAAAGAAAATGTGAGTAGTTCTGCAACCCCGAGAGAACCGCCTCTAAATCTGCTCCCGTCTAAGGCGAAATGAAACTATAATAATGAACTATATAACAACATTTTTTAAACAATTATATAAATGGGGAAAGAATAAAGGTAGAGGTAGAGGTAGAATTAGAGGTAGTGGTAGAGGTAGAGAAAGAATTAGATACAGAGGGAGATGTAGAGGTAGGGGTACAGGTAGAGGTAGAAATAAAGGTAAAGTTAGATATAGATGTAGAGATCCATGTTGAATAAGTGTTATCAAGAGTTAGAAGAAAAGGAGGGATAGAGTTAGAGGTAGGGGAGGGGGTACAGTTAGATAGAGAAGTATAATTACACTGAGAGGTAGATGTAGAGAAAGTTGTAGAAGTAGGGAAAATGGTACAGGTTTAGCTAGAAATAGAGCTGGAGAAGGAAATAGAAGTAGGGTCATAGGTGTAGCAGTAAAGATAGAAACGGAAATAAAGAGTCTGAGAGCACTATCAGAAACAAGTCACCACAACTTCCCGAGAGAGCTTTTATTACAAGTAGACACGCACGTTACAGCTTTTTTGAGTAAATCTCCAGATTTCAGTACGTGTTTGACGATTTCTTGTCATTTTTTATAAATATCACAGGCTTGCATTGTTATTGTATGGCGATTATTTTCGTTACTTTTCTTCCTGTTTCATTTTCTGTTGCTCGGTCATTTTCTAAAAAAGGAAAAAAGCGAACTCTTGCCGCCAATCCCATCTAGCAAAGAAAACTGCAGGACCACACAACTACAACTCACTGCTTATGTTCCCAGTCCGAGATTAAGTATTTGTGGTGTCTGAACTGTTGAGGTTGTCGAGTCTCACGGATCTCGCGAATGAAGGCACTATCAAGTGGACTGATCTCGAGACTCTTTTTCTTTCAAGACTGTGTCTCAGCTGGAGACTTACCTCGAATATTTAACTGAGAAGCATCATGTCTTTTACTATGTTGTCAGTGTGATATTGATAACTGCCGTTGAGAAACAACAACCACCATATACAAAGAATTACATTACATCTAAGGCCAGAATCTTACACAAAATATTATGTGATATTCAGATAGCTATAATTTATCACAACTAGATTATGTTCTAAATTATATGATAAAAATATAATCTAGAAATTTATATTGACTGAGATTGAATTCTCGCTTAACTCTTGATGAAACATAATTAAATATTAAAATAAATTGAACTCTTGGCTTAATGTTTCACGACTATATTCAATAATAAGAATTTGTCAATATTTTTTGAGCGTGAGCTCATTTTCAAGACTGAGTCTTGATATATATGTATATATCCAAATAAATGAATCAATGAACTGAATATCGCGAGCAAGGAAATAAGTCTGAAAATAAACAGCGCAAAAACAAAGATGATGCTGAATCCTTCCTGCACCGGAGAGAAAATGGAGGTCGACGGATCCCCATTAGAAATAGCAGCGTCTCACACATACCTGGGACAGATTGTCACGGGAGACGGGGATATTGCACCGGAGATCATGGAAATAACCAGAACAGCTTGGGGTACATTTGGCCGACTGAAACACATCTTCAAATCAGATATGCCACTATCCTTGAAGAGCAAAGTGTTTGACCAATGCATATCACCAGCGATGACCTACGCCAGCGAAACTTGGACCCTGAAATCTGCTCACATCCAGAAGCTTCGAACAACCCAACGGAGTATAGAAAGATACATTATGGACCTAACCATACGTGATAGAATGTGCTGAAGATGGAAAAGATCTCAAACGAAGGTGAGGGTTGTCGTGGAGTGTGTAAAAAGTTCATAGTGGAAATGGGCAGGTCATCTAGCCCGAACAAGAGATGAGCGTTGGTCAGCTGTGGTTGGTGATGGGGAGCCCACAGACAGGATAAGACCAAGAATGCACCCTCATGATCGATGGGATAATGGGCGTTGAAAAGACAGGGGAAGGCCTTCGTTCTGCAGTGGACGAACAGAGGTTGATGATGCTGAGCCAAGTGTTTTGGCTCAGCTCCACAAAAGTGTTTTTATTCAATATAATATACCATGTTTCAACAAGAGATCAGCGAATATCACATCAATTTTATTGAAGAATCAAACAACGAGAAACTCAAGTTTAACTTCCAGAAATAGAGTAACACTTCAAAATAATTGTCAAGTCATAATATAATTCCTTGAAAATAAGCAAAGTGTTGTCTCATTCAATATAATAAACCATTTTTCTTCAAGAAATCGGAAAATATTCAGTGAATTATATACAGTATATTATAGTCTTTTGTATTTTCACTATCAACAAGAATGTAACAATGATGAAATCAATTAAATTCACAGTTTGATTTTCACTCCTTCCATTTCATTTTGGTCAACAAAGTCAGTGTGAAAAGTGTTCTTGACATGATGGAACAGAGTCGTTTTTCCCCGTTAGAAAATAAAAATATTTTCCACGTTCTTTCTAATTGAATCTGACATCCCTATAACTGAAAAATTCTAAAATGAATATTTACAGACAAACAAGCCCCAAATGTCATTCACAGGGCTTCAAATTTACAATACGAAATCCACAGCTGTTACGTGCACCAGCTTGCTCGAAAAAACTGATATATAATTCGATTTACGTCTTTTTAGGCCCTTTCCCACATTTCTAGAACGAGGTGTTGAAATATCCATTAAATTCAATTCATACATGAATAATATCTCTCTTTGCATTTCAAATTTGGCTTTGTAAGCGTGCGATCCGTCAAGGTAGTTCTAATCGATGTATCGCATATGGCGCAGGAATTTTCATTTTTCCTCATACGTTTCATCAGGTGATACAAAAATGCTTCGCAGAAAAAAGATGGTAAACGATTGATTCAGGATCAATGAAATTCTCAACTGATAGTTCTCATTCAAGAGATAAAATCCCTTCTTTTGAGTTGAAAAAACTTACAGGAATAATACGTATCACTGGGGAACAAATTGTAACATGATTTCTGTTGACTTCGATTTCTAGGCTGTTTTAGAGGTAAATTGACCTGCTGATTCCAAAACTTTAATCAGTGTTTTTCTATCACGTCAAGTTTTTTTTCTATAGTTGTTGCGCATACTATTACGCTTCGCGAAACTGAATGCGAATTAATTCATTTCGTTTATTCCCAATAGATCATTCAGCTTCTTTGCACGAAGAATACGAAGACATAAAGAAAGTCATTGACTTGTTGCAATATAACTTACACCAATGGATCATCTGTGTTGACTTTAAAATGGTTTGTTTACTTCTTTGCCAACAACAAGATACCAAATATTTCTGTGGTACAGCACGTTGTAGTATGTGGAGAAGCATTGGGTGCAGTCAAAGTGGCCGCCAGGATCTGACCTGGTGATCCCAACATTCGAAATCAGCCACTTGACGACAGAAAACACATTATATTTCGGCCTTTACATATAAAACTAGGTCTCGTGAAGCAATTCGTTAAACTTCATCAACTGAAGGGGACTGTTTTAAGTATATCATTGCGGCATTTCCTAGCTTGTCATATGAGAAGATAAATTCCAGTGTGAATTCCAGAAGCTTTATGATATCCATAAAGCTTCAAAAAGCTTGGCTTTTTCAGTTAGTCGCATGGCCAATCTGAACTATCTGTAATACCTATTTTTCAATAGGTATTTGAGGCAAGCTGAAAATTTGTTACATACCTCTCCTGATATACTCCAATACGGAATTGCCTACCTGGCTGGTGAGTAGCGGGATTAAATCAACCCCTAAATTTTTAGGGGTAGGCAGCTGGTAAGTCCCACCAAAATGATCTGTCTCTTTGGGAATCTTATCTTTCAATTATAAATAATACTCAATTAAAATTTCAAGCTGTCTCAAATACAGTTTTTACAATTTTTGCAAAATATTTTTGCATGCGTCTGGCAAGTATATTTTTGGGAAATTTTTTTTTCAATTTAGGGGTTGATTGATTCCCAACTGATAATTTTTTTGTAGAACGAAACAGTATGCCTTGTTCTTCCATCGTGTGTTGAAATTGACTTCACTGTTCTCTAACAATTATCCTTTGAAGGAGCAAGGAGTATTCTCAGTTTAAAGAGTTCAGTACAATTTCAGTTGGTGTATATCTATTGCACTAAGTCAAACCAATTAACATATGGAGCAATATTTTGAATGTGGCATTATTATTGATTCGAACAACAATAAATTCACATGTGTCGACAGATTTTTGCCTATTATTTTCAAAAAATTAATTTTTTCATAGATTTTAGATGCTTTTAGAAATCAACATGATGATTGAAACTCAATTTTTTGTCTAACATATTCCCTACATATTTTAGTGTTTCTACTCTTTCAATTTTGTTTTCATCAATCTTCATAGTTATATCCTCAGTTTTTATGATCTTGAGGGATAAGGTATTGTCACATTACCTTTCATCAGTTGCTGAAACGTTTCTATTGGTCCACTCTGTCATATTATTAATATATTTGCCACATATATGAAGCATAAAATTATCATCGAATAAATTTATAGGGCATTTTTCTCAAAAGAAACAATATCGCTTATATATATGGAGATATTTACATATATTCAGGGGTCATCCTGGACCGTACATTGTCATTCAAGCACCATCTAGAAAAACTTTCTACAAAAATAGGAACCAGAAACAATATCATCCATAAGCTGTGTAGGACGACTATCTGAATTGTTACTATGTGCAGATAGGCCAGCTCTCCTACTATAATATACTCAATGACAAGAAAAAGTTCTCTGAATTAGGTTTTTTTCACTATATTTTCCCGATTGAACCAACAACACATATCGCTAAGTAGATAACTCAGAATATACCTTTTATACGCAAAATCAAATTATTCAATATCGATACCTTGCGGAAATTGAAATTGATTGCTAATTATGTAAATGATGTATATACATCATACGAAACAATTTCAACACAATACTATTCGAATGCGACATTTCTATGTCAAAATCACAAATACGCCAGTGAACCATAGAGTATCAGAACAAACTGAGAATAAACTATCGCAGAACGATTATCCATAGTTAACTATCTCCCAGCTGAGGCATAATTCATAAAATGTTCATCCTAAATTGTCATAATTGGGAATAGTCCATAATAGTTGATGTAAAATAGACGTAGGACCAATTATTATGAGAATACATTGGTAAATATAGACGCAGAATCAGCAAACAATGCACCGTTTCTACATTTTCAGGGTTGATATTTCATCAGGTTAAAATGATTAGTGATTGCTGAAAGTCATAATTAATCATTGAATCAAATATTGTGTGAATGTTTTCGTCTCATAAGAGTTTATATACCATAAATATATATATATATATATATATATATATATATATATATATATATATATATATATATATATATATATATATAACAGATCTGGACTTTGAAGATGATATTACAGATAAGGAAATGTAGAAATACAGTGATCACATTCATTGACTTCAAGAAAGCATATGATTCAGTATACTGCGAACCCCTATTTAAAATCATGAAAGAATTTGGGATCGATCGAAAGACCAGACAAATTATAGAACAGAGAGTTACAGGTACAACTTTCAAAGTCAAATTCATTGGCGAAGTATGAGATCCCTTTGAAATCAAAACCGGTGTGAGACAGGGAGACGAACTTTCGCCAATGCTTTTAAATATTGTTCTGAAAAAGATCATTAGGGAATGGGAACTCCATGTGAACATTTCAAAAATCGATATCAAAAAAGAAAATCGAATAAATGTCAAATATCTCGCCTTTGAAGACGATATTGCTGTCATCACAGACAACACAACTGAAGCCATAGGTATTTGCCGTAAAAAACTACAAGTTCATGAAATTGTGCAGAAAACCGGGTAGAAAATTTCTTATGAAACAAACAAATACATTGAAAGAAAACCAAAAATTTAATCTTCTCTTATCATAAAACAAGGTGAAATTCTGCAAGTCGGTCCTTTTAAATACCTCGGGGAAGTTATACAGTCCTCAGGTTTAAACCAAATCGCTACTGAACAGAAAATTACCAAGCTCCAAAGGGCCTACAAGCTAACATGGGTGTACTATAACAAAAAGTGCATTTCGAGGTGCGCCAAAATGAGGCATTATAAAATAACGATTCTTCCAAAGTCAATCTACGCAGCCGAAACCATGGTTATTGATGGCCATTCAAGAATTAGAGAAGAGGTCCAAAAAGATCTACATCAGATGTGCCGCTATAAAAAAGCACATGTGAAATTTGAGAAAACATCAAATCGCCAACCTGTAATTAAATGGACACTGTACGGAAAAACAATCATTCAGAGAGGATGAATCGTCCTAAGAATTTATAATTCAAGTTCAATCACTCTCCTCATGTGAACAATCGTTATACTAATAATAATAATATATATATAATATATATATATTATATATATATATATATATATATATATATATATATATATATATATATATATATATGATATATATATATATATATATATATATATATATATATATATACATAAATATAGCCAAAACTGAGATTTTCAAACGAACTATTCGAGATGAAAGCCACCCTATATCACAATATATCATTTAATTTCCACTCATATTCATATAAGGAGAAATTATGCATTTTGAAATCAGTTAATATTGTTATTACTCTTCATTATGGGCTGACCTCAAACATATGTAGAGTTGTTAATATACTCAGTGAAACTCAGTGCTTTAATTTCAATTTTGCATCTAAAATTCTTCACTTTCCTTATATGTTGCTGTATATATTATAGCAATTGATATTCGCTAAATTGGGACATCATTTAGTTAACCTCAGTAGATGGAGAAGTTTTTCGAAACCAAACTTAAGCATTAATAAGAAAGTGCCTTTTATTAGTGCCTTTGAATATGCACATTCAACATTTCTATAAATAAACAACGGAAAAATATGTATAAATAGAAATTAAAATTTACCTAAAACACAAAGCGATCAAATTTCGAAAAATCATTCTGTATATCTTATTACAGATTTTTTTCAATTTACATTTAAAATCTTCGATAGCACTTTTTCGTAATTCGAGAGATACCTTATCATATAATTCAGGCGATATAAAATGTGGAGTACTATGCGATTTCTTCAATCTGGAGAATGGAATATGTATATTACTACTTATTCTGGTTTATGCGAATGTATATCATCATTTAAATTCCAATCAATAATTTTTTATGAGCATATGTTATGGCCTCGAGATCCAGTATGGCAGGAAGAATGAGGATATTCAATTTGCGAAGCGACATTTTTCAGCCATCTGAATATTTGATATTATCAATTATTCGAACGTCTCTGCAACCTGCAATATTCTTTGGAAGCCACCACAGTTTTCCCACGACAAAATTCCGTACCTTAGATGCGATTCACAAAGTGCATAATATGCTGTTTTCAGCATATCCTGCGAAATAGAAGATGACAAAATTTGCTAAAATATATATTCTTTCCTAGTTTCGAACATAAATAATCAATAAATACTTTTCTGTTCAGTCTGGAGTCCACATGCAATCCAAGAAACTTGAAGTTTTTCGTTTAATGCGCTTTAGGGAGAAAATAATCTTCTCGGTGCTCTCACTATTTATACACAGGCTATTTTTTGAGCTCCATTTCATAGCACTCAAGTTTATATCTTCAAACCAATGATCAGTCCTTGAAAAGTCCCTACAAGGCACCGAGATGGTCGAATCATCGGCAAAAAGAATATTGAAAACCAAGACAAGTAAACTGGAAGGTCAATTACGAATATTGAAAAAAAATTGTTAGATACATTCAAAACAAGTTGAAACGTTAGTTAGAAATATACGAGGGTGGTGTGAAAAGTTTCCGGCCTGACCAAGAAAAACAATGTTTCAAAAAAATTTTTGCTTCATTTTTCAACATAATCTCTATCGATACTGATACATTTCTCATAATGGTGTTGTAATTTAGTTATATAAGTTTTAAACGTAAATTCGTCAAGCTCCTCAAAAATACTGATTTATAGTTTCGATAACTTCTTCGTTAGTCCCAATTCTTTCACCGCTAAGCCATTTTTTGAAGTTAGGAAAAGGTAATAGTCGTTGGGGGCGACTGTAGAGTTTGGAGAGTGGGAAGGATGCGGCATCAATTCAAACTTCTATTCGTGGATTTCGGACGTGGCAACAATCGACGAATGCGCTGGAGCATCGTGATGAAAGAATTTTTTTTGCCAAATGAGGTCGTTTGAATTGCACCTCGTCCTTCAAACGTTGCAATACGTCAATGTAGTATTAACCAGTGATAGTCTTACGCTTCTCAAGATGATCAATGTATATCTTTCCTCTAGCATCCCAAAAAACAGTAGCAATAACGTTGTTTGCGAGAGAAAATTTTTTTTTATCTTCTTTGGAGTTGGTTCGCCCTTTCCAAAACACTGTTTGGACTGTTCTTCATTTTCAGGAGTGTAGTGATGAACAAGTCTCATCAACATTTATGAATCGACGTGAAAATTCGTTTGGATCAGTTTTTGATCGAGCGTTAACACACGCGGCACCCATCTTGCACACAGCTTTTCCTTGTACAAATGGTTTTGCAAAATATTTCGCACACGTTCAGCTGACATCTTACAGGTCTCAGCTATCTCATGCACTTTCAATCTACGATCTTTCAATACTATTCGAAAATGATTAAATTTTTCCAATCATTTCTGAAGTTGTGATCTCAACGGGCTGCCCTGAGCGAAGCTCGTCAGAGGTCCTCACAAGACCCATTTGGAATACACGAAACCACTGCTCAATAGTTGAATATGATGGAAAGGAGTCTCCTAGTGTTAAATCCATCTCTTCTTTCATTTGTTTTGGTATGAAACCTTTGAAATTGAAGTATTTGATGACAGCACATTTCTCTAATTTTTCTCTTATCACGAAGACAACGGACGCGTCTCGCGCTATGTGCTCTCCAACGAAAACTATTGTAGCGATTGGGGTGAAACTTTACATACAAGCGCAGTAAGAACGGTACTCTAGGACGCTCTCCAAAAGTAGACCTAGTCGCGCCATCTCTTGGTCAGGCCGATAATTTTTCACTCCACCCTCGTACAATGAAAAAGAGTATTATTAATGTTTCATCATGGATATCAGTTTCCACCAAAGAAGAGCCTTATCAATTATCAATATTTTCTGATTATAAATTTATAATTGAACTAGTTGAAAATGTAATTCCCTCTCGTTCTGAACATATTTACTCTACAAATAATATTTTTAGGTAGGTACATGATTCTAATTGCTTGATAGGTACGCCCCAGTTGCTTTGATGGCAAAAACTTGGACAGTGGTATCTATCAAAGTTTGCATGTTGTTTTCAAGTTGATTCTACCAGAGAAAACAATGTAGTTTATATTGCGATAAAGTTTCCATTTGGCATGATTGTTTGATTAAACCTTATAATTTTTCATTTACGTTGATTTTGTGAAACCCCACTCCGTTCAATACCAAGCTTATTCGGGTTCGACGATAATTCCTCACGATCTACTTCATTGAAGCAAGACTTCGTTGGACGAGGGAACCCTTTAGTCTTACTCACGTAGAGTAAAAAAACTCCACTTCACAAGATTTGAAGTTTTCGATTTCGCATTTCAGTTGAGGGTGGTACCCATATCTTCATATATTTCCATTTCACATATTTCTCGCTCAGCCCAGTATGCAAGAATTTGAAAAAGAGTATCTATTATACTATTCTCGTTTGAAAATCCTCTGGAACATCCTGTATTCGAATTTACACGTCGTTTGGTTCACATAATGAATATTGAGATAGTATATCCTAATCAGTTGAATCGGAAGTACGTACTTACAATACATATAGCATGAGACATTCCACTTGTATATATATATATATATATATATATATATATATATATATATATATATATATATATATATATATATATATATAAGGAAATGAAATTTTTTGTGCTTATGGCACTGAATGAAATATTTAAGAAAATGAACACTAGAACATTCATTTGAAAAATTGAAATTAATCAAGAGAATGTTATAGCAGAGCTAGATATGTGAACGTGTACGATGTGATGTCTCCATTATCCTTCAAGGGATAAATGTTAGAGAAATATTGAAATCGATTTGATTGATCAGGTGTGGCATCGATTTCAATATTTCTCTTACATTTATCCCTTGAAGGATAATGGAGACATCACATCGTACACGTTCACATATCTAGCTCTGCTATAACATTCTCTTGATTAATTTCAATTTTTCAAATGAATGTTCTAGTGTTCATTTTCTTAAATATTTCATTCAGTGCCATAAGCACAAAAAATTTCATTTCCTTAAAAATATCGCCGAATTGGCCCCTGAAATACGGGAATAAACGCTAGCGTACTACTAACGCAATCTATTGACATTTAAAAACATCGTTCGATGATATTTGTCAAATAGACATTGCAATTTAGTAGATACCTACGGGTATAGAAGATATGTGAAATTTCGATGCTTGGTGACTCTGTAATCTGAGAAAGGTGTTTTCTACTGATTTCTACAGATGGAATTGTAGAGTATTCATTACTCTACGATCTTCCACTTGAAGTCACAAGAAGATGCTTGGAGGTTGAAATCGTTGCCTCACTTCGATGGACGTGGTGCGACTGACGAGTTCCTTGCAGAACGAAACATATATGTCTCGCACTTCCATCAGGTCTGGCATCGATTTCAATATTTCTCTAACATTTATCCCTTGAAGGATAATGGAGACATCACATCGTACACGTTCACATATCCAGCTCTGCTATAACATTCTCTTGATTAATTTCAATTTTTCAAATGAATATTCTAGTGTTCATTTTCTATATATATATATATATATATATATATATATATATATATATATATATATATATATATATATATATATATATATATATATATATATATATATATATATATATATATATATATATATATATATATATATATATATATATATATATATATATATATATATATATATATATATATATATATATATATATATATATATATATAAGAGAGTGGGGTGGTAAGTTTCCAAGAGGGCCATCAAGAGATGGCGCCACTACGTCTACTTTTGCAGCGGCCTCCTACAGTACCATTCTCACTAAGTTTATATGTAAAGTTTCAGTTCAACCGCTGCGTTTGTTTTCGTTGGAGAGCACATAGCGCGAGACGCTTCTGTTGCTTTCGTGAAAATGGAAACATTGGAGAAACGTGCTGTCATCAAATACTTCTCTTTGAAAGGTTTTGTACCCAAACAAATAGAACGAGAGATGGATTTAACACTAGGAGACTCCTTCCCATCATATTCAACTATTAAGCAGTGGGTTTTTCAATTCGAAATTGGTCGTGTGAGCACCTCTGATGAGCCTAGCTCAGGACGTTCCGTTGAAGTCACAACTTCAGAAATGATTGAGAGAATCCATCAAATAGTATTGGAAGATCTCAGATTGAAAGTGAATGAGATAACTGAGAGCTGTCGGATGTCAACTGTACGTGTGCGAAATATTTTGCACAACCATTGGGAAACTGATTCGAAAAACCATTTCTACAGAAAATTTGGCGCTGTATAGTCGTACTCCAAACGAATTTTAATAGTCGATTAATAACTTATGATGAGACTTGGGTTCACCACTACACTCCTGAAAATAATGTGGGTTGGAAAAGGGGAACCAACTCCAAAGAAGGCAAAAGCAATTTTATCGACATTCAAGGTTATAGCTACTATTTTTGGGATGCGAGAGGAATTATATACATTGATTATCTTGAAAAGGATAAAACTATCACTATGTGTAACTAATAGTTGCAGACTTGCAACGTTTGCAGGACAAGGTGCAAATTAAACGACCTCATTTGGCGTAAAAAAAAAAAATTTGTTTCATCACGATAATCCACCAGCGCATCCTTCGATTGTTGCTGTGTCCAAAATCCATGAATTGAAGTTTGAATTGATGCCGCGTCCTCCCTACTCTCAAAAACTTAGCCGTCCGCAACTATTACCTGTTCCCTAACCTCAAAAAATTACTTGACGGTAAAATATTTGAGAGCAACGAAAAAGTTATCGAAACTATAAATCAGTATTTTATTTAAGACTCGTATAACTGAATCAGAAGACTAAAAGTAATTGTTGAATTTTTTCTTTAGTCAAACCAAATAACAATGTGAAGCAATATTCAAAATGGGGCATTATTATTGATTTGACAACGATAATTTCACATATGTCGACAGGTTTTCAACTATTCTCTTCAAAAAATTGATTTTTTTGAGAGATTTCAGATGATATGAAATCGACATGATCATTGAGACTCAATTTTGCATCTAACATAATATCTAAATATTTTACTGTTTCTATTCTTCTAATTTTTTGTTCATTAATCTTTATAAATATATCCCCATTTTTATTGGTTTTAAGGGTTTCACTTGTAACCAAAACTATGAAGTTAGATTTGTTCACATTCAGAGATAAGCTATTGTCACATAACCATTCATTAATACAGAAAGGTCTCTATTGATCCCCTCTGTCATATTCTTAATATCTTTGCCACATATGTAGAGCATAATATCATCAGCGAATAAACGTATACAACATTTTTTACATCATTTTTTTAAATGAGATATACACAATATAATTCGGTGAAACTAGAACAATTCATACCCAAACGCCCAGTAAGTATATAAGGTTCTAAAAATGTCCGAATTCCAGCATTTAAGCGCTGGTATTTTATCCCTACGCAAACAATCCATCTCCACGTACTGATTGATTAATGTTTATGTCGTTCTTTTATTTAGTCAATTCAGACTGGAAAGAAAACACGGAAAGACAGATATCTACAGAAAGATCGAAAAAGCGGCAAACAAATAAATAAAATCCGTAGAATAGCTTACCAGATAACAATTAATTACAAGTGCCTCTGAAATTCTAGTCTCCTCAACTCCAAACATTGCTTTCCTACTGGTTTAATTGCTATTTTACTTCCATTATTCTAAATTAGAGGGCAATATCCAGTTTTCCGTCTCGAATCGTTCCGAAATATTTTCAGTATAACATGGATCAGTAGAATGGATTTTATCTCATTTTGAGGTATTCGAGGAATTTGAACAAAATTCGTGATGAAGTTACTCCATTTTTTTGAATAATTGTTGTTTTGAATATCGGATTCGTCAAAGACCGCACATTAAGCTGCAAGACATCTTAATGTATTTTCTACATGACATTTTACATAAAATGTAGGTTTCAGTTGATAACGGAGGTTTCGCTTATCACTTGGTGAAACATCAAGTTGAATCTAGTAAATTGAAATAGAAACACTTGGCTTCAGTTTCATTGGATATATTAACAGCTCTACACATGTTTCGAGTCGTAAGTCCATTTTCAAGAATGATAACAATATTAACCAAATTTCAAAAAGCATAATTAATATACTTTTTATTTAAAGGGTGGTTTTTTAGAGGTATAGAACTATAAATTGCAATAAAACAACGATGGATCATTCGATTAACAAGAATTTTTTTTCATTCGAAAGATAATCTTGTGGCATTACCTTTTGAATATGATTTCTGACCTATGACAGCTACAGCTGGCTCGAATGTAGTGCAATCTGGACGTCCAATTTTCGATGACCAACTACTTTTTCCAACACTTGTGGCCGTATATCGGCAATAACACGCCGAATATTCTCTTTCAAATGGTAAAGCGTTTGTGGCGTATCCGCATAGACCAATGACTTTACATAGCCCCACAGAAAGTAATCTAGCGGTGTAAAATCACAAGATCTTGGAAGCCAATTCACAGATCCAAAACGTGAAATTAGGCGGTCACCAAAAGTGTCTTTCAATAAATCGATTGTGGCACGAGCTGTGTGACATGTTGCGCCGTCTTGTTGAAACCACAGCTCCTGGACATCATGGTTGTTCAATTCAGGAATGAAAAAATTAGTAATATCTATACCGATCACCATTGACTGTAACGTTCTGGCCATCATCGTTGAAGATACGTTCAAGATCATCGAAGAAGTACGGACCAATGATTTCACCAGCCGATAAAGCGCACCAAACAGTCAGTTTTTCTGGATGTTACGTTGTTTTGACATACACTTGAGGATTATCTTCATTTCAAATGCGGAAGTTTTGTTTGTTGACGTAGCCATTCAACCAAAAAGTGCGCTTCATCGCTAAACAAAAGTCACTTATGAAAATCGGGAACAACGGCAATCTCGTTTTGGAATAAAATTGCACTATTTGCAAGCGTTGTTCAGGCGTGATTCTATTCATGATGAGTTGCCAAACCGAACTGAGAATAAATCATTTCTCAGCTGTTAAATCGGTCGCCATCTTCAACAGTAATGCCAACTCCTAAAAAAACACCCGTTAGTTTTCATACATTTATAGATTATAAAATTGAAAATCAATACACTTGACTCGAATTTCACTGAATATATTAAAAACTCTACATATGTTTCTGGTGGTAAACTCATCATCAAGAGAATTCAATATTTGAATATTGTATACTCTTGACAATGGGTTAACCACCCGAAACATATGTAGAGTTTTTAAAATATTCAGTGAAACTTAAGTCAAGTGTGTTAATTTTTGATTTTATAGTTTTTAACATAATGTTTCAGCAAGAGATAAGCAACCCCTCCGTGTCATTCATAGATGTTTACTATATGTTAAAGAAAATAAAGATAGGTTTATTAAACTGAATAGTAATCATGAGTAAGTATTCAACAAGCTGTGCTACTTATTCCTAAGTATAAAACAGCTAAATTTTAGCACTAATTCTATTATCATAGTATTAAAATCTTCAACCATTCACAGTCAAATTTGAAGTTACTGAAAGCTCATTTGTTAAAGAAGATGGTTAAGTCATTAATGTTAACAAAGGCATACTATAATGTGGAAGAGTACTTCGATGAGTCGAATGTAGCCAATAATGTATGAATCAATTTTTTGTATCATATACTTATTTTTTCACCACGAATGTCCCCCCCCCCTTGTGAAATTGTCTCAAATGCTCAATATTTCTGAGGTATTTTTTTTTTCCTTTTCAAGTATAGTTGTATATTATTGTGAATATAAATTCAACCAATATTTTGTTTGAGGGTTGAATGGAAGATCAGGCACTAAACTGAATTCAGTCCCTTTGTGAGCATTCTTCTTAGCTTTAGTTATGTAATTGTATGGCTGTACTTTTACAATGTAAGGAATGTTTCTCAGTAAATTTTATTATTATTATTATTATACTTATACTCAATAACTTTTGACTATTTGTATTCAGTTATCATTAGCAAGTAATAACAAAGTTCTAAAATTTGAGAAATATTCTTTTGACTGAGATTGAATTCTCGCTTAACTCTTGGTGAAACATAATTGAATATTAAATTGAATTAAACTCTTGGCTTAATGTTTCACGATTTATTTAACAATATGAATAGTTAACATGTTTCGAGCGTTAGCTCATTTTCAAGACTAAACTACTATGAGTACAACAAATTTATATCTATACAATGAATTTGAGTAGTCAGGATAATTGAATATCTACTTGTTCGTTTACGATTTCTTCTTTTTTCTTCCAAGAACTGCTTATTTCAATTGCTTCCAAAAAGTCCAAACGTTTCCCTTTATTACCTGCGTGTAGGCATTTGGTTTTCTCAAAGTCTATGAAGTGGTTAGAGTTAATGCAATGTTCTGAAAATCAGGTTTTATTAACATTATACAAAATCGACCTTTTATGTTCGTCAACCCGAGTTTTTATTTTTCTACCTGTTTGGCCGATATAAAACGCTGGACATTCATTACAAAAATTTGTATAAATCATGCTTTTGTCTTCAACATTTGTCTCTTCTTTATTATTTACTAAAAGTGACTTGATATTTTTTTTGGTTCAAATGGTTTTTATGTCACTCTTCTTTAATCTTTCGCAAATTTTTTCGCTGAGATGAGGTATGAAATTAATAAAATGATATTTTTGTTCGCTTTTTATAATTTAAGATGGATAAATTGAGAAAAAAGAAACGGAAAATTCTTTTAAATTCAATTTATCCATCTCAAATTATAAAAAGCAAACAAAAATATAATTTTATTAATTTCATACCTCATCTAAGCAAAAAAATTCATGAAGGATTAAAGAAGAAAGAACTAAAAACCATTTGTACCAAAAGAGAAATATTAAGTCACTTTTAAAAATAATAAAGAAAAGACAAATGCTGAAGACAAAAGCGGGATTCATAAAATTTTTTGTAATTAATGTCCAGCGTGTTATATCGGCCAAAGAGGTAGAAAAATAAAAACTCGGGTAGACGAGGATAACAGGTAGATTTTGTATTATGTTAATAAACCCGGATTTTCAGAATATTGCATTTACTCTAACCACTCCATAGTCTTTGAGAAAACCAAATGCCTACGCGCAGGTAATAAAGGGAAACGTTTAGACCTTTTGGAAGTAATTGAAATAAGCAGTTCTTGGGAGAAAAAAGAAGAAATCGTAAATGAACAAGTAGATTTTCAATTATCCTCCCTACTCACATCCATTTTATAGATATAAATTTGTTGTACGTTCCTTTTAGTAGTTTAGTCTTGAAAATGAGCTAACGCTCGAAACATATTGACTATTCATATTGTTAAATAAATCGTGAAACATTAAGCCAAGAGTTTAATTTAATTTAATAAATATTCTTTTATATGAGAACTGACGTTAACTATCTGAGGCCAAATGAACGATTATTACCATTCATGAAATATACGAGGGGATTTATATATTGATTTTGGAATTTCAGACTACCGCATCGTCAAAACAGACTATTATTAAGAGCTGTGGCGCCTCTAATCAAGTCCAATATAGGCTCTTTATCCGACTTGACACATGGTTAACGTATAATTCCAATATATCGTCCCTCATATATTTTTCTGTGAGTGGAGTTTTTGATGAAAACTAATTTAGACGTTTCTCGTTTTTTCGAAAGAAAGGTTATTACAGAAACTGCAAATAACTTTTATGGTGAAATTGAGCACATTTTCGGACAGAGTAAGAGAATATCTGAAAATATTGAATCAAATAAATCGTTTTATTGGCTAACGGAATTCGACAACTTTCATTATTTATTTTTTTTCGCTCAATTATTTTCTTGAATGCGTCCACCAATCAAGGATGATGATCTGCAAGAATTGGGGAATATTTATTACATAGTTTGAGAAATAAGGTCGGTTGAAATTGAATCTGAATACAAAAGAATGAATTGAGAAACCTCTGCATTTAAAACTTCAACAAAAAAATAGCTGGTTTGATCATTACACAAAATATTTGCTACTTTTTGCTGGTTTTTTCTCCGATATTTTTGAAATTATATTCTACACAAAATCGCGATATGGTCAGAACAATTGTTATATTCTAAACATTGTATCATTATATAATCATTTTTATATTTGATGGTAATCTATTATGAACTCTGATGCAATTGCAGGACGGATGCTTTTCTCGCAAGCTCAACCTGCGTATTGGATAGTGTAAGTCCAAAGTTCTTGTTGGGTACTTATGATAAGTTGTGTGCTTCGACATTCTATTTCTGTATTCAATAATAATAATGATAATAATAATAATATTTATTGCGTAATAATAATATACATAAGTATTACACAAATGTAAGAGTTCGGCTTTGCCGGTCTTCCACTCTACCTGAAAATACATACATAGTTATAAAAAAATAGAAGAAATTCACACCCAACATATCATACCTAAAGTAACATTGAAACAACAAAGAACACAAAAATAAAGTAACATCATGAGATCACTGATTTAACAGTGACATCCTAACACCCTTCCTGAATGAACTCAACGGCAACAAGAGGAAATCAATCCACCTATACAAAATATTCGGTGCAACATATGCAAAGCTACCCTTGGATTTACTTGTGTGATGTTGAGGTATAGTAGAGCCATTTACTCTTATGTTATCACCATAAACATCTGACCTCAAGGTGAGTATTTCATGCAAATACTTTGGTATTTCACATCTCACTCATTTCAACAACAACACAGCAAACATATACATAAACCTTTTATTCAACTTGAGTTCCCCAAGTTGCTGCAAGTATGGAGTGACATGATCTCTGTAGGATGAACAACATTTAAATCTGACAGCAGCGTTCTGAATTTTTTGGAGCTTTTGAATGTTGGCCTGGGTCAAAAAATTTGGTATATCCGAAGACGGATATACCAAACTTTTGTAATAGTTTCAATTTCGTAGCTTCATTTAAAGATTTTTCAAGGTTATTCAACATTTTGATCCTCATGAAACATAGACTGTAAGTTCTATTCACATGACCATCAAATTTCAAATTTTTATCTAATAAGACTCCTATATTTGAGAAGTTTAGAAGAGAAGCATTAAGCCTCAAACAGATAGATTCCGATAGATACTGTCAAAATCTTATTTTGTCCAAATATTCCCCTACACCACTCTATAAATTTCAATGCAAACTTCAATCTTACAACTCTTTTTGTATAACAAATACATCACTAACATTTGCGCTTATTCCCCAGACTGTAATTCCGTATCTTGAGAAAAATTCAAAATTTGCAAAATACACGGTTTTTATACAATCCTGACTTATATAATTTTCAAGTGATCTTATTCCAAACCCTATTTTACTCAATTTTTTTGATGAATCATCTATATGGCATGACCTTTTTAAAAATTCATCGATATGAATACCCAAAAATTTGGTTGATTCTTCTAATTCAACTGTACTATCATCTAAATTTATGAATTCTTTTTCTTTTTTAAAAGACTTATTCGTCATGAACACTACAGCTGATGTTTTGTCTTCATTAACGATGAGTCTATTACTGTCAAACCATGTTTTGATCTGTTTGTACGATTCTTGTGCATTTGTTTGCATCTCCTGTAAGTCACTTCCTCCTATGATTAAATTTGTGTCATCTGCAAATCCAACTATCACATTTTCAGTCACATACTACATATCATTAATAAATATGACAAACAGAATTTGACTCAAAACGCTGCCCTGAGGCACGTCATAATTGGATTATAGTATTTCTGATTTCAATTATTTTCCTGCCTATGAAATACAAACTCTTTTTTGTCGTTCCATTAGGATGATGTTATTCAGTAATTCATCCATTAATTCAATTTGAGCATATTCAAGCCTCCAATTCAGAAAACTGAAGGAAAATATAATCATATACCACGGTTAACTTTATCACAGGTCATGAAGATTGTAGTCCGGCGTTGTTGCCAAATTGACTTGACTGGTATACTCTCCTAGTCAATTGTTCCCAAACTTTCAAGCATTATTTCAACTCTTTTTGTATATTGCGAACAAACAAGAAATATTATTAGTATCTAATAACATATAGAATATTATATTGGGTATTGTGAGCACATATTTCTGTAACACAAAAATGTAAAACATTGCAAGAAAACAACGATGAGGCCCCAAACATCATGAAAACAACTATAAAGCCCCACTGCGTAAAAAATACTTCTATGAATCAGTAGAATTTATATACATGAAAAGTTGCCTAACCAAATTTATTGA
Organism: Henosepilachna vigintioctopunctata; assembly: GCA_030704895.1. Classification (NCBI taxonomy): domain Eukaryota; kingdom Metazoa; phylum Arthropoda; class Insecta; order Coleoptera; family Coccinellidae; genus Henosepilachna; species Henosepilachna vigintioctopunctata. The sequence goes on from JARQZJ010000065.1 coordinate 4,405,512, forward strand.
ATTATTTGAGAGAAAAGGAACCTTGAAGGAAACGCTGTACGAATTACTCGAAATGAATTATTTTAAGTATAAATAAATATTATATTTCTGATTAGCGCAATCAACAAACTACTTTATGAAATTATTGAGCTTTCTTCGTCTAGGTATTTTTTGATTCAGTTTTCTTTTGTCTGGCTTCATTATTTTTTTGTGTAATCATTCAATGAGATATTAAAAAAATGGAACACAGCATGTTCAGAATATTTCTATTGTCCTCACCACATAAACAGCAACACTAAAAATCTTTCAAGGACTCATTCAGTGACACGCTTAAAATCGTGAGATTACACTAAATTGCTTTCTGGTATATATTATTCAAAAAGGCCCGTTCGAGAGAAATGTCATTAATATTTTTTTCAAATATGGCATACAAGTGAAATAAGACATTTTCAATTAAATCTGTAGGTATATTCAGTCCTCTCCGTTACAAATAATTGAAATATTTTAAATAAAATCATAGTTTACAACTATTCTGTTTCAAGGAAAGTTTGGATTTTGAAAGAATGTGTTATTGTTAGTTAGATTTGTGAATAGTGATCTGTTTATTCAATAGTTATCGGTTATAAATAGGTTAGAAAATATACTTATTAGAAACTCACCTATCCCAAGCTTGAAACTTACTGAATCTTCTACGGAATACCTATCCTTCACACTTAATTTCACAAAAAATTTATTTGTGAGTAATCCGTACTCAAAATTCAACACAAATTCAATTTCGATTCGATTAAATGGGTTCACACGAAACAGTTCGTTGTTATAATTTGATGTTATTTTATCCACAAACTAATATCACTAGCACCTATATTACACTATAGAAAATTGATGAATAGAAGATTAGAACTGAAATCGTAAAATATTCAACATCAAACTACGAAAGTCTTAAACAACACAAAATTGATTTCGTTTCACTGAAATTCGTAAACAAACTAAACACTTTGTTTTTTATAGTTTGATGTTGAGATTCCAACAAATTATCAACATCAACACATGTATCACACTGTACACAATTGAAAAATATGGAATTTATACCAAAAGCTCAAATTATTAAACTTCAAACTTCGAATGTTTTGGAAAGCGTATTTGCATTATTTTACCAGCTCAACTAATGGCGGGATTGTTAGACCACTTCGATTCTGCGGTAGATATTCATTTCATGGCCTGTACTAAAGTTGGCCGTCGCTATACAATGGTCGGAGAATCTGTGGTAGATCTTCACACAATTGATAACCAGATTGGACTTTTTTTCTATGAAATATTATTGATTTATAAACACGCCTGTGATAGCTTGTCTATCGAAAAGTGTTTTTCAATTTTCAATAAATTTTTTTTCATCGCCTTAGATTACTTCACCGATATGATAACCAATAAAAATTGCAATCAAGAGAAAGATCACTTAATTACCTAAATAATAGTATAGACTAACCAGCGAAAAACCGTTCGTAGAGTTCGCAGTTCTTTCTACGAGCAATACTACAAGAAAGTAGAAAATAGAAGAGGATGGACCATGGCAGCTGCATGCGGAAAACTTTAAACCATGACAAAAATGATGTAAGGAGACTTTTTTGTTGGCAAGCCCATACTTTTTTTCTGGAAATCTAATTATCTTTCTTCTTATAGCAGTTTTATTGGTTATTATTTGGGCGAGTTATCTAAATGGACTAAGTGAAGGTGATGAAATAAAATTGAATATATAGCCATGAACATTTTTTGATAGGCAAGCTTTCATAAGTAAATCAATAACATTACATAAAAAGGTGGTCCCATCTGGTTATCAGATGGATGAAGGACGATCCCCCACGAGCTCTCGAACTACAACACATATTGAGAGGTTTGATGAGATTAGAATGAAAAAATAAAATTAACGTAACTGAAAATTCCGGGGAAACTCCATCAGATTTCCCTCGCTTGGAAATATTATACCACAACTATCTATGGATTTCTTCTTTTGTACAATGTACCTACTACGTTTTTATGATCCACCGAAATTTCATCTTGTTATATGTGTTCAACTATGCATGAGGTTTCAGCAATATATTTTGAGTTTGTTCCATGTTATACAAAGTTGTATAGAAATATTCTCCGAAATTGTAATCATTTGAAATTATATTCCATTGATGCAACTGAAAATAACCGTATATTTCCATAATACTATTTTAATGAATTCCTGAGTTTTGTAAAATAAATACTGTTCTTTCAATGAATAACAGAAACTAATTCTACCACTAGATAAAATATAGTTACTGAGTTTATATAACATAAACAGAATAGTTAATTAAGATTCCTGATGTGAATTGCACATATATGCCCCAGTGGCATTTAAATTACAAGAATGGTAGCGGGCTACCAAAAATTGAAGCCGCAGAGAAAAGCGCATCCAGCATCTCATTTGAAACAATTACGACGTTATTTTACAATGATATAAATTGACTGAGGAGAAGTTCATGAAATTATTTTGTATAAAATTAAGTTTTGAATTATTTTCAACAACAATTTTGACCAATCTGATAGACTGATCAATAATCGGCTTTCAGTCCCTTAGATAAAAAAATATTTTTAGAGTTTTCTCATTTCACGCAACGAACCCGACATAATGCTGATTCTAATCAACGTAATGAAATTGATACAAACTTATAATCATAAAATTAGTGTAAAAAACACGCCATTGTCATAATTCCAAGGAAATAACTTGAAGCAAAAAAGATTACCGCTCTCGCCCTGTTACAAGTATAGTTTGTCGGATTTTAAAAACCGGTTTTTGGGAGAAAATTATGGAATTCGAAAACCGGTTGTTTATCAAAAAATATCGATTTTTAATGTATGAATTACACTTTAAAAAAATTTGAAAATGTCAAATGTAGCCAAATGTACCAGATTGATGAAAACACTGTTGCAAGCGGTTTGCTTCTTGGAATCATATCACTCGGATATGATATTTCCGAACAGACAGTATCCGAAATCATATTTCATTAAACAAAAAAATTAATAGAATATTGAAATTTGTATTAAAATTGCACAGAATAGAAAATTATCGGTCCTTTGCTTAATTACTTCTAGTCTTTAAAACTAAAATTTATTTTAAGAAGTAAGAATAAAATAATTATTCTAAGAATTCTATTCAATGCAGGCAAACTAAAATTAAGTAAAAGAAGAAACTTACGTTGAAAACCTACACATTTTTTTATATAACAGCCGTTTACATATGTTTCAAGGTTATTGCCTATCGTCAGAACGGCGTAGTTCAAGTTAAAGATGAAAGTACTTGAAGAGATATATAAAAAATTAATATATAAAACACGAAACACAGTTTCGTACACGTTTTATACACCCAAAACATTTGGGAAGAGTCAACACAACGTTGCAGACGACAATGAAATACCGTCCGGCTATTATGAGACTTTTATAGTTTCTGGAACTACCCAGATAATCTTAACAATAAAATAATTATTCTAAGAATTCTATTCAATGCAGGCAAACTAAAATTAAGTAAAAGAAACTTACGTTGAAAACCTACACATTTTTTTATATAACAGCCGTTTACATATGTTTCAAGGTTATTGCCTATCGTCAGAACGGCGTAGTTCAAGTTAAAGATGAAAGTACTCGAAGAGATATATAAAAAATTAATATATAAAACACGAAACACAGTTTCGTACACGTTTTATACACCCAAAACATTTGGGAAGAGTCAACACAACGTTGCAGACGACAATGAAATACCGTCCGGCTATTATGAGACTTTTATAGTTTCTGGAACTACCCAGATAATCTTAACAATAAAATAATTATTCTAAGAATTCTATTCAATGCAGGCAAACTAAAATTAAGTAAAAGAAGAAACTTACGTTGAAAACCTACACATTTTTTTATATAACAGCCGTTTACATATGTTTCAAGGTTATTGCCTATCGTCAGAACGGCGTAGTTCAAGTTAAAGATGAAAGTACTTGAAGAGATATATAAAAAATTAATATATAAAACACGAAACACAGTTTCGTACACGTTTTATACACCCAAAACATTTGGGAAGAGTCAACACAACGTTGCAGACGACAATGAAATACCGTCCGGCTATTATGAGACTTTTATAGTTTCTGGAACTACCCAGATAATCTTAACAATAAAATAATTATTCTAAGAATTCTATTCAATGCAGGCAAACTAAAATTAGGTAAAAGAAGAAACTTACGTTGAAAACCTACACATTTTTTTATATAACAGCCGTTTACATATGTTTCAAGGTTATTGCCTATCGTCAGAACGGCGTAGTTCAAGTTAAAGATGAAAGTACTTGAAGAGATATATAAAAAATTAATATATAAAACACGAAACACAGTTTCGTACACGTTTTATACACCCAAAACATTTGGGAAGAGTCAACACAACGTTGCAGACGACAATGAAATACCGTCCGGCTATTATGAGACTTTTATAGTTTCTGGAACTACCCAGATAATCTTAACAATAAAATAATTATTCTAAGAATTCTATGCAATGCAGGCAAACTAAAATTAAGTAAAAGAAGAAACTTACGTTTGAAAACCTACACATTTTTTTATATAACAGCCGTTTACATATGTTTCAAGGTTATTGCCTATCGTCAGAACGGCGTAGTTCAAGTTAAAGATGAAAGTACTTGAAGAGATATATAAAAAATTAATATATAAAACACGAAACACAGTTTCGTACACGTTTTATACACCCAAAACATTTGGGAAGAGTCAACACAACGTTGCAGACGACAATGAAATACCGTCCGGCTATTATGAGACTTTTATAGTTTCTGGAACTACCCAGATAATCTTAACAATAAAATAATTATTCTAAGAATTCTATTCAATGCAGGCAAACTAAAATTAGGTAAAAGAAGAAACTTACGTTGAAAACCTACACATTTTTTTATATAACAGCCGTTTACATATGTTTCAAGGTTATTGCCTATCGTCAGAACGGCGTAGTTCAAGTTAAAGATGAAAGTACTTGAAGAGATATATAAAAAATTAATATATAAAACACGAAACACAGTTTCGTACACGTTTTATACACCCTTATTTCTTAGAATAATTATTTTATTGTTAAGATTATCTGGGTAGTTCCAGAAACTATAAAAGTCTCATAATAGCCGGACGGTATTCCATTGTCGTCTGCAACGTTGTGTTGACTCTTCCCAAATGTTTTGGGTGTATAAAACGTGTACGAAACTGTGTTTCGTGTTTTATATATTAATTTTTTATATATCTCTTCAAGTACTTTCATCTTTAACTTGAACTACGCCGTTCTGACGATAGGCAATAACCTTGAAACATATGTAAACGGCTGTTATATAAAAAAATGTGTAGGTTTTCAACGTAAGTTTCTTCTTTTACTTAAGAAGTAAGTATGCATAAACTTTATTTACTCTTGTCTTTCGGCTTTGATTATAGTTTACATCATATAATACACAGTCATATATTTTCTAATTCTTTTTAATGAGTAGGTATCTGTTTCTAGTTAATATAATATGATAATTATGAAAATATGAAGATATATTGTTTTTATTTATTAGAATCCTTTGCTAAATAACTCGTTTTACTATTATAAAAATTGTTACATCCTTATATATGTGAAAATTATGCATAAACAACGAATAATTGTTTCTAAAATTATTTAATCCTGCTCAATCATTATTTCTTTGTTCTACTAAATTGCATAAAAAAATTTTACTATCAATATAATTGGTTCATCTTTACTAAATTAATATGAATGCTAGTTGATGATGGACGGAATATAATATCTTATTTTACTTCATTTTCATTCATTACATTAAATCATGCATACGCATTATACTTAAACCGTTCCATTGTTTACCATACGACCATCCTGAATACCTCCTTTTGACCAGATGTGATGAAACCGAAAATAAGAGAGACATTCTGGTACAAGAAGTCGTGAGTGACGGATATTTGATAGTGAATACTATTAATTTAATACTTACATTTTTTACTACAAAATACATAGTGCCTTACAGACTTATTACGGCTAGTGACTCTGAAGGACAATTCCACATCGTCCTAGTTGCCTTGCAAGAGATATATTATATAATTATATTGATTGATTACTTTACTTTGTTTTATTCATTATATTACTTTGCATTCAAACATATTTATTCTCAGTAAGTTGTTTTACGAATTAGCTTCACCTTAAAATTTCAAATACAATCCACTTTCTACTTAATACTTATACGTTTACAATACAATAATAGAACAGTTGAATAATTTCAGTCGAAAACTGATTTTGATCACTCTGAATTTTCTGTTAAAATTTTTTGTTGAAATTACAGAATATTCGAGCAAAATTTTTCTTGTAAAATTCGAAACCGGTTAAAACCGGTTCTCTGGAAAAATTATTATTCGAAAACCGGTTTTGTGAAATGGTTTTTGTATAAACCCTAGTCACGAGTGTCACTCCACAATCATCTCCAGTACAAAGAGGCTTTCATCGGGCTTTTTCTGCAAAACCTGTTTTTCGTTACTTTCTTTCGAAAATACAGGTTATTGTATTTTACCTTCTCGAGTTTCTATACTCCTGATAACATGATTCAGTTTTGACAGTGGAATTTATTTTCATATCGTTTTTATCACTTCTCTCTGACCACAAGAATGCTCCGTGAAAGGAATGCTGCAATAATCAATTGGAAAATCCGAAACAGATCAGGAAATCGTAACTTATTGATATAAAATTTGAAGAATCAAAATTTGATTCAACGCAAAAATGCAACGTAATATGCACTGCAATGTTATACATAAATAAGTATTATATTGCAGCCTCCAAGGCGGACATCACTTTGAAAGGCAAAGAATACTAGACTAGAAGAATACAGTATACAATGTTTGATGTCTAAACCACACAATGTTTTCTTTAATTCATTGGACCTACAATTTAACGCCGGTTCCGAACGGCCAATGGGCTTGTAATCAATGTACATTACCCAGCATTATCATCATTTGAATTTCTCAAATCGTAGACAAACACAAACACCCATGCCTTCAGCGGTTCTCGAACCCGAAATCTACCTCCAAGCAAGCAATAAACAAATTTTCTTCACTCTTTACATTGTAGAATTACTCTCATTTCAATTGATACAATAATTACAACTAACAAGAATGCTCTCAAAAAGGCATAATTCAGTTTGAGTCTGATCATCCATTTAGCCCTCGAGCAAAAATATTAGTTCAAACAAAAATATTGGTTAAATTTATATTCACAATATTGTACAACTTCATTTGAAAAGAAAAAATGACCTCAGAAATATTAAGCATTTGAGACAATTTCACATGATGAAGAACATTTGTGTTTAAAAATATACAAAAACATATGATACAAAAAATTGATTCATACATTATTGCCTACATTCGAATCATCGAAATACTCTGCCACACTATAGTACGCCTTTGTTAAGAGCAGAGATTTAACTCTCCTCTTAAACAAATGAGCTTTCAGTACTCTCAAATTCCATAGTAAATGGTTGAAAATTTTAATACTCTGATAATTATCATTATTATAATTATTACACTCTCTCTATTATAATAGAGAGAGTGCTCAAATTTACCTGTTTCAATGCTTAGGAATAAGTAGTACATCCCTGTTCCTTGTTGAATACTCATGATTACTATTCAATTCAATAAACCTATCTTCATTTTCTTTAACATATAACAAACATCTATAAATATATAAACACGGTAAGGTCAGTATGTATTATTAATGAAGATAGGTTTACAAAATGTTCGTTGATGAATATTGAATATTAATCGAAGTATTTACTTCTGTGTAATAAACACCCTAATTATTTCTGTAGAGCAGCCCCACAGTACAATATTATAATTTAGATGACTATATACAAGACTGTAATACACATTCATAACACAGTTTCTAAATACGATGTCCTTAATTCTAGAGATTCCAAAGAATGAGGTACTCAATTTTTTACATAAGACCTCGATTTGTGATGTCCATTTCAAATTTCTGTCTATATATATATATATATATATATATATATATATATATATATATATATATATATATATATATATATATATATATATATATATATTCCAAGAAACTTCGTTGATTGGGATGATGATATAGTGTTGTTCCCATATTTAACATCGAAGGTACTAATTCCATTGCCTTCAGACAAAAATGAACACATACAGTTTTGTCAACGTTCACCATCAGATTGTTCCTTCGACACCAACTTACAAACTCCCTCACAATGCATTCACATGCCTCCCGAAGTTCTTCAGGGGTCCTGCCAGAAACGACCATCGATGAATCATCAACATATAGTGTCACCAAAAACCGGGACAACTTCCCAGGCAAATCGTTTATAAACAATATGAATAGAAGAGTTCCGAGCACAGAGCCTTGCGTCACCCCAAGAGCAATGACATGATGCAATGAGAATAACTCTCGCCTATTTTCACTACCGTTGTTCTTACTTCAAAATAACTACGTAACCAATTCAGAAAAACACCTCTAAAACCTAAATTGTAGCATTCATCAAGTACCTATAAGTTCAAAGGATAGTGAATCAAATGCCGAAGATAAATCAAAAAATAACCCCGCCACAAACTCGGGTTTATTATTTTATGTTTGTCCAGTGTTTATCCAAACGCGGAGTCAATTATTTTGAATCTATTCAGACAACTCATCATTCTGGCGGAAACAATTTTCTCTATTACCTTGGAAAAGACGCTCAAAATGGATATTGGGCGACAATTAGTTATTTCACTTACGGTTCCATTCTTAAATAGTGGAATTACTATGGATTGTTTAAGGATATTGGGAAACTTGGCAGTAGTGATGGAAACATTGATGAGATATGCAAAGTGCTCGCCAATAATTCCACTAATTCCTTTCAAAACATTGGCCGATATGGAATCAACACCGACGCTTTTTTTATTTTTCAAGGCTCTAATGGTATCCTCATTTTCAATTTTAGTGACATTTATTATTATTATTTCATTTTATATCAATTCTTCTGTTGTTAAAGAATGAAAGAAGGTGTCATCTAGAAAATCCAAGCAGTCATCACTATCTAAAATTCAATAATATTATTCTCGATAATTCAATTTTTGAAGTTGATGAGTAATCTCAACAAAATTGAACAAGTAATTCAACAAAGTAGAAATTCTTCCAATCTTGTTTATGCAAAACAAACGGTATTATTATTTCCTAATGTGCTATCTAGATTGAGCTCTCTGACAAGCCATTTGAAGATATTTTTCAATTACGTCATGCCTATGTTTTCAGCTTCCCAAGTCAAACTAATTAAGAACAGTAAACTCCACTCAAAAAAATAAATAGATCACAACGAAAGTCGAATAGTAGTTGTTTTGAAAACTCTAATTAAGACTTTTCTTCGAGAATTTGTTTCATTTGATCGATTGAGAAGTTTTCCGTTAGATTCACATTTTACGCTAATTAGAACTTCTTATTTATCACTTTACACTCTGTTACAATCAAACATATCTTAATTGTAAAACACTGTTGATATCTATTGATTTCGGTGACTATTTCGAATTGTACTCTTTAACTTCGGTGGAATGCGAAGTTATAAAAAGCTATAAAAAAGCTATAAAAAAGAAGCTATAAAAATAACAAATAAATAGAAAGAAATAAATGAAACAAATTCCACACCCCAGTCTACATGTGTGCTCAATATTTTTTTGTCATCCTGGTGACATTAGAAAATGAACAAAAAGAGTGAGAGAGTAAAATCAATATTTGATATAAAAAAATATTTTATTCTGTTTCAGACTCTTAATCGTAATATCGATTTTTTTCGAATAAAACTCTTAGCGAGCTGTCTACCGCTAGGGGGAGTTTATACGTCTTTTCTTCGATATAGCTTCGAAGCTCACGTGAATGTTCACAAAGTGTCGTTACCCTTATTCGGATATATGACTTGTGAGCGTTCTGAAAGTCATCAATTCTTGATTGATTGAATGAATACGCACAAATGATTCATTATTATGATGAAACAGTTGTATGCTATTATCATTCGACAAGATCGAACAAGACAGCCCCCTGAAAGTTTTATTTGAAATATTTCGATTGAGGGTCTCAGTATTTACTACTAAGAATGGTTCGTGAATCTTGAAACTTGATATATATATATATATATATATATATATATATATATATATATATATACATATATATGTATATATATTGAAAATTAAAATTTTTGCATAAGAACAACATAACTCTATGAGCCAATTGAATTGAAAGCTCACTCAAAAATCTCCGAGAAAATCTTATATCTGAGAAATTCACAGAATTGTTGTTTGAACTCCTTTCCTACCACACCAGGTTGGAATAGGAAAGGTTAGGTTAGGTTGAGTAAAATTTCAGAAAAATTGCTATTGTTTTACATAAAATTCACAACTTGTGTGAAAATAAACTTGTCATTAATACCAATATATAAGAACAAAAAACTCTAAGAGCTAACTGAATTGAAAAATTTCTCACAAATCTCAAGAAAACTTATATCTAAGAAACAGAAGTCAGAAGTAGCTCTTTCTACCTTCTTTATCCCACACTAACTTTCTAGAGCAATTGAAAATGTAAAATTATATGAATCTTTGTCTTGAGAATATCCTTTGAGACTTCTAGAAATGACGCATCACTCCGAATCAATTATCCAGCAGTGAATAAAATTGTGTGAAACTGGGCCGAATATTCTTTTTGCAATTCATATCAACTTTTATCTAACAATTTATCTAAAGATCAATAAGAGACAGCCTTGTCTGATGTCATTAGGCCCTCAGGTAAATATGTCCATGACATCATGCAGAAAGTCAACCACAAATTCTACGAAATGAAAAAACGACAAAATATTGACAAAATCAGCCAGAGACGAATGGAACTTCTTACGTTTTATATATGATATATGAAAAAAATATTGAATTTAATATGTATTGAATGTTTGAAACAAAAATTCACTAAACCATTCACATTAAACATGTGATGTAAGTGATTTAGAAAAGACAAAAATTTTGACAGTTACATTTAGCGAAGTCGAAACACAAATCTCCAATATGTAGTAGACTTAGTGACTCTTGCACTTTTGAGGATATTCGTTGCTTACTTAATGAGAAGTTCGTACAAGAAAGAAATTGAACTTTATAATAGTCACAGGTCATCACAGACCAATTCAACCCATTTTTGCAGATTCTCAGTATCTTAATATTATCACATTAATTTAACAACATTTTGAATATTGCTCCACCTTTTTATTTGGTTTGACTAAAGACAAAATTAATCAATTACAAAAGTTACAGAATAGAGCCATGCGAACAATTTTAGAGTGCCATAGGTGTAACTTGTTAAAATTATGCTGAACCCTTTGAAACTAGTGTCTGTTAAACAAAGAATACTCTTTGTTTCATATATATTCATATTCTAAATTGAAAATAAAGTACTTCCATGTAATGTAATAAAAAATTTAACATATGTCAGTGATGTGCATGGGTATAATACTAGAAATACTGATAGTTTTTATAACCAAAGTTGTAAACTCTCTTAATCTAAAAATAGCATATACTACGACAGATTCAAGGCTTTCAATAATTTACCAAGTATATTGAAAACTAGTTACTAGTATTGAGATATTTGAGCGTGATCTAAGAAAGTATCTTCTAAATAATGAGATAGGTGTGTAATTCATTTGACAGTTCAAATTGACAGTTCAAAATATGTAGATTTTTTGTATATCTTCAGCTAAATAAATATTATTATTATCATAAAGATAATACCTCCTATCTATATGCAATTGATTTCAATAATTCCTGTTATTCCTACTATTACTTAATCACTCAATCATCTCCCTAACAAATATCTCCATTTAGGCAATTATTGTGTAGTAAGCTGCAGATATACATTTCCAATACTGCGCTTCAGATATCCTGATGATTCGCTGTATTATCAAAATCAGCTAACATCAAAATCAGCGAATGTTACCGGAACATTTGAATTGCCGAGCAAGATCAAACACAGTAGCAACAGTATTAGAACAGAATAAACAAGCACTTACACAAATACATTATGTCTGTTATCACATAACAGACAAACATAACACATAACAGATAACACATTTAAGGACTTACACAGAATTTGAATTTCAATTGGGAAGCGCTCAAATACTCATTTGCTGATATAAATGCATATATATATATATATATATATATATATATATATATATATATATATATATATATATATATATATATAGTACTAAATACTGCGAATCTTAATGAAAATATCGAAATATTTCGAATAAAACTCTGAGGGAGTTGTTTACACAAATGTTGCCAACGAGAAACGAACCTATTACTTTCGAGTGTGAATATTATCATTTTCGAAGCACACTTAATATTCACTCACGAATGTGATAGGTTGGTTCAGCTAGTCAATAATAAGATTTTAAAACGAAATATTGAAATATTTCAAATGATATGGTCAGGGAGCTGTGACCACAAATCTTTTCAACGAATACTCAACCTATCATTTTCGAAACACACTGTATATTCCTTCTCGAAATCAGAATGATGCAGCTGTTTAAATTTCACCTTACAAAATTGCAAAAGTGAGATTTCGTCCAAATATTGATAAATAAGTATTTGATGAATTGATACTAAACATCCTTATAAACTTTAAATTTAAAATTTTGTGCAGAGTATGCTGAAATGACCACACTTCAAATACACTATTCAATTTACTAATTGATTGGGCCCATACTTGATTTAACTTGATACTTGAAATTCAACAATAAAACTTGAATGAAACTAAGAAGTTTTGTAATTTTCACTTTCGTTCAGTCAAACATGACGATATTGTTTCCCCAACAAAGTGTCTCAATCAGATGTAGATGATCTAAATAAACTCAAGTTATAAGATGATAAACTGATGTTTATCACCTATATCTGGTGAAGCCACTGTGTTGGTGAAACAATATTGTCATGTTTGACTGAATTATAGTGAAAACCATAAAACTTCCTCGTTTTATTCAATTTACTATTCAATTTGACGAAAGACGGCTGAAATCGAGGATGATGAAAATCAGACCTATTTGGCAAATCAAAAATAAGTTTTGAGGCTGATGAATTCCTCAGTGCTTACAAAATAGACAAATAACGCTCATAATAATCTGAAAGATTCAGAAATTGGGATCGATGCAATGCTTAATATAACACACCCTCTATATCCATGTAAACCGTAAACAACGACATGAACGGAAAGGAATTAGAACGTCTATGATCGCAATTTGCAAATCAGATTGCTGATATTCTGTGCATGGTACTGAGAATTTTTGCAAGTAATCTATTGAATTCGACAACATTCAATATATGCATGTACTGATTTGCAATCCGCCTAATGCTTCGATTCAGCAGATTTCGGACTAATGTTGGGTAGATAACAGGGATTGAACTGTTTCAAAGGAACGAAATTAATGCATTCAGACAGATTCACATGAAGATGACAAAAGAGCACTACCGCATACTAGAGTTCAATCTGTTAACTTTGCCTCAGATCTATTTCCGGTAATTGACGATTCATTCCTATTGATGTTGAGGGTTATCGTGATTACTCTCTTCAAGTGTTTGCAAATATAGCAATATCATATCATATATAGGTAAATAGATGCTTTTATTTGTGTAGAATGTATCGAAAAGATTTTCATTAAGAGAAAAGATTACGAATTGAAGATCATATTATCGAAACGACCATCAAAAAAGTATCAGAAGATTCACCAAAGTAAGCTCATAAACTAGAACAAATTTAATTCTGATAATAGAAAAACACGAAAAACCTCACTTTACCAAATATACGAGGCCTTTCAGGCTACACTATTTCAATTACGAAAATTAGTGTAGCTGCCTTAGTATATGAATGGGAGGAAGTGAAAGTTCATTTAGGAATCTAAAAGGTAGAATATAAACTAATAATCCAAACATTTGAATTTTTGATCTACACTTTTATTGTTAATATAGCATGACGCGTTTCATCGTTATAAACGACTTCTTCAGATGCTACTGGATAACAATCTGAAGAATAGCATGACGAAAACGCGTCGTGCCATGTTATCAATAAAAGTGTAAATCAAAAGTTCAAGTATTTGAATTTTAGTTTATATTCAATTATAATGGATTTACATTAAGTAAACTCCAACACTATTCAATATCTAAAAGATACCCTACAAGAGGTCGTTTTGGAAATTCTAACACCTAATCATAGCTTTCAGATGAAAAAAGACTCTGTCAGGCCGAAACACAATGGCAACGCAGGGTTAACAACTCGTGGAATCTTTTCCCCCCGTAACGAAGTTGAAAAACCCCTAAAATCCCATTGAATTGTTATTAAAATTCGAAGAAGAAATATATATTAAGGTTTTATTTTGCAATTATAAGGTACTCAAGTGTTTTTTATCATTAAAATTAAAATATTGAATATTAATTATTGTTTAATATTATTAAAATATTATTTTCTTATCATTAAATTTTTCATTCCTCCTTGGAAATGAGAATATTAGGTATTGTTTATAGGGTATTATTTTACACCAAAATTATATTATTTATTTACTAATTATAAAATTTTTCATTCACCAACCTACATTAAGAAATAGTATTGAATATTGTCATCATGAAATGGATTTTTTTATTCAAGATAGAAATCAAAATTGATTTCAGTTATTTAAATTATGATATGAAATATTTTGGAATACTTTAAAAATACCCCTAAGATTACCCCTGAAAATTTGAAGCCCCTAAAAATCCCACCAAACATTTTGTCCCCCTAAATTTATGGGGAAAACTCCCAAGTTGTTATTCCTGTGGCAACGTAAATTTATATCAATAACAACCTAACCTAACCTTACCTGTGCTAACTTCACCTTACCTAACCTAACCTTTCCTATTCTATCCTAACCTCAACTAACATGACCTAACCAAATAATTCTATTCTAGCACAAAAACTAATGAAATATGCATTTGTATAATATACAGATTTAGTCAGGCATCAGTGACAAAGGATTTATACCATACTGAAATTTTTATGGTGCATGAAATCCAGTCTCTAAAAAACCTATGTAGTCAATATTTCAGGTTACATGGTATAAAACATAGATATCATTTAAAATATAAAAACAACTGAAAGTAAGACGATTTTCGTTTATCATAACTGTGATTATGAGTTTTCATTAGGTGGAAGACATATTTACACCGAACATATTTCAAGTTTTTATGGTACATAAAATCCGGTCTCTGAAAAGAACTCCTGTACTTAATATTTAGGGTTGCTTGAGATATACTGAAGCACCTTGAGAGTTACTCAAGTGTTGATATCTATTTCGAGTATCTGTATATAGGAAATGATGTCGTTAGGAATCTAAAATTAGAATATTAATGGAAATAATACCATTGTCTTATTCATCAACTCAATGTTGATGTTCTTCTTCGAGTAACTCTTTATAGATAATCGTTTATCTTAACTGTCATAATGAGTTTTCATCAAGTAGGAGCTCTATCCATACAAAACATATTTCAAGTTTTTATGTTGCATAAAATCCGCTCTCTGAAAAAAGTTCTGTGTATTCAGTATTTAAGGTAGCATGGGATATTTATCTACTAAAGTGTTGATGTACTTCTTTGAGTAGCTCTTTATAGATAATGATCGGTAGGTATTCAAAATGAGAATATAACTGGAAATAAGACGATTGTCGTTTATCTTAACTGTCATAATGAGTTTTCATTAAGTGGAAGCTCTATCCATCCAAAACATATTTCAAGTTTTCATGTTGCGTAAAATCTGGTCTCTGAAAAAAGTTCTGTGTACTCAGTATTTAAGGTAGCATGAGATATTCATCTACTTCAGTGTTGACGTCCTTCTTCGAGTATCTCTTTATAGATAATGATCGTTAGGTATTCAACATGAGAATAAAACGGGAAATCATAATGAGTTTTCATCAAGTGGAAGCTCTATCCATCCAAAACATATTTCAAGTTTCTATGTTGCGTAAAATCCGGTCTCTGAAAAAAAGTTTTGTATACTCAATATTTAAGGTAGTATGGGATATTCATCTACTTCAGTGTTGACGTTCTTCTTCGAGTAGCTCTTTATAGAAGATAATGATCGTTAGGTATTCAACATGAAAATCAAACTGGAAATCATAATGAGTTTTCATCAAGTGGAAGCTCTATCCATACAAAACATATTCCAACGTTTTTATGTTGCATAAAATCCGATCTCTAGAAAAGAACTTGTGTACTCAATGTTTGAGGTTACATAAGATATACAGCTACTCAACGAATAATGTCAAAACGTCTATCAGAGAAGCAACTAGAAAAATTCCTTTTGATGTTCTCCACCGAAAGCTTCAAATAGCGCTTCGAAATGCGTGAACTCGATCCCTTTTCAAGCAGTTGGATATCTAATGTCAGTCATACATTAGATAGAAAGCTATTTAACAATCATGAATAGCCACATTCGCCGAACTTCTGGATACCATTTTCGATGTGACTAAAATCGGTTCGAATATCGGAGACAGATATTGAATTCCGTCGGATTCCACATGTGGCAGAAGTTGAAAATCCCGAAAATCGGATGTGAAGGACGGATAGAATGTGAAATAGAATTTGAAATTTCAGAAATATTATGGTGAGTTAGGTATTTATCAGAAAAATAAAATAATGAATATTCTATACCTTAAAGTGAATATTTTTTTGAGGTGTTTTTAGAAGTCATGTGGTTACGGATATCCGTATCCGTATCCGCGAATATCCGAGACAGATACGTATCCCTGTAAGTATCGGTTACTGTTTGGCGGATCTTTTACGGAGCTACGTGTTGAAAAAGTGAATCTGTTAAAACTAACATTTCAGCAAAAAAATAGTCTATTTTCAATAATTGGCACGTAGGTTTCGTGAAACCTCTTATCTCTGGGTGAAACATTATGTTAAAAACAATAAATTAAAATTTCACTGAATATATTAAAAACGCAATTTTCGAGAACTCAAAACTAGAGTTTTTAATATATTCAGTGAAACTTAAGTCAAGTGTGTTAATTTCAATTCAATCTTTTTAGTCTATTTTTATTGATTTAGGGTTTGTATCATCTCACATTGAAGCTTTTTCCATGTTATTTTTGAAAACAGTGTGTTTAAGTTTTTACCTCTTGTAAAGATATTTCCGGCCGTGATATTTCGTCGATAATCTTTTTTGCAAATCCTTCTTCAAAGAATAATTCATATTTTTGAGTATGTTTCCTCTGTAAATGCTTTTTAGAAGTAGTTGTGCCTTCAACCTCACGGAAATACTTCCAATCACAATTTTTACACTCTGCAAATTAGTCATTAATTTTCGCAAAATAATTCCAAATTACACTACTAAACTTCTTTGTAGCCATTTTTTGAACTCATGTTCCAAACGCAAACGTTATTTATGCTGCCCAGTGTCACACTACAGTATAAAAAAAACAAAAGAAAGATTCGCTGTGCAATGCAAGTCGAAACATGTATCAAAGTCGCGCGCACCGACACCTACTGCGTAAGAAAGTTAAGATCCGTATCCGTATCCCCGGATTTTGACACCAAAATCCGTATTCAGATCCGTATCCGCGGATATACATTTTTAGCTATCATTTAGTTATCAGAAAGTAAGTAAGTAGGCTTATTTATGTTATAAACGTATGTTGAACAACAGTAAAAAGAATACAATTATAAAATAAAATATTGAACATCACACGTGAAGAAATCAGAATATAAAATATGTCAAGCAATGAAGCTATAGAATAATATTCTCATTCTACGGGAAAAACCCCGCACATCACAGTTGATTATAAAAAAAAAGGAACACAAAGAGGAAAAAGAGCAGAATACAACATCAGATGGAGTTAAAGTCAATTCCAAAGTAGTCATCTATAGAATAGATGATTTTGACTATCCAAAATTTCTTAATGATCTTCTTAAAGTTTAATAGTGGCATATCACGAAATCTCACAGGCAGTCTATTGAAGAACTTCCAGCCTGAAGTTGGAAGCATTTCGAGATTTGGACAGCCTGAAAGAAGACGATCTAACATCACTTCCTCCCCTGGTGTTATAGGAGGAGGAATCGCTATTTCGAGTGACACAATGAACATTTGATCTGGCATCGAGTAAACACTCGTAGATATAAAGCCCCGGAAACGACATTATTTCAAGGTCCCTATATTCCCCTCGACAGCAAGATCTGTAGTCCAGTCCAGCCACAATTCTCACCATGCGACGCTGGATCCCGAATTTTTTATCTCTACTCCTAGCGTGACCCCAGCAGAGTAAGCCATACCTCAGGCGAGACTCCCAAAGCGCAAAATATGCTGTTCTCATAACAGGTAAAGAGACTGATGATGATAAAGTCCTCAAGACGTATGCACCTCTGCTCAATGCCTTAGACAACTCTTCAACATGAACAGACCATGGAATCTAGATGATTTCCAAGAAAGTTTGCAGTAGTATAATCTCCAGTTCTCAGGCTAAAAATAATTATCTTGATCTTATCGTTGTTCGACCACATATGGTTTCATACGAACCAACTCTGTGCTGTGCGCATTGCTACTTCCGAAAAGATCTCCACTGCCTCAATGTTTCTGCCACACACAGAAAGTGTAGTATCATCAGCAAATTGATCCCTCACAATTCAGTTAAAACACCGGGTATTATATCGATCAATTTTCTAGAGTTATTTTCAGCGCCTCAGAACATGGTATTCAGTCAATTAATCTGGCATTGCACCCATGATTGCTCTAGGTATTTTCAGCCAACCAGAACATGAAATTCAGTTAGATTGTCTGATATTACGACTATTATTTCTCTCAAGCAGTTTTCAGTATTTTTGAACATGAAATTCAGTTATTTCAGCTACTAATGGTACTAATTGGTAGGTACTGATAAAAGGGGTATTCATTTCGATGTGTTCTCATTCTATCAGAACGTGACACATCGATAATAATCCAGATACTGAACCCTGAAACAAAGTCAAAACGGAAAAGTATGTTTGCAAACAGTTTGTAACATTTCAAAATGAAAAACTTCATATATTCGGAGAATCAGTCATTCATTGCGATGATCACAACTATTTTGAAGGATTTTAATCCTCGATTTCAAGACTTTCGGCTTTCACGTGCCTCACAGGGGAATTTCAACTTATCCCAGATATTATATAGCAGAGGGATTAAGATCTGTGGAGGCCCTTTCCAAGTCATCAGGCCCGTGGAGGCGGTTCCCATGGCGATGATTTCCGTTATGTCCTAATAACTTCCTGACAGTTCTTGCTGTGCATCTATTTCTGTAATTCGTTATAGAGATGTTCGCGGACTCCATTTTTATCATCATTGTTCTAGGAGCGGTGCTCCATTGGATCTTCAGTTTAACGCTGATTCCGTACAACCCAAAAAGACGTTGTGTGACAAGCCAAATAGGTACAACAAAAAGACCAAAACAAGAAAAATATACGAGAGAGTTCAATAGAATAATCGATTCATATTCTACATCAATGTTTCCAAATGCAAAATGAATATATTTTAGAATTAATGATTTTTTGTATTTTCGCCCAATTTTCTGGTAAAATATTTTCAATAATTCCAAAATTTCAAAAAGGTATCACAAAAAATGCGTGGTTATACACTTCAAAATTAATGCATAATCACAAATCATAACAGTTTAATGTAGTAATACTTTCGATCCCAAGTAAGATATTTTAACTCTCAAATTGACCTTCTTTGTAATTATTCAAGAAGTTATTGGTAGGTATATAACGTATAATTTTGGAATATTCATAGAATCATCGCTATCAATAATTTTCAAATACTCACATCAATCTGTCAGTTATCAATGATAATTAATCTATTTTAAATATTTAATAGTGTTGGCAATTATTTGATGAAATCCATTATTATTGAATATCAACTTAAATTCAAACACTTGAACTTATTATTTACACTTTATTGACTAAATAGCTCATCGCGTTTCGTCGTTACCAACGACTTCTTCAGATTCGAACAGAATACTAACTAACAGAATACTATAGTACCAGTTAGTATTGTGTTAGCATGTGTTAGCATATGTTAGAATGTGTTAGCATGTTCTGTTAGCATCAAACACTTTGCAGTGTCATCAATATCGTTTTTTTTCTCGTTACGATGTTGAAATTCATACATCAGCAACAAATTTATAAATAAAAAAAATAAAACTAACTCTATGCAATGCAATGTCAACCCTGTAATATTATTCGAAATTATTCAGGAGAATGAATGAAATTTTGCCATACTGAATATAAATATACATAATGAATTATACCGAAATTCCTAAGACAGTGCTGTCAGTAAATACAACAGGAGGTTATGGTACAGAGTCCATTGATTCCCCTACTTTTTCATTGTTTGCAGTGATCCAATGAAAAAGATTTCCTAGGTTAAACGTTTATATTATTTGAAACTCCTTCTCAAATCCCAGTGTCACTGAAATTCACACTGTGGTAACGCTTAGTTATCTAGAATGTCAATCAACTGCACAGTGAGAGAAGCCCTTCTAATGATTAGGAAGCCTGTCCAGCATAAAGAGAAGAGTAGTTACAACAAGGAACCGAATAAACACGATAAGATTTACATTCAGTTGGAATGGAATCCTTGACAGAACTGAGATATCTTCCTATTTGTAATACCCGCCGTAAATTATTTTGTTTATGTTGGATATTATGTGATGACACATTCAGGTTATACCAGGACCAGATGACACAAACCTCCAACTTGCTCCAAAGCTGAAAGATACATTTGAAGGACTTACTCCCATAAGGATTTCAGAGAATGTCAAAAAATAATGATACAATATTTATATCTGCTGTCATTAATACTATCTACAAATTTTTGCGGATGAAAGGTCTGTCATATTTGTCAATATTTCTTTTCCTCAGTCTACAATTTATATGTTTCCATCATTCAATTCCTACATTTCTGTTTTTCTTATTCAGAGAAGTTATTTGGGTGTCTGTATACTTTCTTATTATATGTTATACTTTGTTTAACTTTCAATTCCTGTATTCGCTATTTTCAATTTAACGAAATTCAAACCTCTATTACTGATGGAATTATTGCTTTGCATTTTCTGCATCTTAAATTTTCCGAAAACAATTGAGTGGTGACATTATATTATGAATTCAGCAAAAATATATCGAATAGATATATCCAAAAATTATCACAAAGTACTAAGTATGTTCATCTAAATGTTATATTGCAAGTTTTAGAATAACCATTGCAAGATATACCAAAAAAGGCAAAATTGTGGAGAACTTATTAATCTCCATAAGTTTCACTTAACAAATCCAATTTTTCTTCTGCATAAAATGGCAAACTTAAAAAGCCTCAAAGTAAAATAGTTTGGTACGTAAATATATTATAAACTTTGTTAATTTCGGAATAATGTTCAGTATGATTTGTTTTCATATTTTCACATCTTTTACGTCCAGATCAGAAACATGAATATAATTAATCTTTTTGATAATGATCATTTGTTTCTCTGAATTTTGATGTATTCATTTCTTCTACAAACTCTGAATCATCACAGATATCATTTTCTTGTAAATATTTGATTTAATATTCTCAATTTTCACCCAGGTACTACGAGTTCCCTTACTGTTGCTTCCATCAAATATTAACCCACCATTTTATACTTATATGGTAAACTAATAATTTATATTTATATGGCATGCGTAGAGATAAACACCTTTTTCATTTTGCAATCAGAATTAGCAAATTATACCAAAACCGGCAGAAAATTTCTGGAATATAGTCCTAGATTGTACTATATATTATATAGTATAATCTACTATAAACCATATACTATATACTATATGCTATATACTATATACTGTATACTATATACTATATACTACATACTATATACAATATACCATATACTATATACTATATACTGTCTACTATATACTATATATTATATACTATATACGATATGCTTTATACGATATACTATATACCATATGCTTTATCATTATATACCATTTTTGCGAGTAGTACACCATATTTTATTATCGACAAATTCATTAAATATTAGATGGTGTTACTGGAGTAAGTTCTATAATTTCTAGAAGTGTACCATCAAAAGACTCCCCACATTCATTCATCTCATAACGAATACATAAACAATTCAAGTTCGACACTGACACTATTGAATTGGTGTATTTTGTTTCCATGGTGTCATTTAATTCAAAAGATATTATGATTAGAGCGCAAGAGGGAAGACGGATTATTAATCTCTCATCATTATTCATTAAGAGAATATTATATGTATATCCTAATCCTACCAACATCGTTAATATTTTGCTAGTATTATTTATGAACATAGATGAAAGCTGATACGTATTCTCGTTTCCAACCATAAATAGAAATTTTCAACTGATTTTCGAAGGATTGCCATCTACGTCTGTCTAATTCTTTCAATTCACTAAAAATGTTGACAAAATGCAACATTATTCCCACATTCATAATATGTGTATGTTCATAAAGAACAGTATTTCAATTTTCCAAGATATAAATAATATCCAATGAAGAAACACTAATGTGTTTCAGTTCAAAATCTCTCCAAATATTTCGAATTCAAAAGATATATATAATATGACAAACATATGGTCATCACAATCTTCGGAAATATACTCCTAATTTTCCAGGCGTAGTACAAAATTTTGTGCTTATTATCTACATGACTGTTGCATAACGAATCTCATCTTGTGTAATCTTGATATAAATACGAAAAATCAATGAAACTAGTGCACAAGAGTTCCGGTTCTTAAATTGAAACTTGATATGATACATTGATATGAATGTCAATTAATTTGATTAGATTTTTGGTTTGGTACTTCTTCTAATGCTGAATGGTTTCTCAGTAGTGTATGTTGCTTAATTTCATTTTATTTTCAACTTTCACATGCCAAAAAAAAATTATAGAATTATTTTATTTTTACTAAGAATAATATTCCTTATATTGGCGACTACCGCGAAGTACTAGTGTTGATATATTTATTGAATACATACTTCATCGAAATCCAGACAGCAACATTTCTCATATGCTCACATCGAAAATGATTCTCTAACAAATTCAATCAACAGATGCACCTCATAACAAACTATATAATTCATAAAACACTCAGAAATCCTTTAACTCGTCCGGTTAAGTCACTGTTTTCCTAGACGCCGGGAAAACTGAATGCGAATTGCACATTGGGTCGAGAAAATTTCGAATAGGATAACGGCACTGCGCAGTGGAAGATGAGTTATCCGATCACGCAAAGAGGAGCCTTCAAATTCCACTGAATTTGGGAAACCAGCATGAGATCTCTTCCCGACTTACGTATACGATGAAAATGAAATTGGGAAAGCTGTAACGGAATCTCACTACCACTTTTTGATATAAGGGATGAACAGATATTCGAATGAAAGGATTGTATTGAATAAAAGAAAAACTTATTCAATTAAATTAAACTCTTGGCTCAATGTTTCACCATTTTTTTGACAATAAATAGTCAACATGTTTCGAGCGTTAACTCATTTTCAAGACTAAACTACTATAAGTAACGTACAACAAATTTATATCTATACAATGGATGTGAGTAGGGAGTATAATTGAAAATCTACTTGTTCATTTACGATTTCTTCTTTTTTCTTCCAAGAACTGCTTATTTCAATTGTTTCTAAAAGGTCTAAATGGTTTCCCTTCATTACCTGCGTGTAGGCATTTGGTTTTCTCAAAGTCTATGAAGTGGTTGGAGTTAATAAAATGTTCTGAGAATCCGGTTTTATTAACATTGTACAAAATCGACCTTTTATTTTCGTCAACCCGAGTTTTTATTTTTCTACCTGTTTGGCCGATATAAAACGCTGGACATCATTAAAAAATTTTATAAATCCGGCTTTTGTCTTCAACATTTATCTTTTCTTCATTATTCATTAAAAGTGACTTAATATTTCTTTTTTTAGTACAAATGGTTTTTATATCTTTTTTCTTTAATCATTCGCAAATTTTTTCGCTGAGTTGAGGTATGAAATTAATAAAATTATATTTTTGTTTGCTTTTTATAATTTGAGATGGATAAATTGAATTTAAAAAAATTATCCGTTGCTTTTTTCTTATAAGATTATTCTTTCGCAAATTTTTTCGCTGAGATGAGGTATGAAATTAATAAAATGATATTTTTGTTTGCTTTTTATAATTTGAGATGGATAAATAGAATTTAAAAGAATTTGCCGTTGCTTTCTTCTTATAAGTTTATGAGAAAAAAGCAACGAAAAGTTCTTTTAAATTCAATTCATCCATCTCAAATTATAAAAAGCAAACAAAAATATCATTTTATTTATTTCATTCCTCATCTCAGCGAAAAAATTTGCGAAAGATTGAAGGAGAAAGAGATAAAAACCATTTGTACTAACAAAAGAAATATTGAGTCGTTTTTAGTGAATAATAAAGAAAAGATAAATGTTGAAGACAAAAGCGGGATTTACAAAATTTTTTTGTAATGAATATCCAGCGCTTTATATCGGCCAAACAGGTAGAAAAATAAAAACTCGGGTTGATGAGCTTAAAAGGTCGATTTTGTATAATGTTAATAAAGCCGGATTTTCAGAACATTGCATTAACTCTAACCACTTCATAGACTTTGAGAAAACCAAATGCCTACACGCAGGTAATGAAGGGAAACGTTTAGACCTTTTAGAAACAATTGAAATAAGCAGTTCTTGGAAGAAAAAAGAAGAAATCGGGAATGAACAAGTAGATTTTCAATTATCCTCCCTACTCATATCCATTCCATAGATATAAATTTGTTGTACGTTCCTTATAATAGTTTAGTCTTGAAAATGAGCTAACGCTCGAAACATGTTGGCTATTTCATATTATCGAATAAATCGTGAACCATTAAGCCAAGAAATTAATTTAATTTAATATTCAATTATGTTTCACCAAGAGTTAAGCGAGAATTTAATCTCAGTTATTCAAATGAAAAAAACTTGACTTTGTTTCACAGAATGATATTGTTGCTCAACAGTTATTTCGTAGTTTTACCCCTAACAACCTTTCAAAACCCCTCGTTCAACTTTGTGATTGGGTTAATTTAGTTTAATCCCATTGCAGGGCAGGATAGAAACTTTATCACTCAAATTTTTGTGAAAATTACCGCCCAATATTATTGATTGTCCTCTCTTGTCTGCTTCGATGTTTCGTGTTCCTCGGAACAATTCTCGTACTACAGAATTATTCCACCTGAAGACCCCAAGGACCAACTCGCTAATACAATCCCCCATTTGATTTATGGACTCTACATTCAATGCCAATGCCAATCATTGTGACCTTCACTATGACTCCATAGAATTTTTTATCAGAAGTTACGTGAACAAGTGGAATTGACTAAAATGAATTGAATCAAATCAAATTGAATTCTTTGTAATATTTCATTTAATTTTATTATTCAGTAATTAGTTAGTTTTTCAGTTTTTCAGATTATATTCAACACTCTTATATATTTCTTTTAATTATATTTAATCAGTTATTCAGTTATTATTCAACAAAATGTTATTTTCTATAATTGGGTATATTATACCTGTTCAGAATGAAGCCGTTTTTATATATGATAATAATAATAATAATAATAATAATCTTTTTTCATCCTTTTGGACATATAGAAACGAATGTATAGGACACGTCAAATTACAAAATAATCAGAAATCCCAATCATTGAATCTTCTATTGAGGATTTCTTGTGCTGTATTCGTGAAAATTAGACAATTTCACTAAATTACTATGGTTTTCCTTCAAATACAATAAACTCTTGAATATGTTCATACAGGGAACCGTCAGTATCCTATGTTCCATGAATACCGGCCTACAGGAGAAACGAGGATTCAGAATAAATATCATACGGATAATAGGTTTTTGGCACACTACTTTATTTATATTAGAGAGACCCCACAGATATATATTTTAGGATGAGTGACTGTAGCATAAGGCATAGCAAACATTTAGGGAGACAATATTTCATTTCACTTATTGCGAAGTAAGGTGTACTCAATTTTTTGCATAATGCATCAATATGTTGATACCATCTCAAATTACAATCAATTTATACACCAAGGAACTTAACATGATGCTTAGAGGTGATTAATATACTACCAAGTTGTATAGACAATGTCCGATTTAAGATTTTAATGCCAAAAATTATACAATCAGTCTTCTCAATATTTAAAAACAAGGCATTTTTATGACACCCACCTGTAAAGCTGAAGAGTAATGAAGATACAGCTAGCAAGATTGTTAGGACACGTTGGTGGAATGACGGAAATAGATGGGTAAAACGTGTTTTGAAAGGTGAAGAAGGTGGTAAGAAAAAGGAGATCGGAAAAAGTTGTTACAAGAGAACATAATCAAGTAATTGAAATTAGTTGAACTGCAGAACTGGCAAAATGAATCGACAAATAGACAAAGAAGCGGAAAAGAAGAGTAAAATATCTGGAAGCCCTGTGTTTCTGAGCCTGTAAAGCTGAGATGATAATATCGAATCAACCTCGTCAAATAAATGAAATTTATTGTGTACAAAATATTAAACTGAAGACAAAAAGCAATCATCTTCAGGGTATATAGAAGTAGTTAATATTTATTCACTGATTCTATTGACATTTTCACTTCAAATCATCTCAATAGTAGAATAATTGAACATAATTGCCAAAATTTGTGTCGTGTAAATTCTATTAATCGCGTTTATACATTTTTCGAATAATGAGTAATCAAATATGGATACACATACGGTAAATAACAAAAACTCAAGATCTCCATTTGAAATTTTTCAGAAATTCTGAATGCATCAGTTTGTCAGAATTTCAATTAGTTAATTGATATTTCAATAATATGAACGAATCAATAATATTCAAAGCGCTGCACAAACCTGCTTTTTTGATCTTACGTTCTGACCAAGGTAAATTTTAGGACAACTTTATAAGCTTCTGTTTTATACGTTTTACTACACTTCCATTAAAATAAAATATATAAATTATATTTCCAACGTGCCTCGATAAAACTCACACCTAGGCAATTTGAGACTTTTTAATGTTGAAATACGATCTTTTATTATGGCTTGGATAATGTCTTATATGCTATATCTACACAATTTTTTTTCGAACTGAAGCTCCATAGCAATGAAGTTTTTATAGCTAGATTGTCCAGCTTTCGCTTAGCATCAAATTATAATAATAATAATGAGTTCTTTTTTCTCAACAGGTATGATATCTTATTACAGAAAATAATAACCTAATGTTGAATAATAACTGAATAAGAAAAATGAAAAAAATATAACAAAGAGTTCATCTAATCTAAAGAAACTGAAAAAGTAACTAACAACTAAATAATAGAATTGAATGAAATATTACAAAGGACTCAATATAAATCAATTAATTTCAGTGAATGTCCTTTGTTTACATAACTCCTATTAACTTATATGGAGTCAAAGTGTATGTCACAATTAATGCTAACAGAATACAAAATTCAGTTCTTATATCAGAAGTCAGCATCTGAAGAAGTCGTTTGTAACGATGAAAAGCGTCATGCTATGTTGACAATAAAGTGTAAATCAAAAGTTCAAGTGTTTGAATTCAAGTTTATATTCAATTATAATGGATTTACATCAAGTAGACGCCAACACTATTAAATATTGTCACCATTATTACCAACTCTATTGAATGTAGACTCCATAAACCAACTGGGGGATTGTATTAGTGATGTGGTCCTTGAAGTCTCTAGGTGGAATAATTCTGTTGTAGGAGAATTTTGCCTAGGAACTCGAAATTTCAGAGCAAACAAGACAGGAGGACAATCAATACTATTATGCTGTAATTTGCACAAAACTTTTAGTGATAAAGTTTCTCTTCTGCTCTGCAATGGGATTAAAATAGATCGACTCAATAACTCGTTATGATTGACTCCTCTCTATGGATAAACTTTATCCTCCCTCCAAACTGAGAATTTCAAGAAACTTCTCTGAATGGCCTCAAAATGACATTAATAGCAAGTGTAAGTAGGATTCAAGATGTTGTTGCCATACGCCAACTTGTTACGGATTAGAGTATTAAACAGTGCTATGAATGTTGAGGAATCATTAAAATATTTGCCATTTCGTATAACGAATTCATATATTTTCGAGGCAGATGAAATATGTTTGGTGATGAGTGGAATGAAGGAAAGTTTCAAAGTTTGGAAGCTGACCAGCGACGCTAAAATCACAATCAAATACGAATGTTATTCTGAGAATGACAACTAAGCATAAATCTTGGCATAAGATCTTAACCTGCTGGATTCCAACTGAAAAAAAGAGGTAAACCTTACAAACGATATTTAACTATTAACAACCAACATTCTACACAAGGAAATCGGTGGATGATTCAAATCACTTCAACAGAAAATTTCATTGCTTCATTTGTGTATACTCTTATGCTCTACTTTCTTCCACTCTTGCTCGAGATTTCAATAGAGGACAAAATTGCCAATGACACAAGATTTTCTCCAGTGTTACATATTTGCAAACTCGTAGAAGTGTTTTCGATTGGTTTCTTTGAAAATTATTCACTTCCACTTATCTGACTTTTTCCACCCAAAACATGTACAACATAAAATAGAAAATGAGAGATGAAACAAAAAACATTTTTCGTATTATAAATATATATCAAATAGCCACCTCCATAGCTAGGGCTGAAAGTGAAGATGGGTAAATAGAGAAACCTTGGTCAGAATGCAGGGTGAAACTTGGACGTTTGTGATAAATTATGAATTTTGTGTTCCTAAAAAATGATAATATAACTCATTGTTGGTAAAACTACCTACACAGTATAAAAGCTCAAATAAATAAATGAAATAAATTAAAAAAATAAAATTCATTGAGAAACATTCCTTACAATGTAAAATTACATCCATTCAATTGATACAATAATTACAACTAAGAAAAATGCTCTCAAAAGGATTGAATTCAGTTTTGAATTCCGTTCTTCTATTCAGGCTTCGAGAAATAATATTGGTTCGAACAAAAATATTGGTTAAATTTATATTCACAATAACATTCAACTTTATTTGAAAAGAAAAGAAAATACCTCAGAAATATCAAATATTTGAGACAATTTCACATGGTAAAGGACATTTGTGACGAAAAAATATACAAACATATTATACAAAAAATTTATTCATACATTATTGCCTACATTCGAATCATCGAAGTACTCTGCCACACTATAGTATGCCTTCCTTAAGAGCAGAGATTCAACTCTTCTTTTGAACAAATGAGCTTTCAGATCTTTCAAATTCGATGGTTAATGATTGAAGATTTCAATACTGTGATAATAGAGAGAGTGCTCAAATTTGACTGTTTAATGCTTATGAATAAGTAGCATATGACTCTTTCTTGTTGAATACTCATGATTACTATTCAATTTAATAAACCTATCTTTATTTTCTTCAACATATAACAAACATCTATAAATATATAATTACGGTAATGTGATTATATAATTATTAGTCAAGATAGGTTTTTTATAATATTGAATATTAATCGAAGTATTCGCTTCTGTGTAATAAACACCCTATTTATTTAAGTACAGCAGCCCTACAGGAATATTATAATTTAGATGACTATATACAGGACTGTTATACACATTCATAACACAGTTTCTAAGTACGATGTTCTTAATTCTAGAGATTGCAAAAAATGAGGTACTCAATTTCTTACATAAAACATCAATGTGTGATGTCGATCTCAAATTTCTGTCAACATATATTCCAAGAAACTTTGTTTTTTGTGATGATGTGTTGTCCCCATATTTAACATCCAAGGTACTTATTCCATTTCCCTTCAGACAAAAATGAACACATACAGTTTTGTCAACGTTCATCATCAGATTGTTCATTCGACACCAATTTACAAA
Organism: Henosepilachna vigintioctopunctata; assembly: GCA_030704895.1. Taxonomy (NCBI): domain Eukaryota; kingdom Metazoa; phylum Arthropoda; class Insecta; order Coleoptera; family Coccinellidae; genus Henosepilachna; species Henosepilachna vigintioctopunctata. The sequence goes on from JARQZJ010000065.1 coordinate 4,435,581, forward strand.
CTTCAGTCCTGTCAGAAACACCCACCGAAGAATCAGAAATAGTGTCACCAAAAATCGGAACAACTTCGCAGGCAGATTATTTATAACCAATATTAATAGAATATATCCGAGTACATGGCCTTGCGGCACCCCAAAAGCAATGTCACGTCTCTTAGAATAACTCTCTCCTATTTTCACTACCATTGTACTTTCTTCAAAATAACTACGTAAACCAATAGATGAAATATGTGGAAATTTAAATTGTATTCATATAATTCTAGTCCTACTATTTGTTAGTTTTTCATTCTTTGCTGGCTAGCCAGTCTTATTTTTCGTCACCCATTTTTGTTTCGTGAATTCCAGAAATTCCCAGTTGACTATTTCCGTTTTTCAATTTCTCCACAAATCAACTGCTATTAAAAGCAATGATTATTCTCATCGATTATTTTGAAACTGCTAATCGATGGAAATTCATTTTTCAATAATGAATTGATAGTTTCTTATCGGACACAAAGTGTAGCGAATTATCTCTACGTTCTTGGTTTCAGGTTAAAGCGCCTGATCAAACTCCAACTCGCTATAAGGCCCTAAGGAGTCCGAATTACCACATTCCTAAATATTCTCCCTCTCAGTTCCTGACAGTTCTAAAGCTTCCACTGAAAACCACACAAAATTCAAAGAGGCATTACCATTCCGAAACTGTCGCTTTGCTCTTAAGTTTTCATGTCAGCAAACCATTTAATTTAGAAAAAAATTTATTCCGTTCCAGAATTCTTTGCACGAATTGAATTAGTGAAGAATGAGGTTATGAAATTTCGTTGCTCACGTGATTTGTTTCAATTTGCCGAAACTGCCTAAAATGGAAAAATTTACTCTGACAAAACTGTCCTTATTGAAAATATGTATCATCTGTCGTATTCTCTCTGAATATGTGTATATAGGGCGAATAAAATCCATCATAGAATCATCAATGAAAAACACTTGACTGATTTTGAAAATCTAGAGAAACAACTTCTAGTTATTCAGTTGGAGGATATTATAAGTACCTACTTCATTTCTAACTATTCTCTTCTGGAGCAATGAATATTTTTGGGATTCAAAAGAACGTTTATAAATTATGAAAGAATTCAGATTATTGATGATGATACTGAAATGCATTTTTAAAGCTAGAAATTTTGACTTTACTTTGTCTTTATAATTACGAATGCCTCATTCATTGTCATAAACTGAGAACAAAAATAACCATGTTAAATCAATTTCAGATTTTCTCATATATGATACGAGAAATGAACAATATCTTCGTACAGACTGCTGCAGTTTTATAACAGGTTACCTCTTCAGGTGAAGAACGCTGATCAAGCCAACTTTAAGAGACATAATAACGGGTTTTATTACGAAAGAACTACTACTCATGTAATGAATATTCAACAGATTATGTACTGGATATTTAATAACCTATTTTATTCTACTTTTGTTTTCTTGTTTCTTCTAATTTCAACACCTTTTGTATAAGTATATGCTACGAATGTAACAATTTTAATTGCTTCAATAAATATCTTTCGATCCATCAACATACAGAATACTAAATAATTCTCAGTTGATTCATTTATTTATTTATTTATTTATTCATTTAACATACAATGTTCTACAGGACAGGTCCTAATTACACAACAGGAAACACAACAGATACTGAAAACAAAATTGGTAGTACAAAAGTTTTAAAGTTTCAATTTTGTAGTTTCAAATCTTAAAGTTCTAATTTTAGAGTTCTAATTTTAAACTTTATAAAGGATAATTTTTTAATGTTTAAAGTTATTGTAGATATCTCGCTAACTTTATCTGAATTTTTGAGACTAACGTCCTTTCATTATAGAAATTTGCAAATTTCGCAGTATTTATACATTTTTCGAGTTTTTCATGTTAAATATGCCCAATTTTTTCAATTTTTCATCAATTCAAGTAGTAAATGAAATAAAAGATGCTAACATTAAGTTCAAAATAACGTTGAAGAATTCAATCCTCGCATTGTCATCTTACGTTTGTTTCCCAGCTGTTTCTCATGAAATTTAAATCGAGTAATTAATTATTAATATGGTGACTCGTTGTTTTTTGTGATGGTTCACGAAAAATGAGGAAATGTGTGAGCAATCAGCAAATTGGTGCTTACTAATTCATCTATTCAAACGAGTGCAGACAATCTTTCCTTAAATATTTCAACACATCTGAAAATATGTAAACGTAAACTGCGAATGAGTCTATTTTTTAAATTAACGGCTCTTTTTGTTTCTGCAAATTGAGAAATTTAGTTTTGACCGCATATTTGACGGTAATAAACCGATGCTGGTAATGAACGTATATAAAATAATATAAATATCATCTTAACAATGAAATAATTATTCTAAGAATTATATTTAATGCAGGCAAACTAAAATTAAGTAAAAGAAGAAACTTACGTTGAAAACCTACACATTTTTTTTATATAACAGCCGTTTACATATGTTTCAAGGTTATTGCCTATCGTCAGAACGGCGTAGTTCAAGTTAAAGATGAAAGTACTTGAAGAGATATATAAAAAATTAATATATAAAACACGAAACACAGTTTCGTACACGTTTTATACACCCAAAACATTTGGGAAGAGTCAACACAACGTTGCAGACGACAATGAAATACCGTCCGGCTATTATGAGACTTTTATAGCTTCTGGAACTACCCAGATAATCTTAACAATGAAATAATTATTCTAAGAATTATATTTAATGCAGGCAAACTAAAATTAAGTAAAAGAAGAAACTTACGTTGAAAACCTACACATTTTTTTTTATATAACAGCCGTTTACATATGTTTCAAGGTTATTGCCTATCGTCAGAACGGCGTAGTTCAAGTTAAAGATGAAAGTACTTGAAGAGATATATAAAAAATTAATATATAAAACACGAAACACAGTTTCGTACACGTTTTATACACCCAAAACATTTGGGAAGAGTCAACACAACGTTGCAGACGACAATGAAATACCGTCCGGCTATTATGAGACTTTTATAGCTTCTGGAACTACCCAGATAATCTTAACAATGAAATAATTATTCTAAGAATTATATTTAATGCAGGCAAACTAAAATTAAGTAAAAGAAGAAACTTACGTTGAAAACTTACACATTTTTTTTTATATAACAGCCGTTTACATATGTTTCAAGGTTATTGCCTCTCGTCAGAACGGCGTAGTTCAAGTTAAAGATGAAAGTACTTGAAGAGATATATAAAAAATTAATATATAAAACACGAAACACAGTTTCGTACACGTTTTATACACCCAAAACATTTGGGAAGAGTCAACACAACGTTGCAGACGACAATGAAATACCGTCCGGCTATTATGAGACTTTTATAGCTTCTGGAACTACCCAGATAATCTTAACAATGAAATAATTATTCTAAGAATTATATTTAATGCAGGCAAACTAAAATTAAGTAAAAGAAACTTACGTTGAAAACCTACACATTTTTCTATATAACAGCCGTTTACATATGTTTCAAGGTTATTGCCTATCGTCAGAACGGCGTAGTTCAAGTTAAAGATGAAAGTACTTGAAGAGATATATAAAAAATTAATATATAAAACACGAAACACAGTTTCGTACACGTTTTATACACCCAAAACATTTGGGAAGAGTCAACACAACGTTGCAGACGACAATGAAATACCGTCCGGCTATTATGAGACTTTTATAGCTTCTGGAACTACCCAGATAATCTTAACAATGAAATAATTATTCTAAGAATTATATTTAATGCAGGCAAACTAAAATTAAGTAAAAGAAGAAACTTACGTTGAAAACCTACACATTTTTTTTTATATAACAGCCGTTTACATATGTTTCAAGGTTATTGCCTATCGTCAGAACGGCGTAGTTCAAGTTAAAGATGAAAGTACTTGAAGAGATATATAAAAAATTAATATATAAAACACGAAACACAGTTTCGTACACGTTTTATACACCCAAAACATTTGGGAAGAGTCAACACAACGTTGCAGACGACAATGAAATACCGTCCGGCTATTATGAGACTTTTATAGCTTCTGGAACTACCCAGATAATCTTAACAATGAAATAATTATTCTAAGAATTATATTTAATGCAGGCAAACTAAAATTAAGTAAAAGAAGAAACTTACGTTGAAAACTTACACATTTTTTTTATATAACAGCCGTTTACATATGTTTCAAGGTTATTGCCTCTCGTCAGAACGGCGTAGTTCAAGTTAAAGATGAAAGTACTTGAAGAGATATATAAAAAATTAATATATAAAACACGAAACACAGTTTCGTACACGTTTTATACACCCAAAACATTTGGGAAGAGTCAACACAACGTTGCAGACGACAATGAAATACCGTCCGGCTATTATGAGACTTTTATAGCTTCTGGAACTACCCAGATAATCTTAACAATGAAATAATTATTCTAAGAATTATATTTAATGCAGGCAAACTAAAATTAAGTAAAAGAAACTTACGTTGAAAACCTACACATTTTTCTATATAACAGCCGTTTACATATGTTTCAAGGTTATTGCCTATCGTCAGAACGGCGTAGTTCAAGTTAAAGATGAAAGTACTTGAAGAGATATATAAAAAATTAATATATAAAACACGAAACACAGTTTCGTACACGTTTTATACACCCAAAACATTTGGGAAGAGTCAACACAACGTTGCAGACGACAATGAAATACCGTCCGGCTATTATGAGACTTTTATAGCTTCTGGAACTACCCAGATAATCTTAACAATGAAATAATTATTCTAAGAATTATATTTAATGCAGGCAAACTAAAATTAAGTAAAAGAAGAAACTTACGTTGAAAACCTACACATTTTTTTTTATATAACAGCCGTTTACATATGTTTCAAGGTTATTGCCTATCGTCAGAACGGCGTAGTTCAAGTTAAAGATGAAAGTACTTGAAGAGATATATAAAAAATTAATATATAAAACACGAAACACAGTTTCGTACACGTTTTATACACCCAAAACATTTGGGAAGAGTCAACACAACGTTGCAGACGACAATGAAATACCGTCCGGCTATTATGAGACTTTTATAGCTTCTGGAACTACCCAGATAATCTTAACAATGAAATAATTATTCTAAGAATTATATTTAATGCAGGCAAACTAAAATTAAGTAAAAGAAGAAACTTACGTTGAAAACTTACACATTTTTTTTTATATAACAGCCGTTTACATATGTTTCAAGGTTATTGCCTCTCGTCAGAACGGCGTAGTTCAAGTTAAAGATGAAAGTACTTGAAGAGATATATAAAAAATTAATATATAAAACACGAAACACAGTTTCGTACACGTTTTACACACCCAAAACATTTGGGAAGAGTCAACACAACGTTGCAGACGACAATGAAATACCGTCCGGCTATTATGAGACTTTTATAGCTTCTGGAACTACCCAGATAATCTTAACAATGAAATAATTATTCTAAGAATTATATTTAATGCAGGCAAACTAAAATTAAGTAAAAGAAACTTACGTTGAAAACCTACACATTTTTCTATATAACAGCCGTTTACATATGTTTCAAGGTTATTGCCTATCGTCAGAACGGCGTAGTTCAAGTTAAAGATGAAAGTACTTGAAGAGATATATAAAAAATTAATATATAAAACACGAAACACAGTTTCGTACACGTTTTATACACCCAAAACATTTGGGAAGAGTCAACACAACGTTGCAGACGACAATGAAATACCGTCCGGCTATTATGAGACTTTTATAGCTTCTGGAACTACTCAGATGATCTTAACAATGAAATAATTATTCTAAGAATTATATTTAATGCAGGCAAACTAAAATTAAGTAAAAGAAGAAACTTACGTTGAAAACCTACACATTTTTTTTTTTATATAACAGCCGTTTACATATGTTTCAAGGTTATTGCCTATCGTCACAACGGCGTAGTTCAAGTTAAAGATGAAAGTACTTGAAGAGATATATAAAAAATTAATATATAAAACACGAAACACAGTTTCGTACACGTTTTATACACCCAAAACATTTGGGAAGAGTCAACACAACGTTGCAGACGACAATGAAATACCGTCCGGCTATTATGAGACTTTTATAGCTTCTGGAACTACCCAGATAATCTTAACAATGAAATAATTATTCTAAGAATTATATTTAATGCAGGCAAACTAAAATTAAGTAAAAGAAGAAACTTACGTTGAAAACCTACACATTTTTTTTTATATAACAGCCGTTTACATATGTTTCAAGGTTATTGCCTATCGTCAGAACGGCGTAGTTCAAGTTAAAGATGAAAGTACTTGAAGAGATATATAAAAAATTAATATATAAAACACGAAACACAGTTTCGTACACGTTTTATACACCCAAAACATTTGGGAAGAGTCAACACAACGTTGCAGACGACAATGAAATACCGTCCGGCTATTATGAGACTTTTATAGCTTCTGGAACTACCCAGATAATCTTAACAATGAAATAATTATTCTAAGAATTATATTTAATGCAGGCAAACTAAAATTAAGTAAAAGAAGATAAATAAAAAATAAAAAAAGTTTCGTCATGACGAAATTTAAGGTGGCCCGAACAGATCTCCAAAATATTTATAGGTTGTCTTTGTAATATGTATTCATTCTTGATAATGCTGTAAAAGGCGAAACTAGTCGAATAAAGAATTGTTCAGTCAGTGATTTTTAGACAAGTTTTTATTATTACCTCTCATTTAAATATGAACTATCACAGAGTAGATTCATCGTCCATCGAATTTAAAAATCTCTGAAACCTGGACTCTAAAGAAGAGTGATAAGCAAAGAATAAAGGCCTTAGAGATGTGGGTGTATAGATGGTTGCTGAGAATACTATTGCAGCTCACTTAACAAACATCTCCATCGTCGAAGAGTTAAAAATTAAAACACGTTTGGTGACAGAAATAAATCGATCAATCCTGAAATCTTTGGACATATTGCTATGAGCGGCATCCTTGGAAAGACTGATGATAGAGGGAAAGGTATAAGGACGAATAAGTCGTGTAACGTCTTAGCGTCTAAGGACGTCAAAGCCAGCGGTTCGCAAACTTTTTATATTACGCCCCCTCCTGTGAAAATGGAAACCATCCACGCCCCCCTTGACAGTAAATTTCATGGGTATGTGAAAAAAACCAAGAATTACATTGAAAACGAAACATGTATTTTCAATAACACAAAGAAAAACATCTGAAGAGTCAATTTAAAGACATACTTATAGAGAAAAACATAGACAAAAAGAACTTAATAAGCCAGTAAACTTGTGAGATGAGTGGGCTTGCATTTTCTTCACTAGTAAACCTATTCTTGGTTGTGTTTTAGTAAGGGCACAACGTTAGTCACTGGTTACATTAAGTTTGTTTCTGAAGTTAGTTTTGATTGCAACGAGGGTAGAAAATGCCTTTTCACTCAAGTAGGTACTTGGAAAAGGGAGATATAATCGAATAGCTGCCTGTGATACACGAGGGTACACTTTGAAATATTTGATCCAAAATGATGACTTGTCCATTTTTTCAAAGTCGTACTTGGCAGAGGAATCATGTTTTATCCAAACCTTCTTCTTGCAATGCTTGTGGCAGAGAGTTGATATTGATATTGAATGGGTCTGTTGACAGTCTGTAAATACCCTCATCACAAGTGTTTGGGAAATATTTCCTGAACTTTTCAGTGAGGTTCTCCAAATAGCTTAATATTATCATTTGGGATCCTTCAAAAACCTCCTTGAACTGTGTCTCATCTGAAATTGACATTATTCTGGCGAAATTTGAATAATTGCAGGGGTTTGCTGATATTTTTCGTCCACAAAGCTGCAATTTCTCAATGTACATCTTGATGGCTTCACGATGAATCACTATTTTCGATTCTCCACCCTGCAGTTTTAAGTTAAGGTTGTTCAATGAGTCAAAGAAGTCTGAGAAATGAGCCAACGACACCTGTGTACTTGGTTTCTTGAATTCTATGCTTAGCTCATTTTGCTTCAGATTTTCTAAGAAAGTGATTACTTCATCTCGGAGCTCAAATAATCTAGCTAACATGTTATTTTTGGATAGCCAGCGTCCTTCTTTATGAAATAGCAGTGTTTTTTCAACAATTCGAAAAATCTACAACGTAAAAACAGTTGAAGAAATGTATTGATTCTATTCATTTAGAAATTTTTATTTTTAACTGGTCTTGTACTACTGATCTAAGCGTTGACCACAACGTCCGGAGGCTTCACAGATGGCCTTAGAACCGAGGAATCAATACATGATATCACTATGCCCTCATACAGAAAAAAGGACTGAAGATATATACGAGTACATATATATTTCTATATATATATATATATATATATATATATATATATATATATATATATATATATATATATATATATATATATATATATATATATATATATATATATATATCTTGAAATTGATTTATTGCCTGTTTAAGATATTTTATTTTGAATGTTTTCAGCAAACTAATGAATATTCATTAGTTTTGAAAAAGTTGTAATATAACAACGAAACGTCAACAAAAATAAACTTTTTCATATCAAAAGAAGCCTGTTATTGCTAAAAACATTCAAAATATATATATATATATATATATATATATATATATATATATATATATATATATATATATATATATAGCGAGAATCCCTTTGAGAATTAACGTTCCACCTTTCAACAACTAAGAAAACAGCTGTTTTTGATATAAAGGCAAGTTTCTTGAGATCTCCATTACTGCTGATAAATCAATCATATTCAACATCGAGGTTTTTTATTTTATATGTGTTTATGTTTGTATTATGGTTATTCTTTCTTTGAAAGAAGAAGTTTTATTTCGAGATGCCTTAAAGGTTTTACATATTGAATATCAAAACTATGAAGAATATGTGGTTGTTCTTCTTCAGTGGGGCAATTGAGGATATGAATAAGTCGTGTAATGAAACGTTCAATATTTTACTTGATATTTCAGTTTATAGCATTACTATATTGTTTTCAATCTTTACCATATTATTATATCGTGAAGAACCTAGATTTTCTCTATTTTTACAGCTTATTCAATTAATATTTTTATTTTCATTCATATTTCATCAAATCACGAGAAAAATCCCTATTTTTGTATTCGTAATCATAACTCTTGAAGTTCATGCATTTCCTTCAAGACTTCACCTTCGAATTTTTCAAGTAAATCAGTTCGGAACCATGAAATTTTAATTCTGTCAAACAGTTTGATGTCCGTTCGCTCGTTCAACATTTACTCGAGAACTAGTCAGCAATCATGAATGTCAGTATTCAGCAAACTTCCAGATACTGTTATCGAATCAACTAAACTAGCTCACCATCGAAGACAGATATTGAATTCAGCCTCCACGTCCGCATGTGGCAGGAACTGTAAAATCACGGAAGTTCTGCTGAGGCTGTTTGACACAAAAGTCATATTCATGGGATATGAAATGTTCGAATGATATTTCCAGAAATTTGGCGAAGATTCGAGCATAGAGCAGAGCTGCTCTTATCATATAAAACATTGAATATTTTTCCAGGTTATTATTCAGATATACTGCTGACACATATATAGTAGCAGTTTTCTATATGATGCTGTGAAATGTAGGAAAATATAATGAAGTGTCCTGCATACTGAGAATTGAAAATGGGAATTCAATCAGGTTTTTTGAATGAAATTCCATCAAAAACATTTAGTACATGAAATACCTACTTAATTTGTCGCGTAAACTGAAAATGGAAGTCACACTTCATTTTTACTACCAACATAATTAATATCTGCCACTAGCACAACGTTTCAGATGAGAAGGGCACATTCAGATCATCAACACCCCACTTTATTATTACTTCAAAATTATAATGACAATAGTGACATATGCACTGAATAGTTACATAGAGGCTCAGTAGCCAAACGTTATATATATATATATATATATATATATATATATATATATATATATATATATATATATATATATATATATATATATATATATCCATACTAATCCATACTAATATTATAAATGCGAAAGTAACTCTGTCTGTCTGTCTGTCTGTCTGTTACTCTTTCACGCCTAAACGGCTGAACGGTTGTTGAAATTTGGTATGGTGATAGAAGATAACCTAGAAATGGTCATAGGCTATAAATAATCACGCCATCGGTCTTAGGGGGTAGGCAGTAAACAGTTAACTAAATTGAGTTAGTGATTTTTAATCGTTTTTGTTGGGACTTTTGCTCTTTCACGTCTAAACGGCTGTACGGATTTTGATGAAATTTAGTAAGGTAATAGATGGTTACCTAAAAACGGATATAAGATCAAAATGATCATGTCATCATACTTAGGGGATAGGAAGTAGGTAGAAAACTGAATTGAGTTAGTGATTTTTTTATGGTTTTTGCTGGGAGTTTTGCTCTATCATGCCTAAACGGCTGAACGGATTTGGATGAAATTTAGTTAGGTGATAGAGAGTAACCTAGAAAAGGATATGGGTTATTAATATTCATTCAAACTAATTAAGTTAGTGATTTTTAATCGTTTGTTTTAAAAGTTTACCTCACACACGCCTTAACGTCTGAACGGATTTTTATAAGAGTTGGTTAATTTAAAGATAGGATCCTAGGCACGGACACAGGCTACTATTTACGGCGGGAAAATACCTCATTCCCGCGGAAATCTAGCGTGATCGTGTCAAGAAGCGCATGACGCCATAGCTACTGAAATGATTTCGATAGTTTTTTTTTAATTTGAGTGTTACTAAGACTTCAAGTTAGTGTTTGATCGCTTTTCTAACTTAGAGGGTAGATAGGTGCCATAATTCAGGGAATTTACGATAAAATTTTGATGCAACTGTTTTTATTCAACAGTTTTATTTGGATCGAAACTTAGCGACATTCCATCACACTACTCAACTTATAGGGTAGGAAGGTACCACAATTCAGACTACTTTTTACCTCGGTAAAATATCTCATTCCCACAGGAACCTATACATAGTTACCCATCTACAACATTAAAACTCTGTCTAGAATCACATTACGCCAAAACTATTGATCTGATTTGTATACGATTTTTTATTCAACTGACTGTTACATTACATACAGATAAAATCTAATTACCTACACCACAGAATTAATATAGTACTACATAACTAGCTACGCTTTAAACTTGAGGAGGTAATTAGATAGACATTTATACGAACTTTAAGCCCAGTAATCAGTTCAGGATAGGTAATCAGTTCATCACCGAAATTATAGCACCTACACTTAGTTTGTTTACTATCAACGAGGGAAAATAATTCAATATAACGCAAACCTTCAAATCATACGTCGTCGTAGTGCATACAAGACGCTGCGCCGAGCGAAGTGGCAGTGCGGCGCGAGGGGAGGGCCGTGCCAAACTGTGCCTACCCAAGCGGGCAGGTAGTTTTTTTAGGCAGGTAGAAGCATTAGGTAGTTAAGGTAGCTGTTAGATGTAGGTATTTTCTCAACCAATCATTCATATCTCTAGGTTTACTCAGATACGTATTATTTTTTATTTTTGCACTCGCTTTCATTTGTTAATTCTCAATTCATGTGTAGGTTAAGTGTTTTTTAGCTCACATCAGGATATTTTTAGTTCGTAGTAAATTAGTTTAGTAATAGATTTTGGCATTATATTATAGTACTTTTATGTTAGTTTTGATAGATAAGTAGGTAGTACCAGTAGTGAAGAAAATTGTCAGGTGCATAGACGATAAATAAAGCTCAGGGGCAAACATTAAAAGTAGCCGGCATTAATTTAGAAAAGAGTTGTTTTTCTCACGGACAATTATACGTGGCTTGCTCACGTGTTTCAAGTCCACAGAATCTCCATGTGTTGGCCAGAGAGGGAAAAACAAAGAACATAGTTTACAGAAATGTACTACAATAATAAGGCCTCTTATTTTTAGCTTCCTACATTATTATACTACTTACATTAAGTTAGTACTTCCTACGCAGACGATGTTGCGGCTGTCACACTGTCTAACATCGGGGGTTGGCAGGTAGGTAGTTAGTAGTATTTTAAACCGATTTACATTATTTACTTTTTATATTTACTAAGGAAACATTCGGAGCTATCCATTATGTGCTTAGGTTGCTTTTGAACAATTTTTGATGTGAAGTTGAGGACCGGAACACGATAGTGGGACATTGTTGCAGGGGGGACAGCCGGGAGAAAACAAAAAACTTATGCGGACGAAGTCGCGGGTAAAAGCTAGTATATATATATATATATATATATATATATATATATATATATATATATATATATATATATATATATATATATATATATATATATATATATTGAATGTTGAATGAAACCAAATACATGCCATTTTCTATAGATAGGCGCTTATTACCTCAGTGCACACCCTTAACAGTTGCGAGAGAGCATACCACGTTCACGATTCCGTGCGTTTATGAGTGTAAGTACCTTGGAATAGGTCTGGATTCACATCTCAGATGGAACTTTCAAGTTGGAACATTGATTCGTAAGCTTAGATGTTCATTACCAAAATTTAGAAAACTGTCTCATGTTCTGGATGACAGTGGTTTATAGAGCGCTGGTAGAGACACACTTGAGATAAGAAGTCATTGTATAGGGAAGCGCTTACAATAATGTTATGAGGAAGTTGGAAATACAACAGAAGTGGCTACTGAAGATTATACATAGCAAAGATATAAGATTTCCAACGGAACTGCTGTTTGAACACTCTAATGTATGGGATTTGCATCAACTTTATTGTGCTTCAGTGTTAAATTTTACTGAGAAATATGTATATAAATAAAAACGTTTTCATAGAACATAAAGTAGGTACTCGGTTTAGTGATATGTACGTTCACTATATGTACGTAGATTTAGTAAAACGGTTTGTCAACGCAGTCACTTGTATATTGGTCCAAGAACGTTTAATGAAATACCTCTGGACTTAAGAAATACTTCTAATTCAATAAAGTTCAAAATTAAAAAAAAAGTTGGATTAAAACAAGAAGTAGACATTATATCCATAAACTGTTGAAAATAACAATTGGTTAACGGGATGAGCGTAACAATATTTTGAAATTTTTTACCTTAATTGAATTGTATGTATTTCGTTGTATTCAGATCTGAATGCAATATTTTTTAAGTTATATTCACCACAGGCCCTGCTCTTTGTGAGCTAACCATTTATGGTATATTTTTGTTTTTATTCGGGAAATGTTATTATCTAATTCTAATACCCATTATATTGAAATCATTTCTAAATATTATTGTATCCATCGATTATTCTTGAATATATATATATATATATATATATATATATATATATATATATTGGAATTTGAATTTTGACAAAGTTGTGATATACAACGAAACTTCAACAAAAATAAAGTTTTTCATATTGAAAGAATACTGTTATTGCTGAAACCATTCAAAATAATATATATATATATATATATATATATATATATATATATATATATATATATATATATATATATATATATATATATATATATATATATATATATATATATATGTTACGGGCAACGTGATTAACTGGGCATTATAAATAAGGACCGGCCATTATTAATAATGCTCGACGGCCCGTTGTCCATGAAATAAATCAGTGTTTGAGATAGGTAGCTTGAATTTATCACTTGGACCGGGCAGTATGAATAATTCCCTACTTGTAGCCGGGCAATGACATCAGCTGTTGGTGAGGGGCGCGTAAGTGCTGGAGGGGGGTCGCGCGCACGCAGCGAAGTGTTAATTAGCAGTAATACTTCGAAACGAGAACACGTGAGTGCATTGAGTACGTTTATTTTGGAAAATGGCGGCATCCGTGGATATGATGGATATGAAAATACGTTTTAACGAAGAAGTCCATAAATTGAAATTAACGAAGGGGAAAAACTGTCAGTTATTTTCTTGCGATGAGTATTATTCATTTTTAACCAAAGTGCAAGTGACAAAAGACAAGACCGCAGGCAAAACTCTGGAGGAATATCAGCGATTGTCGAGGTATGGCATAGTGAATATCGGAACAGTTCAAAAATTAATCGTACCATTGAAAAATGACAGAGAACGAATTCAATATTACTGTTATTTGGAAAAAAACATTTGATATTATTCACGAAACTCACATTTATTGTAACTGTAGTGGTGACTGCAATTCAAATCGTTGTAAATGCAAGAAATCAAACATTCTTTGCAATTCCAAATGTTACAAAAGCCCATCTTGCAAGAAAAAATAATTGTAAACTCAATAACTTTCTTACAGAGTCCTTCATTATTATATGTTTCTGTTGATTTTTCACACTTTACTGATTTTTAAACATTGTTCTTAAGTAACATTTTTATCAAAATAAAAGTAGGTAACTTTTATGTTGCTACATCTTTAACTGTTTATTTTTCAACTACTATGTTCAATAGTCTATTTTTTGTTGACTTTCCATGAAAATTTTGTTAAGTATAATTTCATTTGATAAAGAAAAACACTACAGTTCACCTATTTTATTACTTTACCCAAGATAGGGTGGGAATTATTCATAATGGCCGGGAAAAGTGATTAATCATGCTGTTTTAATCACATTGTCCAATTGAGTGAGGCATTATGAATACACACCGGCATTTATTAATAGTGCCCGGACTTATCAAATTGCCCATAACATATATACCTGTATATATATATATATATATATATATATATATATATATATATATATATATATATATATATATATATATATATATATATATCCTTAATCGGAATATCGAAATATCTCAAATAAAACTCTCAGGGAGCTGTCTACACAAATGTTGTCAACGAGAACGAACCTATCACTTTCGAGAGTGAATATTAAGAGCGTTTCGGAAAGTTCATCAATCTTGTTGAATGATAATAGGATACAATTGTTTCATTATTATGAATCATCAGTCCATATTTAATCTATCAATCAAGAATCGATGACTCTCAAAACGAACTAGGTAAAATTGCCCTCAATTTGGTATAGAACCTAGGTTCATTTTGAAAGTCATCCATTCTTGATCGATAAACTTTTCGAAACGCTCTCAATAGTCACTCTTGAAAGTGATGGGTTTGTTCTCGTTGACAACATTTGTGTACACAGCTCCCTGAGAGTTTTATTTAAGTTATTTCGATATTCCGATTAAGAGTCTCAGTATTTACTAGTATTGAAGGACCTGTGATTCTTGAAACTATATATATATATATATATATATATATATATATATATATATATATATATATATATATATATATATATATATATATATATGGTATATATGGTTATTGATGGTACCATTTATCATTCGAATCCATGTTCAATTTTCCGAAAATATTTCCAAAATATAATTGTTTTCCGGGCTTCACCGGCAAAAATTTATCGTCATTCCATTACTTTTCTCAAGAGGGTCAAGGGAAACTGATCCGGTATAATCCATTTCAGGAAAATAATCTGGGATATATTCAACAAAGAACGCTTGATCCTGGAAATGTGTTCCATCAAAGTCAGAAACAGGAAGCAGTAACGGAATACGCCACTCAGAGGCAACCAACGCATTCTTAACGCGATTCCACATTTCTGCGGAACATTCTCAATTCGTCAGGTTGATGCCTTTTTACAGATCATCTCCTAGTTTTATACGTTAAGAAAACAATTCCCCAAAGCGGACAAATATGAAGCGTGAAGTAATGTTGATTAAGTTTCGTTATTCTGTGCCAAAATATCAATTGAAAAGTGGGAATTTGAACAATGTCACCAAAGATTCCAAGCGCATAAAACAAATACTCGTAACTGTGTATATCATACAGGACGAAATTTACAGTTGATCACATCGTAGTAGGCGACTATACATGAAGAATATATGAAACATATATAATAATAATAATAATATTTATTTCCACTGAATTTTACAAAGTATGGGAATATGTGAATGAAAAGTGCAAAGCAAAATATTAGCAAAATAATTTCCAAGTAAATTTCGACAAGTGAATTACATATAATTATAAAGACAAATAAAATACTGTACAGTTTTTTTTTATTCAATAATGTTGGCGTTTACTTGATGTAAATCCATTATAATTCAATATAAACTTAAATTCAAACACTTGAACTTATGATTTACAATTTATTGACTATATAGCATGACGCGTTTCGTCGTTACAAACGAGCAAATATTATTCTGTAAGCATCTGAAGGAGTCGTTTGTAACGACGAAACCCGTCATGCTATGTAGTCAATGAAGTGTAAATCATAAGTTCAAGTGTTTGAATTTGAGTTTATATTCAATCATGTACAGTGTTAAACATTTATAAGACATAGAACATTACAAAAAATTTCAGAAACAATGATTAAAATATTCGTCGACAAAATAAAAGACGAATAAATGGATATAAAAGAATTTCAAAAGTAAAATTTTTATACCCTGTTTGAACTCGTTTTTATTTTCCATTTGGCTTATATAAACCGGTAGATGATTGTAGACTTTTGCACCCATTATGACCATGCTGTCCTGGATCTGCTTCAATCGAATGAATAGCGGACAAATCTTTTTTCAGAAGCACTGCGATTATCATAACAGTGGACTTCATCAGTCACAATAAAAGAGGTCAGATGGTCCCAAACATAAAGAGCATAATATTAAATAAATATCGAAGCCACTTTCAAGAAATTGTTCCTGAAGAACTCCCGACAGGAGATGCGCCTTGATATACCAAACATGGACCTGACAATTCTCTTCTGCATCATAAATGCAGACTCAACGCTAGTGCAACCTCCCCACACCAATATTTCATACCTCAGGATTGAATCCATTGATGTGTAGTAATAGGAACGTAGAACACCAAAATCACAAGAACTTCTTAGATGGCGCATTGCAAAATTGCACAAAGCCAGTCTGTTACAGAGATGATGTACTTGCTGTCTAGTCATTAAGTGACTGTCGCCTAAAAAGCCACATTCCGCACTTATCCGGAGGCTTTTCTTGTTACGCGCTCTCACTAATGGATTCTCTTTACTCATGTAACCAACAGGTGAGAAGAGTATCAACGCCGTTGTATAATGATTTGGAGTGAGTCGATTCGCTACACAATATACAGTCATCTTTGATAGACACATAGACGACCTATTTGCCAGGTCATGGATGGAGCTTGAAGATACCACAACTGAACTGTCATCCGCGTAAACCAAGACACCACCGCACTCCCTCAATAAAGTTATGACATCATTTATCAATAAAATGAACAAAATTGGACCCATAGTACTGCCCTGTGGCACCCCAGTGCTCAACCCCACCTTTTCCGAAAAAACACACTTTTCTCCATCCCAAATATTGACTACTTGTGGTTTATTTGGGGAGATATGATCCTATCCAACTAAGGGGGGCACCACAATATACCCATATGCTCTAATATCCGGAGAAGAATCGGAATGACAACAGTGTCGAAAGAACTACTCAGGTTAAAGAACATACCAAAACAGTACTCTCTTCCCTCGAAGCACCCAAGAACCTCAACATACAAGGACAAAATCGCGTCCTGAATTGATTTACCTTTTCTAAAACCATATTGGTGTTCGGACAACAGCTTACAACTTTCAATGAATGCGCAGAGATGCTTTAAAAACAACTTTTGAAGTTCGAGAACAATGACAGCAAAGTGATTGGTCTATAGCTATCAATGCAACAGCTGTCACCTTTCTTATACACTGGCATTACGGAGGCAGTCTTTAGCTCCGATGAGAAGTATCCATATTCGAAAGACCTGTTTATTTAATATGTGACTATATATAAATATAAATGCATATACCCAAAATGTGATACAAAATACTGGTATATAATCAAAAGAATATTATAGAAGAGCTATGTGAACGTGTACGATGTGATGCCTCCATAATCCTTCAAGTGATAAATTTTAGAGAAACATCGATATCGATTCCACGCCTGATGGAAGTGCGGGACAGCCGTTTGGTTCTGCATGGAACTCGTCAGTCGCACCACGCCTATCGAAGTGAGGCAACAATTTCAATGTTTTAGTATTCAATCTCTTAAGTATTTCATTCAGTGCCATCAGCACAAAAACTTCATTACCTTGAGAATATCGCCGAACCCTCAAACTTTCGACACTTGAGAACATCATATGATGATATTTGTCAAATAGACGTTGCAATTTAGTAGATACCTACGGGCATAGAAGAGTTGTGAACGTTCGATGCTTGGTGTGTCTATGATCTGAAAGATATTTTCTATTGATTCCTATAGATGGAATTGTGAAGCATTACCTGACGGTATTCCTCTAGAAGTCATAAGAAGATGCTTGGGGATTGAAATCGTTGCCTCACTTCAATCGACATGGTGCGACTGACGAGTTCCTTGCATAACAAAATGACTGTCTCGCACTTCCATCAGGGGCGGCATCGGTTTCAAAAATTCTCTAACATTTATTCACAAAGCGTTTTTATTGAAAACATTTGACCTCTTTGACTTCGTAATTAAAATTTCAACAAAAAACATTATAAGCACATTAAAAACGTTATTGTCACAATAAGCATTTCTTATTGTGACAATTGAAGAATCAATATTGATAAAATTATTTCATATAATTCTATCAATAAATTTTACAATAAATTAGGCCATATTTCAAAGAGCATTCTACTAAAGAAGCTGCCCAGCACTCAGAGATTCATTTCATAAGAATAAAAACCTAATGATAGCAATATGTGAAATATCCTATTTTACTAAAATCGTAAACAAACAATTGCGTTATTTTAATTCAAATAATTGAGGTCACAAAGCTTCTTAGAGAATAAATAGTAAATGAAAACAATGTATAGCAAAAAATGAGTCAAAAAGTTTAAATATGAAAAAAAAATCTATTCAGATCTTAATACAAACAATTATACATGAAGTTCCCTATGAAATTTAATCAAGGGTAAAAAACCTAAAAGAAACACTGTTTTATTGAGGATGGCAACGAAATGGAAAATCAAAATCTAACACTAGTTTAACAAGTAACTTCTGGCCGAGTTAAATCTAAATAACATGAAAAGTCATTTTCAGTTGCTCTCAGACTATCAGTTTTTTGAAAAATATCCATTCCCTATCCAACTATCAAAAGAATTATTACGATTTGAGATCAACACAAGCTGAATGTTCTGATCCAGAGTACCTTTGGTTTCCAATTTCATCATATATTTGATATTCATAGAATCTATTTTATACACCTTCTACTCTTTTATCATTCAGAGGTAGAGAGCCTTTTTAATTTCCAGCTTCGTTACAACTTTGGAATTACTATCATTTGTCTAATATTCATTACCATGCCAAATTTTATAGTTATGATTCCAATCCAGAATATCTTGACTGCATTGGATGTTTTGTTACCATTTGCATCATTTTGTGTTCTTCTATTCGGTTCTATCACATTTTTTTACAGTACTAAAGCTGATAAATTGAAAAACTGTCAACATGACCGAGAAAATATTCCCCTGCAGAAGTCTGTGCGCAAATATTTCTCTATATGGTTTCTATTGATTTTGCTGTACACCAATCGGCATATTTCTTTCGAATATTTTCTCCTGTTGTGGCCCTTTTGATTCAAGATTTTAATTATGAAGAAGTAAATAGTTTCACAACAATAATTCCAAACTTCATCTTAGTTTCACATTTTTTTAAATTCCTACTAGTATATTATATTTTCTGATAAGTATAAAGTACAAGTTCAGTTTTTTGATTCGAAAAAAAAATTCACACACTGCAGACGTTTCGTGTTATATCTGGTAACAAAATTTGAAAACATATTTGAAATTCACAGTTAAAAAATCTGATTTTAACGATGAATTCAATCTTATACAATCAATTGATAATAATACCTATATAAATGAAAGGGTGCTTTATGAAAACCTGGAATATTAACGAGAATGACAGAAAATGACATGAAATTTTTTTATCATAGGTATTATACCGAAGTTGTTATTAAAATAAAAAAATATCCTAAAATCCTTGTTTCCTTTGTCCTATTAGAGTCATTAATTCAATATGTTTAGTATTCACATATTATGGCTGACATTCTTTATAGAAGAAATTTGCGGTGAGTATATCGATTCCTGTTTATTCTTTTTTTTTCTGTTAACCGACTTCTACCTCATTTTCTCAATTATTTTTCAAGTTTATTTCAAGGATGATGTCCTTGTTGATTACGAAATCAGCTTTTCATAAGTTCGTGTCAGATATTTCATATCAGTTATCTACCTATTACAACGGAATATATATTTCACCGTTTTCACTGTATTCCGGATCTTGTTTATAACTTCCTCCTGAAAAAAAACAAAGATATTAAACTAAATCACTAAGGTGTTATTGATAAAAACTTTTGATAATAGCACCATTACAGCCGCTGTGAATGTATTATCCATAGATTGAGCAGATTTATACTCAGCGATGGATTAACACCCTCAACCGACAGTTTCGAGCCAAGTGCGCCCGGATTTGTGGTCCCCTTTGGATTTTTGAAACTCAAAAATTATATAAAAATAGAGACCATCTCCTAATATTGGTTAAGATTTGTTTCAATATAATTCAATAAAGTTTCAAAAAAGAAATTAATTAGTTTCAATAAAATTTTTTCATAAAATATTTTATTCTTGACCAAAGCTTGGACTGCGTTCCTCACAGAGGGCTTCCGGGCGAGCTAGCGGCGTACGGTTTTTGTGATAGCAGTGTGAAATTGATTGAATGCTTCTTAAAAAATAAGTTTCAACGAGTTTTTTCCAACAGCGAGTGGTCTGACAGTGTCCCAATATCGATTGGAGTACCGCAAGGATCCATTATTGGACCTTTACTCTTTATTATTTTCATTAACGATTTCTCAAGATACATGGACAAATTCTTTTCATTACTGTATGCAGATGATTCCATTGTTGATGTATCATCATCAGGACTGGCTTGCGGGGAGGAACTTTCGAGGGAATCGGGCTGGTGTGCTGAGAATGGCCTGTGCTTGAATGAAGGTAAGACTTAGAGGGTCTTTTTCAGTATGCGAGATATTGAATGCTCAAGTGTGAAGTTTTTGGGATTGTACCTCGATTAACGGCTCACGTGGGCTTCTCACGTTGACCATTTGTCTAGTATTCTTGCTAGAAATATATATGTTTTGGTTAGTCTCTCCCAATCTATATCTGGGCACGTTCACAGGGTGGCTTATTTCGCGTTATGTGAGTTTCACATGAGGTATGGCGTTCTGGCATGGGGAGATTGTAGTGGGACAGAAAGGATTTTTGGACTTCAGCGGAGGGCTGTCAGGATATGTGCGGGGTTAAAATATCGACAATCATGTGTTGATGCTTTTGCCAATCTGGGTTTTTCAACATTTTATGGTTTGATGATAATTGAATCACTCAAGTATGCTCATGAACATGTTACATAGTTAAAATTGAGTGGTGATTTTCACCCGTATGAAACCAGAGGCAGGTTTGATATCAGACTGCCCGTTTACAGGTTATGTAGGTCACAGAAAGGTTCTGGATACCTATCTTTTAAACTTTATAATAAGTTATCATTAGTGGTAAGAAATTACTGAACAAACAAATTTAACAATTTGATGAGAAAGTTCCTTAGTAAATATGTAGGCTATTTTGAACTGGATATGTCAAATCTGTGACTTTGTTCCTTTTATTGTTTCTTTTATCTGTGAATTTCAATGACTTGACCTGTGTAAATACAATATGTCTATCTAGTGTCAATAAACTTATCTTATCTATTCAATGCTTAGCCTGACGGTTCAGAAAAGCTTTATGGAAGGATTGTCTTCATTTACATGAACAACTTAAAGATTCCTTAGCAAATACGGAAGATGTTCGCTCTGCATGAAATATACGCAATGTATTTAAGATGTTTACTCAAATTTCGGCATTGCAATGCTTTTTTTAGTATTATAGCTATAAATGTTTTTAGAGGTAACAATTTTTCTATCAAGAACATAATGATAATAATATTAATGACGCTGTTGCAAAGACACTGCATCAATAACTGGCTTCAAAATTGCATATTCTACAGAAAGAAAAGGTGCCTTACGACAAATACATTCCGGAGCCAATTTTTTCGAATGACTAGTTTAGGCTTAACTGGGACCGCACTATCTTGACTGATCAAACAGTTCCCCACAATGGGCCTGGCTAGGTACTGGTTGACGAAAGGGAAACTACATTTATCGCGATGGCCATTCCAAACAACCTTATTGAGAAGAATGCCGAAAAAATCTCAAAATACCGAGAGTTTGAAGTGTGAGTGCAGAGACAGTGGAGCATGAACGTGGTCAGGACTGTTTCAATTATCTTGGGATTCAATGGTATAATACCGAAAAATCCTCTGAAAAATATCAGAGATCTACGACTCGGTGAACATCGCTATAAAAAAGAATACAAATTGGTGCTGCTCGGTCTGTCAGGAAATTTTCTAGGGCATAATGGAAATAAACGCCATCAAGATCGCCACCGTGAAGATCGCCGCCGTAGGGTCCGCCGCCACCGGCCGGAATAACTTGGAAAAGGCCCCCACAGTGCTCAACCCCTTCGATATATAATATATGGGATAAATGGAAGTGGGGGAGTGTGAAGTCGTAAGGCTTGAAATCGGGGATGACGAAAAACTATTCACATGCCAGTTTTTTTGTTGAGATTGGATCTACTTTTGGATCATGTACGTGAATATGACTATTTATTTCTTTGCGGTGATTTGAATATAGACTATCTTGTGGACACTATGCAGAAGAAGCTGCTTGTAGACCTATTGATGGGATACAACTTAATTGTGAGTTCTTTAGTACCAACTAGAGTTGTCACTAATAAAAATAATGTAACAACGTCAACAAAGGTTGACTATATTTTGACTAATTTTGATGCTCGTTATGTCAGAACAAATGTTTATGAGGCAGGTTTTAGTGACCATAGAGTTTTTACAATAACTTGTGAACATTATAGTAAATATAATAAATCGAATAATGTTAGAAAATACAGAGACCTGTCGCATGATAATATAAGTTATTTCTCTAAATTAGTGAACGAGACCGACTTTGGTGAGGTTTATCACCAAAAAGATGTTGATATTGCTTTTAAGGCATTTTTTAATTTAATTTTTTATAGTTTTGACAAGTACTGTCCTATTTTATGTTCATATGGTTCTAGTAATTGCAGGCCACCGGGTTGGATTTCACCTGATATAAGAAAAGCCAGCCAGGATCTAAAAAATTTATATTGGTTGTGTAAATGTTTGAACACTGTAGAATCTTGGCATACTTACCGAGTGGCTAAAATAAATTATAAGGATATGCTAGCTGGTGCTAGGAAGTATTACAACGAAACCCTTATCCGCAATTCTAACAATAGAATGAAAACTGTATGGAATATTGTTAATCGTGATCTTGGCAGGTGTACTATTCATCGCCCAAGGAGGCTTGTTGTAGAAGGTAGAGTGCACACAGTTCCCAAAAATGTAGCAAATCTTTTTGGTGTATATTTTGCCAACGTGACAGAGGAACTACTTCAGGATCACTTTGGCATCAGTAGATCTACGTCCTGTACCGTTTCCAGGATGAATATTCGATCGTTTTTCTTCCAGCCTGTTACTTCATATGAGGTCATGTCTACGGTGGCTGCCTTGAAGAATAAGCCTAGTGCGGGTCTTGATGGCATATCGATTAAGCTGATAAAGCCTATAATTGCTAGCATCGCTGAACTTTTCGCACATTTAATTAATCTCTCCATTAGTGCTGGGAAGTTTCCGACTTCATTGAAAACGGCAATGATCGTGCCCATTCTCAAAAAGAGTAATCCGGAAGACATGGTCAATTACAGGCCAATATCTATTTTGAGTGTCTTTTCTAAAATCTTTGAAAAGATTGTGTATAACAGACTGTGTGACTTTTTGTCAAAGTTCAATATTCTCTCTGAAAGTCAGCATGGTTTCCGTTTGGGTAAATCTACCCAGTCCGCTGCCAGTAGTCTGGTTGAGTTTGTTTGCACAAATCTGGATGAGGGAAAGTATGTGATGGGCATTTTCTTCGATTTATCCCGCGCTTTTGATACTATTGACTTCGGTTTCGTAAGGTGCAAACTCTATAACTTGGGATTCAGGGGTGTAATTTTGGAGTGGATATGCGATTATCTTGCTGACAGGCGGATGACAGTCAGTGTTGATGGCGACTTCTCTGAAATACATAATTTGTCTTCTGGTGTTCCTCAGGGCTCCGTTCTGGGACCATTAATTTTTTTGCTTTTTGTCAACGACTTACCTCAGCACATTAATGCTGAATTGTTGACTCTGTTTGCTGACGACACCTCAATAATTGTCACAGCGCTCACTCATGACGAGCTTATTATCAAGACAGGGGAAATAACAAAATGTTTCAATAACTGGTGCAGCAAGAACCTCCTTGTAAGTAATGCTTCCAAAACGCAGTATGTACATTTCTCCTTTCGGAATAATATGGCCAATATGCGGTTCATTTATAGTGGAACGGGCTATACTTCTGCCAATTGTGTTAAGTTCTTAGGAATTTATGTTGACCAGAACCTGCGCTGGTCTGACCATGTTGATTATGTCAGTAAAATACTTAACAAATCGAGATATGCCTTGTCACGCATAAGGGATTCCATGCCACTCGAATCTTTGTTAACTGTCTATTATAGTTATGTTTATTGTCAAATGTCTTATAATGTTATTCTCTGGGGGAACTCTGCTGATAGTTTTAGAATTTTTTTATGTCAAAAAAGAATTATCCGTACTCTGTTGAATTTACCTCTTAGGGAATCTTGTAGGCAACATTTTATTAGACATAAAATTTTGACTTTCCCATGTATTTATATTTTAAACTGTATTTTGTACATTAAGGACAACATCAATTCATTTAAAACTCATAGTGCGGTTCATAGTTACCCAACGAGAAATAACGACTTACTGGCTCTCCCTAAACACAAAACTGCTAAATTTCAACGGGGTCATATATATCAGGGAATTAAATTATTCAATCATTTACCTATGACCCTCCGTCAACTTAACCTGATATCACTAAAAAAATGCCTCAAAAAATTGTTATTATCCAAGGGTTATTATGGCGTTGAGGAGTTTATGATGGATGATACATTTCTATAACTTGTGTGGCCTGTAAATATTTTATTTTATACTCATTTTATCTGTATTTTGTATTTTATATTTTATGTATGTTTGTATTTTGTATTTTATAGTAATTTTATATTTTATGTATTTTGTTGTATTTACAATTTTCTTGAATCGACTTATCCTATACATTTGTCAAATGTCTTGAAGGATTAATAAATATTATTATTATTATTATTATTATTATTATTATGCCAAGATAGGATAAATGCTTTCTCAGTATTGTCTGAAATTCCGAGAAATTGATAACGTGAAATAAGTTACATCTTGCATGAAACAAGAAATAAATATTGAAATTTCTGAAAAAAAATTTTAATTAATAAAATTAGTTCATTATTCGCTGATCTCTTGGTGGAACATCAATTAATATATCGAATAAAGAACACTTGACTTATTTTCACAAAATTAAATGGTTACTTAACAATTCTTTCGGGTTTTTTCTCCATTTTCAATGAATACATAAACTTATTCTCTAGAATAACATTTTTATATCTGACATATTCACTTGCGGAGACATATTTTACGAGAGAAAACAGGGATTACTGGGACGATTACTGATCTTGGTATCGAAGTTCAAAAGAAGGGATTAAGGAAAAAATTTAAGTTTAGAAATACAATTTTGAACAGAGAGGATTACAAACTGAGAAATTGAGAACGAAGAGAGTGCCTAATAATGGCGACATGGCCGCTGTAGGTAAGTTGCTTATTTATTGTTGGGTTTTGCCTTCGGAAGAGTGAATCAAAATTGAAATGAAAAACTCTGGATCTTCTAGAACAATTGTTAAATTATGATTCTTATGGCAAACTGAAACGAACTGATGATGAATCAGTCCGTTTCAGTTTTTCACCACTTTTTTCGTCCTTAATTTTTAATTGTCATCGTCTTTGTTCGAGATTTTTCTTTAAATTTACGTTTTTTCCTAAATATTGACCTGTTCCTTCATTTCGAAGATATCAATACGAGAGAACCAGTTTTACCTGAACCATCAAGTTTTTTCGAAATGAAAATATTCGTTCAATATTTTTCTATGAGTAAAATTCAGCACGGAAAAAATTATTCAATATAATTATGCACAGTCAGAAAAAGTGAACTAAATGCTACACTTCGAAAAATTAATTAAGGACATTCATTATTTGTGAAAGATTTTCACTAAAAATTCGAAATAATTTTTAATAAACTGTTTGAATCTTCTAAATGAAGATATATATTGTCATAATTTGAATAAAACTAAGTAGTTTTTTTTATTTTCACAATAATGAATTCAAAAACATGACAATATCGTTTCACCAACTCAGTGGCTTCATCAGATGTTGATAACTAACTATTACAGTTAACTGAACTATTACATTGTGGACTGCTTGTATTTATCCTGAAGTGCGTGGGAATGACCATAGAGCACTGTTCTTCTTTTTTTATGGGAATAACTATAGAACATATTTCTTCTGAATTATGAGGAATACATAGTGACCATAGAATACTTTTCTTCGATTGCATTTCTACTGGAATAAATTTAATAACATGATCATTCAATATCGTTTGATTTATTCCTCTTATTAATTTCTATGGCATCTAATAGGGTTAGTTTATAACCATTACGCTCCATATGCAATATTTTAAAGTTGTTGTCGAAGACATGGTTATCTTCTAAAAGATAACACATCTTTTAGAAGATGTAGAACGCATACGTAGAATCGGTTTTATTTTTTGCGAAGCATCTTTGGTGTTCAGATATTCTAAGGCTAAATTCCTGCCAGTTTGCCCAACATATACTTTGGGACAAATACCGCAACTCAACTCAGATAAAAACTTCGAGCTTTCTGATACAGGGTTGCCTAAATACGTTAATGTTCTGAAATTTTTGTGAATGTCTGTTACTTTAGGATATACTTGAGTAATGGCCTTATTATATAATCTTTTTCGTGAAATGTTATCAACGAAACAATGACGATATCCATTGTTTTGTGCGATCTGCTTAATGATGTTCAATTCATGTATCCACAGGTCCACAATGTAATAGCTCAGTTTATCATTAACATCTGATGAAGCCACTGTGTTGGCGAAACGATATTGTCATGTTTTTGAATTAATAATAGTGAAAATCGAAAAACTACTTAGTTTTATTTAAATTATATATTTAGATTTTCATCAAGTATCGGCCTAATCGATTAATGATATATATTGTCATCATTATGTAAGTATTCCATCAATTCTTCATTCTAATCGTTATTTCATTTTCCTCAGTGTTAAATTAATTCATTTCGACTTTTTATGTATTTTCATTTACTTTTGAATTTATTGTATTTAGGGTTTTATACTTGGACATCGAATATAAATCTAGTAATCGTAAAATTTAAAGCACAAAATAATAAGTTTTAATACTCATGGATTTATAGTAAAACTTAGTCCAATCAAGGCGGCTGGGTGTTAAGAATTGTAGTTCGTGAAGTTCGTAAAACTCTGCCACTATAAATGAATCGTTAAGGTAGGACTAAGCAGACGCCGAGCGTAATATGCTTTCAAAGTATCTAATGAAAAACAAAGAACAGACGGGAAAAAGACGAGCTAAAACTGTGAGAACTTTGTTACAACAAGACAGTCTGTTCTGAACCGTCAAAGAGAATACATGTGAAAGATGAAAACGAAAACCTGTTCTATACGAACAACGTACTGTCGCGTCGCCATTAATTTGGCACATTCAAAGAAATAGCATTTCTTATTAATTTTGGAGAAACAGCAGCGTTTATAGTAAAAAACATCTGAATGTATTATATGTTTCATGACAAATGTTATAAGAATGTTGTATGGAATCACAAGTGCCTGATATCAGTTTGATACCAATTCAAATTTTTCTTATATGGCTCACTACATCACTTTATTTTCTGAAAATTTTTTCATCTAATCCATAAATGTTATCTTAATTGAGTAATAATTGATAAATAAAAATATATTCATAAGAATTCATTCCCAAGAATTATGGATATTAATTTTCTCCAAGTATCGGCCTCATCAATCATCAATATATTCATTTAAATAAAACTAAGTAGTTTTATGATTTTCACTATAATTAAGTTTAAACATAACAATATTGTTTCGCCAACACAATGGCTTCATCAGATGTAGATGATAAACTCCCTGATGAAGCCACTGTGATGGCGAAACAATATTCATAGTATTAATCCAGCATTTAATGAAGAAGTAGTACTTCGAAACGTCGTCATGCGTATTTGTATTAAATTATGAGAAAATTCTTAATATTGTTTCAATATGGATATTAATTTTCTCCAAGTATCGGCCTCATCAATCATTAATTCGAAACAATATTGTTATGTTTTAACTCAATTATAGTGAAAATCAGAAAACTACTTGGTTTTATTTAAATTATGTATTTGGATTTTCATGAAGTATCGGCTTAATCTATTAATGATTTGAAAAATATATTCAGTTATTTTAAGAATTTATTCCCAATTGTAAGTATTTTAGATAAGAAATTCAGATACGTATGTTGATAAATAGATATATTGATACTTTATTTCTGTCGAATGTACAATATACACTATAGAAAAGGTTAATACTCATAGAAAAGGTGTATGCAAAAGAAAAAAATATATACAGGCTTACAAACTAGCACCAAATTAATTCTAGCATTACAAACCCAAGCAAACTTTGACAAAAACTCATTGAGACTGTAATAACATTCATCGACTAAAAATTCGCTCAATCTAGAATCTGGATCTAAAAATAGGTACCGATTCAAAATTCCTAATTTTGTTACCAATTTTTTATATTAATTATAATAAAATATTATTTCCAGACCTATATACACTGGTAATTTCCTTTCAATACTGAATTTACAGTTTGGCATAACAAGATTATCTCTATTTCTTGTGTCATAGTAGTGTTTTTCACTATCACTACGTAATAAAACAAAGTCGCTTTCTCTGTCCATATAATCTATCCTATGCATGCTTAAGTATTTGAAACTACGCAACGGATTTTGATGCGGTTTTTCTAATAGATAGAGTGATTGAAGAGGAAGGTTATATGTATAATAACATCCATTGAATGGTGGAGAAATACTGTTATTTTTGAAATTCTAATGTGATGTCGTAAATAATTACATTTTTTCCGCTTACATTGCAAACGCAGGCTGAACCCTACGAGATTCATCAAAATATTTTACTAAGTATTGTACACATTGAAAGGGTATACAAAAAAACTCCGCTATGGTATATATCTATCTCTTATGGATATCCCACAATATCATTTTTTGTCATTTACTTTTTACGACAAATAATGGCTCATTTTTGAAGCGATTTTAACCAATACTTCATCAATCAATGCTGTATTGTAACCAATACAATATTAATTGTTGATTTAATATAGGTCTATATGGCCCGTTACAGCTTATGATTCAAATGAATATTTTCGAAGAAATTACAGATTTACAGAGAAAGCGACTTTATTTCATACTATGTAGTGATATATATATATATATATATATATATATATATATATATATATATATATATATATATATATATATATATATATAGCATAAATTAGATATTCGTGGGATAGCAGTCAGGTGGTGTCAAATAAGGTGACTCTTTTTTCCATAACTCGAGCTTTCAAAACTATATTGTTCCTTCATCAGGAGTGCTACAACGTAATATTACAATTTACAATAAAATTACAATTACAAAATGGTGAATCAAACAACAAAAAGGTTAACTTACGAAATTGAGGTTTATTCTAAAAGGTAGTTGCATAAAGTAAACGAAATTTGTACCAGACCCCATGGTTTAGCTCCAATTATCAACCCATCGTGCAGGTTATGCCTGGTTTTTAGAAAACAATGACATTATTAAAAGTCAGGTTTGACAGAACGACAACAAACTACAAAGGAACTAAACACATTCGAGCTACGGAATAATGCTCCAAAATTCTATAAGTTCCTCAAAAATCCACGTTAATAACTGAATGATCCATAGTCTTAAAATTAAACAACACATGTACAACCTTGATAATAAAAGAACTGGTAGCTAACGATACAGAGCATTATCAATCCATAACCACCTTTCTGTGTACCTGACTTTATTTAGATTTTTATATTGAAAAGAAGGAGAATTGAAATAGGCAGTTACAAAATAATTGACTAGTTAGGGCAATTATTGTTCAGATAAAAGTACAGTCAACCTCAAGAGCAGCCAGCCAAAGCCTTATACCATACCATTTTTGAGTGAGGTGTTATTAGACCCTCTTCTTTTTTCCAAAGATATTAGATATGAGAACATTGTGCTCAGAGAGTCAATATCTCGCCTTGAGTTCATAGGATTTTCACACTGAGATATTCTCACCATTTCCATAAATGTTCTCTTTTTATAATTGGTTTCTGAATCTAATATAGTAATGTTGTCATAGTCAGGTTGATGATCTTCTGTGTACCCATGATAAGCTAAGGCACATGTATTTTTAAAACTTCTTATATTGCTTTTATGTGGGGTGACTCTTTGTTGAAGTTTTGTGGCAGTTTGACCAATGTAACATTTGTTGCAGTCTTTGCATGAAATACTGTATACCACATTTGACTTGGATAAGAGATCATCAAAAGATGATATCTTATCATCCGTGTCAGCAACTATCTAATAAATTGTTCTTGACTTTTGAAAATTAGTGTAGCTAATTCTAATAAATACATAGAAGTAAGCGTAAGTATATTTAGGGGCCCAAAAGCTGTGCTGCAAGAACTCATTTTGCGAATTGCAGCCAGAAACCTAATTAATTTCTGCTTACACAAAAACACGTTACTGCTTCTCGATGATGCACTCAAAAAAACAATGCCATACGAAAGCCGATAACATATATACATATATGTACAATAATGTACATATGTACATTATATACATAAACATGTGCATAGTATTCGGATATGAGCTGCTTCAATATCAAAACATTTCTCAATCTGCTAAAAATGTAGATTAATGAACTCAATTTAATACACACATTCTCACAGTGTGTCATCCACGTAATGTGTTCATTCACTTCAATTATAAATCTGCTTCTAAATCTGAATACAGGAATCAAATAGTTAATTGTATAAGGCAATAAGAAGAAATGCGCTTATCTTTTATCATTTGCTAGTAGGAATTGCGGAAAAAGTTAGCTTAATCAGACTAGAGCACGAATGTTTGAAGAAACAAGTTTGCGAATTAGCTAGAAATAAACGGGATTAGTTAGAGAAGAAACGAAGTTTGATTGAAGTAGTAAATTGTGAAGTAGGACAATTAGAACAACATGAAAAACAAGAGCTAGAAGAATAAAACAAGGAAGCCTTCCGGAAAATTCTGGACGATTCTTGATAAGAATCCAGTCCATATTTCTGATTATACCCTGAGAGTTTTATTTGAAATATTTCGATATTTCGATTAAGAGTCTCAGTATTTACTAGTATTGAATGCCCCGTGAATCTTGAAACTATATATATATATATATATATATATATATATATATATATATATATATATATATATATATATATATATATATATATATATATATGTATATATATATATATATATATATATATATATATTATTGTAACGGTTGTTCCCCATGAGGAGAGCGTTTGAACTTGAATTCGCAATTCTTATGACTTTTGCTTAATCTTTTTCTCCTCCCCAAAACGCTTTCTGGGAGGAGAAAAAAAATCTTCTCTGAATGCTCTTTCTTCCGTTCATCAGTCCATTTTATTTCAGGTTGACGCTTTGATTTTTGCTCAAACCTCACATGTGCGATTTCATAGCAACACTCAGTTTGATCTCCGAGATTTTTTTAAATTGATATGTTGTAGATCTTTTTGGACCTCTTCCAGCAACTCTGTTCCGCATTTACTCTTTATAATTATATCGAGTAGTTTCTTTGGCATTCTGGACTCTTTCATTCTGTAAACATGTGCATAGAACTTTGCTCGTCGTTTTCCGATTTCTTCCGTTATCGTATTTGTATTTTGACAAAGTTCATTCTGAGGTCTTTTCATTCATATGCCGTTTCTATTGATTGGTCCGTAAATCTTTCTAAGAATTTTTCGTTCTTGTTTTTCTATTTCTCTAATTCTTGAATGACCGTCAATAACCATTGTTTCAGCTGCGTAGATTGCTTCTAGAAGAATAGTAGTGTTATATTGCCTCAATTTGGCGCCTGCTGAAATGCACTTTTTGTTATAGTACGCCCATGTTAGCTCGTAGACCCTTTGGAGCTTGGTAATTTGCTGTTCATTAGTGATTCGGTTTAAACCTGAGGTCTATATACTTTTGTGAGATATTCAAAATGGCCGACTTGCAGAATTTTACCATGTTTTGTGATAAGAGGAGATTTATTCTTAGGTTTTCTTTCCATGTTCAGGTTCAATCATAAAAAATTTGTAACCTGGTTTTCTGCGCAATTTCATATAGTTTTTCAACGGCGAGAATGGCTTCAGTTCTGTTGTCTGTGATGATAGCAATATCGTCTGCAAAGGCGGGACATTCGACATTTATTCTATTTTCTTTTTTGATACCCACTTGTATGCCCTTTACGTGAAGTTCCCATTTCCTAATGATCTTTTCTAAAACAATATTGAAAAGGATTGACGAAAGTACGTCCCCCTGCCGCACACCAGTTTCAATTTTAAAGGCATCTGATACTTCGCACATAAGTTTTTAGTTGTACTTACAAGTGTCTGTTCAATAATTTTTCGAGTCTTTCGATTGATCCCAAGATCTTTCATGATTTCAAAAAGGGTTTCGCGGTCTACCGAATCATATGCTGTCTTAAAGTCAATGAATTCTCATCGGCAATATCATCTTTAAAGTCCAGATCTGTTCAGCACGTGATTGGCTTTTTTTGAATCCAGCCTGGTATTCCCCAATTAGTGGACCCGCTTGGTATTCAACTCCGCTTAGGGGTGCTTTAGAAAGTCTATCCCCTTTATATATATATATATATATATATATATATATATCTTGAAATTGATTTATTGCCTGTTTGAGGTATTTATTTTGAAAGTTTTTAGCATTAACAGGCTTTTTTAATATGAAAAAGTTTATTTCTGTTGACGTTTCGTTGTTATATTACAACTTTGTCAAAACTAACTAACAACGAAACGTCAACAGAAATAAACTTTTTCATATTAAAAAAGCCTGTTAATGCTAAAAACTTTCAAAATAAATATATATATATATCAAGGGGATTTGGTTCAAAATGAGGAAATTATTAAATCATATAGAACGAATTTATTGGTGCATTTTGCGGAAAAAGAAGCCGCGCTCGAAACGTGTTTCTAGCGTGTTGACTCTTCGAAAACAACTGACTCATTCCAGGGAAAATTATATATTGAAATAACAATGAGCTATGCCACAGGTCCTTGGATATTTCTTATGACGGAAGGAAGATATGTAGATATACATATTACAATCCCCGGAGAACTGAATGCGACACCTTCAGAGCGGGTCTCAGAATGAGTGTACGGGATATGATTAATGCGATAAAAACAGAGATGACATTGTGTTGATAGCACAACGGTTTCACATATTATCCTCTCAACATTCAGTGATAATTGTTCAACGGTATGCAAGAAGAATTCAAGAAATATATTATTCTGTGAAATTTCATTAGGGGTACACAAACTTATATGTATACGTTGCTCTCAAAAGTATCGAAATGAACGTTTGTTTTCCGTAATTTCTGATGACATCATACTCTGAGAAGATTCACGGGGAAGAATCTTTGTGGTCACATTGCTTGGTCAACTGACACTACAGATCTGCACCTGAAATGAGGAAACAAGCCTGTCTAGTGTTCCTATCAGTAGCTGTGGCCATTTTGATCTTCGTCTTGTCACTAACTGTGGTGTATAGGACTGTATTATCAGCTAGACCTATGCATACATCTATCTAGAAAGCTTATTTGATGGACTTCTGTTTTTCAAATCAATATTCAAGTATTTCATTTCGATTTAACTTGGTCCTGGTCTCTAGTTTTGGGCTATGCAAACTTTTTCATGAATGATCTTCCTACATATATAGCAGTTGTACTCTTTGATATTTGTTCGAACAGTTAAAAAACTTACGAAGTTGATAATGGGAAAAAAGAATACGCAATAACAATCATCGATGGATCAAAATGAACATAATTAAAGAAAAATTTGTGAACTTCAACATCAATCCAAAACCTACATAATTATATTGTAGTTTCTAAAGAAAAGTTTCTGAATGTTTGCAATAATATCTCAGGTTGTTATTCTAATTTTATGCCAGGCAGTTCGCGATACTTTAATCATAGAGTGCATGATGAGTCAATAACTTCCTTATCTTCTCCACTATTACCTAATTTTATCCGATAGGCAATAGTATTAATATTATGTATATTGTGCCATACAATTTGTTTTTACATTGTTAACTCTTCATTACTGAGTAAACTACTTTGGTAATTTCAAATTACCTTCTATCCACTGTCATTTCCATCTCATTAAGTTTTGGATTAATAATTTTCACAAGAATTCTGTTCGATATAATATAGTTAGATACAAAAATTTCACCTCAGTTCACATCCTTCCTCAAAATAAATTCCTTATTGTTGGAAAATTTTCAAAATATTTATGGTTGTAAAAAACAGTCGATAAATTCTTGCTTCATTACAACTGAGGCACAAAAAATAGGTATATAAAGTTTCGCTTACCTGCATCAAGTTGAAACACATTGCAATCAAGGCCATTCCCAACATGAGATAGACAGCACAAAACACAAATCTTAGTTCGAAAACCTCATCAACCAGAACTTCATCAACATCACTATGGCCAATTATTTTATCTCCGGGAACAAAATCACCAAAACCAATCGTGCTCAATGAAATGAAACAAAAATAGGCAGCTTCTAAAAACCTCCAATCTTCCCATTTGCAAAATAGAAACCCACCAAAACAGATGTACCTATAAAAAATAACCATCATATAATTAGTGGCATGATGTGTGAGAAGCATACGGCAAAATTTGAGGGAGATTTACTCGGCATTTCTAAGGATATTTCCCCTTTCTAATTTTTGTCAAGCCTCTTTGTTTTAAAGAAACTTCCAAAAAAAAAGGAGACAACCTAATTCGATATTTACCGGATCTAACATAGGGTGTCTGTCATTCTACACATTCTACACGCTACACAGCCATAAATAAGCCAAATGGGCGAGCATATGGATTATTAATATATCACAAATCATCGCTAAATATAATTGAACTAGATGAAATTTTTGAAAACATCGAATCTCAATTTATAAAAATAGACGACATCAAATTAGCAAACATTTACGTCACTCACCACTCAAATGTAGATTCAATAGAATGGAAAAATAAATTTAAATCTAGCAAGAACCTAGCGGTCATTGGTGATTTTAACGCTGAACATCAAAACTGGAATAATAAAAATTGAAATAGTTTAGGTCGTCAATTCAACAAAATAATTTCTGATAATATATTCATAAACATTGAATATCCTCAAAACGCACACACGCATTATCCTTATAACGGAAATTTAAATTCATCTACTATAGATTTTGCCCTCACTAAAAAAATTGAACTTAATAAAATTGAATCAATAAATGCACTAGACTCCGATCATTTTCCTATTTATTTAGAAATAAAAACCGCTTCACGGAATCAAAATAATTCAAATCAAAAATTTTAATATAGTACAAATTGGTTAAACTTCCGAAAGTCACTCAACAAAATTCCACCAGTAACAATAGATCTTCTGTCAACAGCCGAAATTGGTACTGAAATAGATAATATCACAAAACAAATTTCCTCAGCATATAAAACTAATACTATCAAATTTCTAAATGAATATGAATTCAAAATTCCCGAGCATATAAAAACGCTCATAAATTTCAAAAAAAAACTGAGAAGAAGATTACACAATCAATACAATCCTCTTCTCAAACAAGATATAAAGGAAATAACCCAATATATCAATGCATCAATTAATTCAATTAAATCAAAAAATTGGTCTGATAAGTTATCTCAAATAGTGAATAACACAAATAACATGTGGAAAATAGCAAAAAGTTTGAAAGTAGATAAACAAAATTACAACATACCTCCAATTCACGATGTAGATGGAATTAAAACTTCCGATATAGATAAAGCGGAAGCAATAGCCGATAGTTTCGAAAAAACACACTTACTGACAGAAAATTATTCCAGTTATAGCACTGAAAAAAAAATTAACAGAGAAGTGAAGAAAATATTAAACTCAGCTGCTATTTTCCAACTTTCAGATTATACTAATACATATAAAATTAACAGAATAATTGGAAAACTACCGAGAAACAAAGCTCCAGGGGAATACAAAATCACTAACGAAACTATGAAATCTCTTCCGAAAAATATTATTATATCATTAAAAACAATTTTCAATTCATGTTTCAATTTACAATATTTTCCAAGGAATTGGAAAAACGCAATAATACTCCCTATTAAAAAACCTAACAAAAAACATACTTTTCCACAGAACTATAGGCCACTAAGCCTTCTGCCAACATTATCGAAAGTTTTTGAAAAAATTATACTCAATAGAATAAAAAATTACATCAAAAAAATGAAATCACACCTATTATTAATGAGCAATTTGGATTCCATAAAAACAAAAGTACAACGCTCCAACTTGCTAGAATAACTGATAAAATCACAAAAAACTTTAATAAAAATAAAACAACGTCCATATTAACTCTAGATATCGAAAAGGCTTTCGATACAGTCTGGCACAAGGCCCTAATATACAAGTTACATTTTTCAAAATTTCCATTATTTCTCACAAAAACAATAGCAAGTTTCTTACACGGAAGAACATTTCAAGTTAAAGTAAACAAAATGCTATCAAATCAAAAATGCATAAAAGCAGGCGTTTCCCAAGGAGCAATATTATCTCCGACGCTCTTCAATTATTACGTTAATGACATACCTAAAACGAAAAAAACAGAAATCGCGCTGTTTGCTGATGACACCGCAATCATATCCGGAAGTTGGATCTTAGAGAAATTCTACGATAAGTGGAAAATTAAAATTAATGCTGAAAAAACTAATATCACTCACTTCTCCACCAAAATTAAAGATAAACCTAACATCAATCTATCCATTTTTAACGCAGTAATTGATAACACAAATAAGACAAAATATCTAGGAGTCTTACTTGATAAAAAATTAACCTTCAGTGAGCATGTAAAATCACAAATGAACAAAGCTACGGGAATTGCTAAAAAATACTATCCACTCATAGCTAGAAATAGTAAACTTTCATTAAAACACAAACTTTTAATTTATAAAGCAGCCATAAGACCAATTATATTATATGCTTGTCCTATTTAGAATCGAACATTCAAATATAACTACAATTCACTTCAAAAATTTCAAAATAAAATGCTTAGAACAATCACTAATTCCTATATTTTCACACCGATCCATGTCATCCATAGAAAGGCTAAAATTAATACAATACGACAGGAAATCAAAAAACAAACTAGAAATTTCTTTGACAAACAAGCTCCACATTCAGTATACACTAAAAATATTATTAAACAAAGTTCGAAATCATTACCCTTCAGGCTAAAACATAAATTAATCCACGATATAATTTTCGAGTAAAGGTGTGAATTTCTACCTGTATTAATGTGTAAAGGTAGGAAATTATACCTGAGTAAGAAACCATTAAAAATAAGCATGATCATTAACAGCTGAATTGTAACGTGAGTTTTATTTACCTAAAGTCTACCGTACACTCAACGATAAATTGAAAATTAATAGTATCACTTTAATAAAAAAAAATTATCAACAATCTTTATGATATATAATATGAAAATTTTTGTGAGAACATAAAAATGGCACAAAAATAAATTAAAACAATCCATTACATTTGAAAATAAAAAAAAAAAACGTGAGTTTTATTTACCTAAAGTCTACACGCTTTGACATACTTCCGGACATCCCTTCTAAAAATTGATTTCATTTGAATTCGTGTTGTAAGTCAAATTGTAAATTATGAAATTATAAAGACTTGTTGGAGATGTCTTAAACAGATATGTGAGTTCTCTATCATGATTTTCTACAAGCCACAAGCTACACGATACAAGTTAGACGATCGTACCAGGAATAACTCTTCTCATCCTGCATCACAAATAGTTTCAAGTACCAAAAACTCATGAATGTGTGATGTCTTTCCATTATTGTTTATTTTTGCCAACCTGAATTATTCGTTGAGGTTTTTATCGGTGGTTAGATTTTTTATTAGATCATTGTATCTTGAGGGCGTTCATCATGGTCTTTCCAAGCTTAGTCTTTCAAGACCATTCAACGGCAAAAATAGCAAAGGAAATACCGCAATTTCCTCTGCTGTTAGAATGCTTCATTGGGTAGTATAAAATGGATTGATATGCTCTCTTCTGGGTCCAGAACACCCTCAACATTTTGCACCAGCAGAACATCGCGAATGCATCGATCTTCAATGTATACTTCTTTCTCGGGGTCCAATAATCTGGTCCATAAATAATTACCTAGCTCTAATAGTACACTAATTCCCTCACCAATTTCATTTTGAAGAAAATGAAATTGATGGTTGTTTCACATGATATTGAGTTTGCTCATGATTCTACTCCTACTGTACTTTTCTTCTTCATTTCTTCCCTGGATCCAACATTGGGGGATAGTGTGACACCAAAGTAAATGAACTAATTAACTGTCCCGATTTTATTTATCCTTTTTAATTTAGGACTGTTGTTGTTTTGGTCATCAATTATCACCGTTTCAATTTTGATTTTATTTTTATTTATAAGCAAATCTATTTCGTACTAGTTGCTTCAAATTTACATATTACACTTCCGATGCAGCGATTGAAGTTTTATCGTCAAGGTATCATCGGTTATAAGTTTTAATGCCACCAATGGTAATGGTACATTGTACGACATCCTATACTCAATCACCCTGAACAGAAAATCTTCGAAAACATTAATCGAAGGCTCCGTTAAGCGGACACGTTGAGTGTCAAAGAAATCAATAACTGCAACGACGGTAAACTTGCTAACCGAGCTGATTGTACAAGTATTTGCAACGTGACTCATTCATTATGCTCTCTGATGTTCAAATTGAAGATTATTGAAACTCACACCGAACCGAATAGAGATACAAGAATAAACGTATCGTTATACAAGAAAATTATGATTTCTGCTTTGCTCAAAATCAAGTAAGGCAACGATTTCAACTTCCATGACTGTTTAATAATTTCGAAGATAAAATTGTCATCTACAGAATAGATGAAATGCGATGTCTAGAAATTGAAAGAAACAGCTTACACAAACTTATGAATCAATCAAAAACTAATATCAACTAAATAGCAAGACGACTTCTTCTCCCCAATGACTGGCAGGGTCGATTTCCATTGAATTACGCCCAAAAATTCCCTACTTTCAAATATCATCCAGATTCTCCTCTAAAAAGTGTAAAAAAATGCCTTCAAAGATTCTCAGAACAAATAATCCAAAGGTTATTTGCTGGGAATCAGCCAGGTCATGTTTCTGGTTCACTTTTATCATTCAATAATAAGTTCTTCATTCTCAACAGTTATAACACCCAATTACAGAAAATAATAACAATGTTGAATACTAACTAAATAATTAAAATGAAAAAAATATAACAAAGAGCTCAATCTAATTTTAAAAAATAGTAACTAGTAACTACATTATAGCATTTAATGGAATATTTCAAAGAACTCAATCTAAATCAATTCATTTTAGTCAATTTTCTTTGTTCACATAACTCCTAATAGCTGGAATGGAGTCAGAGTGAATGTCACAATTATTGACAAGTCTATTAAATGTAGACTGCATAAACCAAATGGAAATATTTCAAAGAACTCAATCTAAATCAATTCATTTTAGTCAATTTTCTTTGTTCACATAACTCCTAATATTAACTTGTATGGAGTCTGCGAACATCAAATGTGGAGAGTGACTATTATCCATCAGATCATTTAGGTACATAACAAATAACATTGGTCCAAGATTAGACCCTTGAGGTATTTCAGAGTTAGGTATGAACTGAGACGACTGTATACCCTCCAGCTGTACGAATTGATGTCGGTCAACCAGGTAAGAATGAAAAAGGTTGGTGAGGCTATCAGATATCCAATTTATTGCGTAATTTATGTACCAGAAGCGCATGAGCAACTTTATCAAATACTTTCTGAAAATCTATGTAACTCACATCAACTTGACCGGAGGAGTCGAGTACTTCAGAAACGTACTGAGAAAACAGCATTAGATTGCTTGAACAAGATCTCATTGACATGAATCCATGTTGCTCAATCTTGATGCTATTTCTGACGGCTGGATATATAGCAGTATAGACCACAATTTCAAAAAGTTTGGAAAAGTTTGATAAGATGGATATTGGCCTGTAGCTGTTTACAACAGAAGGATCACTTTTTTTCAAGGTAAGTACTATCTTGGCCAATTTCCATATTTTAGGAAAAGTGGCTTGGCTTGTTATGAGGTTAAATATATGTGCTAATGGATCCGAAAGTACATTAATACAATCTTTCACAATAAACTTGTTATTTCATCAATCAAACAAACATTATGTTGTTGTTAAATATCATTAGCAAATAATGTGAACTGTGGTAGTGTACTATCGTTCATAATCTCCATTGTCATTCTACTCGTGTAGATCATCCAGAAAATCAGTCAGCATTGCTTTCAAGGAATGCATCTCCCCAGCAAGTCTTTTTGGTGAAACATAGATCCAATTTGATAGTCACCTTCAAGTCAATTCCGAAAATTATGTTACACACCTCATGAGAATTTTCGTCTACCGAAGTTTAGTTATTATGAAAATTCCTTATGGCATTTCCCAGGAAAGTGTTGAATGTTAAAATTTTGTATATTTATATATACGTATACATATATATATATATATATATATATATATATATATATATATATATATATATATATATATATATATATATTTTGTTTTTATACATATATTTTGTATAATGTATAGGAATTCCTATAGAATGTGACTAATGTTTGCAATATCCATTTACATAATGGAATACGTAGACAAATATCAGCACTTAGTGCCTGAACACAGTGAATGATAGTGCTGAACAAATTTTCTCTGGTAATTTCCAAATAATTCAATAATTCATACTTGAAGTATTTGAAATTTTTCTCGTGTAACTACCAAGTTGTTTCTCTATCATCTTCAATACATTCTACTTCAGTTATACCGTTATTTTTGAGTGAGTAAGTGACATATAATCAGCACAGAGACTATTATAAAAAATTATAAAACATGTTTGAATGAATCAAACTCTTTAGTATTCACATTATCGACCAAGTTTCTTGAAGAATTGCTTTCAGATTTTTCTTGAAACTGCTCTTGAAAACTGCTAGCGAATTGAACTGAACCAAAAACTGAATTATAACTTTGATGGTTTCTCCTTTGGAAGTCTTTGGTTGTTCTTCTTTCATGGCAATATATCTTACAATTCTTACCGGCCAATGCTGTTATTTCGTAAGAAACCAATCATAATACGTCGATGAATGTTTTAGAAGATTTTGTCGGTCGGTTACATTTCTGGCAGAAATCTGCAACCGTCAAGAGTCCAGACATAAAATATCTATCAATCTTTGTAAGTATTCGTAAAAGTCATCAGAAAAGACTTCACCGAAATTGTATGCAAATTTCAACAATCGGTTGATTTCCTGTATCTTAGAAACTTAGTAATAATAATACATTCATTCTCAAAAGATATACATCCAAATACAAGGAAAAATAACAAATTGTAGACTCATAATAATAAATAAGGGAAAATTGAAAACAAAATACAATAAAAAAGAGTGTATAAGCGTATATATACAACGAAAATAAAATTGAATTAAATTCGAAGAGTAATAAAAAATATATTAAATCAACGCACTTCGCTTGGTTCCACAAAATTCATAATGAATACTTGACAATTTTTTCGGGGTGTTACCCCATTTTCGAAAGTTAAACTGTTAAATTTATAAGTTAAACAACCAGTTTAACTTTTGAAAATGGGGTAACACCCCGAAACAATTGTCATATATTTATTATAATTTTGTGAAACCAAGCAGAGTGTTTTTATTCAATATATTAAACAAAGTTTCACCAAGAGATCAGTGATCACTCGATCAACTTTTAATGAAAAATAACTAAATGGAACAAAGTAAAAATAAAATATTATCTGTCACAAAGTCACAGATAGTCAACGGAAGTTGATGAAATGCAGGACAGGAAAATCAGTTAAATCCTCAGTATTTTCCAAGATGTTTAATTTCTTCTTCAGGGCTAAAAAAGTACAATATCAACAGTTTATATGACAAGGCACCATCGAAAATTTTCCTTACAATTACTATGGAGTAAGTCCGAAAG
This sequence comes from Henosepilachna vigintioctopunctata, assembly GCA_030704895.1. Taxonomy (NCBI): domain Eukaryota; kingdom Metazoa; phylum Arthropoda; class Insecta; order Coleoptera; family Coccinellidae; genus Henosepilachna; species Henosepilachna vigintioctopunctata. The sequence goes on from JARQZJ010000065.1 coordinate 4,478,295, forward strand.
TACATTTGTTTTTTGAATTTTGAAAATAAGTACAAGTGTTCCCAAATGCATTGGGTTCGAATATTACTGCATTCTACGTGTTAGGTAGCTGAAGGAAGCAACGACACTAACTGTATTTCTCAACTTCGCTTTTCAAATGGAATGTTTCCAGATGTTTCAAAGGGCGTTTTTTAAGACGTTGGCCGAAGTTTTATGACTAACGAGAAGAGAATAAATTTATTTTGTGTATTTATAGTGGTTTTTTCGGCAAATAGGATATCAGAATATGAGCCATCAATCAGAAGAACCCATGAGATTTATATATATATATATATATATATATATATATATATATATATATATATATATATATATATATATATATATATATATATATATATATATATATATATATATATATATATATATATATATATATATATATATATATATATATATATATATATATATATATATATATATATATATTAAATATTGTGAATTCTTTCGGGAAGCGGTCTGTGGAAAAATGAAAACTCTTACGTTCTCGTTTAAGTCAATATTTCGTCGCTGTAAATTTGTGACTTCATCAGGAGTACACTAAAATAAGATGAAATTACATGAATTGTAAAAATAAAAGGAACACATCACAGAAAATACAGATATAGAGTCTCAGGACGTTAAAGGACAACAAAGATACACTGTGGGTACCGCACGACTGAGTAATGGTAGTATATGGATGTATTACATACTTTTTATGATTCGGCAATAGATGTTACTAAGTTGGCCCGTATGAGTTTTATAGTTGACACAATTTTTGTTTTTCGCTATATGACACATTTCCAGAAAAAGTCTCGTTTTATAATTGCTGTGTTGGTCAATAATTCTCACGTTGTTGAAGTCGAATATATGTCCTGTATCACTATGGTGTTGCACCACTGGACACGAATTTTTACCTTAACGGCAATCGCTCTTATGTTGTGTAGTGCGTTGTTTCAGCCATTGATTAGTTTGTCCAATATAGGTGCCATTGCACTGCGAGCAGGGTATTTACGACACCCAAAGTGTATCTTTGTTGTCTTTTAACGTCCTGAGACTCTATATCTGTAACTTCTCTGATGTGTTCCTTTTATTTTTACAATTCATGTAATTTCATTTTATTTTAATGTACTCCTGATGAAGTCACAAATTTACAGTGACTAAATATTGAGTTGAACGAGAACGTAAGAGTTTTCATTTTCCCACAGGCCGTTTCCCGAAAGAATTCACAATATTCAATACTTAGTACGGTCGATAACAATACTCTTTTTTTTATATATATATATATATATATATATATATATATATATATATATTTTAAATTATCTGTATCAGATTCGGCAATCACTTTCATGAGAAATGATACTTGAATGAATATTTTGGGATGTTTCACCTATATATACAGAATCGCAATTTTGACAAGAAATTTTAGCCCTGAAGAAGAAAATAAACATTTTCGAAAGCTTGGAAAATACTGAAGAGGTAACTGATTTTATTGTCCTAGACTGCAATCCTAATTAAACACTGAAAAACAAATATATATGTTCATATATATATATATATATATATATATATATATATATATATATATATATATATATATATATATATATATATATATATATATATATATATATATTTTCTATTTGTATTTTCAAAATTGTTGTATTGATCTCGTTATGAATAAACATTATTATTATTATTATTATTATTATATATATATATATATATATATATATATATATATATATATATATATATATATATATATATATATATATATATATATAAATATATATATATATATACATATACGGTCACATTATTCTTCATTGGTGGACAACAAATGTGCGAACTAAAATGTCCTGACAGAATTATCAACAAACCCAACCCGGAAAATTCACATATGAGGTAAACATGACCGATGCGAGAAAATTACGCTTCGAAGTCATCCAATTATCAACATGAAACTCGAACAAGCTATGAAAAGAGAGTTCTAGGTCTGCTGCATTTGCTGTTACGTTTTTCGCTCTATAATCATTTGTACTTATTTGCAAAATGAAAGGCGATACATACAGGGAATATATGCTGTATGTTTTCTCTACGTAAAACGAAATTCAATCTGAATACTTCGTTAAAAATCTGAATTGTTGTTGTTTTCCCAATTTTTCCCTGTTTGTCTGTGACAGTTTTGTAAACAGTTTCAAATGATTTTGTTGAGGTAAATATCTATTAGGTATCCTAATGATTGTGTAAATTTTCTTGGTGTTTTCACTTTTAATGTGGAACACACATTTGAATCATTGTTCAACAAGCTCGTGAAGAGTTTATTTGTCATCTGCTATTTATTTGGGTAGGTATTGATCTATGCTTTACGAACATCCTACTTTGCATTAATTGAGTCACACATAAGATATACTTATATGGCAGCTCTTCTGGAGCAAATAGTATTTTTGGACCCCATAGGAGCTGTATTGGATTATTAGGAAATCTAGCCTAAAAATTTAAATTTAAACCAAACGCTTGGATTAATGTTTCAGAAATATTACGTTAAGTCGACATGTTTCGAGCGGTCACCTCCACAGGAACAGAACAAAACAAATTTATATGTATAAAGATTCTTGTCAATTCCTTTTTCCCAAGAAAATGACAATAAAGACCCTTAACCAGATACCTTGAACCAGACTTAGAATATCTGAACACTAAAGATGCTTGGAAAAAGGAAAAACCAATTCGACTATGCAACACACCTTATAGACGAGAACCTTGTCCTCAGCAACAACTTCAAAATAATGCATACGGAACAAAAATGTTATAAACGAGCCCTGTTAGAAGTCATGGAGATTAATAAGAGGACGAAATCGAATTGTTTCGAATAGAAATCGAAATTGAATGACTGAGATTGAATTCTCGCTTATTATTATCTAGATTGAATATTAAATTAAATTAAATTTTTGGCTTAATGTTTCACGATTATATTTAACAACATGAATTAATCAACTTGTTTCGAGTGTTAGCTCATTTTCAAGATTCCTTTGGTAGCGTAAGGCATGTCTTGAAAATGAGCTAACACTCGAAACATGTTGACTAATTTATGTTGTTAAATATAATCGTGAAACATTAAGCCAAGAGTTTAATTTAATTCAATATGAAATTGAATGACCAACTTTCAAAGAATAATTTTCCTTCATTAAATTTATTCCAGTAAAAGGCAATCGAAAAAAACTATTATATGGCCATTCCCCACACTTCAAAAGAAAAATTGTTGTATGGCCATTCCCCTACTTCAGAATAAACGTGTTCTATGGACATCTCAGCACACTTCAGGATAAATGCTGGCAGTCCACAATGTATGTATTAACTCAGTTTATCATCAACTGCTGATGAAGCCACTGTGTTGGCGAAACAATATTGTTTAACTGAATTATAGTGAAAATCAAAAAACTACTCAGTTTTGTTCAAATTTGAATATTGCAGTCCTTATTTTTTCACCTTTTTCTTAAACTTCAACTTGCCGGAAGTTTTCATAAAGAGTAGTTTTTTTATTCTGAGTCAGCTCATTGTTATTATTTTTATTGAATCAGCTTATTATCAAAAGGTGAAATATTTCTCAAAAATAATCGCATATTTCTTCAATATTTCAAAATTCTTCGACATTCTTGAAGCTGATTAAATGGTAGATTGAGATTTTGTTTCGAAATTCAGAAAGGTTGAAATGTTGTATTTCGTCTTTCAAATTTTTTTTATTTGCCCAATTCTATTTTTCAGCAAGGCTCATTTCATCAAATTTCTGAATACATAAATGCCAATAATTTGTGTTTAAATTGCTAATAAAATTTACTTCTTCAAATTCGTATGATACAAATTGTTGAATTCCTGCGACAAAGGCTAGAAATCCAATGGAAGAAATTCGATACTGTCTTATCAAATATCAATCTCAAGTTTTTCATCGGAGGGTAATTTGAACGGCCTCTAATTCAAGATGCTACTTATTCAATATAAACGCTATCAGCGATGTTGTAATACTCGTACTTCACCCAGGCAATACGCAAACACAAAATTCTACTTTTTTCAATAATTCATATTATTTCGATGAAAAATTGAGATAAATCGTTATTTCGTGATAGATTCAAAGAAAGCTCAATTAAATTGAAGATGTTTTGTAGATGGAATAAAAGATGATAACGTAGGTACATAAAGAAACATTTCATTATGATAATGCACATAAAGAAATATTTCAATGAATTACCAGACAATATCAGTGAAGTAGGCTCTAGAACTGTTTATATCAAACTAATAAAGAATTGAATTCATCAAATTCCTTGATATAAGATTGAAAAATATATAAACAGAAGCAATTTTATTTGAATTATATTAATATTGTAATATCCCCACGATTAGTATTCAGAAGTTACTATTACTTTATTTTCTTTCATTCTTTCAGCAATTAATATTCTTGATAGATTCACTAAAACCGCTACCACTTATTGTATTTCGTTATTTTTCTTCTGTTGTTATTATTTTGTTTCCAGTTCATATAATGATTAGTAAAGTTTATATATTTTGAGTTACTCACGTACAAGTTTTAAACTTCAGTGAGATAATTTGTTTATTTGAGGTTATTTATTGTGAAAATTAATGTATTCCATATATAGTGTGGCCAAATAACCACTATTATTATTACATACCCAACCATAATCATTAAGCAGACAGTTATAGGAACTGTGACAGATTCTACGTCGTAGGATTCTTCGCTGTCTTCTACAGACTCTTCTGTTGAATTACTACTGCATTCGTTTTTTTGGTCTTCATTTTCTTCGCTCTGAAATAATGAGTACAGAGTAGAATAAGAAAGATTATTCACGAGTTTCTGATGCAACAGTATCAGATCATGTAATCTCTTGAACATCATACAATGTGAAAATATCCGTACAAAACATATAGTAGTAATTTAATTAAACTGAAATTGAAATTGATGGACGAAATAGAAATACTATCATCCCTGCATTAATGAATGAAAATGTAACGTCTCACTGTTATCAATTTGATAATAACAAATAAATGACCACTAACACATTTATTCTCTAAATTAACATCAGCAATTTCTATACATTCTCTTCGAAAACACTCCAAATAATTCCAAATAATTCACGAATGTTACACTCGCACAAATATTATATTTCTAACTTGTCAATTAAATCTGATATCTAACTTTCTTTCAATACAGGCGACAAATAATTGTTGCCTGTAACAAATAGTTCCATAGATTTATTTCTTAAATTTTATATCTACCTACAGTTCGAAATTCATTAATGTAATCTAACCAAACACAGGAAATTGTAAAGTCCTCAGTGGTTCACCAAGTTATTTTTTTATTAAACCGCTTATTTCTATTATATTAACTTAATAAATTTTTGAATTATTAAAATTTTTTTCTATAACACTACGTCAATGTTAATAGATTTTTTCAGTCTTATAAATAGTCTTTCCATGAACTCTAAGAAATTTTGTGAGGACACAGCATCCAGTTGTTCCAAATTCATTGCCAAAGTTATAATAAAGTACAATATTATAATTTCCCACATTGTCAATTATCAATGCCTTTCGCTAACACTGTAGCTTTGTCAAAAAATGGATACAAACTGAGCAGAATATTCTGAAATCAAATATTATACAAACAGAAGGTCTTCTCTGTTGATTATCAGGTTCTGCGCATTCTTTAATAATTGCATCTTCTTCTTCTTTGCACTCTCTTACTATCTACTTCTTGACTTAAGCCTCTCCTGTTTCCTTCCATCTGCTTGCTGCCTCTTTGATCGTCCATCTATCTTTTGAGGCATTGTCCGTTACTTCTTTTTTGTAATCGTGGTCTCTATTACGTCATCCGACATGTCCACTTTTTGTCATCTTTTGTGATGATATGACCTGCCCAAGCACATCCTAATGTTGCTGTTCACTTGATCACATTCTCTACCTTTGTTTGTCGAAGGATTTTGCGAATGTGATCACGAAGTCCAAGCATGAGTCTCTCTATTGAGCGTTGAGATGTTCTGAGTTTGTTTGCTGCTCTAATTGTCAGTTTAGTTGTTTCCAACCCGTCGATTCGAACAGAGAGAATATTAGAGAGAGTTATTGAAGACCTTGGTTTATAGGTCGATGTAGATGCCTTGTTATTCAATACGTTACTAAGTTTTACTGTAGCAACCCATGTCATTTTAACTATTCTGCTAATTTTTGCTTGCTGTTTTCTATTCCAAGTTTCACTGAAAGTCCTAGATATACGATTATGATCTATTTATTGACTATATCGATCTTTTTGTCCTTTATAGGTGTTAGAGTCGTTTCTTCCGTTGAAAAATTGGATATGAAGTGATAACAGAAATATAAATTAAAGTCTAACTTCTATTGAATTGGCCTAATAAGTTCTTTTGAACTTCGGTAGCTAAACCTTCAAGGAACAGGTTGTAATCTATTTCAGATATTTTTTTAAGATGTTCATTTCAATCAAATCCTGTTTCTCAAGTAAATATTGAATGTCTTCAAAAGAACGATATAGGGAAAAATATTTCTTGTTCTATTGTGGATGAGTTTCTTTATTTACAGTATGTTGAGTCTGTTAGTGTCCCTTTTTTCTTTATTACCCTGAATATTATAGTTGCTGTAAAATTGAATTGAATTGAATTGAAATAAAAAGAAAATCAACTCTATGGTTTAATGAATAGGTAAGCACTCTTGCCAGTAATTTAGTGGTAAGCACAAGTGGTTGAGAATAAAATGAACGAATAAAAGTAAAATACAATGAATTCTGTATGAACTAAATGCCACTGTGATCTGGTACATCAACAGTGATACAACTTGAAAGGTGATAAAGTTATCAACGTTGAACTATTTCAATCTAACATTTCAAATTCGTTGTTGAAACTGATTTGTTTCCAACTCTACTCTTTTTGTTTTATGTTTCTTTCTCATTTTATTGTTAATTAGTTTTCTGCACTATGAACGCATTCTCATCTCATAGATTCCGATTGGCTATCTCAGAGATGCCACTCAGAACAGCGCAATGAGATGTTCTGATATTTTCATGAACTTCTGTTGACTCCGAGTGACTTTGTAATATTCTTGTAATAATATTGTAATATATTGTTTAGTTTTAGTCTTCATTTCATTTGGTTACTTCATATTACTATTGCAATTGATTTTAACTTTATTTTCGTTGACTTTATCAACTATATTTCATTAACTTCTGTTGTGTGACTTTGTAATAGATAAAATTTCATTTTCAGTTTCTTATATTTAGTTATAGTTCATTACTATTTCAGTCTTTTTAAATTTCATTTTCGTTGTATATATTTGATTAACTATCTTTTTTTGGTTTTCTCTTCAATTTTTACTCATTTTTTTTGTGTACAATCTGTTATTTTTTCCCTGTAGTTGCATGTTCATCTGTTGGGAATAAATGTATTATTATTATTATCAATTTTTCATGTTCAGCTCATCTCTTCATGAAAACATAATAAACTTTTCTCTCCTTCATTTTATTCATTTTTAACTGAAAAAGTAAACTCACCCTCAAACGCTCGTTGAAATATGGATCTTCTTCTGAATAGTATCTAATTTTTTCCGCTCTTCTCTTTCTTTCAGCTCTTCTAGAGGCCACTCCTGGACACCATCGACATAGACATATGTTAGCATAAATCCACTTGAAGGATTTCGCAAGTAAGTCCCCAATGTTCGATAGATATAAAAGAAACAGTGGCATACCAATGATGGCATAGAATATCGTCATTATCTGGCCAGCCATAGTATGTGTTGTAATATTACCATAACCTGAAAATTTAGATAAATACATATATATATATATATATATATATATATATATATATATATATATATATATATATATATATATATATATATATATATATATATATATATATATATATATATATATATATATATATATATATATATATATAAATATATATATATATATATATATATATATATATATATATATATATATATATAGTACAGTAATTTCTCGTGTTAATTAACCACGTGCGAACATGAAGATTGTTCTAATAAAGAATGAAGAATATTATTATTTTTCTAGTGAAAATTGAGAAATTAAATCGCATTCCAAAAGTTTTTGAACTCGACTGGGATTCGAACCCTGGTCTTCAGGTTTAAGCAAATTCGAAAGTTCACTCAATTTCGCCTGAAGTTTCGAAGGCGATAATCTGAGGGTCAAATAACTAGCTTGACGAATAAAAGTGTTGTTAGATATGAATTGAAGTTGCATCTCAAAGTGGAGACCTCGGTAGCTTAGATCAAAAATTAGGCCTTTTGCTTCTGACAGGGTTAGTTTTTAACCTTTTCACTCTGTATGCAATATTTTAAAGTTGTTGTTGAAGAAATGGTCCTCTTCTAAAAAATGTGTTGCATACGTATTTGATGCATAAGTATGCAACACATCTTTTAGAAGAGACCATGTCTTCGACAACAACTTTGAAATATTGCATACAGGGCGAAAAGGTCATAAACCAACCATGTGAGAAGCCATGGAAATCAATAAGAAGAATAAATCGAACAGTTTATTAAATGATCAAGTTTTAATAAATTATTCTCCGTTATTAAATTCATTCCAGTAAAAATGCAATCGAAAAAAAGTATTCTATGGTCATTTCCCACAATTCACAAGAAATATGTTCTATTTCTATTTAAGAAGAACAGTGTTCTATGGTAATTTCCACCCCACGCACTTCAGGATAAATATACGCAGTCCACAATGTAATAACTCAGTTTATCATCAACATCTCATGAAGCAACTGTGTTAGCGAAACGATATTGTCATGTTTTGAATTAATTATAGTGAAAATCGAAAAACTACTAGTTTTATTCAAAATTATGTATTTAGATTTTCATCAACTATCGGCCCAATCGATTAATGAAATAAAATGGGATTATAATAAAACAATTGTTAAACTGATTTACACATATATTAAAAATATTACTGCATGACGTGCGTTTCGATGAGATTCACCTTTTTCAAATGCTACGTGCAGACTAATGACAATTTCTCGAATACATACAATATATAAACTTAAATTATGAATACAGAGAAAAGAGGTAGATAACAGGTAGAAGGAATCAATTCATGCTGAACTACTATATAGTAAACTAAGTAATTTTGAAAAGATTGAGAAGGGGGCTTGAGGTATGATCGATTTGGCTGTTCAAAAGGTTGCCAGAATATTTGTATTTATTAATTTGAAGTGATTCTAACAAATTAAGCTTCATTCCCTTGTTTGCGGTATTCAATTTTACATCAAGTATCGGCCTCATCAATTATTAATTTAAACTGGGATTATATATATATATATATATATATATATATATATATATATATATATATATATATATATATATATATATATATATATATATATATATATATATATATATATATATATATATATATATATATATATATATATATATATATATATATATATATATATATATATATATATATATATTTATATATATATATATATATATATTTCTCAAAATTGATTTATTGCCTGTTTAAGATATTTTATTTTGAATGCTTTTAGCAATAACAGGCTTCTTTCGATATGAAATATTATTAAATTCTGTTATTCCTAAAAACATTCTAAATAAATAAATAATATATATATATATATATATATATATATATATATATATATATATATCGAAGAACTCAATCAACTGTATTAAATGTTGACGTTATAAACCAAATGGGTCATTTGTATTAGCGAGTTGGTACTTGGAGTCTCTAGGTGGAATAATTCTGTGGTATGAGAATTTTGCCTAGGAACGCGAAATCTCAAATCGAACAATAGAGGAGGACAATCATTACTGTTCTACAATAATTTGTACAATAACTTTCTCAATAAATTTCTCTCCTATGAGAATTAAACTAAATCGACCCAATAATTCGTCGTTATTCCTTCCAGAATTAAGCATTTCAAGAACCCTCTCTGAAGATATAATTGATGGCAAGAATAAAAAGGATGCAATATCATGCTGCCATACTCCAACTTACTACGGATTAGGAGATTAAAGTCTTATAAATGTGTAGAGTTATTGAAATGTTCGCCATTTCGTATAACGAATCCAAAAATCGACTCAATAATTCGTCATGATAGACTCCTCTCTGTGGATAAACTTTATCCCCCTTCCAAACTAATGATGTCAAAAACCTTATCTGAATAGTCTCAAGATATTATTGATGGCAAGTATAAATAGGATGCCATATCATGCTGCCATACTCCAACTTACTAAGGGTTAGGACATTAAAGTATTATAAATGTGAAGGATTATTGAAATGTTTGCCATTTCGTATAAGGAATCCACAAATCGACTCAATAATTCGTCCGATTGACTCCTCTCTGTGAATAAACTTTATCATCCTTCCAAACTTCCGATGTCAAAAACCTTATCTGAATGGCCTCAAGATATTATTGATGGCAAGTATAAATTGGATGCAATATCATGCTGCCATACTCCAACTTACTACTGATTAGAACATCAAAGTATTATACATGTGAAGAATTATTGAAATGTTTGCCATTTCGTATAACGAATCTAAAAATCGACTCAATAATTCGTATGATTGACTCCTCTCTGTGGATAAACTTTATCCTCCTTCCAAACTTCCGATGTCAAAAACCTTATCTGAATGACTTCAAGATATTAGTGATGGCAAGTATAACTAGGATGCCATATCATGCTGCCATACTCCAACTTACTACGGGTTAGGACATTAAAGTATTATAAATGTGAAGGATTACTGAAATGTTTGCCATTTCGTATAAGGAATCCACAAATCGACTCAATAATTCGTCTGATTGACTCCTCTCTGTGAATAAACTTTATCCTCCTTCCAAACTACTGATGTAAAAAACGTTATTTGGATGGCCTCAAGATATTATTGATGGCAAGTATAAAAAGGATGCCATATCATGCTGCCATACTCCAACTTACTACAGATTAGGACATTAAAGTATTATAAATGAGAAGAATTATTGAAATATTTGGCATTTCGTAACACGTATCCAAAAATCGACTCAATAATTCGTCATGATTGACTCCTCTCTGTGGATAAACTTTATCCTCCCTCCAGACTACTGATGTCAAAAACCTTATCTGAATAACCACACGATAGCAGTTGATGACAAGTGTAAATATGATCATGCTGCCATCCTTCGATTTGTTACGCATTAAGGCATTAAATAGTCCTATGAATGTTGAGGAATTATCGAAATATTTGCCATTTCGTATAACGAATCCGTATATTTTCGAGCCAGATCAAATAAGTTGGGGGATGTGTGGAATGAAGGAAAGTTTCTGATCTAAGATAAAAAAATCTCTCACCTCATAAAAACCTTGTTTTGACAGTAAAGAACACAAAAAAGCGGATCATTCGTTTTGGTGAAGTCGTTCAGAAATTATGTGCGTACATACATTTCGGTGATTCATTTTTATTTATATAGATTTCTACAACAGAATTGAGAAGATTATTTTACTGTCAAACATATAAAACATATGAAACGTTAAATTACAGTACAATTAGAAACCAAAAACGTACGAATCTAAAATTGAAGTATTATTCCATGGGAACTTCTATTTCACCTATACTAAGAAAGCAACAATTTGAATGGAAGCGCTCTATTATATTTTCAGCGATAAATATTTATACAAAAGAAGGTGTCTGAATATAACGTATTACTTACTTCATACAGTTATAAAATTTCTACTCATTATTGCATTCACTTAGTAACCAATAATACGAAAGCCTCCATTACGCCCAGAAATCAGCGAGCCCATTACTGTCGAAAAAACAGCGTATTCATCCATCAGTAATTTCCTTTGAACACAAAGCTCGGTTGAACTCTTCTCTTTTCGCTTTCCATTAGGGTAGGAAAATGATAAATTACACGACGTTTTAATAAATTTTAATTAGGACAAAGCAGTTTAAAAATGTACATGACGTGGGTGCAACCGCTTGCCGGTTGCATAACTTAGGAAGTAATAAATCAATCCCTGAAGGTGACGTCGCACCAGCTGTCGGAAAGCCTATGCGAGGGAACAGTGAGCGAATGACGAAATATTGGTATCCTAATTTTCAATTTATTAATTGTTTTCAATTTGCCAGACATCGAACTAACCCCGCCAGAGCAATACATAATAATAATAATGATAATAATAATTTCTTTACAGGTTTCTCAACAGGTATAATACTCAATTACAGAAAATAAAAACATTATGTTGAATAATAACTAAATAAATCAATTGAAAAAAATATATAAAAAAGAGCTCAATCTAATCTAAAAAAACTATTAAATTATTGAAAACTATTAAAAAATTATTTGAAGTCTGAAGAAAGAAGTGCTCCCCAAATACATCAAACTAAGAACAGATAACACCAGTAGTTCGGGAAGTAGGGGGGTCATACAAGGAATGAAAACGTGGAAAAAATAAAGTGTAAATCATAAGTTCAAGTGCTTGAATTTAAGTTTATATTCAATTATAATGATAAAAAAACTCAATCTAAATCAATTCATTTTAGTCAATTTCACTTGTTCACACAACACCTAATAATAACTTCTATGGTTCAGAGTGAATGACACAATTATTAGCAACTCTATTGAATGAAGGCTCCATAAACCAAATGGGGGATTGTATTAGCGAGTTGGTCCTTGGATTCTTTAGGTGGAATAATTCTGTTGTACGAGAATTTTGCCCAGGAACACGAAATTTCAAAGCGGACAAGAGAGGAGGACAATCAATACTGTTGTACTCTAATTTGTACAAAAATTTTAGTGATAACGTTTCTCTCCTGCCCTGCAATGAGATCCAATTAAATCGACTCAATAATTATTTATGATTGACTCTTCTACGTGAATAAACTTTATCCGCCTTCCAAACTGAGAATTTCAAGAACCTTCTCTTAATGGCCTTAAGATAGCGTTGATGGCAAGTGTAAATAGGATACCAGATCATGCTGTCAGGATCGAACTTGCTACGGATTAGGGCATTGAATAATCCTATGAATAATTTAATTAAAACTCAGTAGTTTTTCGATTTTCACCATTATTAATTCGAAACATGACAATATCGTTTCGCCAACACAGTGGCTTCATCAGATGTTGATAATAAACTGAGCTATTACATTGTGGACTGAGTATATTTATCCTGAAGTGCGTGGAGTGGGAGTGACCATGAAACAATGTTCTTCTTTTACAGGGGGATGACTATAGAACATATTTCTTCTGAAGTCTAGGGGATGACCATAGAATACTTATTTTCATCAATTATTAATTCAAAACATGACAATATCGTTGGGCGTGGGGTGGGAATGACCATAGAACACTGTTCTTCTTTTACAGGGGGATGACCATAGAATAATTATTTTCATCAAGTATCGGCCGAATCGATTAATAATCCTATATATGCTAAGGAATTATTGAAATATTTGCCATTGCGTATAACTAATCCATACATTTTCGACGCAGATGAAATGAGTTGGTTGATGTTTGGAATGAAGGAAATTTTCTGAACGAAGACTATACTGAGATCTCTCACCTTATCAGAACGAGAAAGGACCTGAACACTGACGCTATAATCACACTCAATTCGTATTCAACATATTACTATTGAAATGTGGAAGAGTATTACCATCAGTTGAAGAATATTTCATAGAATACTCAGAATTGAGATCGATAAAAACTGGTTTACCACAGAGCAATGTCTTAGGTCCATTGTTATATATACCTTCGATATAACAGAAATAGAACAAATTGCACTTGTTACACCTGCAGGAAACATGAGTTCTGGCAGTTGATTACATAAAAAAAACTTTATCAAATACTCCAAGAAATGTTGAAACAAGTCAATGGTTTGACAAAAACTGTCGCATTAAACTCGACAAAAATGAATCAGTATATGTCAATTTTACCAATAAACACACTGACCAAACATCGATATTCATCAACAATTGTGTTCTTCAATACGGAAACACGGCCATGAATGTGGACATAAACCTAAATAAGAAATTACAATAGAAAAAAAATTTTTAACAAAAATCAAAGGGAACGAACTTATAATCAAACAGAAAATGATATTGGCTATAAGGTAGGAATTTTTAACTATTATCCCAGAATGAGCTTATGTTCACCAATAAGTTTTATAGCCTGTATGGATATATGACATGAAACTTGCGAGGTGTGCCTGCCCATAGCTGAAGTATTCCAGGAAATCTTTTGAACAAGGTACTGAGTGGTATGTCATCGATCCCTTGATATGTAAGGAAAAGGACCTGTATAAAGACGTAGTGGTGATAATTGTTGAAGGCAAGTTGAGAAATTTTGCGAAGAAGCACGAAGAGCTGCTTCATAATCAAGTAAATGCTGAAAAATCCAACTGCTGTTGTGCTATGAATCCAAAAAAAAACAAAACTGGGAAAACACCATTTGTTGAAGTCGTGTAAAACACTCCAGTTTCTGGATTTCATCAGAAATACATTACCATTATTTTGTTCTAGATTAATTGTAAGTGCATATACCAAATTGAAAAATTAGATTACCAGCTACAAATTAACTACGGTTTTGAAGGTCTATTGGGCTTTGTTACCACCAAAGTCAGATACTCCAACGTCCAAACCTAATATGGGATTCGAACCACTTACATCGCTTCACAAACCGTTGAACTTTTTGTTCAACCATATATTTCTAATCTCAGAGGGAAATTACATCTCTCTAGTGATATATGAAGATATAGAAAAGAATTGATAAATGATAAGGCCGATACTTGGAAAAAATCTATATAATTAAACAACGCTCAAATTCTTCTTAAAAAAAAATACGCATTTCCCACGTTTTGAAGTAGGTAGGTACTACTTCTTCTGCAGATGCACATTAACAACTGATTCAATATACCAATGAAAAAAATACTTATGCATGATTTACTTAGCAGAAGAACGAATCACAAAACACTATTGAAAACACAAAAATAAGTATAAACAGGTAGCATAACAGATTTACGGCGCTAGGTGAAAAAAACACCTCTACGGTTATTATTTCGACCCGCTACCTGAACTTCTATCATTGAAAACATAAAGTAATGATCTACGAGTAATGATCTACGAGATCTACGATTGCAAGTGCATGAGATAGCTGAGCATCACCTGTAGGGTGTGAGCTGAACGTATGCCATATATTTTGCACAACCATTTGAGCATGGAAAAGCTGTGTACAAGATGGATGCCGCGTTTGCTAACGCTCGACCAAAAGCTAATTCAAAAAAACATTTCTACCGAAAACTTGGCGCTATATAGGTACTCGTAACTCAAACAAATTTTTGCTTCGATTCATAACTGTTGATGAAAGTTAGGTCTTAAGTCTATTACACTCCTGAAAATAAAGAAGAGTTAAAACAGTGGGTTGGAAAGGGGGAACCAACTCCAAAAAACACAAAAACAATTTTATCGCAAAACAAGGTTAAGGCTACTGTTTTTTGGGATGTGAGAGGAATTATATACATTAAATATTTTGAAAAGGGTAAGACTATCACAGGTCAATACTACGCAGACTTATTGCAATGTTTGAAGGACGAGATGCAAATTAAACGATCTCATTTGGCGAAGAAAAATATTTTGTTTCATCACGATAATACACCAGCGCATTCGTCGATTGTTGCCATGTTCAAAATCCACGAATTAAAGTTTGAATTGATGCCGTATTCTCCCTACTCTCCAGACTTAGCCCCTATCCACTATTACCTGTTTCCTAACCTCAAAAAATTGCTTGTCGCCAAAAAATTTGAGAGCAACGAAGAATTTATCGAAACTATAAATCAGTATTTTGAGGAGCATGACGAATCTACGTTTAAAACTGGTATAAGTAAATTAGAACACCGTTGTGAGGAATGTATGAGCGTTGGCAGAGATTATGTTGAAAAATAAAGCAAAAAAAATTTTAAAACAACATTTTTCTTGGTGAGGCCGGAAACGTTCCTCCCCACTCTCATATTATTCAAATTTAACTGATTTTTAACTAGAAGATGACAACAAGATTCAATTTATCGATTTTAATGATTCTAGCAAATTTTCATACTTCGGACATGTTATGCGCAACCAAAAATATCTATTATGCAGGTTAGGGTATATGCGTATTATATGCATTATGCAGGGAAAACATATGGGCGAAAGAGGCCCTGGAAAAAAAAGAATATTGTGGCTGCGAATTCTAAGGCAGACGACAGGAATGACTTCTATGGATCTATTTCGGGATGTAGCAAATAACATCAGATGGGCCATAGTAATCGCCAACGTCCACCGATGATGATACAGAAGAAGAAGAGAAATCATTCTAGGAAATAGAATTTCAAACCTCTTTTCTCTCTATTTTATGTTTCAAACTCTGAACTAACTGCATGATTCTCTTCTATTAAATGGTTCGCACAATGAGAATCACTTTTGTTCTTATCAAACTTTCTTTTATGTTCACATTATCTCATTTGGACCTAAACATACAGTTGATTCTATACATGCCAGACAGCTTTATTCTTAAGCATTTTAAATTCATTTTTACTAATAATCCTACTATTGAGAATACCTGTTGATTAATGATTTCATGGAGGTCACTTTATGAACACGAAAGTATAATCATTAAAGAGAAATAATTATTGAAGACTAAGTTTCACAGTTAGTCAAATTAATTGTGATAGAAGAAAACGTTAAATTTACTTTTTTTTTAATTTACTTGTACACTTTTAAGTGAGAATAATTTCAGTCCAATTGATGTAGGACCTTGATGGAGGAAAAAAATCACTGAACAGCATATTCACGTCTTCTCTCCTGATAATGGCCTTGGCAATAAAATGATCTGCACTTTCCTCCGGATGGGCAATCACAAGGAGGCCAAAATCCATTATCTTATGTTATCATCAACACATTAACGAGGTCATACTCTTTTGATTAAACTTGACCATGTGTAATAAAGGAAATATTAGATTATATAGAGACTGAGCACACCCAAAATATCAATGAAAATTTTGATTGCCAATGAAAAGCCTTAAACACGAAAATTCTACATTAAAAAGATGTCGAGAATAATTATGATTTTGAATTTATAATGCTTTAATAAGCCGATGGCTATTTACAGTTATTTTTCACGAAAATGATAATTCTATATCATATCAAAATGGCTGATTAAACATAAAACTTCTACAGAGCCACAGAATAATCATTACTTTGACAGATATCAATTGAACATTCAATGCAATTCGAATTTTCTAATTCACTGCGTTACACGATTTTGGTACCCTCTTAACTGTTAGCTGGAATGAATAGGTAATGAGTCATGAATTAAATGTTCCAAACATATGTGGTATCCATCACGTCTAGTTTTCGAGGTATATGTCAGCATATAAATTTGATACGAGACTTAGATTTATCAATTAGCAAGCTGAATTACTAGGATCTAGATTAAAAGAGTGGAATTTGTTAGCTCCTAACACAAATGTTTCTGTGTAACGAAAACGTAATGAACAACTGGCTTCTTTTTTTCAAATTTTGAAAACATATGCGGTATATATATATATATATATATATATATATATATATATATATATATATATATATATATATATATATATATATATATATATATATATATAAGGCGGTATGGCACAATGGCAACAAGTATGCGTCAGTACCAATAGCATATTCAACTGTTTTAAAAGAAACATATGAAAACATGAAATCAATATTAAATTTGATAAATTACAAAAACTACAGCTGGAAAGTATGCGCTGATCTCAAAGTTGAAGCTATTTTGCTCGGATTACAGGGCGGATTTACTGAATACTGTTGTTTTCTTTGAATGTGGGACAGCAGAGCCACAGAAAAACACTACATCACAAAAGAATGGCCAGAAAGGTCAGAATTTGTATGCGGAAAATCTAATGTGAGACATGTACCATTGATAGATCCTAAAAATGTTATTTTACCACCACTCCACATAAAACTTGGTTTGATGAAAAATTATGTGGAGGCTATGAATAAACAGGGAGATGGCTTTTTATATTTGAAGACAGTATTTTCAAAGTTAAGTGACGCCAAACTCAAAGAAGGAATATTTGTGGGACCACAAATACGTACTTTGATAAACGACCCAAATTTTGACAAAAAGCTTACTAATACGGAACTTGATGCCTGGTTGTCACTGAAAGCAGTTATAAAAGGGTTTATAGGGAACCACAGATCCGAAAATGCGGAACATCTAGTGTACGACATGTTGAAAGCATACGAAAAGTTGGGTTGCAGAATGCCATTCAAAATTCACTTTCTTCATTCTCATTTTTCTTTTTTTTCATCTAATCTTTGTGCGGTTAGTGAGGAGCAGGGTGAGAGGTTTCACCAGGATGTAAAGTAGATTGAAGAACGATTTCGAGGTCGTTGGGACAGAACTATACTAGGTGATTACTGTTGGCGTTCAAAACGAGAAGATCATTCGAAGCACACAAGAAAACGTTGAAGTTTCACGATATTTTTTATAAAAATATCATAGGTAATATTTTTGTTGACTTTTTTTTATCTTAAATGATAAAAGTAGGCTCAATTAAGACAAAAAAAATTGGTTGATTTTATAAGATTTCTTAAAATGTGTATTAACGTTCTAATTTCTAATATAAAGTGGCACTTGCTTGCGGAAAAAAAATGAGACGTGATGGAAAGAAAATTTGTATGTATGTTTATTAAACGATACGTATAAATAAAAAATCATGACATTCCAAAGTGGGTACTCAAATTTTTTGAAAATTTGTAACGCAGTGATTTATAGTTATACAATAATGTAATCCATTGAACCTCATTTACACGTTGAAAAAATCCAGACCAACGGGAACTGAATAGAAAAACTGAAATAACTATTTTGTATAACGTGAAGTTTACATCATGTCGAAGCGTTAAACCCCAAGTTAATAATGAATAATTAAAAATTGCAGAGCACTTTTAGACGTATACCGATTAAAAATAAGCTACTAATTAAATTATTCATCAAGTTTGACTAAATTATTATTGGAAGCTGAATTCACGCCAATGATTTCAAAACTTGTAGATTTACGAATTATAACAAATTCGTGAATCGATCAGTTACTTAGATATCAGTCATAGATATCAGTGTCATCATAAATATTAGGTAATATGTATACTATGCATTGTTTTCGTAAAATCTTGCCTTTTAATGAAGTAAATACATACAAAATAGCGTAAATTCTTCATATTGATATGGAATATGTCCTCCTTTCGCAGAAATAACTTCTTGAACTCGTCTAGACATCGATTCCACTAGCGTAGCGCAGATTTTTCTCAATTCGTCATCATGAAACCACACCTCAATTGCACTTATAATCATTTTTTCTTTTGTAGAGCAATCCATTTTTGCCAGTCTTTTTTTTTAAATATTCCATAAATTCTCAATGATCATGTGAATTCCACTGCCAATTGAGTACTTTTATTTCATTCTCACGCATAAAGACCTGCACTTGTTTGGAATTGTGGCAGGGAGCCAGGTCGAGCTGAAATGTTCCATAAAACGTTTCCATGAATGGGACAATCCAGATTGGCAATCTTTCCATACATTTCACTGAAATCATCATCCCTATTATAGGAGCTAATCGTCCAATGCCATTAGTTGTGAAAAAAACTGCAAAACATTTGTTTCGAAGGATGTTTTACTGTTTGCTGGATGTGATCAGGCCGCAAAGTTTCCCCATCACTTCATCCAACAACACTTGATTTGTACCCTTGAACAAACAAACGTGTCTCATTACTAAAAACCACTTTCTTCCAGTCGTCCACAGTCCACGCACGGTAACTTTTGGTCCATGCCAAACGTTTCTTCGTCATTTTCTGGGTAAGAAGTTGCTTTCTTCTTGGTCTTCTTGCCTTACAGCCAACCTCCAGCGGTCGTTTTCTGGCAGTTGAGGTGCTCATTAAAACCCTTCGAAGATCAGTGCTGGTCTTTCTGGGATTAATTTTGCTATTTCTGGTCAACAATTTGTCTGTTCTTGGAGTAGTTTTGCGTTTACAGCGACAGTTTCCTTTTCTTTTTGGAGATGAGTCACTTTCTTCAAATGTTTTTTAAATTCTCGAAACGCTGGACTTTCCCACACCAACAGCTCCAGCTATATATCTCACAGTCTTTGATGTGTATTCATTAAGGGATAATTTTGGAATGCTTCCTCGGAGTGATATCCATCTTTGGATAAGACAATACAGCACGTATCAAAATTGAAACCACGAACTGTCGCACTAGTAGACTCACAACTGATTTGCTGGCGAGGTAAAACCGGTCAGAATGTAAATGATGGTCATTACCTCACGTCACCTCAGGTAATACGCAAGCAGGTGTGAGGGTGTTTGGGCCACCCTGGCACTCGCATACTAACTACAGTAACTCAAACGAAGAAAAAAAATGTTTGTCCCAATTAATTCAAACAGCATAGTAAGTATTCATTGTGACACAGAGACATATATAAGTAATATTTATCCTATTGTGACCATTGGCATATCAATCATTTTTGTTAACTATATATCCACACCTATCTAAGACATTCTCCAAAATATTGAAATAAAAGTATCTCTGCATGACTATATAAAAAACTATTTTTCATCTGGAAATGCTATTCTCCTAACATTAAATTCCCTAACATTAAATGAAAGAAAACATGCCTGTTTCCGTCAAATTAAGACATTAGTGACCTCATAATTTCATTCTTGTGGGGGATTACCTTAATAAATTACGACAATAACAACGCAATTGATGGTTTTTTCCTTGGTCTGCTTATCCTGCAGTTTAATTTCTTCCCATTATTCATGTTGAAGATATAAATTGAGTGTTTACGAAAGAAGTATTTCATCAAAAAAAAAGTATGTAGAAACGAATACAAGAAGTAGTAAATAATATCATCAGAAAACTTCGATCGAAATGATTAGGAAAATATTGAATAATTCTATAAACTTCTTTCGAATAACGCCGTTTTTTTCAATACCTACATACTTCATGCCATATAACGACATGTTCACGACCATGCGAAATACTTCTTATTTGTGTATTGAGGATTATTCAATTAAATTTTATTTATTATTCTTTTTTCTTCATCTAATTTTTTATTATAACAGATTGTGTGGATTTGGTGTAATGAATAATTATCATTTTAATAACTTGCATGTTTAATTTGTGATAATTATGCAGAATATCAGAATGATTGTTGGTGATTTCAGCAAAAGCTGATTTAACATTTTTTTGCCGGTTATGCCAGTAACCTCTACTGTTTCAACTTTGTCCCCCATAGATTTTTATTTAATTATTATTCTAATTTCCGGTAAGAAATTCTGTAATGAATGAATTGAATCTATTGAAAACTCACTAGTAGGAGAAACAGAGTTTAAAAAGAAGCCTTAAAGTGGTAACTTCCCTTAAGAAGTCTTCTTGCGTTTTTTTTCATCATTAAATTCGTACACCTTAAACTTGCCTACGCCGTTCTGGTGAGAGCCAATGATCAAAATTCATTTATTCAAAACATTTATGGATATTTCGATACTTATGTGCCATCTCCAGGAGAAAAACAAGCTAGAAGATCTCTTCGAAAAATTAAAATTAACCAAGGAATGTTATATCAGAGCTGGGAAAAAATGTTAGAGACATATTGAAACCGATGCCACAAATAAAATTAAAAATAAAATTTCTTGTAGAACGAAACAGGCAGTTGTTTCATTCTACAAGGAATTCGTCAGTTGTGCCACGTCTATCTATGTGAGGCAACGATTTGAATTTGCAAACACCTTCTTATGACTCCAAGTGAAGAACTATCGAATAATGAATACTTAACAATTCCATTCATTGGAATGAATAAAAACATCTCTCAAATCGATATACGCCAAGCACCGAACGACACGTATAACCGTAGGTACCTACTAAATTGAAACGTCTATCTGACAATTGTCGTCATATGATATTTTTAAATGTCAATAGGTTGCGTCAGTAGCACGCTCGCGATTCTCTACGAATTTTAGGGGCCTATTCGCAGATATATTTAGGAAAAATATATATTTCCATAGAAATGAATACATACATACCTACTTCTAATATTTATATTTTCTTACTTATTTTATTACTATTTTATTACTTATATTTTATTATATATATATATATATATATATATATATATATATATATATATATATATATATATATATATATATATATATATATATATATATATATATATATATATATATATATATATACGATATTAAAAATACACTATAACTTTCTTCGATAATTTTTTGACAAATTATTCGAAAGAACATTATAGCAGAGCTGGCTATGTGAAACATGAACAATGTGATGTCTCCACTATCCTTCTAGAAAAGGATAATGAAAATGTTGGAGAATATTGAAATGATGCCTACATTTATTGGAAGCGTAAGACATTTAACTGGTTTGTACTACAAGGTACTCATCGGTTACGCCACGTCCAACAAATGAGAACTACCCGAGAACTACAAAATTATTTTTCTTGTACTTTATTTCTTATATATATATATATATATATATATATATATATATATATATGTATATATATATAGCAAATATTGAGACTCTCAATCGAAATATTTTAAAAAATTTTAAAAAAAACTCTCAGGGAGCTGTCTACACAAATGTTGTCAACGAGAACAACTAACCCGTCACTTTGGAGAGTGAATATTAAAAGCGTTTCGAAAAATTAATAGATCTTGTTCAGATCCATGAATTTGATGTGATATGAACTGATGATTCATTATTATGAATCACAGGTCCATATTGAATCTATCAATCAAGAATCTATGACTTTCAAAACGACCATAGGTCCTATACCAAGCTCTCTCTATCGGAGAAAAGACGTATAAACTCTCCCTAGCCTACAAGATTCCTACTCATGACAACAATAGCGCGAGTGAAAGGCTTTGTAGACATTTCATTGGAACACTATAGAATCATTCAATACTAGTAAATACTGTGACTCTTAATCGAAATATGGAAATGTTTCAAATAAAACTCTCAGGGAGCTGTCTCCACAAATGTTGTCAACGAGAACGAACCCATCACTCTCGAGAGTGAATATTGAGAGCGTTTCGAACAATTCAAAATACGAGTTTTATTTGAAATATTTCGATATTTCGATTAAGAGTCCCAGTATTTACTATATATATATATATATATATATATATATATATATATATATATATATATATATATATATATATATATATATATATATTCAGAAAGAAATTATAAAAAAAAAGAAACTTATTTTTCTAAGAAATAAGTTTAACATTTTGATATCTATAGTAACTCATAAATTCAATTATTCATTAGTTTTGACAAAGTTGTAATAAAACAACGAAACGTTAACAAAAATAAACTTTTTCATATCAAAAGAAGCCTGTTATTGCTAAAAACGTTCAAAATAAAATATCTTAAACAGGCAATAAATCAATTTCATATATATATATATATATATATATATATATATATATATATATATATATATATATATATATATATATATATATATATATACATTCACAGTTATGCAGTTAAGCTTTGAAATTTTTGTTGTTCTTGTTTTTAAAATTCATAAAAACCGCTAGAACATGTGAAATTTCCAGGTTAAATCTACGGTGTTCGAATAGAAATTTAATATATGTATTGTGATATTATTATACATTGTGATAAACATTGTATAATCTTATATTTCGAAAATCTCACTGGTGTTAAGAGGAGAAGCACCACCTGGTACACATACACAATTTACATCTTTGAAATCGAATTGTTGAAGAATTCTACAAAATATATAAATATACAGATGTTTCATTAAAAGACTATACCAAACTTCAAAACAACAATATCAATTTAAATCACAAAATTACGAAAAATGTACATTTGAGTTCAAAAGTTGACGTTGTTCAGTGTTTCTCATGAAATTCCAAGGAAAAGATAGTTGGATATATTCAATTAGTAAAACTTACCGATAGTTGTTATAAGCGTCAATGAATACAAAAATGCCCCCGCTATACTCCACTGTTCTGAGTATGATAATCTGGATCCATCATAACCTTTTCTAACAGAACGCACAATACTTGTTTGAAAGTTCATTAACTGGTCCTCTAACATATCTTTATATTCTTCTTCGAGGAAAGGATTCATGAAAATTGTAAAGTTCCATATTTCGGAAATGGTCTTCATTTTGGCATTAACTACGTCAGTTTTCACTTGCAAATGATAGTCTTTTTCAATGGATCTGAAGATCAAAGCCCCACCCATAGTATAACCTATCTGAAATGTTTGAAACATATATAATAATAATAAGTTTATTTTTTCCTCCAAGTGTACAAAGTAAAAGAAAATTTTTATATAATGCAATCAAAATACATAATTCTCGCTACTTGAAAGAGAAACAAACTTTATAACATACAAAAAGTTACACCTATAACGTCATTGCTGTCTATGGGAAAAAAATTCAAATCAAAATAACAAAATTCATTAGAAAAACTGAAAAAACAAACTTCAACAAAGCGCAGAAAGAACCTCATTTTTGAACATACAATGCATCAAGAATTAACAGAGAAAAAAATCAGTCACAATGGTTGCACCTTCCGCAAAGAGAAATACCCTTGTTTTTTTTTTTTGAAACATTGGACTGAAGGCGTGCGTAACAGTCGTAAAGCCAAAAGATTGATAAATCTAGGTCCCAGAAAGGCCAAACATCTCTGTCCAATGGTCTTCCTAGACGAAGAGGTTTTTATCTTCGATGATTCGACGCTTCTGGTGTCATATCCGTGACATAATTTGTTGTGGACTAAGAACTCCTTGTCTGTAGAAATATATAACCGCTTTGAGAAAATACAACCTCCTAAGGTCCAATACTTGTGCTTCTTCAAATAACAGTTCGCTGGGATAAG
The DNA here is from genome assembly GCA_030704895.1 of Henosepilachna vigintioctopunctata. Taxonomy (NCBI): domain Eukaryota; kingdom Metazoa; phylum Arthropoda; class Insecta; order Coleoptera; family Coccinellidae; genus Henosepilachna; species Henosepilachna vigintioctopunctata. Next base: position 4,503,370 of record JARQZJ010000065.1, read on the forward strand.
TACGTTCTTTTTTGAGTAATATTTTTAAAATCGTCTTTTGAAAAATTTACAATCCTCTTAGGTGACACAGTTACTATCATTATTATTAATTGAATATAAACTTAAATTCAAACACTTATAATTTACACTTTATTAACTACATAGCATGACGCGTTTCGTCGTTACAAACGACTTCTTCAGACGCTTACAGAATAAAGTTTCCTTGTAATGCTTACAGAAATTATTCTGTGAGCATCTGAAGAAGTCATTAATCGATTGGGCCGATACTTGATGAAAATCTAAATACATAATTTAAATAAAACTAAGTAGTTTTTCGATTTTCACTATAATTAAAGCAAAACATGACAATATCGTTTCGCCAACACAGTGGCTTCATCAGATGTTGATGATAAACTAAGCTATTACACTGTGGACTGCGTATGTTTATCTTGAAGTGCGTGGGGTGGAAATGACCATAGAACACTGTCCTTTTACAGGTGGGATGACTATAGAACATATTTCTTCTGAATTGTGGGGGATGACCATAATATACTTTTTTCGATTGCATTTTTACTGAAATAAATTTAATAACGGAGAATTATTGATCAAAACTTGATCATTTAATAAATTGTTCGATTTCTTCTTTTTATTGATTTTCATGGCTTCTAACAGGGTTAGTTTATAACCTTTTCGCTCAGTATGCAATATTTTAAAGTTGTTGTCGAAGTCATGGTTCTCTTCTAAAAGATGTGTTGCATACGTAGAATCAGTTTTATGTTTTGCAAAACATCTTTGGTGTTCAGATATTCTAAGGTTGAAATTCCTGCCAGTTTAGCCAACATATACTTTGGGACAAGTACCGCAACTCAACTCATAAATACCCGATTTATCATCAGGCGAAATTTTATCTTTCGCATTTCTGATGTGTCTACCTACGGTATTCTGGGTTTTGAAGGCTATCGTTAAATTTCTATCAGATAAAAACTTCGAGATTTTGGATACAGGGTTCCCTAAATACGTTAATGTTCTGAACTTTTTTTGGCTGTCTGTTACTTCAGGATATACTTGGGAAATGGCCTTATTATATAACTTCTTTCGTAAAATGTTATCGACGAAACAATGATGATATCCATTATTTTGTGCGATCTGCTTAATGATGTTCAATTCATGAGTATAATTATCTAATGATAAATACATATTTATCAGTATATGAATCATACTGTTGTACGCCGCTGATTTGTGATGGAACGAATGCAATCGAAGAAAAGTATTCTATGGTCATACCCCACAATTCAGAAGATATATGTTCTATAGTCATCCCCCCTGTAAAAGGACAGTGTTCTATGATCATTTCCACCCCACGCACTTCAATTTAAACATACGAAGTAATAGCTTAGTTTATCATCAACATCTGATGAAGCCACTGTGTTGGCGAAACGATATTGTCATGTTTTGATATAATTATAGTGAAAATCGAAAAACTACTTAGTTTTATTTAAATTATCTGAAGAAGTCGTTTGTAACGACGAAACGCGTTATGCTATGTAGTAAATCATAAGTTCAAGTGTTTGAATTTAAATTAACAATGGATTTACATCAAGTAAACGCCAACACTATTAAATATTATTATTAATACTTTATAATACAATAATTAATAGTGTAATAAAAATTGCATTGGCCGTATTATCTTGAAAAGAATGTCTTAATAATGTGAGTTCTTTCAGTTTTGTTCAGTTTGTATGCGTCCTTTATTGGTCAGTCTATACCAGGGCTTCTTTAACTTTTTTATATAGGGACCCCCTTCAAGCTTAGGAAATTTTAAACGACCCCCTCCTCCATATAATGAAATATATATAAACCGTATATGTAGATGTAATATCGCACTATTTTACAATGTAAATAAAATAAGGATTAAAGAATACGTACCCATTCATTTCACACATATATATATATATATATATATATATATATATATATTTATATATATAATTGGAAACGTTGACGGGATATCGGTCGTAATGAAACACAATAAATAGAATGACATAAAACTATATATATATATATATATATATATATATATATATATATATATATATATATATATATATATATATATATATATATACTATATATAGTATATGAAGAAATATTTGAAATTTGGAATCGAAATTACACCAAAAAAGTTTTGTTGATATATATATATATATATATTTATTCAATAGAAAAAATAATTTTTTGTAATAATTTTTTTTCAAGAGAACATAAAACTATATCTATATATTCAATAGAAAAAATAAACTTTTGTAACAATTTCTTTAATAAAAACATATTAACATCAAACAATATTAATGTGACGGATGTGATTGTTTATTTTTACACAAATAATTAAATCTAGGCTCAATTTGAGTTATTGCAGATCGTAATGAATTTTCAACGTTTATTAAAGTTGAACGGTATTTTGATTTTATGTAAGTTAATGTGGAAAAGGCTAATTCACATAAATATGTTGTACAAAATGGCAGTAATTTGTTCATTGCCATTTCCGATAGAAGGGGATATTCTGATTTGATTTCTATCCAAAATTCATGCACAGGCACTTGAGAAAATCTGAGTCGCAAGGTAGTATCACTTGTTAATTCGTCAAATTCTTCTTGTGCTTTTAAGTTTAAAAAATTAATATCTTCCATTTCAATTGAAAATGGATTGCAAATCCATTGTTGTGTATCGATATCATTGGGAAAATACCTATGCATGTAAACTTCCATATCCTTCAAATGATTAACTATAATTTTTGTTATAGGAGTATCTTTTTTTGAAATATTGTTACTAATTATATACTCGTCAGTAAATGGAAACATTTCGAGCGATCCACTTTCCACTCTGTTCTTCCATATAAGAATTTTTTTAACAAAGGCCTCAAGTTTATTTTTTAACATAAACATATTAACGCAGACTCCCTGCATTGATAAATTCATATCATTGATTTTATCAAAAATATCTGCCAAATAGCATAGCTTGAGAAGCCATAAATTATCGTGAAAATAATCGGCCAAATTAGAATTTTGCTCTGTTAGAAATATAAGAACTTCATCTTTTAAAGTTAATAATCGTTTCAAACTTCGGCCTCTTGATAGCCACCTAACTTCAGCATGTAGCAATAAACTTGTATAATCCGAATACATATCAATGCACAAATTTTTAAACAATCGACTATTAAGTGCTCGACTTTTAATAATTAATGATTTTGACTGCATCAAAAAACACAGTGTTTAATTCTGGTGCAATTTTTTTAACAACAAGTATTACAATAGTATTTCGTATGATTTTTATTCGTATTTATCTTTGTACGTAGTGTGTATACTAATCTTAAAATTTTATTTATAATGGTTGAAAAGTATCAGATCTTTGCGACCCCCTTTCAGTAGTCTCGCGACCCCCAGGGGGGTCGCGACCCACAGTTTAAGAAGCCCTGGTCTATACAATGATGGATAAACGCAGCTCATAGAGAATTTCAATGTAAATAGAAATGGAAATTAGACCATTGTCCTTAAGAAAAAGGTTCGACTGTTTGAGTATCATCAGATATTGAATTTCAAATCAAGTAAATCTTACCACAAGGCCGATAATGCCGAGATTACTGAAGAGGAAGGCAACAAAATGTCTGATGTAGTCCTTGCACCTTTTTGCGAAGGATCTCTCACCCCTTCTGTGCCTCCTAACGGACCGCTTTCTCTCCATTCCTAATGACAAGAAGTCGTCTCAGTGGTTTCTTGAGTTCCTCGTAGCATTTTGCGGGACATTTCTGCACAGACGTCTGCCTCATTTGCTGATTGAAGTGATAATGATTGTAGAATAGCAAATAGTCTTGTAAGGTTTCAATGCATATCGCTTAAATGTCAGTTAGAATTACACATTAGATAAATTAAGAGGAAAAAAAGGAAATTTTTCCACTTTCACTGTCTCTTATTGCTAAGAATATCAATTTTAAGATTATATATATATATATATATATATATATATATATATATATATATATATATATATATATGAAATTATTTTTATATACCTATAGGATGCCTCAACGAACACCAAAAACTCAACGAGGATTCCTTGGTTTAAATGAAAGACATTAATAAGATCATTGTAAGGGCGAAAATACGAAATTGCCGGAAAAATAATATTTTCATTCTTTATTATAAAAAGAGGTAATATGATGTATTACTATTACGAAAACACTTTTCTAATACTTTTTGCTTAAAAGTGAAATGAAAGGATTGAATTTTGACTTTTTCTTTCATTTTTCTTCACTAAATTTAAAGAAAAACTTATACAATGACATAAAAAAATTAGTTTTTTCGTGTTAGGTTGCAATAAGAAACTTTTTTTTTATGCATAAACATTTTCAATTTCTTGCATTTTGTTCTACATAAAACTCGTTGTTTCAATTAAAAAATTCAAATCTAAAGGAATACATAAAGACAGGAAAAAATTTATCATTAATTTGATAAAGCAAACTGAGATTCAGCTCTTTGAAAATGGAGTAACACCACGAAACAATCTATATAACTTTGTGAAACTAAGCCAACTGCTCTTTAATTCAATATATAACAATTTATCAGATAAAAAAATCTAGTGGACTGTTGTCACTTTTTGAAATGTTTTTTAATCACTGTTTCATTTTTTTTTCAATTCATTGCGTAAATTTTTCTTTAAATATAGTTAAGAAGGGATAGTCTAATTTCATTCCCCTCGCTCATTTAAAAACACGAAAAAATATACAGAAAGTGTGTTTTCATAATACTCATACTCACGTAATATTTTATTGTTTCGTCTTTTTTTGGTTTTAAGATAGAAAATAAAAAGATTCATTTTCCACAATATCTGTTGCATTTCAAACCCCCTCAAGTTTATCGCATTTGTTTTGAAAAACCCTTTATATATAATTCTATCAACTTTTTGGAATTTTAGATAGAATTTTCAGTTTGACCAGTATTGAAAATTTTCTATTGATTGTAGAAGTTTTGCAACTCTGTACAAGTTTTGAAAACTCTTGAACTATATATTGTTTGACATTTTTGCAACTTTCCAAACTGAAGCGGAACCCTGTACTTTAATCTCTCGGAGAGAAAATATTAGTTCATAATTCGCTTCGGAGGTGTCTAAACATTTATTCGCTTCCTTGTAAGGAAAACTCTGTATATATTAAAGTGAATCAGATAATGTTGAAGTTTCAAGTGTTGATTTTTTTTTATAATAAAGTAATATTTTTTATTAGTGTCATCGATTTTTTTTCTCCACTAGATACATAAAATATATGGTAAAATCTTTGAATTATTTTATATTTAGTCCGACGATAAATTGGAAAAAAAAAGTTTGAAAATATTATTTTAAAATATCAAATTATTATGAGTTGAAATATTCTTTATATCTCTTTATACTTCCCAAGTTTTCAAGCATTTTCAACATTTATAGAGATTCTGTTCTTTCTTCACACTTCTCAATTTGTAACAAATTCTTTAAATAATCTCTTTCTGTTTTTAGCAATTCCTTTTTTTTTGTCTCTTATATAGGTGCATATATTACATGGAACATTTAAAATTCCATTACAGTTTTTGTATTTATAGTTTTGCTCTCCTACAATTTTTTTTGTTGATAATCAATATAATACAATAATGTTGATTTTTGCTGACACTCGGAGAAAATTAATATCCATAATAAAACAATATTTAAAATTTTCTCATAATTTAATATAAATACGAATGACGATATTTCGAAGTACTACTTCGTTATCAAATGCTGGATTAATGTAATAAAATTTTTTTGTATATTGTTTCAATGGCTCTACGCAGGTAGCAAGCTGACGGAATATATCACGATGACATCATATATTCGTTTCGATATGTGAAAAGTGACGTCGAAATGTCACAGCCTCAAGACATCATCTTGAACTGTTAAAAAGACGTCATTAAATTACGTTTCATGGCATTTAGAATAAGGGCATCTGTCATTTTTTTAAAAATTAGCGGTCATAAATTAAGGAAAACAGTACTTTGCGCCGACGTCATCTGCTGTCATCATTCGAATGTCAGAGATCTGACGTTAAAAAGACGTCATTTAACGGTCGAATGACGTCGTTGACCAAAATTGACCGAAAATTTACTATAACAAAACGTCATGTTACGTCAGCTTGCTATCTGGGTAATTTGGCAATACTTCTGTAAATCCACAAGCATAAAATTAATTATTTTTACTGTCCATAATCGACATAATTTCCATATCTAATATTAAATATTACTAATTGTCTTCCTTTCAAAAATAAGATCATTAGTTATTCAATTACTTTCCTAATATTTGGTAGTAAAACAAATTTTCATATTCATTCCAATGCCCATAAGAATATATGAATTTATACCATCAATTTCAAATGGAATAAGCTGTAAGAACAAACACCGCCATGGGCCGTTGTGTTATAAAAATTGAGTTCCCCATGTCTAGAATATTGAACACCTGAATTGACGTACTTTCGATAAAAAGAACATGTATTCATGTCTCTGGCTCATTACACAATTCATGAGTAATAACGGGTATTTTTTTTTAGAGGAATAGAACTTTAAGTTGGCATTACTGTTGAAGATGGCGACCGATTTAACAGCTGAGAAGTGATTTATTCTCAGTTTGGTTTGGCAATTCATCATGAAAAGCCAAAAGATTATCAAGCAAGGCGTAGATTCGTCGAATGAGCCCAAAACGAGATTGCCGTTGTTCCCGATTTTTATAAGCGAATTTTGTTTAGCGATGAAGCGCCCTTCTGGTTGAATGGCTACGTCAACAAACAAAACTGCCGCATTTGGAGTGAACATAATCCTCAAGTGTATGTCAAAACACCGTTACATCCAGAAAAACTGACTGTTTGGTGCGCTTTATGAGCTGTTGGAATCATTGGTCCGTACTTCTCAAAAACGATGATGGCCAGAACGTTACAGTCAATGGTGATCGGCATAGGCCCATGATTACTAACTTTTTCATTCCTGAATTGAACAACCATGATGTTCTGGAGCTATGGTTTCAACAAGACGGCGCAACATGTCACACAGCTCGTGCCACAATCGATTTATTGAAAGACACGTTTGGTGACCGCCTAATTTAACGTTTTGGACCTGTGAATTGGCTTCCAAGATCTTGTGATTTAACACGGCTAGACTACTTTCTGTGGGGCTATGTAAAGTCATTGGTCTATGCGGATAAGCCACGAACGCTTGACTATTTGGAAGACAATATTCGCCGTGTTATTGCCGATATACGGCCACAAATGTTTACAAATGTAATGCCACAAGATTATCTTTCGAATAAAAAAAATTCTTGTCAATCGAATGATCCATCGTTGTTTTATTGCAATTTAAAGTTCTATACCTCTAAAAAAACACCGTTTGTAATAGTTAACTGTTGTCCAAAATCAGCCGGTCTTTGTGGTAGAATGCGGTAGAACTCGGGTTCGAGCCCCGAAGGTACGGGTGTTTGTGTTTGTCTATGATTTAACTAGCTTAAATAATGATATATGCTGGGTATGCTGTACATTGATTACAAGAACATTGGCCGTTCTGGACCGGCGTTAAACTCTAGGTCCACTGAATAAAAAAAAATCGATCTGACAAAAATAGCTCAATTTTTTGTAAGAAATTCATTTTGGTTTCACGATTACGAGGTGTTGATGATTAATCCATGACCTCACTGTGGGAATGTCACGCCATAGATGACGTTCATATTTTTTGCCCGACTACTTCCTCCCAAAAATTCATGACACAATCGATTTATTCTGTTTTGGAGCTTTGAATGAGACGGTACTGTTTGAATTGAATTTTACATCAATATAGTATTGTAATGTAAAAAGACATGTTTAATTAATTATATTCACTACATATTCATCATTATTTCCGTAGGGTAAAAAATGCCAAAAAATAAAACTGGATAATAATGATAATATTTATTTAGCTGAAACTATACAAAAACTCTACATATTTTGATTTGTTTATTTTTAATTGTATACCTATCTCATTATTTAAAATATACTTCCTAAGATCACGCTTAAATATTTCAATACTAGTACTAGTTTTCAATATATTTGATAAATTATTGAAAGCCTTAAATCCGTCATAGTACATATATGATAGTTTTAGATTTAGAGAGCTTACAACTTTGGATATAAAAACTATCTGTATTTCATGGGTATAATACCCATGCACATCATTAATATCTCCATTCTGTAACTTTTGAATTTTTTCTTTAGTCAAACCAAATAGCAATGTGCAGCAATATTCAAAATGTGATATTATTATTGATTTCAACAATAATAATTTCACATATAAACTCAATTTTTCGTCTAACATAATGCCCAAATATTTTACTGTTTCTACTCTTCTAATTTTTTGTTCATCAATCTTTATTGTTATATCCTTATTTTTATTGGTTTAAAGGGTTTTACTTGTACCCAAAACTATGAAGTAATTTTTTGCACATTCCGAGATAAGCTATTGTCACATAACAATTCATTAATTGCAGAAAAGTATCTATTGATCCCCTCTAACATATTCTTGTTATCTTTGCCACATATATAGAGCATAGTATCATCAGCGAATAAGCTTATAGAACATTTTTTCACGTGACAGACAATATCGTTTATATATAAGGAGAACAACAACGGACTTAAGACAGTTCCTTGAGGTACGCTTACATCTACTTTCGTGCTATCGATAAATGCAGTACAGGATAGAGAAAGATTAAAATCTTTACGAGATCCTCATGTCCAGCAGGTGGAATAATATAAACCTACCGCTTGGATGGTGATTGATTGCATAACTGTTACAATCATAGTAACACACATAAAGTCATATCAAAGAACACATACTTCATTCATACGTAAAGCAATTACTATTAGATACATCATTCAATTTATAATAGTCCATCATGTAATTGCAATCCTACCAGTGGCGTACAATTTGGGAGAAATTAACCTGCAATTTTCCCTCTCGTAAGCCTTTGGTATCAACACATAGATTAGTTAGGTGATTGGTACCACCATAGTGCAACACTTAGTAGAACATTAATAGAACACTTTCCTCTCATTATGAATATAAACCGTTAAATAGTTTCAAATTACTGGACACACATATTTTATAATGTTTAAATTAAATTCTGAATAAACACTCAGACATGAAACACATTTTATTGAGTGATTTAGCTTAAATCTTATATTTTGAGTTCAGGATTGTATAGTTGAAATTGTCTAAATAATAATGACCCCCCCCTTTGCGATAGTTGTGGAAATATTCCCACAAGTTTCACAGAGAACTTACTTAACAATATTTGATAAATTTCAGAAACTTATCAGTATTCCACCAGGGCTAATCGAATAATATACGTAACCAAACGAATCTTAAAAATCCACATATTTTATACAGTTAATACGTGAGATACTGATTAAAATTTAATTTAATTAATTAATAAGTAAATTAAAGAACATTTGTACTCACATGACGAAACAATTATATTTATAATTGATGCTACAAACAAAGCAGAAAATCATAATGTTTTCTTTGAAATATTTAACAATAAACAACAATCACTAACATACTTTAGCTTAGTGCTCGAAATAAACTTCTGCCACGTTCAGATTTTATAATTTGAAACGGTTGTGTTGAACAGATTCATATTCAATGCCTAAGGAACGAAAATAGTCTGATATAAATACCATTTTCATTTAGATTTAACATTACTGAGAGTATGGCACAATTAATGTGGGTAGCAGCAGAATATTGATTTTGGATGTTGATTTTTATCTTTGTATATTTAGCACTCTAATTAGTCGGACAGTCTAATTGAACGAATTGAAAGTATTTTCAATCACACAATTTTCTAAAGCATTTGAAGTATGTCACACGTGAAAAGATATTTTTAATTTCGCTTCATTCTATGCCTGTTTTTCAATTTGTTTTTAAGTCTTCAACAAATGATATTAAGGCGTTGTCAATTATATTTTGCTTGCCAACATTTGCGAAAGGAGTTTGTACCATCAAAGCAATAGGCTTAATCTATCAATTAATTAACCTATCAACAATCTAGGAATTACAGACAAAATGATAAAAAAATAAACGTACGCTATTTGTATATCATTCTATACAGTATTAGATTCTTGGAAGGAGGCAGTTACTCATCGAGTTATATTACTGAAAATTTTAATCCAAATCTAAAACACTTGTTTGAAAATAAAACATAGTCTCATGCAGAATATTATAATGTTATTCAATTCGATAGAATTTCAAAAATATGAAATGGACAAACTGGAAGGAAATTCGCATTCATTTTTCACTGTTTCTCGAAAACTTCTTGAAGAACTTGATCTTCAGTCAGTTCGATTTGTGAATGCATGGTCGAAGAGATGAGACCAGTCCTCCTGTGAAAACAGGAACGACACTCATAGATTAAGGCCAGCGTACTCCAAAGAATTTTGAAAAAATCGAAATTTTTTTTTCTTAAATTGCTAATATATACTCGTAGAAATAGTATAGAATTAGTCCCGAAGGTCAGCAAGACCGAGAAGTAGGTATAAAAGATTAGGGAGCGCTGCAGTAAATCCGGCCGTTCGAACGCCTTCGGTTGCGGCAGCTGCTGCATGCCTTCGGGTCGTCTTATTGTTTTGTTCTTTGTTTTATTGTTACTATCTTGTTATTTTGTTGAATTGCTTTGCGAAATGCAAGAATTCTTCAGAATGATGCTTAGGAAGACCAGGAAGGAGTTGTGTATGAAGCTGGAATGGATATGTGAGTAACTTAACTTTTTTACGATTTCTTACGAATAAAAACTTTGAACTGCTTATAAAAGCTTTGAATTAACACTCTCATTTCAAAACTATTGCACTTATCGATATGAACCAAACGGCATTCGACTCTTGTCTGGCTATGGCCTCAAGCAGAACCAGAAATATGCATTATTATTTTAAAAAGTTATAAAGAATTAAAATTGAAAAAAAGGGAAAAAAAATCAAAAGTCCTCCATTTTGTTTTTTTTTTTTCATCGAAAATGTTTCATTCTGCTTGAGGTCATAGCCATTTTGATACAGAACATGAAACCGTTCCGTTTTTTGCTTTCAGATAATTCTTTTCCAAGAAATGATGTCATTCATCTCCGATTCAGATGAGTTTCAGCAGCCATTTTCAGGACCGCCATTTCAAAAAAAAAAATTTTTGTTCAAGTAATTTCATATATGTGCTTTCATATGTAAATAAATTGATTACCCAACATGTTTTGTACTATAAATAAAATATATTGAAAAAAATAAATTACGGTTTTTATAAAGCTTTATACATACATAATATTTAATATGTATGTATTAAGATTTGAGAGAATCTTAAATGACGTCAGGTTAGGTCATGGGAGTAGCACTTTTTTTAGGATTTTCTCATCATTTTTTTCCAGATGCTAAATCCGTACCTGGTCCTCAATAATATTGTTGATTAAATATAACGTCTTTAACGTACCTCGGCCAACAAAAACACACTTTTCATTGATATAAAGGGCGTTTCTGTCCTCTATTAGTGCTTTCATATTTTCAAAAATTCATCTCAATTAAATATAACGTCTTTAATTTATCTCGGCCAACAAAAACACACTTTTCAGAGTTGTTTCGGTCCTCTATAGGTGCTTTTATATCTTCAAAAATTGATCCCAATTAAATATAACGTCCTTAATGTACCTACTTCGGCCAACAAAAACACACCTTTCATTGATATAAGAGTTATTTATTCCTCTATTGGTGGTTTTATATTTTCAAAAATTGATCTCAATTAAATATAACATCTTTAATGTACCTCGGCCAACAAAAACACACTTTTCATTAATATAAAAGGTGTTCCTGCCTTCTATAGGTGCTTTCATATCTTCAAAAATTGATCTCAAGGTAGATCCACACTTTTAAAGGTAGGTCTTACCTGCCATTACTACGATGTCCACAATGAAATCATAACATGAATAAAACGTAATAAGTGTACATAAAAGATTCAAATATGTGAAAATTTTTCATTGAATTTTGTTTTTATCATTTTACAAGGGTGTAACACGCGTTTGAAAGAAACATGAAAATTTGAATGAATGAATTTTGGTTTTTCAGACATGGTGATTATTTGTTGTTCTGCTTTTTGAAACAGATAAGTTGATTAAATAGTGTCTTGAATATGTTATTGTAAAAATTTTGGAATAGTGTAACAAAAGACATATTTTCGCTTTAATAATAATAGTTGACAGTGTTCTCTTGTATGTATTTTATTTTAAGTTACATACTGAATTAAAAGTGTTTTGTAATTATTTAAGTTACAATTATTTCATTAAAAACCTACCTAATCACTAATAACCATGTATGAATTTTTAATTGGAAAGAATAATCTCACAAATAGCTTGGGCCAGCTCTGTGTCACGTTTGTCGAAACTTGAGATGTTCACAAAATGAAAAAACAAGCTTACAAATATAAATTTTTTGGCGATTCTGCATTGATAAAGTGGCACTTCTGTGTTGAATTGGGTCAAATCATCTGAAGAAGACAACAAAGTTGAAACATGCCATATATGTTCCGAGATTACCAGCAAAGATTTATTGTTTCAATCTTCAAAAAAATATATTTGGGGATTCCGTCAATACTACGTGATAAAATAAAAAAACGATTTGTATTAAAAATTATCCAGACGAACACTACTGAAAGGATCTTGGAAGGACGAACCGGTTCTGTCTAGTTTTCCAACAGGCAATGTGGTAATTTAAATAAAACTAAGTAGTTTTTTGATTTTCACTATAATTTAGTCAAACATGTTCCGCCAATACAATGGCTTGATCAGATGTAGATTATAAACTGATGTCTGATGAAGCCACTGCGTTGGTGAAACAATATTGTTATATTTGTCTAAATTATAGTCAAAATCAAAAAACTACTTAGTTTTATTTGAATTATGTATTTAGATTTTCATCCAGTATCGGCCCAATCGATTAGTGATTAGGCATTGTGGTCATTATGATTTTTCCTTCAGTTAACTTGCACTGAAAACTTATATAAGCAGATCCCTGTAATATTTATTCCACGAGTATTAATATTGATTTGATATATCTATTGTATATCGGTTCCATGGCCTATTCACTTTATGTCTGTTTATGTTTTTCTCTTCTTATTTATGTCTGACAAATTCATTATCTGTTTTGAGAGAGATGTATGCTACCGATATATTGGATTGGTGTTTCTGTTATTCTTTGTGATAATATAATCTAATCATTTTCAAGAGTAATATGCTTGTATATGTATGAACACTACGAAATTCCTGTCACAAATATATATAGAGATAAAAAAACAATGTAATTAAACAATTTAAAAATACACCGGTAAAATGAATATGGAGTTGTCCAAATAACATTTAATATTTGAAACGATCATTGCAACATATAGATCACAGATTTTATTTCAAAAATTAAGGTAGTTGCTTATGGAAAATGTAAGACTAGTTTCTCCTAGTTACTATGGATATACAAAAACAAAATATACAAAAATAAAATATTGGCTGGTGTTTCAATTTCGAAAAAGTCGCTACAATATTAAACGTTGGTGGGAAATAATAAAAAATGAGAGAAATTGTTCACGTTCAAGCTGGTCAATGTGGCAATCAAATTGGATCTAAAGTGAGATTACTTGAAGAATTTAATTGATAATTATAATGCTTTTTATTACTTTATATTTCCTATCACTGAGAATTTGAATATTTTCAGTTTTGGGAAGTTGTATCTGACGAACATGGTATAGACCCTAATGGTAATTTTCATGGGGATAGTGATCTACAACTGGAACGCATCAATGTTTACTTCAATGAAGCTACAGGTGGAAACTACGTCCCTAGATGTGTACTGGTTGATTTAGAACCCACGAATCTTGACGCCGTTCGTTCCGGACCTTTTGGGAAACTTTTTCGACCGGATAATTTCATTTGGGGTACAGGAGGAGCAGGAAATAACTGGGCGAAAGGACATTACACTCATGGGGCTGAAATCCTAGACGCCGTTCTCGAAATTATTCGCAAAGAAAGTGAAGGTTGTGACTGTCTACAGGGTTTCCAGTTAGCACACTCGATAGGTGGTGGTACAGGATCTGGTATGGGAACTCTAATGCTCAACAAAATTCGTGAAGAATATCCTGACAGAATGATCAATACGTATTCTATATATCCGTCCAGTAGAGTTTCCGATACTCTTGTCGAACCTTACAACGCTGTATTGTCTATCAATCAACTAATTGAAAACACGGACCAAACATTCTGCGTTGATAACGAGGCGTTGTATGATATTTGCTTCAGAACACTTAGACTAACTACACCTTCATTAGGTGACCTGAATCATTTAGTGTCCATCTGTATGTCTGGTGTAACAACATGTCTAAGATTTCCTGGACAGCTTAATGCAGATCTCAGAAAACTAGCAGTAAATATGGTTCCATTTCCTAGGCTTCATTTCTTTATGTGCGGATTTGTTCCATTGAGTTCCCGAGGAAATTTACAGTACCGGTCATTAACTGTCCCCGATTTAACGCAGCAGATGTTCGATGCAAAGAATATGATGGTAGGATGCGATCCCAGGCTCGGCAGGTACTTAACAGTCGCTACAATCTTTCGAGGAAGAATGTCCATGAAGGAAGTGGATGAACAAATGATTAATATTCAAAATAAAAACAGTAGTTATTTTGTTGAATGGATACCTAATAACGTGAAGATTGCTGTATGTGATATTCCGCCAAGGGGTTTGAAAATTTCCGCCACTTTCATAGGAAATACCACATCGATTCAGGAACTCTTCAAGAGAATGTCCAGTCAATTTACAGCAATGTTTAGAAGAAAAGCATTCTTACACTGGTATACTGGAGAAGGTATGGACGAAATGGAGTTCACTGAAGCTGAATCTAACTTGAATGATCTGATAACAGAATATCAACAATATCAAGAAGCATCTGTAGATGAAGACGGTGAGTATGGTGAAGAGGAAGAAGAGGAAGAATAACAAATAGACTTCTCTAAGAATAAAGTGACAACGAATAAGAATTATGAATTATAGTTATGTGTTGGATATTATCATTCTCTAAAAGAAATTAAATTATAATTTAAGGAATTATTAGAATTAGTACTTTAGAGTATTTATACAATATGTTAACAAAAGCTTAACTTCTTCATCAATTATATTTTGAAAATTGTATATTGAAATACAAAGTTTATTTCAAAATTTGAGTAGGTATGTTAATATTTTAGTAATGATGTCCTATTGTGTAGGTAAAAATATATGACATTTAATTCATTTGAGTTGGTCCTGAAAAATATGAAAAAAACAATGCCTTGTTCACATGGTTATAAGTTAAAACAAAACTTCAGTTCAAGTTCTATTAATTCAGTACTTTAATTGTGTTAATTTTGCGGATTCATTAACAGCCAAAAATGAGAGAAATTGTACATATTCAGGCAGGTCAATGCGGGAATAAAATAGGTGGAAAAGTGAGTAGGGAAATACCAAGCATCTATATTTTCGTAATTTAAATTCATTATTTTAGTTTTGGGAAGTTGTTTCTGATGAGCACGGTATAGACCCTAACGGGGTTTACCACGGCGACTCTAATCTGCAATTGGAACGTATCAATGTCTACTTTAATGAAAGTTACACAGGAAGTTATGTACCTAGATGTGTTCTAACAGACCTAGATACCATGAATTTAGACAATTTGCGTTCTGGACCTTATGGACGAATATTTCGACCAGAAAATTTCATTTGGAGTACCGGTGGTGCAGGAAATAATTGGGCGAAAGGTCATTACACTAATGGTGCAGAAATAATTGATTCAGTTCTAGATATTGTTAGGAAAGAATGCGAAGGTTGTGATCAGCTTCAAGGATTCCAATTAACACATTCACTTGGTGGTGGAACAGGATCCGGTTTAGGAACTTTATTGATGAACAAAATTCGAGAAGAATATAGTGATAGAATGATTTATACCTATTCTGTTTGTCCATCCCTATCAGTTTCTGATACTCTTGTGGAACCATACAATGCAACCCTTTCTATTAATCAACTTATAGAAAATTCTGATGAAAGCATATGCATTGATAATGAAGCACTTTATGACATTTGCCTAAGAACCCTCAGACTTTCCTCGCCCACTTTCAATGATTTGAATCACTTGGTTTCACTAGCTATTTCAGGAGTTACCACTTGCTTTAGGTTTCCTGGTCAACTTAACGCAGATCTAAGAAAACTAGCAGTTAATACTGTACCATTCCCAAGACTTCACTTTTTCATATGTGGATTTGCCCCATTAACTTCCAGAGGTAGTACGCAATATCGATCTTTGACTGTGCCAGACTTAACACATCAGATATTTGACGCAAAAAATATGATGGCAGCATATGATCCAAGACATGGAAAGTATCTAACAGTGGCAACAGTTTTTAGGGGAAGAATGTCTATGAAAGAAGTAGATGAACAAATGGTTAACATACAATTGAAAAACCATAGTTATTTCATAGAGTGGATACCCCATAACGTGAAAGTAGCAGTTTGTGATATTCCTCCAAGAGGATTAAAAATATCAGCAACTTTTATTGGAAATACTACTGCTATACAAGAGCTATTCAAGAGAATTTCTGAACAATTCACGGCTATGTTTAGACGGAAGGCATTTTTGCACTGGTATACTGGAGAAGGCATGGATGAAATGGAATTTACTGAAGCAGAATCTAACATGAACGATCTTATAACCGAATATCAACAATATGAAGAAACTAACAATGATGAAGGAGAATATGATTACGGAGAAGAAGAGGAATGAAAAGTTAAACTTAAGATTAAAGTGAAATGCGAATACTAAATATTTTTCTATGTAATATTAAATAACGCAGTATTTTGTTGACTCAGAATTCAAGAATCTTAAGACATGATTATCAATATTTAAGAGGACATCTCTTTATCATTAAATTCTATGAGACTGAATCAAACTTCCCATCAATTTGGTTTAAAGATATACCAAATGAAAAAATTTAATTGAAAAAAATTTAGATGCGAGCAATTTGTCCTATATTGTTTATCTTGAAATACAAAAAGAACCTTGAGGTAGAGTTCGTTTCAGAAATAAATATGCAAAAATTTCAATATAATATTCATTTAATTGAGTTAATAAATAAAAGAGAATTGTTTATTTCTGATATCAATATGTATAAAAAAAGTAAATACAGTTCCAACTATATATTCTTAATATCAATTCAATTTCAAGCATGTGGTTTCACTGATACTCTTCCTGATTTTGCTGAAAGAAAGAAAAGCAATAAAAAATTGTCCTCCATTATTTTACTACTTAACATAAATATGTAAAAACCACAAAAACCATGGCTTTGAGAAAAGTGAAAAAAATAGTTACAAAAGTACACACCAAAAACTGTGCAATAGCTATTCGCCAGGATTTCAGTGGGAATGAGAGCTAAATAATAATTTACCTTTTTCTACTTTCATGCACTAAAATTCAAAATGAAAATTTACCAGGTGTGGTATTAGCCAATCGTCTGATTCTTCTTGTATTTCTATCTTGATCTCTGATTTTTTTCTCCATTTCTGCATCTGTCAAAGTCTCTAAAAATGGCGCCCATTGGTCACTTTCACTAGGAGGCCTGAATGGTACATCCACTATGGGCAATGGCGCTTCTGCAAAGGCGTATGTCCTTTGATGCCAAGATAACTGTCCTCTTATTGAATAAGCTATTGCTGTAACAAATTCCCCACCAAGTCCTAGTTCTGCACAAAGCTTCAAAGCAAAATCCTCAGGATTGTTTTGTTTCTCAGCCATATCCCATTCAACCTTAATGAAGAAAATAATTTGATAACAAAGTATATTCAAACTTTACAATCTTAAGAATATCAATAAAACTAAAACAATAATAATAAAATTGTGAAGGATCCAAAATTACAATTTTACAGAAAATTGTAATTTTGGATCCTTATTCAACCTTGATGAAGAAAATAATTTGATAACAAAGTATATTCAAACTTTACAATCTTAAGAATATCAATAAAACTAAAACAATAATACTAAAATTGTGAAGGATCCAAAATTACAATTTTACAGAAAATTGAATTAACTTAAATGTATTTTTCAACCTGATCCACAAGAGAAGTATTTCCAACATGAATATTCAACTTGACAATCACTCTCTGATCTGTACTCTCTTCCAGAATTATTGGTGGATCAGCAGGAAAAGCATCTAATTGTTGACGAATAGCCTGTGCAATTGCTGGTACAAAAACAAGAGGATTTAAGTCCAAATCATCACATAGAACTTCTGCAAACTGTTCAGGAGTTATTAAACTTTCTAAAATCAAATATAATGATTTAATTATGCAATCAATTCATAAAATTACTTTATTTTACCATTTTTATTCCATGTGAATGTGTCTCTCAACTTTTGACCTTCAATCTCCATATCTAATCTAATTGGCACTAATACTTCATTAGTGACAGAATTTTGCATATTAATTTCTGGATCTGTGTCATCAAAACATAAAGGAAAAGTTCTGACCTAACAAGAAATCTTAATCAAATACAATTTAGAAAAATATATTTTAACTCACTTTCTTTAGTGCCACTCTGTTTCTATTAATTGGTGTAGCTTGAGGAACTGCATCCAAGTGACTTGAATTTGGTAATGAAGGTATCCACTGCATATTTTTCTTTGATTTGCCTTCCCTTGGCATAGGGGGATCAGAAGTATGCACTGAAACTGCTTTATACCTATAAATGTTTTAATTTTGAGAATTTCAAAATGATTACTTCTTGATTTGTACTTAACAACCTTGATTCCTTCTTCCTTTTATAAATATCTATTCCACAACAACTACATTGTCTACCCATATTTAAGTAAGTTTTATTCTTAATAAAACTGACAATTATTCAATTGTTTAAGTGAAACCAATGTTATCACTCCATTTCTATGTTCAAGAAAAACTAATAAATTACAATATTCTTTAACATTTACTATGAGAATTTTTCTCAAATATAATTGAAAAACTTCAATTAAAAATTGAAGTGTGATTTAAAAACATAAAAACATTTCTTTAACTCTCTCACTTTTCATCGTTGCCTTCAATGATATCCTCTACTTCAGTAGCCCGTAACAGTGAGACACTACTAGCTAAAACGTGCTGGCTCAGCCCAATGTCTATCAATCTTTTTCTCTCTTCATTAGTCAAACATCTCCTGTACATTCCAGGGTATTTCTTGTACAAAGAGCCCCTAAAAAGTCTCAAATAGTTCCCAACCTGAAAATATAAACAAAGCAATGTCAAGCAGCCTCAAATATATTTGGTAATTATACCTCAGATCCAACGCAATAATATTCTCCATTTTCTTCCAATTGAAAACTGGCTGGCTTATCCCCATATGTCCTTAAAGACATTTTGAAAAAATTTTTCTGATATAAATATACAATTTTTTAAAAGTTAAAAACAACAAACTTTCCACAAAAACATAAACCTATAGGATATCACTACTTGTAAGCACAGAACATACTCTTATTTTGGTATGTTCTGTGCCTGAAAGTAGCGTAGCGGCTACTTAACATTAACGTTATTGGCTAAAAAGCCGTCGCCACAGAACATCCAAATTTTGTATGTTGTGCAGCCGTTACTTTGTAGGCATAGCTTAAGTCATACATCTAAGTCGATGTAAAATATTAGTATGATGTTTATGAAAACATAACATGACCTTTCGTTCAGAAAATTATTTATTCTATTGAAATATGTCATTGTTGGATTTCAATACACCTTAAAATTAGTTTATTGCTTTTGAATTAACAATAATTTGCTCATTGTAATACCAATAGAAATTAATAAAAATAATTAATATTCAATAAAACTAGGAATTTATTTACATTCCCAAAATATTTCGTCAAGTATAGGTAGCGAATATAAACTTAAATTCAAACACTTGAACTTATGATTTACACTTCATTGACTACATAGCATGACGCATTTCGTCGTTATAAACGACTTCTTCAGATGCTAACAGAATAATGACAACAAATTTGAAAAAAGTGGTATAAATATCAGGGAATTTGAGATTTTATGAATTTGGGTTTTACCCAAGATATTCCATTCTGAAATCTAATTTTTATTACCTGAAAAGGTTTCACCTTAAATGAAAGTCAACTTTAAATGAAAGTCAACTTTAAATGAAAGTCGAAATTAACTCCAGACTCTCTAGAGAAGCGGCAAAATTAAATTGTCGTCAAAATAGCAGAAATTATAAAATTTATGTATTGAATTCTGGGTTTGTTGATTACAAAAGCATAAAACGTTGAAAGTGAAACTGTTCTGTTGAGAATTTACAATATAACAATTTATGAATGGATACATGATTTACTTGTGATGAAAACCAATAGGGTATTTGACTGTTTCCATAAAAATATCTCAAATTATTCGTTATAGCTGATGCATATTTCTCAATTGATCAATTCTCTTTATATTTTTCTAATTTTTATGAAAATCACAGAGAAAGTTTGAATGAATAAGAAACCCGCGAAAATACTGCTACACAGGTTACTTAATGTGGCGACGTCACGATGCAATAAACACAGTAACCGTCGCATTGTAATATGACTGTCGACTATTAAATTTAGTGATTGTTGACGATTTCATAACTTTACTGCGATAACATGTCTTATAAATGGTTCGTAGTGCCACAATGTACTAACACATCTATTAAAACCAGGCAGGAAATATTTGTGAACCTTCCGACAAACGCTAAAATTCGGAAAAAGTGGTTAATTCGTTATCGTACAAACCAGAAAAATATAGCTGTAAAATCTCACGCTTTCATGTGTGAAGATCACTTTAACGTAAGTAAATAATTCCTACCCTATATTTATTACTCGTTATATATAAATAACGAGTTGATTTTATTACATATTCGTTATAGTCTTCTCTATACATTCTACTATATTTTGAGGTTATTAATTACGTACGTATTTTATTGTTGATCTTGAACGGAATAAACTGGATTTTATTCCAATCTTTGTATTTTTATACTTTGGTATAATGAAAGATTTAAAATAATAAAATTTCAATACTTTATTGTATGTGAGTTATATTTTAGCCAGCGGTCAATTAACGATAATAAAATTGTTATTGCAGATGGAAACAGATGTGGCAAACAGTATAGAAACAGTTGAACATAACCAACAGCATCGTCTCTCTAGAAGTTTCTCTAAAGGACCTGTAAAAGCAAGGAAACCATAGTAGGTATATTTCTTACATACTTAATGTAGTCAAGTAGTACTGCACTTGATTGAATTTATAATGACTTTGGTTCGCAAATTGGTAAATAAATAAACTCAAAAATGTATAGATATATTAATTTTCATGCTTCATTATCTATTTTACATTTATTTTCAACTAAAGCTTGTAAGTATTGGATGGTCATTTATCAAATAACCTAAAATGTTTGTGATATTGAGTAAAATTTTTTAGGCATTTTCCAAAACATTCATTCATTTAAAGTATAATTTATAATATATAGAGTAGTACTTACCTTGCTGTTTTTACATTCTTTAATTCTGGAGCATAAAAATCAGGATTGTTTTTAAAAAAATGTCCAACCATAATAGCGTCTATTCTTGGGAGATTTCGCTATCAGCTTTAACAAAATTGCTCTCAATCGTACCTTATATAATATATATATTTATAATTATTCAAAATAATGTTTCTGTTTTGTCTCTAACAAATAAAATAGCTAATAAAACCAGGAAATAAATACTCAAACACACACGTACAAAGATATCAGAAAAATGAACGTTAGCCTTTGTTGGCTGTTGGCTTTGTTTCCTGCACGGTGACATCACTCGCGATATAGCCAATCCAGAGCGTTTTCAATCACGTGATCAAATATGAAATTTTAATTATTTTATTATTGATTTCTTTTAATAATCATATATATTTCAAAAGGATGTAATGGCTATATTGGTATCAAATAATATTTACTATCAACCTAACAACATTTTGATCTATATTGCTATTGCAGTCAAATACCATATTAATGGAGCTTCGTAACACTTTCGTCAACACTGTAACTCTTTATGATCTAATTCAAACTCAACTGAGGTTAAATCGAATATAGCAATGCAGCAAGAGCAATTTCAAATTGGCCATTAAAAATTAGTGAAATTTACAAAATGAGGAAAGGTACCATATATTGGCGATTCATTGTTTTGGAGATTTTGACAAAGAAGATTTTTTCATATTCAAACTGAAGCAAAATTGAAAAACTATTAGTATCTTTGGGTGATATTGAAGGTACCATCTCGGTATTGTAACAGTTACGAGTGTACCATTCAAAGGTGGTTTCGATTATTTTGCTCCAAAGGCGTTGAATAGATGACCTGTTAGATTCCAGGTTTGTGGTGTATACCTTCAAGTTATAAATAAGAGACATTATTCTAAGGTGGACTCAGTTTTAAAAATTACCCCAGTTTCATAAGAGTTTTTTTTAATGTTTGCTTGCTATATGTATTGCTTGCTATAGATTGCAGGTTACTATTACTATTATTGTTCATCTTTTGTTTGTAATAATGGATTGGAAGAATGTATGAACAAACTCCTACCTTTTTGCATGATAATCTAATATATATCTTCCTTGTACAAACAAACACTATTATTACTAAAGTGTTCTAACTCATTAGAATGTAGAAGATGCATGGTTGTATGTCAATAATCGGAATTTTTTTTCCAGTAGTTCATAGCAATGACGAGAAGGTAGTGCCGGAATAAATTAACTAATAAAATAAATATTAAATTAGAAATCATATATGGTATATTGATACTCATTCCACCCGTAGGGTTGTGACAGAGCAATTACTGGGTATTAAAATATGCTAACATCGTTTTAGTGCATGTGAATGCAACTGACAACCAATAAAAACTACGAACAACTTGAAAGGTTATCAGTATTATTGAGGGCACAAGAACATTGAAATTAATTATTTGAATAAATTGCTCTATCTTGAAATTATGATAAATTCTTCTTCAAGTAAAAGTTCCTATATTTCAATAAAATATCGATGTTTAGCTAATATCACAGCCTAACTCTACTTACGTAAGTAGAGTTAGGCTGTGCTAATATGAATAAATATTCTGTGCTATCGGTAGCACAGGATAGCACAGAACATACAATTAGGTTATGTTCTGTGATCAATAGTTATTATTGTTGATGTACATTTTTTTAACAAAGTAAGAGTTATAAACATTCCATAACAATGATTACAATTTAAGTTTAATACAGATATTAGCTAATATTTGGATAAATCATTTTAAAATATTAGATATAATGGCTTCTCATCTTCAAGGGCGTAAAGTGGATATATCACTTATTCAAACAACGGCCAGAAATAATCTAATAAATCTTATGGAAAAATGTCCAGGTACAAAAGCTATTGTATGGGATTCCAGTATTGCAGGTCCTGTAGGTCTTATAGCACAATATTCTGTTCTCAGCGAGCACCAAGTTATTAAAATGTTTCCTTTAAGACCTTTGCCACTTCCAGAAAATGAGGTATCTCATGTTATATTCATTTCAAGACCAAAACTAGAACTCATGGATTATATTGCTCATAATGTACATGCAGATTGTAGGACAAAAAGTGGAAGTAAAAAGCAATACCATATATTCTTTGTTCCCAAAAAAAGTTTACTTTGTTTAGAGAGACTCAAACATAGTGGGATATTTGGCAATATTACATTGAAAGAAGAGTTTGTATGTGAATTATTTCCATTTGACTCAGACCTAGTTTCTATGGAAATTCCAGATGTATTCCGGTAAGTTTATGTTATATGTAAATGAAATTCCATTAATGTCAATTAAAATTTTCTTTATAGAGAATATAATTTGGAAAATGATCCTACATATTTGTATCAAACAGCACAAGCATTAGTATTTCTTCAGAAGTTGTATGGACCAATTTCACGTGTTTGGGGTAAAGGTACAGCAGCAAAACAAGTTTGGGATCTTGTTGTACGTCTTCAAAGAGAACAAAATAATTCTGAATCAAGTAAAACAAACCAAACATCATGTATAGATAAAATACTGCTAATAGATCGCTCAGTGGATTTAATTTCACCTTTAGCAACTCAGTTAACATATGAAGGATTGATAGATGAACTTTTTGGCATTAATAATTCAACAGCAAACTTTCCTATTCATAATTTTCTGACTGCGGAGGAAAGGAGTTCTAATACATTGTCAGAAGAAAAAAAACAGATCATTTTGAATTCTGGAGAGATGTTGTTTGCTGATATAAGAGATAGAAATTTCAATGCAGTGAGTAAGAAATTATTTTCATTTAAAGTCTATTTTGAAAATATTCTTCATATTTGTTTTTCCTATAATTTGTGTAGGTTGGTGCTTATCTATCTCAACAAGCTAAAGCAATCAGTGCACAAATGGAGAATATCGAAGAAAAAACTGTTAAAGAAATGAAATTATATGTTCAAAAGTTGCCTCAACTACTTGCTAAGAAAAAAGCTTTAGCACATCACACTGCAATAGCTGAATGTATCAAGGAAATAACAGACAGTTATGAATTTTTAGATACTCTTCAAGTAAGTAGAAGCACATGGATCTTGTGGTTACCTATCTTTTTAACTTTTATTAATTACCATTTTATAGACTGAACAAGAATTCCTGAATTGTATCGAAGTAGACAGAGTAAATCCTTACATTGAAGATTTGATCTGCCAAAATAAACCTTTAGTGCAAGTGTTGAGGCTCATTTGTCTTCAATCTTTAACTTGCTCAGGTTTGAAGCCAAAGGTTTTGGAATGTTATAAAAAAGAATTAGTTCATGTAAGAGAGTATAGTTCACAAAGTAAATTGGTTTAACAACATTTATTTGTAGACTTATGGACTGAAGGCTTTACTTGCAGTTACAAAGTTAGAAAAAGTAGGATTATTAAAGCTGCAATCTGGTTCTAGACAATATACGGTTTTAAGGAAGGTAAGTACCTATATATATTGGTGAAAGTTTTTTTAATCTAGAAGAATTCTTATTATAAAGGCTCTTCGATTGACCATGGAAGATACTTCAGAAATGAATCCCACAGATATAAGCTATGTACACAGTGTGTATGCTCCTTTAAGCATTCGGTTGGCAGAACAACTAACTAAAAGTGGCGGATGGAAACAACTTCAAGATGTTATGGGGCTTCTACCTGGTAAGATTATATATAGATATAAATGTTACATGGTCACTATAACATTCCACTATTATGCCTTAAATTTGTAGACTGCTTCTTAATTGAATAACATCCTAAATAATTTTTAAGCATATGTTATTGATTTTCTTCTTCATTTTAGGACCAACAATTGATGAGTCGCCTATAATTCCCAAAAGTCTGTTAAATTTTGATAGTTCTGATGGGACAAGTGTTGTTCTGGTATTCTTCATTGGAGGATGCACTTTTGCAGAGGTTAGCTAATAATTATTTTATTCAAATTCTTGTAGATGGAAGTGGTAATATTATGTTAATAATGATACACTTCCACTAGAAATTTAGATTCAATTTACATAGTTCAATTTCATTTGTAATTATTCTTCTACTGCCTTTTAATTTACCTGTGATATGAATTTAGATAGCACATACTCACTTCGTTTTATTGGCAAACTTTATTCTTAGTAAATTCTAAATACTCATATTTGAAATGGTACACTTCAGATCAAAAAAACTATTTCCTCAATAATATTTATCTAAGTTTTCTGAAAAATAAACAATTCTTCTTAGCAAACTTTAGTGAAAATTATTTAGATAAAAATATATATATTGAATCATTTTGTATCAGCATAATTAATTTCAAATTTTAAAATATATACCATCAAATTTTAATTCAGTTCAATCTTTACAGTATAATTGCACACATTTCACATGATTTGCCTAATTTAAATCATTTTGCTGTATCATTGGGATTTTTAGCAGCCAATAGATTTCATTTAGAAAAAAAAATTTAATAAATGTACTTTTCGTTTTGGATACCTAAATAGGTTTTTTTTAGGTTTCAGCTTTAAGGTTCCTATCACAGATGGAAGACTCAAATGTTGAGTTTGTAATTGGAACAACTAAGCTCATTAATGGAACAACATTCCTCAATTCAATAATAGACATTTACTGAATTTTTCATTGAAAAATTAAACACATGATATAAATATATGTATATAATATAAAGGCAACTTATAAAATGTATTAAAACAAAATATATTTAATAATTAACAACACTACTACTAATTTCTACACAAAAGTTATCTCATTGTAATTTGAGATTTTGCACGATTATATATCGTAATGATATTTTAAGTCTTATTGTTATTATTTAACTGTTATATAAAGCTGTTCTGTACTATAAAAAAATAGATATTCTTTGATCGTACAAACATTAATTTGCATGATGATGTTTTTAAGCAAACTGATGACCATTTTAGAGTGGGTTGTTGATCACTACATTTACACAGCAACAAATCTATCTATGTAGTGAATTACTTCAAATATAACTTCAGTAAGAATGAGTAAAATTACCATCCACTCTAGTCTTGTATGATGCTTATCACTCAAATGTGAAGATAACAGTTCAATGAGTTCTACACAATGGTTGATTTTTTCATTCATTACCTAAAATAAACACAATATATCCACAAAATTGAAATAAAATTTTAAGCTTTAAATAGCCTACCTTTGTTCTTTTATTTATACTTAAATATGTGCAAATTTGTACATATAAATTTTCGAGTTGATCATTTTCCCAATAGAAATCTGGTGTATCTAAAAGATCAGAACTTAAGTTGATCAAGTGCCTGAGGCCAAACAATTCACCATGTTTTTGTAACACTTCTTCCCTAGTCATTTTGATTTTATTTCCTCTCTTCAGATCTTCCGTTACAAATTCAATAGAATCAATATATTTTTCTAAAGAAGCTTCCCAAACACCTAATTTCACTGACAATACAAGTGCATTAGAAAAAGTATATTTATCTAGTATTACTGCATCCTGACAAATATTCAACAAGAAGTTACCATCCTTTTCTAATAGACTTTGCTTTCTGAAACAATCTATCAGAGTAACAAGAAATGAATAATAATCAATAATTACCCATTATCTTGGTGCTTGTATGTCATTACTTCACTCTCTTCTTGTAACAATTGATTTGAATAACTATCACTTTCATAAACTTTCAGAAATGACAATAAATTTCCAGTCTCAATATTGTCTATGTTCCATAAGACAAGTCCTCCTTCTCGAAAAAAAAATATTTCTCTTGGTTCTTTATTTACTTGATATTTGGCAGAGGCAACAACAACATCTGTACTGTTCTCTACAAATTTCACTTCATACAAGTCCTGATGTTGCAGCCCTTGAATTAAATCTTCCAAATTATATTCTTCTGCTGTTGCAAATGCTGCAACATTATATAATCCAGGTGTTTTCACCTCTTCGTCAATAATTTTTTTCTTTTTGGCGGGTCTTTTCTTCAATTGGAGTGATGATATATTATCTTGGATTCCTTTACTTTTAAAATTTGTTTGGGTTGTGGAAAAATTCGATATTTTAAATGCAGTTTTCACATATTGATTACAAAAATTAAAATTTCGGTAGTTCAACTTCAAAAAGTTAACACACTTTATTGAAGAGAAGAATATACGCGTCATAATTATTTCCTAATTATTCAGAATTGAAATTCAATATTACGGTATATTTTCTTCCAAAAAATAATTAATTCCAGATTAATAGATTAAAAAGTCACATTTGAAAAAAGTTGTGCAACTTTATAATAATAAATATAACATCTATAAATTTTCCTTTAACATATAATTTTAAAATAATCACTTTATAAACGATCGAAGTTATTTCAAAATAGTTTCAACTTCAGCAGTTAACCTATCATATTTTTCTTCTCTTTTATTTCTATGGTTTTTAGCATCAACGTTATCGATATTTTATTCATGGCGATATTATCAACGTAATTTATCATTACTCTAGTGATCAAAAAGAGATCCAATGATCGTAGCAATGATTTTATTTGTTTCTATTTTAGAGTTCGACGAAAGAATTCTGAAAAATTTTATTCTATTATATTTTAAGCAAAATGAAAAAATTATCAGAATTATTTCAATAGTTTTATTTTCATCATTTTAATGAAATTATTATTTATATATCACAATAATTAATGTCAACTGTAATAATAACACTTTAGTAACTAAAATCAGATTTAAAGAACTACATCCTCATTTTCCAGCCAAAGTGATTTAGCAGCTTTCCTGCATATATTTATTTATATGCACAATAACAGCCTAACTTTACTTGCGTAAATTAGTTATGCAAGTAGAGTTAGGTTGTAACAGTATGCAGGAAAGCTTTACTAACTAAATGGCATGAAAACATAAAAGACTTTGTTTTTCTGCGACTTGTACCATTCTGATTTTGCGGTTGGGTAAAATCACAACCTAACTCTACTTACACTGTAAAGTTAGGTTGTGGTATACTGCATGGTTGTGGTAAAGAGGATGAACTCTGGAGGCGTCGTCCATGAGAGATGCGGTCAACAGCCTAACTCTACTTACTTACGTAAGTAGAGTTAGGCTGTGTTCGGTAACAAACACAATACATACCAAATTATGTTATGTTCTGTGGTCACAAACGGAGAATGTCAATCTATTCGATAACCAACCCCAAACCTGTGCCTGTGACCTCTCAATCACATTACGTGAACACACCCTTCACGTCTCAAGAACGGGATGTGAGAACGCTCCATGAGAATGAGTGAAAAGACCCGACCATATCAAAATTAATAATTCGATAACGCTGAAAATCCAATATTGTATGCGTGTGCTGAAGACACGAAGTATAAATATATATCTATACTTCTTGGCTATAGACCACTACTTTTAAATGTCGGCGTAACGTTGGTTGCCTGTTGCAAATTACATAGGAATGAATACCTGTGTAATAATCTATAAACATAAACTATATGGAGTAAGAATTCGAAGTTCGTGTTATTGATCACTAATCGATTGGGCCGACACTTGATGAAAATCTAAATACATAATTTAAATAAAACTAGGTATTTTTTTGATTTTATAATTTAGTCAAACATAACAGTATTGTTTCGTCAACACAGTAGCCAAAGCACAGTATTCATCTATGTTAGCGAAACAATAATGTTATGGTTGACTAAATTATAGCGAAAATCAAAAAACTACTTAGTTTTATTTAAATTTTGTATTATTGTATCATAAATTAATGTTGAGCTCAGTAAAATAACAGGGATCTTAACTTGAAAATTAACAGATATTGAATTCAGCCCTAGACAGAGATCTATTACGGTACGTGACCTCCGATCTGAATCGAATATTCTTAAAGTAAGTCGCTCATATGTATGATACATTGTTCTGAACGGGTTTCTCAAGTGTCATGATTTGTAATGAATTAGGCTATCAAAAAAATGCCAGTGTTTTTTCACCAGTAACAATTATTATCGCGATTTCAAGGCTTATTATATATCTAAGGGAATAGGCTTTGTCTAGGCACTTGTCTTGCCCGTGGCGGCGGTCACCATGGCGTTGATTTCCTTTATGTCCCGGAAACTTTCCGACAGTCTTTGATATAACAAGAAATACCGATTTCTGTTATTTCTTATAGAGATTTTGGCGCGGTCCAGGTCCACTACTACACACACACACACACACACACACACACATATATATATATATATATATATATATATATATATATATATATATATATATATATATATATATATATATATATATATATATATTTATTTATCAAATAAATCTCTATACTCTATAGAACGTTACTTAGCACGTTCATAAACTACGAATTTTTTCAAACAAATGAATTATGATGGCATTGTTATATGATCATATATTAACTATATACCCTTACCACAGATGTTAGCCGAGTTCTCTGTTGTTGAACAGGAGATTTTTTGGGATTTTACTAGTGAGGTGGATTCTAAGACAATCGAAAGTCTTGGCGACGTTCATGTGCCTCTGTACCCGCGCTTCAAGCTCTCGATATTTAGAGATTTTATCGGCATTTTTCTCAATTACATTTTTTGCTGTTGGAATGACTACCTCGATAAATGAGTTTCCTGGCTATTTTATCGACCTATAGACCTGTCCCTGTCTAGGACAAATTCAGGCCTATTGTGGAGAACTGTTTAATCAATCAAGATAGTGCCAATAAGTCATTCTTCAAAATTTACTCCAGAAAGTATTTGCAGTAGAAGACGATATTTTATTTAAATCTTCTACAGAAGTAATATGTAATTTTATTTACATCTTCTACGACAGTTATTGACAGTCCCTATATGCAGCTTATAAGGATGGTTATTAACAGTTATTAATATTATTATTGTTCAAAGGACGGAGAACAGAGGCCTATATAGCTCCAATTGAACCAACATTATAACGCCGATTCAGA
This sequence comes from Henosepilachna vigintioctopunctata, assembly GCA_030704895.1. Lineage (NCBI taxonomy): Eukaryota > Metazoa > Arthropoda > Insecta > Coleoptera > Coccinellidae > Henosepilachna > Henosepilachna vigintioctopunctata. Next base: position 4,533,933 of record JARQZJ010000065.1, read on the forward strand.
ACGGACCAAGAATAGAGTGGGAATTGAACCCACCAGCACCAGTAAGTCAAGAGCGTATAGGGTCACTATACCGTTCGGCTACTGAGCCTATAATTTAACGTTAATATGCAGTGCCTATTTGTCCCAAAAGTGTTCTAAAAGCACTATGTGAAGTGATTTTGGTGAAGAGAAGAGTATTATGTCGTTCATTACCTCTGGTATTAATTGAAGGCATGTATTTTTTTATTTTGATTTTCATTATTTCATCTAGGAGCTTTATTTAAAGAAGTTCTACTTGGCTTTACAACTTTAGAGAAAACCCTTTTTATAGTTTTCAGAATGCATACTTTTCCCATAGAAGATACAATTTATTGATCTGATAGATGGAATCTCTACAGATAAAAAAGATCATTAAAATAATAGGATCAATAAAATAACTTCAAGATTAAATGAACTGCAATTTTGTATTTACATCATCAAAAATGTAACAATGCAAGATATGAAATAAAAAAATTGGCAGTTGGCAAAGTGGTATTCCCAATATGTTTTTTTAAATGATTAAATCAACTATCGTTTGCTTTATTGGAACGCAATTGTTGTACAAACAACTGAATGCCTTTAAGTTTGCTGCTCTTCAATTGTGATTTGTAAATAACGATAATACTTTCATTTGCTTGGGATTATACAAGTTATATCTCCTTCATAACTACAATTACAAACATATATTGAAGGATTTTGATAATATACTATTAATGCTATAGGTTGTTAGATAAAAAAATTTAACTTTCAAACAAATAATTTTGATAACTAAAATACATATGTAGATAAAATGAAAGTTTTTGAAAAAAAAAAGATACCCTTTGAGAAGTATCCAATAAATTTTCTTCCTCTTTCTGAAAGTTTTTGCTTTTACTTACAATAATATCTAATGAGCACACTACTGTAATTAGGTAAAACTGAAAAATTTGTCCAAGAAATTTATGATTCTTTAAATCTGAAAGTTGTAAGAACTGCTCAAGAACTATATTTTATTGCTATCTCAAATTTCCTCGTAATTATAAATAATTACCACATTAAATTTGACATATTCTATTAACATAAAAACTGGCAAAAACTATCTGGATGAATTTCATGACAATTCCAACGTAAAAGCATGCCTTCAGTACAATTGGATATTTTACATTATAATTCATGTATTTGTTTCAATGTGGCTGTAATAACTTCCCTACCATAAACCAGTTGGTGTTTGAGGTCAAATAAACTTCTTTCTTCTTCAAGTGTAACATTGTCTTGAAATTTCTGAACACATTCAAGATATTTTGTATAATCTGGTTTCGCTGATAAGAAGTTATTTTGCTCTACACTTAATACTATTGATGTTAATTTCATTAATTGACATCTCTCCAATTCTCTTTGAGCACTACTTAAACCTTCATGCAACTGACTTCCTTCTTCCAAAGCCAGTTTTTTATATTCTTCCACTTTAATTGAATTTAATTGTTGCAATTTTGTTTCATCCATAGTTCTGTATTTAGATTGGAGTTATGAATTCACTTTAATCCAATTATACTAACTTGATAAATATAAAACATAAACAATAAATTTCGAATTAAGTTTGGTATCAATAATTCTTAATAAAATGTCCATATAATTTCAGGTAGAGAATTCTTATGACACCTACACTTCTTGAGTGCTCTAAATAAACAGTTTTTAATACAAAAAATACAAATAAATGCCTGACATGCGGTTTAAGTGTCAATGTCATAAAATTACATATATTTTTCTACTTTTCTTTTTTTTATTTAGAACCTTCATTTTATTATTCTAGGTTTTCAGTGTATTTTATCGAAACCTGCCGGGTTGGATTACTATATTATGTTGAATATTCAGGAATAACATATAATGTTTTACAATATTAAGCTTACTTAACATAATCTGAAATACTTAAGCAGACTATTCCAACTGCCAGATCCACATTTTCATGTATTAAGAATTCAGTTGATTTAATAACATTTAAAAAACAAATAATTATCTACTTGTGGATGTTTTGTTTTAAATCTCAGTTTGATGGAAAAGTTGGTGATTGGTTTCACCATGTTGAAACAACTATCGTACAGAAAATCAAAATTTGGATGGAATGCTGGATTATTCGAGATTACAGAATCTCAAATATCAAAATTTCAGTAGATATTCTCCTGTAACTTAAAATCGAATTCTTAATTTATTGTACTTGACAAGTTTATTGAGCCTGTTACTTATATAACTATTACTATTATTAGTAAATTTCAGTATTTTTCTTTCTAGATACGGTATAATTTTGTTATTAGAGTAAGGCAACATTGTAAACCTTGAAGAAGAAATAGCATAACCTACTTTCTATTGTTATATTTTTCTTACTTGAGTATAGTTATGAAGATTTTCCAAGTTTTACTTCGTAGGACCTATATGCCAAATGGTCATATACATCGTGGAAAACAAAAGTTGATCAAAGAACCTACTATTAAAGATATTCAGAAACTTAAAAATCAATTTGCAATAGAAGAGGAAAATATGTTTTACTTGCGGCATCCGTATTTGACAGCAGTAAGTACTTAATAAATCTATTGAACTCGTGTAATGATTTAAATGTGTTAGGAACAATCTTATGGTCATGCTCATGCCTTGGGAAGACAAGAAGAACGTATGAAAAGACTTTTAGCAGTAAAAAAAGATTTTAAAGAAAATGTTACTATCGAATCAAGATTAGGACATCTAAGGCACAAAGAGTCATGGGATTGAAGATTCAAATTAATTAGTCATTTTAATATGCTAAAATTAATTATCCAAAAATGTCTTATAAAACACTAGATATTAATATAGAATTAATCAACAATGCTATTCAAACTATTTATTAAAACCATAAATAAATTACATGTATAATTTTTTCATAATACTGTTAAATAACATAATTACATCTGCTTATCAAATATATAAGTAATAATCAGTATTTTCTAAAGGTATTGTTTTCAAAAATGCATACTAATCTCATTTTTAATGAGAGGAATATACCATTAGCATATAAAACTGACATTCGATTAAATAATATTATTTAGTGATTCATTTCTGGAATGTAAGTAAATTTGATTATTGAAAATACACTGTTCTATTCGTAATATAAAAATATTTACTGGGCTTTCATGTTTAATAATGATTAACAGAAGCATAAAATATTATTTTAAAAAATGTCACAATATATTTTTTCCAAATATTCTTTGAAAATAACTAGGACATATTTAGAATGATAACATAACACCATAACACTACCTGACAATCAGGTAATATCACCAACACAGATAAAGTACCTATTTTGTTTAAAGGTAAAGTTGTTATGGTAACACATTCTTCACCCAATCTAAGGGATCTTTGTCTAGATCTTTCTTATATAATTTTTTTCCTTGAAATAGTAACTCTGCAAACTGGGACACTACTGGATCCATACCACAGCTACTAGCTGCAATCACTTCTCCATTGGCCTTTATATAGAAAGCAACAAATTTTAATTCATCAACATTCCCCACAAACACAACATCTGTGAATTTACCATTCCCTGCATATCTCACACTTTTTCCAAACAAAGAGGTCCAGAAGAATGGAACGACTCTTAATTCTTGTTTCTTACCAATCATATTCAGAGCAGCAATTCTACCATGGTAGTGAGCCAATGCGTAGTGGCCTATGGTAACTTTTTCATTGTTGCTCGAAAATACAGGAGCATGAACTATGTCACCTCCAGCAAATATTTCTGCTTTGTTAGATTGAAGATAGGCATCTACTTCAATAGACCTATCTTTTCTTAAATCTATGCCGGAACCTAACAAAAACTCGGTGTTAAATTTGCTTCCTATTCCAAGTACTAAAATATCTGCCTTCAATTTTTCCCCAGTCTGCAATTGTACCTCACCCACCTTCCCAGTCCCGTCGTCCTTTACCTCCACAATGTTGGTCTTTATTCGGAATGTCACTCCTTTCTCCTTGAAAAGTTTCATGAATGCGGCACCAACTTTATCCCCGAGAACTTGCTTGAAAGGTACTTCAGAACGAGATACCACCGTCACGCTTTTGACTTTATCTGCGCAACAAGAAGCCGCCTCCATAGCTATGAAGCTGCTTCCGTTGATGACCACGTTTTTATCAGGTGATAGCTGCGAAATTAGGTATTGGCCATCTTCATAATTTCGTAGAGTTATGATGTTTTTCAAATTCTTTCCTGTAACAAGAGTAAATTAACAGCAGAACAACTAGTGGTATTGCCATAATGTTATAATTATTAATCTAGATTTTAATGAAAATCATTATCATAAAATTTAAGAATCAATATAATGACAGTTCTAGAAGAATCTCATGTTTTTTCAAATAAAAGTAAATGTAAACATTTCTCTTTTGTTTCATTTATTATATTTTAAGAATAGGCAGACGATGTTTATAGAGATTGATATAAAAATTTCAAGTGCTGAAGTAAATGAAGAACCAATATATTAATAAGTAAGGGAGACCACACCATAGTTGGAAATGGTTGAAGCTATCTGCATATAATGATATACAAGTATATCCAATTTATGTATATATGTGAATATAGAATATCAATATATATAAATGAATAATATACTATATATATATATATATATATATATATATATATATATATATATATATATATATATACATATATATATATTATATATATATATATATATATATATAAGAAAATGAACACTAGAACATTCATTTGAAAAGTTCAAATTAATCAAAAGAATGTTAGTTTGTTTCTTGATGATGTTGATGAAAATTTCTTGATATCTTGGTGAAAGATTGTTTAATATATAGAATAAAAAACACTTGGCTAAGTTTCACAAAATAATATTAGTTGAAGTTGAATATAGAATGTCGAGATAAACAAAATGAGAAATACTTCTATTATACTATTATATATATATATATATATATATATATATATATATATATATATATATATATATATATATATATATATATATATAAATAGTATAATAGAAGTATTTTTCATTCTGTTTATCTCGACATTCTATATTCAACTTCAACTAATATTATTTTGTGAAACTTAGCCAAGTGTTTTTTATAGGTGTGTTCTTTTGTGGATGATTCCATATCAAGGTTCGTACACCTTGAACTTGGCTTCGTCTTTCTGAGGAGAGCCAATAAGCCCGAAACTAATGTCAACGGCAGCTTCCAATTAAGTAGCGGGATATACCAAAAATTCTACTTTTGCCTTAGTTTGTACTTATTACCGCAAAAATTTTTTTTATTTGTGTTTGTGATATCGTAGATTGATGCAATTTTCTGTATCAGATGTTTTTTCAATGTTTTCAATTGAGTATATTTGAAAAGAGGAATATATAATAATTTCCATAAAAGCTGTGATTGCTAGCTCAGACATTGTTAGCTAAAGGAGAATTTAGTTTAATATTGTGTTGTGTTCAATTTTCAACCATTATTAACTTTGATAATACATAATTGTCTGAGTTCCACTCTACAATCTTTTCGCCAACATATTCAGAAAGCTATGTTTTGCTAACCTAAAAGGCACATTTGCTCTAGCTCATCCATGAGTTATCCCTGTTATGAGTGCCAAGTTATTGACAAGTAGCTTCCTCAACTCTATAATTTATAACAAAATGTGAACAACGAAAATATTGTTAGCCTATTGCTACTAAAAGTATTTGTAGTCAAATATATGACTACAAATATACAAAAAAAATAAAATTACCAGGTACATCTAATACAGCAGCCTGTGCTCCAGTTGCAATAAATAATTTATCAAACTTCATATTTTGCCCATTTTCCAAGTGCACTACTTTAGCTTTACTATCTACTTTAATTGCAGCAACGCCAAGTATAACTTCGATATCATGTTCTCTATAGAAGTCTGGATTTCTGAACTGGTTGTGTTCAATATCAAAATCACCAACCTTACTAACTTTTACACGATCATAAGGCAGATGATTTTCCTTACAAACCATTGTGATGCTGCCTGAGAAATTTTCTTGTCTGAGAGTTTCCACACATACTGCTCCAGCTGGACCTCCACCAATAATAATAAAGTGTTCGTTTGTATCTTTCAATTTCTTGCACATTGGCTTTGTGCGATTAGAATTCTCTAATTCTGAAAGTTTGGCCCTTACACTAACTTTGCCATTCACAACAGTTACTTGATGACAAGGCAGACTGTCCACACCTGAAGAAGATTAAATTGGGATTCGTGAGAAACTTTGCTATTTTAAAAATTTTATTATGAAGTTGATTGCAGCTAAATGAATACATTTAAAATTCTATATAAAATATTTTATTTAATGTGCCAAGTTTTCAATGTAAAAAGAATAATGCCAATGAAAATTTCTGTTTTCAAACTACAACTTAAATGCAACTCAAAACGTTAATTTGAAATGAGTTGTAGTATATTTGACATCATTACCTGGAAAGTCTTCAATGTCTCCAGTTTGAATATTAAAGCAAGCACCATGCCATTGACATCGTATACGACCATCTCCCAAAGCGCTATTTACCAGAGGAGCCCCATAATGTGTACACTTCGAACCCAACGAGTGTAACCTTCCATTTTGTTTTATCAGTAGTACTTTTCCTACATCTTTAAGATTAAATACTTTCATTTCATTTTCACCAATGTCAGTTTCGTTACAAACAATGTCTTCAATGTATTCATCCTCCGATTTTTGTGTTGCTAGAAAAGGTATTGCTATTATTACACAAATAATCTAATGCATTCCAGTTGAATGCAATTTCATCTTTACAATTTATGTACATATATTCATATAACAGAAGAATCGTCATGTTGACTTGATTGAAGAAGGTCTTCTAACAGATAGTCACTCAAATAAAAATTATATCAAGAAAATGCTGAATTTGTAATCTAAAAACTGCTTCAATTGTAGTGATCCATAACTCTATTTTTGATTAATTTTAAAGCTACTCCATGTATTGAAGGAACACTTTCAGCCTTTAGTTAACTAAAAAGTTAACTTACCTTTTTTAATTTCATGATTCAAAAGACTTATTATAGTGAACATTTGATCGATTTTTTTTTTAGAATTTATAATAGGAAATCGAGTATTTTTAAAGAACGTCCTATTGAAAACTTTGGATAGTGAAGAGTAAAATTCAAAGGAAAAAATTATTAATACCCATATCATCAATACGTCTGAGTTATTTTAGATCCACTCGAAATTCTCAGTTTTGGTATAGCGCATTTCATTGATATAAATGTAAAATTCTGCGAAGTCCCTGACACACATATATTTTGACAGGTTATGTGGTTTCCTGGTAACATACACACCCAATTATTGCATAATAAATAATTAATTTTGATAATTTAGAAATAGGATTTGGATATATTTTGTATTGATTCTCGCGGTATATCGTTCTCGCATAAAAAATTCTAACAGTTCCTAGAGATTAATATTTGAGATCTAACTTACTTTTCTGATCAGAGAGATTAGATGATCGACAGCCCATATTTGGAAAATAAAACACAGTTTGCACTAAATTCCTTGATACGTCCGCATGAGCAAACAAAATTGGATAAAACTTTATTGGGAAAAACCTTCGATAATTTCGAATGATTACTGTGTTTAGTGAAAGGAATTTCATAACCATTCCTATTTACCACTTCCACATCTATGTCTACAAGGAAGATCGAAATTGTTGATAGCCAAGTAACTATTCCATTTATAAACATATCCATTTTTAATAATTGGCATGTCGTTGTCGATATATAATAATCCATTAATCACCTCCAGTGAAATTAAAACAACGGACGGTTGACAAACTGACATAAACAAGTATCAAGAAATAGGAGATTTAATTTAGGTGACTACCTCTTCATAATTAGCCAAAACCGTTAATGAAAAGATTTTGAAAGAATAACAATACTGAAAATAATTATTTTAAACCGAAATATCTCATTTTACATCAGGAAATAAACAAATTATTGTTGTGATTAAAAGAAATCTGACTATGAAATAATAAATTGCCATGTGGAAGTTAGGCACCTATATCTTAGTTTCTCCAAAGTAAATAACCTGTGCAAGAAATTTATCATTTTAATCTGCAATTTGTACCTATGAATGTATATTTTGAGGTTAGCTCAAGTTTCCGCGTACCTAATTATAAATAAAATTTATTGTATGTTTGCCGATCTCTTACTGAAACAGTGTTAAATATATTAAATAAAAAACAAAATTTGATTTCACGAAAATTATATTAAATTACTACTTGACAATAGTTTCAGGGTGTTAAACCATTTTCAGAAGTTAGACTCTAGCAATGATTTAATATAATTTTTGTGAAATTGGGCCAAATGTTTTCGTTTCAATATGTACATAGGTAATTATAATTAATTATCATATGGTCAAATGAATTATTCTAATAACATGAACAAAATATAAAAATTATTTAGGTAGATACTGGTTTTTCATGGCAATTTGAATTAAAAAGTAAGTATATCAACAGGAAAATTTGATCTTTTTTTAATTTCATGTATTTGCTTTAGTGGGTGCCGCTTTCAGTCAGTTTGTCCCGAGTGAGGTAGATATAGTCCCGCTTTTACAAATAGACTAAACAATAATTTAAAATGTATTTTTACCGAATTTAATTTAATTTTTACATTATTGAACGAATTACTCCGCAGACAGCTTATTGCAAATGGATGTGGGGTCCATCTAGTCCATTGCATCATCAAAATTGCTCTGACTTTTTTCCTGTTGACTTCAAATGCATCTTGATGAAAATTTACTCATTTTTCAACATCTATAGCGTTCGAGTAGAAGGTTTGAAAGAGTTCTGTGATTGTACCGTACAGAGTATCACAAATCATTAGCTAGATGGCTACAATAAACAAGGTGGCTTTTGCTTTGGCGCCCACGAGCCAACGCTTGAGCGAATCATAACAATGTTTCAGCCTTTGAAAAATTATGTTCTTAGTTTTGACAAATGCCCAAATATATCAAAGACGTTTTTCGAAAGTCCCAACACAAAATTGTGGTTACATTTTCTGCACACACAAACAGCGACATTTCATGAGGATTATGTTAAAAATCTAAGGGCAAAATGTGACGGCCATAGAGTCAGACAAAGAAATTAATCGTCTCCTCGGTTATCCTTCCTCCCATCGTCTGTATTTAGTCTGTAAAAGTACAAAAGAGAGAAACTGCTGTTGACCAACATAATTATATTTCTGAGGGGCTATAAAACAAATAAAGAATACTAGGTGAAGTAGTGTCCATATGGGCCCAGTGCACAAAGACCTAAAAGTGTTTGAATACAGAGATAAACACTAGTTTTGAATTCTGCAGACTCACTAAATACTGCTTTCAGTTGCTGAATAATTACTAATGTATTTACACCTCCTGTCAACAAAAGGAAAGTTATTTCTTTTTTTTGACAGGATATTATGAGATTTTTTTGAATATTAAAATATGAATATTAAATTGGCCCATCTAAGAAAGTTTTTAAATACATCTACCCCAGATTTTTCAGTTACAGTTAAAACCACTTCTCAAATGAATGCAGTATATCAGTTCATTAGAAAAAGACAAGAAGCTTATTTGGAAATAAAGATCAATCCCAATGTAATTCGAAAATCGGTTCGAAATATTTCACAACTTGCAAGGAAATGTATAAACCAATCGAAAAAACGGAGGGCATTTTGAGTGGTTATTATAGTTATTACCTTTCTAATTTTGTACGTTATTTTTGAGAAATTGTGATATGTATTTTTAAAATTAAGTACCTATGTGAGTTTTAATGAATTGTTGTATTTTGAAAGAATTAAATTATTTTTAATCGCCTTATATTTCTCAATTATTCAACCGAGATATTAAAAAATTACGATTACGAGCCTAGAAGAAACAGTGGATTGGTATGCAACTATGAACATGATGATTGAAGTAATTAACAGATGTTCAATTAACATTGAAATAATTGAATTAACTCTATCATTCATTCGTTCATTTTTAAACGTTAATAGTCATAATTTTTTAGGCTCTAAGTTCTTAAACAAATATACAAGCTGTTGTTTCAAGGTCTCATTAGGTTTCTATATTTTCGTCAAACCGGGAATGGATTTTTTGTGATTACTAAGTAGCTAAATTCGGCTCTGTATAAGGAACGTAAGTCCAAAGAATATACTGGGTGGTATGGAAGCGATAATCCTAACAAGAAATTTGCGAAAGTAATAAAAACACCCTGCATATTAGTTACTAAGATCGTCAGACCCAATAAATGGGTTATTCCCAGAACCTCATCCTTTAAGTATTTTCGTTTACTAATGAAACACATTCGATAATTTTTTGACAAATTATTCAAAAGAACATTACAGCAGAGCTGGATATGTGAAACATGAACAATGCGATGTCTCCATTATCCTTCCTGTGATAAATGTTAGAGAATATTTGAATTTATCCCTACAAGAATAATGGGGACATCGCATTGTTCATGTTTTACATAGCCAGCTCTGCTATAACGTTCTTTTGAATAATTTGTCAAAAAATTATCGAAAGAAAGTTATAGTATACTTTGATATCGAATATCTACAAGTGCGATAATAAGAGGGTGTCGTAAAAAGTTACCGACCTGGCCAAAAGATGGGGCCACCAAGTCTACTTTTGGAGCGGAGTCCTACAGTACCATTCCTAGGTTACACTGAGCTTGTATTTAAAGTTTCAGACGAATCGCTACGTTAGTTTGCGTTTGAGAACACATTGCGCGAGACACTTCCGTTGTTTTCGTGAAATTGGACAAATTGGAGAAACGCGCTGTCATGAAATACTTCTTTTAGAAAGGTTTTACACCAAAACAAATAAAAGAAGAGATGGATTCCACAATAGGAGACTCCTCCCCACCATATCCAACTATTAAGCAGTGGGTTCCTGAATTCAAAATGGGTCGTGTGAGCACCTCTGACGATCCTCGCTCAGAACGGTCCGTTGTGGTCATAACTTCAGAATTGATTGAGAAAATCGATCAAATAGTAATTGAAGACCGTAGATTGATAATGCATGAGATAGCTGAGACCTGTAGTATGTCAGCTGAACGTGTGCAAAATATTTTGCACAACTATTTGAGTTCCAAACGAATTTTTGCGTCAATTCTTAACTGTTGATGAGACTTTTGGGTTTTCCATTATACTCCTGAAAATAAAGAACAATCAAAACAGTGGGTTGGAACGAAAGAACCAACTCCAAAGAAGTAAAAAACGATTTTATCAGCAAACAATGTTATGGCTATTGTTTTTTGGGATGCGAGAGGAATTATATACATTGATTATCTTCTAAAGGGTAAGACTATCACTGGTAAATACTACGCAGATTTATTGCAATGTCTGAAGGACGAGGTGCAAATTAAACGACCTTATTTGCCGAAGAAACAATTCTGTTTCATCACAATAACGCACCAGTGCATTCGTCGATTGTGGCGACGAATGCGTTGGTGCCAAAATCGACGAATTGAAGTTTGAATTGATGCCGCATCCTCCCTAATCTCCAGATTTAGCCCTTAGCCACTATTACCTGATTCCTAACCTCAAAAAAGGCTTGGCGGTAAAAGATTTAAGCGCTTGACGAATCTACTTTTAAAAGTGGTGTAACTAAATAAGAACACCGTTATGAGAAATGTATCAGTGTTGATGGAGATTAACCAAGAAAAAATTTTAAAACATCGTTTTTCTTGGTTATGCCGGAAACTTATAATCCCACCCTCGTATAGTACGAGAAATACAGTATTCTTTTTCATGTAGTAAACTTTTTTATATATATATATATATATATATATATATATATATATATATATATATATATATATATATATACTAATACCTACTTTTAAAATGTTATAAAATATAAATATGGAATGCGCCACACATTAGCCTGCTTTGTTATAATATAAAAAATGGAAACAGTTAAATGTTAGAAGAATAAATAGCATTATTTGCTTAATCGTTGTTCTTTATTATTTTCATCTTTAAAATTATAAGTTCCTGTATATATAAACACTTTCGTAGATACGCATACGGAAAATTGATTTATTGATATTCTTAGAGAAAAGCTGTGCATTATCCATATATGGGAAACCTTCTAACGGATTAACTATTTATTTAGAAACACCATTATTTTAAGGTTTCTTCAGGCAACTCGGCCTCATGAAAAAGAGAAATACTTATAGCTGACAATCGTTCAAACTCCTAATGTTCAATTTCATGATAAATATTTTACAGTAACGTGAAAACGATATTTCTAATGAAATTTATATTAACAAAACATTCTTTTTATTGTTAAAACTATTCAATTCAATATGGAAAGTAGTGTCGTTGATGATTCTGATACTCAAGATTTAAATGAAGCTATTGATAGTATTCAACATCCAGATTCATATTCTATTCACGGACTTATGAACAACTTCACTTCCAGTGTAGAAAAAGATACCGGCAATAGTCAAGAAAAATATAGTAAGTAGATCATATTAAGATAAATTAAATTTGTATAGTGTTTTTATTGAAAAAGATTAGGCACGTGGAATATTAGGATTTGTCTTGTAACAATTCCTTTTAATAGATATTATTATATATTTTTTATAAACACGGGAACATAAATCAATATTACTGAAACCACAACATACATCATATGTATCATTTATATCATTTAAGTAGAGCTTTATAGTTTTCAATTCTTTTTACTCTTTTATTCTCTTCATTATGTAGTTTTCCATTTTTTTTACCTCAACTGCTAATTACTGTTTCTGTTTTATTGAGAGGAAAATATAGGACATCTGTATTCCCCGTATTTCGTATGTATTCAAATTGAAAAATTCTAAATGACACAGAGTTTTCGCTTATCTCTTGGTGAAACATTATGTTAAAAACAATAAATTAAAATTAACACACTTGGCTAAGTTTCACTACATATATTAAAAACCTCTACATATATTTCGGGTGGTTAACCCATTATCAAGAGTATACAATGTTACTGCCAGTAACATTTAATTTTAATATAATTTTAATTTTAATATATTCAGTGAAACTCAAGTGGAGTGTGTTAATTTTAATTTATTGTTTTTAAAATATTATAATATTCAAAAAATAATAGTAATAATAGCAGGTAACCTACATTGAACTTACAGTACAGAATGTTCTTCATGTTAACAAATCTTTTTCACCTTATTAATTAATTAATACACGTCATAGTATATAAAAAGAAGAACTTATATATAAAGGATACACAAGAGTACTTCACATTGTCAAACTGCTATTCAACACCAAAGCTTCAATATAACTGGTGAAATAAAAAGACATCTTTCAAATTAAATTAAAACTCAAATTCAATTACTATCTGGCAATAATGTTCAGGTAATAATTAAATTGGAGACACCCCTTAATTAGATTTATATATTGAGCTTTACAAGATTAGATAAATACTGTGAGTCAGATGCATATGCCTATTTGTCCGTAATAACGATAAACAAATCGAAAGTAGATTCATATATCAATTAATTTTTTAAACATTAGAAATTTTGATTGTTATAAGTGTGGTTGTATTCAATATCAGTTTTATGTTTCTAACTAAGTAAATGTCTGTAAATTGAATGTTATTATTTCGGATAATTCAGTAATTTTGAAAGATTCCAACACAAAATTGAAATACTAATGAAAATTATTGATTGTTCATATTAATGAATCTCCTTTACATTTGAATGTATTCTTCTTTCAATTTGTTCTTTGTAAATGATAGGGATTGAAACTTTAGTAAAAATATTAGTTCTAATAGTTACAAGACATAATAGATTATACTCGCTGGTCTCCAAGAAATTAGTTGATATTAAAAAAAACCAAATAGCACGCAGATTTTAGTGAACATATAATCGACGATCAGTAATGTTTTTGAGGTCAATTATAAAAATATCAAGTGGGCTAAAGTTTGTTTGCAATATCCAGTACTATTGTCTCTTTCGAAAGATGATTATTTGTTTTGTACATTATTATCAATAAATAAAATACTAGGTTTCCAGTTTTAATGGATAGATGGCATCATGTCTTGTTTCTCGTACTTGTTCATTATGTTTATCATAAATATCGAAGTTTGACAGCTCTTGACAATAGATTAGCAGCCCTTCCTTAGAGTCAATTAAATATAATTATTGTGAAATCTATCAAACTGTTTTAATTTTTACTTTTCTATAACGTTTGATCAAGTGTTATACGTGGAGAAGAGTATTGATATAATCAATAACCTTCCAATATTTATTTTAACAAACACATAAAAAAATGTTTTCACTACAATACACATAAATTTCAGTCACTCCTCTATAACATCTATCATTGCCACAAATTCTTCGATACTCCTCTCTAAAGTTCATTTGGTGAATAGTTTTGCAGCATTATTTATGTGTAATCTATGGATTGAATTTTTTGATTTGAAGCTTTTGCTGATCCTCTTCAGAGCTATAATTCAAACGATGAAGCAAATTCTCCACCAAATATCACTTCAAGTTCCAAGAGAAAACAGCGCCGTTACAGGTAAATAAATGGTCGAGAATGAATATTAAGTAACTTACTATACACCGCTGTTTCACCCCACTATGAGAATCATCAGAGGCAGGAATCCAAACAACTCTTCAAAACGCGAGAAACATCTAGTGAACTATATTCCACTGCACTAGTGTTGTCCTGGTTCGGGTCTAAGAGCCGTCGTCGTTGGAATTTCTTCCTAACGTTTCGCTAGCACGAGTGGCCAGCTTCTTCAGAGGTCGTTTCATTTCTGATTCTGGAAGTAGACTGAATCAGAATCAGAAATGGAACGACTTCTGAAGAAGCTCGCCACTTGTGCTAGCGAAACGTTAGGAAGAAATTCCAACCGACGATGGCCCTTAGACCCGAACCAGGACAACACTAGTTCAACAACTGGCCGCGAAAGCCTCAACCAATTTGTATTCCACTATCTCTCTCTATCGAAGAAACTATCTAGAGGGCAATCAATCATACTCTTTCAAGAATGATAGAGTACGTTGAAGACATGTTTGCATGGAAGTACTCTTATCACGATAACACCCTACTATACTCGAATGAGTTTATCTTGTTTCTTCAATAGAGGGAGATCGCGTGAGAACTTCACTAGACCTTTCCATCGTTTTGAAAAGATATGAACCCGGTGCGTTTGAAGAAATCGTCAAATCTAATTGTTTGGGTGCACACCACTGATGATTCCCATAATATAATGAAACAGTAAGGTATTTCCAATGAGGTCGACGTTTTTCGGAAAGCAGTAAATATTCACTCTCGAAAGTTGATAATTTGAGTTTTCGTTGATAACATTCATCTAGACATCTCCTGATAGTTTTATTCGAAATTTGGAATAAAAATTTCAGATTATTGTTACTATGAATTACGCATTATTTTCATGAACGTTAAAATTATATGTATTTCTTTATACATATTTTCTCTATATATATTTTTTTACAGGACAACTTTTTCGAATTTCCAATTGGAAGAATTGGAAAATGCGTTTCATAAGACCCATTATCCCGATGTATTTTTTCGTGAAGAATTGGCCCTCAGGATTGATTTGACTGAGGCCAGAGTTCAAGTATGGTTTCAAAACAGACGAGCCAAGTGGAGAAAAAATGAGAAAATTGTTAACAGAACTATTGAAATGCAACGAAATGTGAATATAGGTAAGCGCATTTTGCTTAATCATTAAAATTTCAGTAACGTTTTAATGAAACGCAAATTTTATAATTTTTTTTACGATTGATCTTCGAAAAAAATTGTCTTATAAAGCAAAACATTATTTATTATAAAATGATTGGATTTGTCTTGAAGACTTTCATGTGCCACTGCTTAAGCACTCGATCTTCAAGTACTCGATATTTAGAGATTTCATCTTTTCAATTAAGTTGCTTGCATTTGGAATGGTCACCTCAAAAAAACCTCCTGGTTGACTATTTTAGTCAACCAAGACCATACTTGTCCTGGTTGACTATTTTGTCAACCAGGACAAGTATGGTCTATTGTTAGTTTGATCAATCAAGATAGTGAGGTCCCAGTGGAGTCTGATCAGGTTATTCTACAAAATTGAGTCCGGAATATATAATAGCTGTAGTAAATTATCTTTCCCTTCTGAAGAAGATTAATTTCAATCTTTGCCATGGCGTTATGACTCTCTTTGTATTTCGTAGGAGCAAATATTTGACATCCCCCTGTTATGTACTGGTCATCTCTGGTGTTTTTATACGAATGTACACTGACATCCGTATCGGTGTCTGTCGTCCTCACTGTTGGGTATTTTACTATGTATTGAAGCCACGTGTTTTAATAGCCTGGTCTTGGATAGATAGGACTGTGGCTTCCGTTTCGTGAAACATTCTGCTTGAGACCAACCAGTAGTGAAACACATGCGACGCGAATGTGTTTCTCTCCACTCTGTAGATAAATTCATCCAATTTTAAATAAAGAACCTTGAGTGTCAAAAAAAGCGAAATATAGCAGGGAACCACCTAATAAACTTAATGTTAATACAATGAATTAAACAATTTTTGTTGAAGGTAACCGATTGTTATGAATTACAGTATTTTACTTTTTAAATTGAAATTATGATAATGCTCTACAAAAGCGTTGGGAGAAAAGAACTTTTATCATATATTACCCTTTTGGATAGTTTATTGGTCAGCCTTTTCATGAATTATAGACAATGCGATGAAGAGAGATAAAATTTATTTGGCGATTTATATTAGCTTGAGATAAGTACATTTTTGTTACAGCTCCGTCGCCGATGGGTAGCCCGCTGCTTAATTTTCTTCCAAACTGTGACCAGTCAGCCTCTTCTAATATGTTTCTTGGATTAGACTGGCCCAACGTAATGCCCGCGTTGCCATTTCAGTCAAACTCTTCGCTTCAGATGGAAGATCAACATATTGCTAATGAAACGTGTCATATTGAACCTCAAATTCACGACAGATTACAAGAGACTATGCTTATCGCAGATAGGATAACTGGATCTCTTCATCACGGTGAAATTATGGAAGAATCAATATTATTTCAAGATGAACTCGAACAACGGATAGATAATTTGGAAAGTATGACTGATTCTCAGTGTGATATTTCGATAGATCCAGAGTTGTTGACGTTAAAACCTCCTAGACATTCGCTAAATAACGAACATTGAACTACAAATAGTGTGAAATTAGCCGGTACCCTTTATTATAAGAATAATTGAAATTAAATATTACTTTCCTGAGTTTCAAGTCTCTCACTAAATATAAAAAGATTTTCATACAAGTATTAGCTACTCTCTTTTAGTTCATGCAAATGATGCGTAATTCATACTTCTCAAATATATCAATAATTCTTGAAACGTTTAAGAGATCGTTATTAGAAGTGGGTGGTCGTCAAATTTTCGACGCACGAAACGAAACCGTTTTCCTAATGGTGTAGAAAACAGTCAGGTGTAACTGATTTCTGAGAACGGAACTTCAAAGACTTCTATGGAACAAAATAAGCGGTTTTGTAGAGTATTCACTCAACCTGAATAGATTACATCACAGAACATACCCTTTGATATGTTCGGTGGATTACATGCTTACCTTGACAGAACATACCTAATTTAGGATAATTCTGTGTTTACCTTCATACTTTTTTCATAGATCAAATATAACATAATTTTTCCATAATTGAAAATATAAAGAAAAAATTATTTTAATTCATTGAAATAAATATTAACCAGATTCATTTTATTTGAAATAGTTGTAAAACACTGCAATCTGTTCTCTCGGCGAACTCGATTGAAACAGTTGCAGAAAATGTTCATCATAGCAACTGGTTCAGAACAAAACTTCGAAAGCAAAGCCACGACCACCTTTACTACAGGCCATGAAATGAATATATGACATATGTCATAAGGTTGCCTAATATTGCCGCCATTTCTTGTAGTGGTATACTAAAGCAAACACGACGCTTCCCAAAACTTTCGCAGTTTGAAGTTAAATAATTTGAGCTTTTGGTATAAATTCTATATTTTTCAATAGTGTACAGTGTATTACAAGTGTTGATGTTGATAATTTGTTGAAATCTCAACATCAAACACTAAAAAACAAAGTGTTTAGTTTGTTTACAAATTTCAGTGAAACGAAATCAATTTTGTGTTGTTCAAGACTTTCGTAGTTTGAAGTTGAATATTTTACGATTTCAGTTGTGATCCTCTATTCATCACGTGTTATTCACGTGATAGTTTGTGAATAACATCAAATTATAAAAACGAAGTGTTTTGTGTGTACCGATTTGATCGAATCGAATTTGTGTTGTGTTTTGAGTACGGATTACTTACAAATAATTTGTTTGTGAAATATAATGTAGAGGATAGGTATTCCGTAGATGATTCAGTAAGTTTCAAGCTTGGGATAGGTGAGTTTATTTGTAGTAATAAGTATATTTTCTAACCTGTTTATTACCGATAACCATCGAATAAACAGATCGCTATTCACAAATCTAACTAACAATAACACATTCTTTCAAAATCCAAACTTTCCTCAAAACAGAATTTTTGGAAGCTATGATTTTATTTATTATTGATAATATTTTAATTATTTGCAATGGGAAGGACTGAATATACCTACAGATTTCATTGTCTAAATAATAAAATGTCTTATTTCACATGTGTTCCATATTTGAAAAAATTATTAATGGTATTTCTCTTGAACGGGCCTTTTTGTATGATATACACCAGAAAGCAATTTTGTGTAATCTCACTATTTTAAGAGTGTCATTGGATGAGTCCTTAAACATTTTTGTTGTTGCTTTTTATGAGAAGACAATAAAAATATTCTGAATATGCTGTGTTCCATTTTTTCGAATATCTTATTGAATGATTAGACAAAAGAATTACGAAGCCGGGCACGAGAAAACTGAATCAAAAAATAAACGAAGAAAGCTCAATACTTTCATAAAGCAGTTTGTTGGTTGCGCTAATCAGAAATATAATATTTATTTATACTTAGGTAAATAATTCAATTTGAGTAATTCCTACAGCGTTTCTTTCAAGGTTCCTATTCTCTCAAATAATTCAATAAATTTGGTTAGACAACTTTTCATGTGAATAAATCCCACTGACTAATAGAGGTATTTTTTACGCAGTGGGGCTTTATCGAAAATATCGTTGTTTTCTTGCAATAATAAATGTTTTACAGTTTTCTGTTACAGAAATATGTGCTCACAATACCCAATATAATATTCTATATATTATAAATACTAATAATATTCATTGTTTGTTCACAATATACAAAAATAGTTGAAATAATACTTGAAAGCTTGGAACATACGACTAGGATAGTATACAACTAAACACAATTTGGCAACACCGAGGAACTACGCTCTTCATGGCCTGTAGTAAAGGTGGTCGTGGCAAAGCGCAACCGCTTTAGTTGTGGATACTTTTCACGAAAAATGCACCATGTAAAGCTAATCCAGAAGAACAGAGTTAACCTATCCCTATCCGTGTTTTATAAAATATCAGCAAGTTCATCACAGACATATTGTATCGGTGTTGTGGAGATTTCAACAAAGGTTTTAATTAGTCCACACTTTAGGAGACATTACACTATACATGAATCAGAATTCTTGTCGTGGTTAGAGAAATTACCAAACGCATTTTACACGAAATTCAAATGCCTTTATAACTACACCGCTTGACAGTTCGCAAATATTGTCATTTATACCTATTTAAATTGCACAGGAAGATATCTTATTTGTGATGTGATTGCAAAAGGCAAAATTTTTTGACATACTGAAGACAAAAGTTTAAAAAAAAAAATTTTTCACAATTTTTTCTGCTTTCTTTAAAAACAAGCTGTTCCTTTTTTATTCTATTTAATACCAAAGTTTAGTTTCAAATTAATAATCGATGAGGCCGATACTTGATGTAAATCGATAAACATAATAAAACAATTGTTAAACTGATTTACACATATGTTTAAAAATAATACTGCATGACGTACGTTTCTGACGTACTAGTCTGCACGTAGCATTTGAAAAAGGTGAATCTCATCGAAACGTACGTCATGCAGTATTATTTTTAATATATGTGTAAATCAGTTTAACAATTGTTTTATTAAAGTTTAGTTTCGTAATATAATTTTAATTACATGTTTAAAATTATTATTATTGTTTACGACTCATTCTACTCATTGTTATTTTTTAAGTATTTCTGAATGTGGAATACGTAATTTTTTTTTCTTGCAATTTTGACAAATTGAGTTGGAAATATCCTCTCAAATATTAAATGAGATGTATGAAATAGCTGTGTGTACTAAAAAACTTAAGGTTTGACACCAACCAAAATATGGTAAAGGAGCCTGTAATTAAATAACTAAGCTGTTACTAAAATGGAAAGTCAACATTTACAGGTTAATCATAAACAAACACAACCTTAATAAATTCATCTATTAGTAAAACAATAAATAACAAAATGACATCAGAAACAAGTTTAGTTAAAATCAGTAGTTCTGAGAACACAGTGCGTGCATTTTATTATCTCCATTATCTATCCAATTTCATAATGAATTCAGTACAAAAATAAATTAATTAAAATGATCCATCATCTATGGAAATATTTATTCTAGATTAAGCTACATAGCTGTACTCTTCACTTGAATGGGCAGTCCTTTCAATATATTGCTTATCTATCAAAGATTCGATACATTTCTTAATTAATTGAATACTTGGAGCAAATGTTGATTTTGTTTGAGAAAATACCTGTAACAAACATATACACAGATAAGATATAGATTTGAAAAGATCAAATGACAATGAGATAAATGTATGAAGAGAAAAATAATAATTTTTTATCATACTTAACACACTTGACTCAAGTTTCACTGAATATATTAAAAACTCTACATATTTTTCGGGTGGTTAACCCATTATCAAGAGTATACAATATTACTGAATTTCAAAATATAATATTTTCACTCATATATCCTAAACTACAGAACTTAAAACTGGTTTCACGGAAAAATCTACCTGGTCATTACAAATAGGTAAATTCTTCCTTTTCGTTATCGAAATTTCCAAGACTACAAAGGTATCTAATCTTTTGCCCTTACTACCTGAGTGTACTATTTCGGTCTTCCTTGGATCCAAGAAATGATTATGTTTAATGCAGTGTTCATAAAAACCCGTAGTAGGTTTATTCAACAGTATTGATCTTTTGTGTTCATCGATTCTTTTTTGTATAGAACGTCCAATTTGACCTATGAAAAAGCTATCACATTCACTGCAAAATATTTTATAAACGCCACTTCTAGAAAATAAGTCAAGTTTGTCCTTGTTATTTGCCGACAATGAACTCAAATTCTTTTTGTTGGTGCATATTGTATTCACATTATTTTTATGTAATCTTCTACAAATTTCATTGCTTAAGTTAGGTACATATATAATTAATTGAATTAAATATTTTTTGTTGTTTTTCTAAGTAATTCTTTGTAATATTATCTTTCTCTGTATATTTTTGATTAGTTTATCAATGAAAAAGGGTTTATAACCTTTGTTTATAATTGTTTTTATTATACAAACTTCTTTTCTAAAATTATCAACAGACAACGGAAGCAAAAGTAATCTATAAACTAATGAATGAAAGGCACTCGTTTTTATTTTTTCTGACTGACAACCTGAGTTGTGTATTAATATGTCCGAATAAGTTGGTTTTCTGTGAATGTCAAAAACTAGGGAACAAAGGGAACGACTTATGTGTAAATCCAAAAAGCTAATAGCTTGGTTGGTTTCCGATTCCAAAGTAAAATTAAAGGATAAATAAAAATAATAAAGGATTAATAAAAGGATAGATTGAATTCAAAGATTTCAAAAAGGAAGTTAACTGCCTATCTGTACCAGTCCATATACAAAATATATCATCGACATATCTTTTCCAGAAAAATACATTCTTGATTAAATTATTGTCTGAATTGAATAAGGTGAATTTTTCACCTTATTTGAATATTATTGATATATTATAATTGAAGGCTGAATTTTTCTAAATCTAAAAGTTCTCACTTGTAAAATTAAAATACTTGTTACAACTAGTTTAGATTTGAAAATTTTGGAAAATTCTTAGTTCTTATCACATCATGAACAACAATAACTAAATAAATAGCTATTTATAATTTAAATAAAACTAGGTAGTTTTTTGGTTTCCACTATAATAGTTATTAACTTTATAACTTAGTTTTATTTAAATTATGTATTTAGATTTTCATCAATCTAAATACCCCAATCGGCCTAATTAATCAATGAAAATAGCAATCTAAAGAACTAACCTCTTGAATCAGAGCATTGTGTTTCAGCACTTTTCTAGATTTCATTATCCTAACAATAGCAGCTTGTAAATACATTTTTCTATCTTCTTCGACTGAATTTAACGTCTGTTCAACTTCTTGTGGAGATTCCTTCTGCACTGCGGCTGTTATCCTAAATTTCGTTCTTTTGTTTGAGTAATCCATGTTCAGACGTAACGTTGTTTCTTCGGTGAGGTCCTACAATAAAACTCAGTTTAATACACGATTCTATCAAAAAAAGAAGCAAACAAACTTCTGAATCAGCCAATAATAACTTGGATTCAACCAAACTTATAGCATGACGATTAAATTGTTCCGCATTGAGTTGTAAAGTTTCTCTGATATCTTTACATGTAAGCGAGTCTGTACTCTCGAATAAGAGCAGTATAGCCATCTGAAACGTTTGCACGGTTACAACATAAGACTTTTTCAAGTGACCTAGTCGTAATTCAGCCTGGCAAAGATGGTGGAGCCAAGTCAACTTTCTGCCGTTGAAACGATTATGATAGAAGGATTCAAACTGAAAAATACAGATATGTATATGCTACAGAAAAGGGAGTAAATTATTTTTAAAAAAAAAAATATATACATATATATATACTGTATATATATATATATATATATATATATATATATATATATATATATATATATATATATATATACTGTAGATATGTATTTTCAGTGTTTAATTGGGATTGCAGTCTAGGACAGGACAATCAGTTACCTCTTTAGTATTTTCCAAGCTTTCGAAAATGTTTATTTTCTTCTTCAGGGCCAAAATTATATTAAATATATATTATTTATTAACAGTTTACATAACAAAGCACTATCGATTATCGAAAATAAGTACAAGTGGTCAAGTGTACAAGTAGAATGCACTAATATTCGAACCCAATGCATTTGAGAACACTTGCACTTATTTTCAAAATTTAAAAAACAAATGTACTTTCGGACTAACTTCATAGTAATTGTAAGGAAAATTTTCGATAATGCCTTGTTATATAAACTGTCAATATTTAATATGTAATTTTAGCCCTGAAGAAGAAAATAATTAATTTCGAAAGCCTGGAAAATACTAAAGAGGTAACTGATTTTCCTGTCCTAGACTGCAATCCCAATTAAACACTGAAAAGTTCAAAGGACTGCAAACAAAAAATACATTACAATCATACCTTCCAATGTATACATTACCTTGTGTTTAAATTTATTTATTTTATAGCGAGTTGAAAAAACACAAAGAAGAAAGATAAAATTTCTGAATACATTTAAATATAAAGTATGCATAAATTGAAATGTGTGTCTGTTAATTGTTATGTTATTTTTTCTCTGTTTTTGCATCTTGTTCAAAAAGGCTTCATAAGCGGAAAGGTCAGGAACTAAATATTATGGAATAAAAGTTTTCAATATTTAATAGTGTTGGCGTTTACTTGATGTAAATCCATTATAATTGAATATAACTTAAATTCAAACACTTAACTTATGATTTACACTTTATTGACTACATAGCGTGACGCGTTTCGTCGTTACAAACGACTTCTTCAGATGCTTACAGAATAATTTTTCTGTAAGCATCTGAAGAAGTAGTTTGTAACGACGAAACGCGTCATGCTATGTAGTCAATAAAGTGTAAATCATAAGTTCAAGTGTTTGAATTTAAGTTATATTCAATAAAAGTTTTCCATATTCATTAATTAAAAAAACCTTATTCCAAAGAAAAAAAAAAAATATATATATATATATATATATATATATATATATATATATATATATATATATATATATATATATATATATATATATATAACAATGTTTCAATTAAATGATTCACTTGAGAAAGTCAAATGAATAATTTAATTTTTCTTACATCTACTTTCAATTACTACAATCCACTTTTTATGAAATAGTTTTATAATATCATATCATGATTTGAGAAAATGTGCATAATATTTTGGAATAAAATCTCCAAACCATTCATAAAACTATACTCAATCAAACCAGAAAGATCTGGACCAATTTTATCTATAAAATCTAACAAATATAAAATCAAAAAAAAAGTAACTATTTTCAAGTTTTTATAACTAAGATACTTACCATTTGAACACTTTTCTCCAACTGTTGTGGCAATGCAAAAGGAGTAACTACTGCTTGACCTAATGGCCAAGCACCAGCCTGTAGGACATAAATGCCGAAATTAATTCCAAGCTCAATGCTATCATCTTTTAAAAACGCTTGGAACTTGTTATTCAGATCCGCGCTCACAGACATATCAGTAAACATTCTATGCAATTTGCTTGTGAATTCATAGCCACAAGCTTGCTTCAATCGGTTAATCATAGCTTCCTCTGCATCCATGCTTTGTGTCAACTGGTGAATAAGTCGTTTCGCCAACATTCTAGAGTAAAACTTCTGGAAAACATCTTTATCATCGATATATTTAAAAATCGTTATACTCTGAGACAGTTTTTCTTCAACCTGAAACAACATTCTACAAAAGTAATTCAAAAAATCGTAAAAGTTACGTTAAATATTATTCTCGATTTCTTAGCTTACCTCATATTCAGTTATACCTTTGCTAGACTTCTTTAAAAGAGTATCACAATATTTGGCTAACAATTCTGGACTTCTGCAGGCAGACTTTCCTCCATTAGGCCTATGGTTTATAACATAGTTGCAAGCTTTATCTAATGCTCCCATGAAATTTTGATCAGATTTGAATACTTCCTGAATCAACTGCTTGTATTTGTTATAAACAGTTAATAAGTTCTCTACAAAATTAATGTGAACATTCTCCCCTTGCAAATTTCCAACAGCCTAATAGAAAATATATGAATCAATTAAATACATATTAATAAGTTAGTGAACATCTGAAATATTGTTCAAGTTAGAATACATACAGTTAATCCTTGAGTCTTAATGTGTTCAAGCACAGTTTCCACCAAGTTTTGCATAGCGTTTTGAACACTTTTCAATAGATCATACATGTTTGAAAGGTCCTTTCTTCGCTCTCCTTGTACCATATTCATACATTCACTATATAAGAATTGCAGATGTTCTGCCACCATATGTTTTTCACACCTTTGAGAAACCTAATAAAAGCAACTAATGAAAATGTTCGCCAGATTAAAGATGAAGTATTCACCTTTGGTAAGGAACTGCTATGTAAAAATTTTCTGGCCCTGAATAATTCTTCTTCTATTTTAACCTTGACTTTCTCCATATATAAACTGACATCTTTCTCTTGTAAAAGCCTTGCCGCATCATGTTTAAAATGTTCGCCACTAGCATTCAAGAACGGCTCCTCAAACAATTCTTGATACAATTGAAGAGGGGCTTTTTTCTTATATCCTTGGACCTGAAGAGTAATGAGAAATTAAAATTGTCCCTCAACTTAAATTTTCAAAAAATGTTTGACCATCAAATAATTCAGTAAATTGTTCTGAATAATATGGCGTAGCTACTTTCATATTTTCTAAAGACAGATAATTATCTTTTTTTGATATTTCTACATTTATTTGGGTTATACTTATCCTCTTCAACATACTTGTATATATATTAAACATTCATTTTGAATTACAGGTTTAATGCTTATATTAAAATTCGAAAAATATTACAATGGACGTTTCGATGGAGTTTCCATCTTCATCAGCAGAACGTTCTAACTTCTAGTTAGAAATGCAACGACAGTGAACGAATATTTAATATTTTTAGAATGTTAATGCTTGAATTAAACCTGTACACCAAAATGAATTTTAATATATAGAATGAATTAGACAGGTAAAAACCGAGAATTTGATATATATATATATATATATATATATATATATATATATATATATATATATATATATATATATACTATGTGTACTTCGGTTAGGCTTTACTGCTTGTTAGATATTTTCGAAAACAGAAATAGTGCCAAGAAAATGAATCTTTTTGAATCAAATATTTGAATTTAATTTCATGATTTAAATTCTTGAAATTAGTTATTTCAGGTAGAATAAGGGAGACCTTTTTTCACGGAAGGCTTTGAATTTAAAATCCTTTAGACAGGAGAATTGGCCTAATTGAAATTAACATTGAGTAATAACACAACATAAAAACCAATAGTTCATTTCCATTATTTGATAATTAATGATGAATAATTTAGTAATTTGATAATTTCAGAAGCACCATATATATATATATATATATATATATATATATATATATATATATATATATATATATATATATATATATATATATATATATATATATATATATATATATATATATATATATATATATATATATATATATATATATATATATATATATATATATATATATATATATATATATATATATACATAATCAATTGCAATGTTAATACTAATTTTCTTGTGTACTTTAAGACGAGAAGATAAAGACGAAAAAAGATAATCTCCGCAGCTCCGCAAAATTAAGTACAAACATTGCTAAAATATTAAAACCTTATAATTTAAGAATAGCATATACTGCCAAAAATCGAATCGAAGAAATATATACAAAATTAAAAAGTAAAACTGTAACTCAGAGAAAAACTCATACAGTTTATAATATTCCGTGTAACAATTGCAATAAAAGCTATATCGGACAAACAGCACAAAATCTCGAAGAAAGAATCAAAGCGCATAAATACGCAAAAACTCAAATCACAGCCTTACATAAACATAAAATAACAGAAAAACATGATTTTGATTACAAAAATACGAAAATTTTGGCAACTGAAAGGGACAAAAAAAGTAGAGAAATTTTAGAAATGTTACACATTCGTAAAAATTTAGAAAACACAGTAAATGAAAGAACAGACATTAAACATCTTAATTCTATTTACAACAACTTAATAAACCTCACAAATAACACTCGTAAAATAAACACACAACAATCACCACACATCACATCTCAAAACTCATTTTTTCCAGATCTACCTTCAGTTTCACACACATAAACCAACAATATACATATTCTGGATAAGTATATAAAAAACTATATGTAATTATATGAATGTAAATATGAATCACACTTATTAGAATCACCTGGCTCACCATGAGTTTTTCAGAGGTTTCCTCATGGTGAAGAAGACTAAAACTTCCGAAGCGAATGCTAAGCCAGAAATATTCCTCTGATAATGAAAATCAATGAGTGAAGATACAAAAAACTAATTTGATTTTTCTAAAAAATAAATTTGACATTTGATATCTATAGTAACTCATAAATTCAATTATTCATTAGTTTTGACAAAGTTGTAATATAACAACGAAACGTCAACAAAAATAAACTTTTTCATATCAAAAAAAGCTTGTTATTGCTAAAAACTTTCAAAATATATATATATATATATATATATTTAATATATATATATATATATATATATATATATATATATATATATATATATATATATATATATATATATATATATATATATATATATATATATATATATATTTTATATATATATATTATTTATATATATATATATATTTATATATATATATATATATATATATATATATATATATATATATATATATATATATATATATATATATATATATATATATATATATATATATAATTTTCTGAATTTGCAGCACCAAGCGAGGGTGAGTTTTCAGAAACCGCCTTACTTAGGGATTCCAGATCAAATACAGTAATACCCCGACTTACGCGATTTTCGGATGACGCAGGTCATCCTCCTGCTACTTTAACTAGTTTCGACCCACGAGTGAAAGTTGAATTTTTGCCACCAAATAAAACCAGCTTGCTTCAACCGATGAACCAGGGAGTATCAAAACATTCAAAGATTATTACACGAGACGATCGTTTGCACATCTGCATGAAGCTAGAGATAAAACAACGAGCTTTCTGTTAAAGAATTTTGGAAGCAATTCAACGTTTTAGAAGCAGTGAGAATCATTGGAGAATCTTGGGATAAAATTTCACGAAAAAATTTGAATGGTGTCTGGAAAAAACTGTCCATTTTTTTGTTCACTGAAACTCTGAAATTTGCAATGTCGAACTTGGTAGACAAATAAATTTAGAAGTGGATAGTGATGATGTTCAAGAGCTGTTGGATTCACACAATGAGAAGCTTACAATTGATGAGCTCATAACAATGCGCGAACAAGAGGAAGAAATTGATAATCATGATTCTTTGGATCCAGTTCAATTAAAAGATCAAATGACAGTTGGAAACTTGACAGAAGTCTTCAGTTCGATTGCAAAAAGGGTTAACAATTTTGGAAAGCATAGACTCCAATGAAGAGCGCGTTTTTGTTACAAAACATGAAATAGAGAAATTACTAGGATGCTACGAGGAGATATTACGGGAGAAGAAAAAATCATTGACTCGTCAGACGACTTTGTTACAATTTATGAAACCTTCTACATCAAAATAACTTCGGATTGTGTTTATACACTCTATTAATATAGTTTGTCATATAATCTAATTATTTCCTAAATTATTGTTTTATTTAGTCTTCAGTCCCAATTAAACATACTTTGTATGTCTTTATATGCAAAATTGTACCCCGACTTACGCGAATTCGACTTACGCGGATAGCGCTCAGTCCCACCTATCGCGTAAGTCCGAGGTATTACTGTGCAGCAAAACTAAGAATTTTAAATATCAATGTAATATCTCTAAAAAATATGGTGCTGCAACTGGAATCATTAGTTGTTGATAAAAACTTAGATGTTCTCTGTGTAACAGAGCATTGGATGTCAGAAGAACAAATTGGAGCACTTTGTATCAATGGTTATAATACTTCAAGTTTTTCTGCAAGGAAGGATTCAGCTGGAGTTGATACAGGAATATTTGTTCGTGATGGCTTGAAGGCGAGTAGAAGGAATTTTAGAATTGATTATAACAAGGAAAAAAATATAGAGTATGCATGTGTTTTAGTGGAGAATTTTAATTTTCAATGTGTATTTTGATGAAGTTGAAGCGGCGGCATTACGCCTGTGTGATGTAGTGGCTAGATTTGGCAACGAAAAATAAAAGAGGCAACCAGACAGAAATCGTGCTTGGATATTTTTGTGAGTACCTACTAATATGAATGTTGACCTTACTGAGGTGACAGATCTTGATATTTCTGACCAACTGGGTCAAATAATTGATATCTCTGTGCCTTCACACGGTAGAGTATTGTATCAAATAAAAAAATGCCGACCAATAACTCAGAGGCGGTTGTTCATGTTTTAAGAGACAGTTTCTAGGCAAGCATGGGATTTTGTTGACCGTGTAGATATGGATGCTAATGAAAAATTTTAAAAATTTTTGAATTTTTTGGACGAGGGATATGTTGGATGTTTTCCAGAGAAGCAATATACGATACGGTCGGATAGTGATGTTGAGTGGTTCAGTCGGTGGTTGCGAGCTCTGAGGGAGCATCTGAGGTTCTTAGGAGATGTAAGCAGGTGATACAATACTTATGCGAACAGACAATGCTATATACAATATAAAAAGGAGTATGTGAAAGAGATTCCCAGAGCCAAAATTGCTGCAAATGATGATTACAATAACTCTTCTAGTAACCCTACAAAAAGTATGTGGCGAATTATTAATAAAAACATCGAAAACATGAAGGGAAACATTGAGTCGAAGTGGCCTTACTTCTGAAGACTTTAATAACTCCTTTTTAAGTGTTACCAGTGCGCTTTTTCAGGACATGGAAGAGTCAGATACAGATCGTCTGGAAAATCTTGGATATATGAATATTCAGAACATTTTAGTTTCTCTCAGGTAACCTTCAATGAAGTACGTGATATAATAAATAAACTTAAAAACAAAAAGAGTCGGGACATATATGGTTTCAATGTGAAAATTATAAAAACAGTTAAAGATCTAATTATTTTGCCACTCACTAAGACAATTAATTTATATTTTAGAGAGGGAATTTTCCCGGAATGCATGAAGACAGCGCTTGTGGTTCCCCTCTTCAAGAAAGGTGATCCGAATGAGACCGAGAACTGTCGTCCAATATCCCTGCTTACTACTGTTTCAAAAGTCTTTGAGAAGTGCATGTCAGTACAGATGATAAATATCTTTGAATATAATAACCTTTTCAATGAGAAACAGTTTGGGTTCAGGAAAAATAAAAACACGGTTTTGGGTAGCATGAATCTCGTGTCCGATATTATGGATGCTTTTGATGGATGCTGCTGTAGCACGGTTCTGTTTTGTGATCTGAGCAAGGCTTTCGACTGTGTGGACCACGGCACTCTTTTGCCTACACTTGAAGCGTATAAGTTCGCTGCGACAGCCTTCGTTTTTTAAGATCATATCTGTCGGACTGATATCAGGTGGTAAAATATGGGGGTGTGATGTCGGAAGATACGAATTGGGGTGCCTCAAGGAACAATTTTAGGCCCCATTCTGTTTCTAATTTATGTGAATGATCTGCCGTAGGTGGACCTGGTGAACAACAACACTCTTTTCGCCGACGACACAACCACCTCTGTTACAGCGGGAACTCTTGAAGCTTCTTTATTGGATTCTTTGAGAGCACAGAAGATAGCAGAGGGATGGTTCAATTCCAATAGACTGTTTCTTAATAAAACTAAGACAGAAAAAAATTATATTTTTGTTCAGAAGGCTTGAGCCTGTGGATGGTAAGGTGCTTCCAGGTAAATTTCTTGGAGTGATAATTGGTGCAAAATTGCAGTGGGACATGCACATTGAGGTTGTTGCTTGAAAACTGAGAAAAGGTATATATCTGCTGCGTCGACTCGCTGATAATGTATTATGTATATAATGTAGCTTATTTTACAACATTTCATACGCGGCTCTGAAACGCTATACTCGTGTGCTCGTCGTCTGTTTGGGCTTCAGTGTAGGGCAGTTAGATTGACAAATGGCTTAGGCTATAGAGAATATTGTAGACCGAAGTTTAGACAGTTGGGAATACTTACGCTGCATTCTTTATATATTTTAGAAAATCTAATTTATATCAAAAATAACGAGCTTCTCTTTCCCACCCTTATTCATGCTTATCCGACCCAAAATAGAGATAACCTTATACCTTGGTACCGGCGACTGGGAAGGTGCCGAGATGGTCCAACTTACTTGGCAATGAAATACTTTCATGCATTGCCAAGGGAAATTAGAAGACTTCCACTTAATGTATTCAAGAAACGAATGAAACAAATATTTTTATGTCAAGTGTGTTTTACTCCAATGAAGAATACTTTGACTATTTTCTTCGGTAAATGTAGTGTTTGTTTTAATTTTATTGTCATTCACGACGTTTTGAGCGCCAGTATTTTAGGTTCTCTTTTAAAAATTGTTTTTAAGAAGAAAGTATGTGTATATAATCTGAGGGACTTGTAATTTTGTATTTGTTCTTTGACATGTGTACATTGCCAATTTTTATGCAATCTTAACATAAATAAAGACATTATTATTATTACTTTACCTCAACAAAGCTTAGAATGGTTCCTTTAATTGCTTGTATAGAAACTGGAAGTGATCTTTGCGCTCTGTCTGCATCTATAGCCTCTAACAATAGTTTTACAAGTCTTTGGCCTAAAGGACTGATCATGCCTGACTGCCAAACTTCTAGAGCCAATTCCCCTATTTCCATTTGTTCTCCTAGAAAAATGAATATGGCATATTATAAAATTCATTAATTAAATTCCAAATCATATGAACATTATATATATATATATATATATATATATATATATATATATATATATATATATATATATATATATATATATATATATATATATATATATATATATATATATATATATATATATATATATATATATAAGAGATAATATAGATATATATATATATATATATATAAGAGATAATATATATATATATATATATGTATATATATATACACCAATAAAAATTTGTTAATATATTGAATAGCTGTGTTTTCCTTCAATGTAAATATAAATATGTCTTCTTGATTGAAGATGACAGTAAGCAAAAAACTAAATATTTGACAACGTTTCATCAAACTTTATTGACATTATCAAGACTAAAACTAGATGGAAAAATTAGAAAAATTTCAAGATATCTTAAAAATCACAAATGTGGAATAGATGAAAGTAATAAAAATAATAAAATAAATGTATACATTAAAAAACATAACAACATTAATAAAAAAGTAATAATAATTAGTAAAAAACATAAAACAAAGTACACACCTTTAATTAGTTAGTCTTTATAGGAGCGAAACCTGTTACAGACTGGAAACAAAAGAGATAATAACAATGAATGAAATGCAGAATGCCAACACACGCAAAAAATTGCATGGCTGTTTATTATTTATTATTAATGACGACGAACGATGACGACTAGTTTCTATGAGAAACGTATTCGAAGAGTGTACGTATTACCCAACGAATAATGTTTCCATTTAAGATGTAAAACAGTTTCATTGACGCAATGAAATGGGTTTTTTCGAAAAATGGGCTTTGAAAACGGTTCCTGTTCTCAAAGCCCACTACAAACCCTGAATCAGTCCAACACTAAGGCTCATAGGTTCTCATCTGTAAGTGCGTTAATAAATTAAAATGTTGAAATTTATCTACACTGTTCTACTTATTGTTTATTAGTAGCAGGACAGCTACTGTGTATTAGTAAACTATTTATAAAACTACTTATTAAATATAAAAAATATATAATTTACATTACGAGTTCTAAACAATTATCTTTCATGTATTTTCTTACCTCCACAGTCTGAGCTACCGTAAATAATCTCAGCATCAGACATTTTATGAGTTCTGATATGTTGTTGGTTTAGATACAAATATAAACTATGCAAGTACTGACTTCCAACAGAATACTGAGACCAATATGTGAAGTAATTTTTAACCAACTTTGTTTCTCCCTCTTCCTGGACTTTATTTAGTAATTTTGCTACATGATCTATTAAATACTGTTTTGTTTCTGCATATAAACGATCTGCCATTGGTTCTGGATGGGCAACACAAAGAGCATATACATCGCTAAAAAAAGGGAAACATTGCTTATTGCCAAAACAAATAAATCATGTTTTAAAATTGTGCTGTACTTTACTTTTATTTAATGGAGTGAATAACTGAGGATGTAATTGCAAACATTTTAACAGAATTTCAATCTAATTTTATAGTGAAAGAATCTAAAATGAATTTACACTAAATGGCTAATAACAAAGAATTGCTTAAAATTACTAAATACTCGAATACAAAATTAAATGAAGAGTTATAATAAATACACAGATAAAGCATGTATAATAATTTTTAGTTTTAATTCATGTAATATTTTGAAATTATAGATTAAGACTTATTGGAGATTAATGAATTATTCCAATTATTTCTAGTGTTTTGATCATCTGGTCTATAAAAAATATTTAAGCATAATTAAATAACAAATTAATTTGGGTAAATTGGAACCAAAAAACATTACATTCAGCATAAGATAGTGACCTACAAACAATTTAATAAAATTGAAATGAAATTATTTAAATACCTTGAAATAATTGATTTACTTACGAAAATCTATCATTCCAAACACTTCTTGGTACATGATCAAGAGTAATAACTCCTGTTATGGTTTCTCGAATAGACCCCCAAGTAGCACCAAAATCCACCTTCCTGGGTTTCAATGACATTTTAATTTTTTTTTCTATATCCAGAAACAAAGAGGGAGCTAAAAATAAAAACAAATTATTGAACGTAATTAAAAAAGCTCTACTCGGAACCTGGATATGTTTAAAAATAGTGTTTGAACTTACATTTACTTTCAGCTTAAAAAATAAAAACTCAACCTTGAAACTAAAGTGATTATTTTTACAATTTATACTCGAAGATCTAAGATAAGTAGCAATATTTTTATTTCCCTTTTTTTGTAGCAGCTGCTTGAAATTCGCAGCGAATTATACACAACAAAATAACGAGAATCTCTTAGATCTGACAGAAAAATAACCTAGGAGATTTACGTCTTACCAATTAAACATTCAATTCTGTGATGAATCACATCTTATTTGAAGGAAGAACAAACTTTCATGTTCTAGACACGGTGTACTAAACAGAACCTATTTCTGATTACTTATAAGAATATTTTTAAAACATGTACGCTTTGTTTTAAAGACATTTTCAATGTATTTCGGTTACATTAGTTCAAAAAATTCTTTAAAAATTTGTATATTATTCATTTCTATATTTTTCATCAGTCTCCATGTGACTCGAGTACAAGTTAAATTATTCTAAGAGTATGAATTACAAATCCTATCGAAAGTTTCATTTATTGAACTAGGTTTAAAGTGGATTATTTCTGAAAATGTCCTGTCTTGAATATGAAGGGTACAGAGAAGATCTCCAAGAAAAATATCTCGATGTATGGAAAGTGACCATCTCGTAATTGAAATATCAATAATAAAAAAACGAATTGGAAAAACTTGGTCTTGGATAGTTAGGACTGAGCATTGAGTTTCGACTACATCCTAACTTTACTTACGTAAGACATTTTCAGAAATAATCCACTTTCAACCTAGTTTCACAGCCTAACTTTAATTATTTACGTAAGTAAAGTTAGGCTGTGTATTCGAGAAACAGTCTGCCTGAGGCCAACCAGTAGTTCGACGCTTCTTTGGCGACATTTTCCTTCGTGGTCTCATTAATGTGCTTCCCGTGTAAGGGTTTTTCTCTTCAACTTTATAACTTCTCGTTGTGCTTATCATAACGTGTAACCTGACCTTCGCTCAGTTTCAGAGGAATTGCGTCATCAATTTGGTAATTATCATTGTCTGAAGGGCGAAGGTCAGAGACCTATATAGCCGCGATGTTTGGGCCTACAGTTTCTCGCCGATTTGCTAACGGCCTAAAGCCGTAAAACGGTGTAAAGTACACGGCGATAATCAAACATACCAGTGGAAAGCGTTATAGGTCACTATTAAACCATAACTTTTGATAATCAGAGTTATAACATGCAGGTATAAAAACACATATCTTTTAAACATATTTAATTAATATATTTCCATAAACAAATGCACTGAAAGTAATTATAATCCGAATACTTTTACATTCAAGACAGTTTGCGAAATCTACATTACAAAGTCTGATAACTAGATCGCAACTGATAAATAAAATAGAGCACCAAAAAATATCTTTCAATTAAAACCGACTAGAGTTCGCAGATTTTTGCTATACTGGAATTAAACCAGAATTAAATTTTTACTTGTCTTATTTTCTAAATTCCCCTATGTTCCTCTCACCAAAGCCTAGTTCTAACTTCTAATATACCATTTCATTAATTTGAATCCATCACAACAATCTAATAAAATTTTATTGATTTTGCAAGCCCCTTTTTATTGAAATTTTGGGTACCACTCGATAGAAGAATCTACACGGAAAGATATAAATCATAGAATTTCCTTAGAGTATTATAAAGTATGCATGGTGATCTAATTCTAAACCGAAAAAAACATTTCGGAAATATATACAACGCGAACAGATTCATATGATTACTATTTAAATGTGATATTAAATTCAGAAACTTCAACAGCACACTATAGTATAGGTATGCTCTAGAATTTGATTACGTTATTTTTTTTAATATTCCTTCTTCTCTTTCTGTGTTAGGCATATAATTATATATTTTTACTGCTCTTAACAATTATTATTTATTTTGAAGACCTGATAATTTTATATACATCTTGGATTATTTTACAAGAAAGTATTCACATAAATCATTTTTACAAGTTGATGGACCTAACTTGAAATAAGCAGTTTAATCAATTATGAGGAAATTTTAAATTAAATATATATATATATATATATATATATATATATATATATATATATATATATATAATATAATAATATACATGAAGGCTATTTAACGGTTACTAACATTAAAATGTTTCTACAATCCAATTTGAAAAATGTTAAGACGTGTTTTTAATGGGGTTATCTTATTATTGTATCCTTGTGAAACAAACTCCCAAAAGTACTTTCATTTCAAATTATATTACGATATTTTAAAGCATAGCTACTAACGATATTTAAACGTCAAAACTAGTAGTAACTTAATATAATTGAATTAAGTTCTAAAATAAATCAAATTAGTCAAGTTCTTAGGTGTTATTAATTAATTTTTCTTGTGTTAAATGTTCTACGATTAATTAAAATATTAACGAAAATTTTTTGAACAGCGTTGAAAAATGATGAAGATATTACAAGTATTATAATTTCTGCTAATATAATTTCGATTCCCAATGAAAAGTTGAATTATTAATTTTGGGCAAGTGAAATTATGCTGAAAAGTAAGCGCAAAATTAAAGATATTCTGAACATTCAATTAAGTTAGGAAATATGGTTAGTTCTCCATTTTCCTGTTACAACTTCAATATTTTGCATAAACTGAAATTTATGATAACACATGTTAGGAAAAAAGAGCTTCAGTGGGGCATGTTTCTTCATATCAGCCAGATTTACCCCGTATTCGCAGGTGGTGCAGTAGTACCCACTGGGATCAACGCAGGGCCGGGCTTAGGTGTTGGAGGCGGTGGATAATACTGATACGGGTTCTGTTTTTCATCTGGCATAAATTTCACTGGAAGAAAACGTAAAGGATTTTTAAAAATTTTTCACATCATAATCGAAGATGATTCAACTAAATACAAAAATATAAATACTCCTCATAGTAGAAAATCCTGAGGATATATTTTCCTTCGATATATCAAAAATGACCTAAATAACCAAACTTCAATTACTCAATATTTTGTTTCTGGCACTTCAATAATTTCGATCAGTAAAAATTATTTCTTGCATTCTACCACACTGGAGAAAGTTTATATTGTTACTCCGATAGAGGGAGAGTATTAACACCAGTTGAATTCGCCTTTTCTTCCTTCTTTGGTGCGTCGAACAACATAGTTTGGGTACATACCACTGCTGATTCCAAAATAGGATGAAACAGTGCTGCATGGTATTTCGGAATGCACTAAATATTCAGTTTCTAAAATTGATAGTTTGTGTTTTCGTTGACAGCTTTTGTTTGACGGTTTCCTGAGAGATTTATTTGGATATTTAAATTCTAAAAGTTGTTATATCATGTATAAGTTTGCAAATATTTCAATAAACTATTGGATAATTATTGAGTTGTGTTGTGATATACTCATATAATTGAGTAGATGATACGGATTTCATATTTTACCTTAATAAGGATCTAAATATGAGTCAACAATAATTCAAATATAGGAACTATTTAACACTGTACTCTGAAAAAAATGTTATGTTATTCCTGTCTGTCTTTCAACTTGTGAGAAAAAGAGATGTACTTTCTGTACCTATAAGTATAATGCAAGAGTAAAAGACAAGTGTAGAAAACATGCAAGAGAAAATCCAGCTATTAATTCCATCTAAATTTGACAATTATTAACAAAGTATATTAACAAACATTGAGCCCAGTTCCAATTTGTTACATTCACCGGAAATAAGTTACCTACTTATTATCAACAGTTTAAAACAACTTATTTAATCGCATTAAACTCTCAACAATGGATAAGTAACTCGAAACATATCCCAAGTGCATTAATATTTTTGTGACACATTTAATCATATTCAACGATTGCGAGAAATCAATTGATAATATTAAATTTGAATATTTGAAAATTTATTATTATAATTGATAATATATAAAGTAGGTAAATTTTTCACCAAAAAAGAATTGTTTTCTGAATTTAAGTTGTAAATGACGAAATTTCTTGCGTCATTACTGATAACTTCAATAATAAATTCGTGAATTGATAGCAGCACATGATCGAAGATAGGCATATTTATTAATTGAAATAAAATATAAGACATGGCACAAATGATGCTCGAATCTCAACATTAAATATCGTACCTCATTATCGGACATTAGGCAATTAAGTACAGTCGAATTATTATCTAAATTTTCTACGTAGTATTCTACGTATAAGATATATTTTTTCTATATCAAAATATAAATAAATACCATGCTTGAGTTAAATCGTGAATTCTTTTAAACAGGAACCGAGAACCTTTATTTTAGATAGACATAACATAGGTTATAGGTTTCTTGATTTCTGTAGATGAAATGAACTGGTCTACGAAAATATCTATTTCTGTTTCTTACTTGTTTGTCCTAAACATATATGAACCCTTACTACATGGTCATGTAGTAGTTGGTCATCAATACTTTATTTACTCCACGATTAAAAGTCCGTATTCTCTTTTCTTTTTTGGTGTTATTATATTTTAAGAAATTATTACAAAATTTAACAAGTATGAGTGATTTTTCTATTTCCAATATAACTATGATTTGAAAAGCGTCTGGAGAATTAGAATTGTTAGAGATAAAAGAAGGCAATGATCTAATATTAGTCTTCAGCGCTTACTGAATTTTCGAAATTTGTACCAGAGGCGAAGTATCCTAAATTTAAAATGTTGCTGTCTAATTATTTCAATATCCGGAACAACGCACTTGATGTGAATTATTTTATTCAACTTTAAAATTCTGAAAATCCAAAGACCAATCAGTATTATATAACCAGCACCTGAAAGTAACCAGCAACTGAACAGTGCTGCCACCGATATTCACCAAATATCTGAGAATTTAATAGTGTTGGCGTTTACTTGATGTAAAAATTGATTATAATTGAATATAAACCTAAATTCAAACACTTAAACTTATGATTTACACTTTATGACGCGTTTCGTCGTTACAAACGACTTCTTCAGATGCTTACAGAATAATAACAACATTTTGAAAAACACAGGTATAAATATCAGGGAATTTTGGGACTATAAGGTTTTGGTTTTACCTTAGATATTCCATTCTGAAAAATAATTTCTATTACCTGAAAAGGTTTAACAAGGGTGAATTGTTTAATTCTATCTGTTCATTGAGCAAATTTCCAGAATTTTTAAGCCGATTTATTTCCACTATTTCCCAATAATCTAATTGACTACTTCTCTCTATATTGTGTAAAATTTTGAAATTCGTATCAAAAGTATGGTTTTCTGTTAATAAATGTTTAGCATATATCGACTTATTATGGGTTAATGTTTAGCACTTTTATTATGGGCGAAGCTATATTTATGTTCCTGTATTCTAGTACTAAATTTCTACTAGTTTTACCTATATATATATATATATACCGGGACATGTTCCACAATTCAATTGGTAAACACCTGATTTTTCTTCTCTTTTAATTTTGTTTTTATTGTTCTTAATGTTACCAAATAAACAATAATTTATCGAGACACATTAATTATTTTTCAGAATGGAATATCTTAGGTAAAACCAAAACCATAGAATCCCAAAATTCTCTGATATTTATAACTATGTTTTTCAAAATGTTGTTATTATTCTGTAAGCATCTGAAGAAGTCGTTTGTAACGACGAAACGCGTCATGCTATGTAGTCAATAAAGTGTAAATCGTAAGTTAAAGTGTTCGAATTTAAGTTTGTATTCAATTATCTGAGAATTATCGGGAGAAGTGAGATGAATGTATATAATTTTTAATATTTAGATTCAAAACACATATTTTGTACTTTTATTAATATTCATCTTGATTTTCAATAAATAAAATTTCTGGAAAAAGGTTTTTGGATTGCGCGCAAAATTTTAAAATTTGAAAAATAGGTCGAATTATCAAGTGGCTTGGTCACCCCTATTATATGATTTTGGTTGTGATGAGATAGCTACTTTTATTAATCGTACTTCATTTAGATATGTATTTGATTTTTTATGTATCTTAATATGTATAAAAATAATTGTTTAGGTTTTGTACATTTGATTGGATATGTGTAAACTGTAGAGTATAATGAACAATTTTCTATGATTTTTCATTTCGGATTCATTATTTCTAGCAATTGATTGATTTAGTAATGGATAATCCATCAGAAACTTCTTCTAAGGACACTTAAGGTGAATATCATCGGGAGACATAATGGGATGGATGCTATACTTGATTGAAGCACAAGACAGATTATTTCATTCTACAAGGAACTGATCAATCCTGTCAATTTCATCGTCAAGTGTGACATCTTCTTATGACTACGAGGTGAAAACTGTGCAGTATCACAATTCCATCTATAGGAATCAATAGAAAACATCTTTCGGGTCATAGAAACACGAAGCACAGAGTGTTGATACTCCATACCGTAGATATTTTGCATCGCTTATTATGACAAGTATTATTATGAAAGTTAGTTGAAATATCGTTGCAAAGAAAGTTTCGAAGAACACAATATTTATGTTGAAAACATTATATCAAAGTAATATAAAGTTCGATTATAAATTATCAACAAATTGTACGAATAAGACCATAATCATGCAACTATCAGCATGCATAGCTG
The DNA here is from genome assembly GCA_030704895.1 of Henosepilachna vigintioctopunctata. Classification (NCBI taxonomy): domain Eukaryota; kingdom Metazoa; phylum Arthropoda; class Insecta; order Coleoptera; family Coccinellidae; genus Henosepilachna; species Henosepilachna vigintioctopunctata. The sequence continues at coordinate 4,574,668 of JARQZJ010000065.1, forward strand.
CTATTTTTGTATTTCAACATCATGCGCAGGGAGAAATTCAAATAAGATACTATGCGGATGCTATAAACATAAATAAGGTGTTTATTTGTAATCAGACAACATAGAAATTCATAGTAGGTATTTGTTTGTGAAGAAATGAAATACAAATTCGATCAATATTTGATCTATGACTTCAAATAAAATAAGTTTCTAACACTGATTTTTAAAGAAGATATGATAATTTGAATTTCATTTCATCTCATGAAATTGAAAACGATATAACAGTATCTAGTTCACTAAATACTAAACACGAAAGACAGACAAGAAAGCCATGTTTTACACCAAATCTAATTTTGTTAGTTACCCGATGTACGTCGATTTTCGAAGAAAAATGGCTCTTAGAAGTTCACTATAGAGGAAAAATCAATCGGTGTGAATAGCATCAGTACAATTTCATTACTAATAAATTTAAAAAAAAAAGAGTTACAATATAAATAAAACCTGCCAAAGCTATATGTATGTATATAAATATTTGTATACAATATAAAAATATCCGGAAAATCGGTATCAATAGAACAAACTTCTCAAAGAGCTCACTAGATGGCTCTTGCAGACAATATATCACCCTTATACCACAGATGTTAAAAGTAAGAAAGATCATAATTAACATAAAAGGTAATCAGTAACATCGAGGGGTGACAACTTCCGGACGCTGTGTGAACGTGTTCAGCCAAGCAGAAATCGCCGACGCTTTGCCTTTAACAATTATCTCTAGAAGGATAATGGGGGCAAAATTGTAAGAAGTAGAACAGTGGAAATCGATATATAAATCGGAGAAGAGACATATGGAAGATAATTCAGTACTTTATTAAAATTGGGAGGATCTACGAACTATAGGTAATGAAAATATAAGACAGGCGTGTACCGCTTCAAGGAGCTTCAGGTCCCTTCAGAGTGTATAGCGTTCCTCTCTGGGTTTTCTTGGAAAATTTTTATCAGAGTAAAATCAAATACCTGAGAAGTTTATTCTGTTAATTTCCGATCCTTCCGATAAATTTATTAGTATTTTAATCAGATCCAGCGACGCAAATATATCATACATATTTAATAAATTTAAATTCTTCTACTTACTGACAATAATAGCTAAAATTACCAATCCAATCAGTCCCATTATTATCATCATCTGAAAAAAATTAATTCATGAAAATTGTATTACCTTGTTTTCTCTCCATAAATACCTTTAGATTTTGAAGCCAAAATTTTCTTTTCAATCTACCTGCTTGCTGTTCAAACTGTGATGCTCCCCATTGCAAGGCATCTGAAAAATAATTAAAATAGTACCATCACCGATTTTACGATTATAAAAAATCAACATTTTTAATGGCGCTAAGAAAATCCATGTTTTATTCGATTTTAGAGACCTGGAATACGGGGAATGGTTTAAACTTAGAACTTAAAGACAGTAGCGGCCTTATAGGGGGTGGCGACAGGCCAATCGCACGGGACCTCACGTCAAGCAAATTTTTAAAAATACAGATTTTTTTCAATTTAAACTTTTGATTCTTAATTATGTCGCTTGGTGAAACATTATGTTAAAAACAATAAATTAAAATTGATGCAGAATGTTTAAGTTTAACTAAATATATTGAAAACTCTATATATGCTTCGGGTGGTTAACCCATTATCAAGAGTATACAATGTTACTCAATCAGTAGTATATATAGGTATAAAAAGTGGTGTCTAAAGACGTATTATTGAAATTAATCCACTTGCTTATTTTTTACCTCGTGGGAGTCATAGCTGGATTCACATCCTAGGAAATGCAGCATCGTCTTGTGTCTGAGCAAAATTTTTTTGTGGTATGCTACAAAGGTTGTGTACTCTGATTGCTGGCTCAAGTCAGAGGTGGACTATTTTAAATGCTCATGTAAAATCCTTATCGCTAAAACCTCTTTCTGAAAGTAGATGGGAGTGAAGGGTAGCGTCGCTGAAGGCCGTTAAATACCAACTAAGCGATATATGTAATGCTTTAAAAAAATTAGCAGAAAATACAACAGATTGTCAGTTGGTCAGTGAATGCCATTCTATAGAAAAGGAAATAACTACCTACGAATTTGTAGTTTCAATTGTCATATGGTTCTTACAAAAATAAATGTTATCAGTAAAATGCGGCAAAGCGAAAACATGCACTTAGATGTGGCTATACAACACCTAGAAGCATTCACAAATTGGCCGATAATTATCGAGAAAATGGTTTTCAGTAATCCCTTGTAACAGCGATAGAAATAGCCGAGGATAATGATATTGACAGACAGTTTGAAGAAGTCAGAAGACGACGTAAAAAAAGCATTTTGATTATGAAGGGGAAGATGAAGCTCATGAATTGAATGAAGAGATTTTCAAAATACACTATTTTGATGTTATTGCTGACAATGTACGTGCAAGCTTCCATCCTAGGTTTGAGGCACTTAAACATCATGAGAGCATATTTGGTTTCATGTTTAATATAAAAAGATTAAAGGAAATTAGTAATAGCGAACTTTTGAAGCAATGCAAAGACTTGCAAATATCTATGACAGTAGGAGAACCATGTGATTTGGTGGGCATGAATGGTACGAAGAACTGCATATTTTCATTCGTGTGTTTGAAGGAAACGATGACATTATCTCGGTGCTGAAATACATGATAGAAAAAAAGTTACCTGAAGTTTACCCCACTATCGAAATACTTATGAAAATTATTGCCACCACTCCTGTTATGATTGCGTCTGCTAAAAAGAGTTTTTCGAGGCTTAAAATTATTTAAACATATTTGAGGAATTCGATGACACACGATCGACGTTCAGCCCTTGCTATTCTTTCAATCGAAAATGACGTAGCTCATTCGTTGAATTATTATGTTTTGATTAAAGATTTTATTTAGTCTTAGCAAACCCCGCAAACATCAATTTTAAGATTTATCATCTCTTTATTTGTTAATGTTGGAAATCTTTCAATGTAAGTAAAATATTTTAAAATTCAAATTTTATTTGTTTGTATAACTTTAGCATTTCTCGTAAAACATAACGAATACCTACCAAACAACCAGACTTGACATAACAAGACATGAGCCCACAGCGTTATTGCCTAGTAGGTACTCACAGTTATATTGGCTTTTTAAATTTAATGGTTTATTTAATTTAAAGTTTAATTTCAACTTTTTTTAATTTAAAATATTTGCTTTACCTATAATGGTGAAACAATATTTATGGACTGGGGCTATTATTTAGGTAAATTCTCATATTTTTAAAAATATTGCTGAATGCATAAAGATCTTTTTTGATGCAAAAAATCCTTTCGGCATCGAAGTCCATTCTAGAAAAATTAGCACAAATTGGTTTGATTAATTCTGCATTTCTTATTCAATTGTTTGTGTTATTTGACTTTCGTTAATAGCACCATAAAATTGAAATGCCATCGTGTAAACACGTATATACCAAATTAAATCTTAAATTACATTGCAAGAAAAATCGATTTTGTTAACGAAACGAGATAACTATATGTATTACTTATTGACTCGAAAGTGACAGTATCATTCATTATCACTCTGAAGCGTACAACATATCATGGTGACTTGATTTATTTATTATCTCAAGATAATTATTAATGTATGTTTTATAATTATGTCAAGAAATGAATGTGTGTTTAATGTTCATTGCTCCAGTTACATTAAATTTATTCATTATTTCAGTGTATTATCGTTGACTCTATTCAGCACAAATAGAAAAATTGATCTGTCTGTTGTGAGTTAACGGGAAAATTAACACTTAACTAAAGATTGTTACGTTAACAACGAGCTATGTGTTTTATTTCGAAAAACATTTATTTTTAAGATAACTTATCTTACGTTTTTCCTTGTTGTATTATCTTATGTATTTGAAAATTTGTTTTATGATTGTTGGTTTAGAAATCGATATTGATATATGAGTTTATCAGAAATTTTCTCCACGAAAATGTATAGCGATTAAATGCGAATGTAAATTCTATGATTCGTTTATTTCGCAATACGTTAATTCGTTTTATTTTGCACTAACAGCTAATAAATGTGAACTAAATGGGTCTACAGTAGAATTCCGAGTATGTTCTACTTTTAAAGCATTTGATGAAAATCTCTTCAATCAATTCTTAAATTACATTGTTTTTCCTCCAACAAAATAATATTTGCCACATTTAACACTAGCTGATGTAGAAAAATTATTCAAGCAATAGTTATTGTAACAGCAAATTCAAATATCAACCTTGATTAGGGTATATTCCGTAAAAAAAGGTTCACTTGCAAAATTCAATGTTGCAAGTTAAAGATTGCGGCATCCAGAGCAAAATTATGAACTTGAAAATATTTTAAAATACTTTTTCAAAGTTGAAAACGATACAGAATACGAGAAAAAATTATATTTTGAAGAAGTAGAAGAGACTGAGAACACAGGCTAGTGATTACTGCAGTTTCAGAACAACCTTAACAGTTTCAGATAATATGGTGAACATGTGATCTTGATAATTGAATGTTTATTGTCTTATCTTCAGGACATCATATTATTTTAGCTTCTAAAGAGTCGGTAACTCGACAAAACATGTATAAAACTGTAAATCAAGTGTTTGAATTATCATATAGTTAATTTATCATACTTATGTATAAAATTTTACCTTCATAAATCTTCACCCATGCATTGAAGAAATACATTGCTAGGTACTTTCAAAAGTAGATCACAAAATAAATGAATTGAAGTATATCTTATTAAACATTCAAAATAACCAAAAACCTTATACTTACATAAATAAACTGTGCAATATTTAAGAGATTAAGGTTTCAAAAGAAAAAAATTGTTTTTGATTGCATATTTCATATTAAGAAATATTCAACAATTACAATTATGTCAGCTTCAGCCAGTAAAAAACCTATCACATATTTTCAATTGTAAAGGTCATGTTAGGGTTATATATTAAATATGAACTAGGTGTCAAATATAAGAGGATTATTATTTATTAAATAAATGTTTGTAAATCTGCCTAAACACATTACTTCAAATACATTGATCATTCTCTTTGACGTTCACCAGTTCCATTTTCTGTATGAGCAAAGAACACATCAAGAATATTTTTAATTGTCTGTGGTACACCATCATTATTTTTTAAGGCTTTTAATGCATTTTGGCATGCTTTACAGTCCCATGAAGGTTTGAATTTCTTGTCTTCACATTTGATCAATCCTAAATTTACAAATATAACATTGAAAACATAGGAAGCATTGTTTTTCAATGCAGCCCAAGTAAAAAGATTCTTATACAGGCTTTCAGTAACATCTAAGGCAAAATTTCGAATCATTTCTTTTTTACTTCCATATAGAGCAGATACTTTCATTAATATCTGAATATATTCATTCAAAACTATATCTCCAGTTTTTTTTGATTCATTTAAAATAATATTTTTTCGTTCATCACCTAAACCCATGAAATTTTCATCAGAAGGATTTTGTAGAAATTCTTCAATGGTTACCTTGACACCTTCATCGTCAGTATCTGTATAGTTAGACATTGTATCTGAGTTATCACTCGATTCCTCTTCACATTCATCTTCATCTAAACTACTTAAAACATTTACTTTTCCTATTTGTTCCAGTTCCTTTTTGATTTGATTACAACCTTCTGGACCAAATGCGTTTCCATCCAGTACTAATGTTTTTAATTTAGATTTGTTAGCAAGTGATTTCACAATAGCAATACCTCCACTTTTTTTTATTTCATTGAAACCAAGATTTAGATCTTTAAGATTTAAGTTACTATTTTTCAGAGCTTTTGCTATTTGTTCTGCTCCACTTGTTTTCAATAAGCAGTCCCCAAAATTTATTTCTTTCAAATCCTGAATATGAGGAAGCACTTCTGCTATTGCTTTAGCTCCTTTAGGGCCAATTGTGTTATCGTTCAGATTTAAAATCTGTAAATTTTTATTACACAGGAAAGCTTCTGATAAAGCACTTATTCCTGGATGATATATTCCATTTTGGGGCATTACAACCTCTTCTAAAGTGCCTAACATCTTGAATACTTCAGCCAATGCCATTGCTCCTTCATTTTCTAATCTATTTCTCCCTGCTACGAAAACTTTAAGTTGTAAAGGTTTTCCTTGAGCTTTACTTTGTTCAAAACAATATGTTAATGCAGAGGCTAATAATTTTCCTCCTGTTATACCCAAACCATTGTTATTCAACCTTAGTTCCTCCAAGGCAAAACATGATGCACTTCTCAATAACGAAGCTAATCCTTCAACTCCAATAGGACCAAACGCATTATCACTCATGTCTAACTCTGTTAATCGACTGCCAGCTGTAACAAGTCCATCCCCAAGATATTCTAATGCTTTTGGTATTTCTGTCTTCATTCTGCCAGTGAACATATCCTTCCATAAGGCTCTCTTAAGTTCAGGATGTTTTTCGAGGGATTTTCCCACAGCTTTGGCTGCATCTACTCCTAATGTATTTCCTTCCAAATTCAGATATTGAAGTGAAGTGCACTTATCGATTTCATTTGTAACTTGTTTTGCATCTTCTTCAGTATTCAGTTTCAATGATTTTCCGGCGAAACTGACACCAGATTCACTTACTTTAGTTGTTGATAAAGCTGTCGCTAAGTCTTCTACATTGTGTTCCATGTTAGATTTATAGGTATACTGCTTTCTGTGTTATTAAAATCCTGTGAACTTAAAACGATATCAAATATTTATTGTAAAGGAATACAACTGAAAACATCTATTGATTTTTTCATAACCTAAAAAATTCAAACACCGACGCCCGACTCTAGTCGCACGCATCCACAGAAATTAAGGTAACGGTTTCTGTCTACATCTGTGGAGAATTGCCAACAGCAGAGTAATTAGAAACCTTTCATTGTATCCTGTTCAAATAATGGCTATTAACATGCATTCTACTATCATTTTGTAAATAAATATAAGTGAATGGTAAAATTTTTATCAGCATATTCAACATATAAAATATTGTCAGTATATTAGTAAAATTCTTCGTCTTCAATTTTTTGAAAATTCTTCAATATTTAAAAGGGACTATTGATTTTTAAACGCATTTTCAAATTCCTTTTCTGCAATTTTTGAGGGGCATTTTCTATGGTAATCATATTATTCTCAATAAACCGGCACTTATTTCAGCAAAGATTTTATTTGAACGAACACATTTAGTTGCTAATAACAATGTAAATGTATAATATCCATTTATTAAATGAAAAAAATAATATGAATTGAAATGAAATAAGAAATGAGTTAGAGCTAATGTTGGCATAAGACAGTTGTATGTATTTTGCCATTTTGTAAATGTTAAGCGTACTATAGCTATTGAGAATTTATGTTACTGCTTCTATTCGGCAACTACACATTGATCAGTAAGTTTTTATAATATTGAATATTATTGGTATTCACTTGGTGAAAATTCATTATTCTGAAAAAGGTAATTCAAACAGTTGAATTTTTGATTTAAACTTTTGTATTATACTTATGTACTAACTCGTAACGTGACGAGTTTCGTCGGGTTACCGAGTTCTTCAGGTGTTAACAGAATTCTTTTGTTGCATTTTGTTAGTGTCGGATGTCGATGGTAGCCCGAGAAAAACGCATCACATTATTATTGTTGTAATCACTTCTTCAGACTCAATTATTGAACTCAGATTATTGAAATCAATGACATTTGCCACATAATTTAGGAATATAGAAACAGTGGTAGAATTCAAACATACAGAAAAAGTATTCCAAATCTACACAAACTCAACAGAGACATACCTACACTTCTTGATAAATGGTACGTTATATCTTATATTGATCATGTGTACATAGTTGTTGTGAACGCAGGCCTCTTGGGGTTGAACATATTAAAATTTAGTTACATCCATTGATGAAATTCTTACCTTGACATAATAATGGAAATCAATGTTATTCGGACATTTGAGAACAATAATTCGCTCAAATATCTTCATTACATGATCATCATGACTCGAGAGAATTTTGTGATATGCTACACATATGTTTCAGTACACCAACTCCTTATCAAGAGTTTTATTAATAATTAATCGATTGGGCCGATACCTGATGAAAATATTGATACATAATTTAAATAAAACTAAGTTGTTTTTTGATTTTCACCATAATTAAGTTAAACATAACAATATTGATTCCAGTTTTTGTTTTGTTTCAATATTGCGTTTAGTTTACCATCTACATCTGATGAAGCCACTGTGTTGGCGAAACTATATTGTTATGTTCAACTTAATTATACTGTAAATCGAAAAAGTACTTAGTTTTAGTTAAATTATATCAAGAGTTTATTACAACGGAATAAATAACACCTATAAGGGGTGAGTTATTCAATAAATATTTTGAGATTTTTGAATACTATCAGTGGGATTGAACCATCTTAATTATAGACATTTCAATGTTAAACAGTGTGAATTTGGTCGATTTGATTGAGTATTTCATGTGCTATGTTGATGTTGACTTTTTCTGAAAAATGTTATATGCTTTCATAGCTTGTTTTAATGTGGTATGCAGGTTTTGTATTCTTTCTGACTCTGTATGTTTTACAGAGTTATAAACTGCTTAAGCCTCCAAGCGAAGAGATTTTTCATGTAGCATTTATATAAGAACTGTTCATATACCATTGAAATAACATCGAATACTATTATGACTCCTAGAATCGTAGTTGAGCTTTTATTGCATTACTATGAAATTCATTATCCTTGTGGATACCCCTGAATAATACAAGTTGACGTTATGCATATTCTGATCTCAATGATTTACCTGCTCTATCGTCGAGTTCTGAAAGCTTCTGATCTCTTTCTAAGACCTTCTCTACGTTGGTTTTCATTATATCGACCACCTCATCTACTTGCGCCTGAGTTTGTTGGAGTCTTTTTTGGGCTGCCACTTGCTGGGGTGTTCTAGGTCCTCCAACAATTCCATCCTCTCCTCCACCTGCTGCTGGCGCACCCAATGCGTCCCCCGTGGACCTACAACAGTTTACTTGTTTTTTTCTATGGCAAGAATATAATTTTGGATGAAGAAGCTATGCCCAGTTTTAAGCGGCGTTATAATAATAACAATTTCACCACATTTGTTTCACACAAATTAGGTGTCAAAGCAGATAGGATCTACTGACCACATAACCTCACGACGTGGTTATTTTTATGAAAGACAAAGAGTGTGTCCAGATGGAACTTTATGGCAGACATCACAATGATCTACATCAAATATATATTGACCAACAGGCACCAAATGGCTTCCCAAAGCAAGTCTCGTTTTTCAGACTGAAGGGTTATGATGTCAATTCAAGATCAAGTGAGAAATACCAATAACTGTAAGAAATTTATTTGTAGGAATTCAAATATCCACTCTGATATATTGATAACAATTTCTACAAAGTTTAAACATCTGTTTAACACAAATTAGGCAACAAAGCAGATAAGATCTATAGACCACCTAACCTCACGACGTTAAAAACCAATTTCAAGATGATGAGACCAATTTTCATAAAAGAGAAAAAGTGTGTCCAGATGGAGCTTTATGGCAGACATCACAATGATTTATATATATATATATATATATATATATATATATATATATATATATATATATATATATATATATATAAGAGGCACCAAACAGATGGCTTTCTAAAGCAAGTCTCGTTCCTCAGTCTGAAGGGTTTATGATATCAATTCAAGATCGAGTGAGAAATGGCAATAACTATAACCAATTTATTTGTAGGGATTCAAATATCCACTCTGCCACGTGCAGAAAATGTCATTATGCTTTGAAAACTATTCAGCATATATACTCCAGATGCAATGAGTACACTAAAACAGATTATCTGCGACCATACAAGTTCTGCAATATTAAACCATCCAAAACTGGCCAATTAGTACCGACTCATTAATATCCGCACGCAGTACTATAAGTATGAAGCCAATTAGTCAGTGCTAGAAAACGATAACTTTAAACTATACTACAACGCGTGTATTATTGCCCATATTGCGGATGAAGAATAATCGAACAGATGTCTTGGTGACATCCAGTTCTTGTGGATATATCAAGTCAAATAACAAAAACATAGAAGATAAATAGAAAGAGAAAATGACAAAATTGTAGACCTGCCATAAGAAATTGAAAAGTTATACCATATTGATAAGATTGTCATTTATTTAGTGAGTATGATAAGTCCTACTATGAATCGTAGGACTTGTCATACTATCCACCACAGGTCTAATATCAGAAAGCTTGAGTCTGTCCAAAAGGTGAATCCAAAGAAATACGTATATGGATTTTCAATAATCTGTTATATTGAATACGCTACATATTTGAAGAGAATTTGTAAATAAGAGATCAACGCGCATATTCCCAAAAATACCTTATATCTGCGATTGGAGAATTCCAGCACTTTCCAGATTTCTGAATTTCCAGCACAAGACAACTGTGTGAGTCAAGTCAATATTCAATTAAAAATAAACAAGAAATTAATTCCACAGGTACAAATAATTAAAGATTAAAAAATAAAAAAGAATATACAATTCAATGAAAGGAAAAAAGAAAAATGAAATAATAATTCAATATATGTTTTTCGAAGGAATTTTAATCCTGTTACAGAAATAATTACTGTGATAGGCTTCTAGTATTCCCAGATTTTCAATGATTTATTAAATTTTGTTCATTCAAGTGGCCTCAATATAGATGAGGAAGCCTAATGACTAATCATTCTGAGGAAAATTGTGCTTCTGTATTCAATAAACTCTTTTTCAGGCATCTTAATGATCTTAATTTTCTTTTTCATATTGCGAAATTCAAGAAACTCTTATCTACAAAATTTTACTCTCTTTTTAGTATAGAATTACTGAAAAGTATGATGAAATTGAAATTTTTATTTTTATGTGAATGATTTTATTTATTTCGATTTTTTGTGGGCAGTTTTGAAAAAGTTTTTTATATTTGATTTTTCAAATTCCGACACAATTTTTATTTAGTAACAAATCGAAAAATTCTCAACGTCATCATCAATAATAATTTACAATTCCATTTCTTAAATTAGTGCAAAGTCTATCCTACAATTGATCGATAAAATCATGAATTAAACTTTAAAATAAATGAGTAAAATTAGTCTTGTGAAGATCTGTTTGACATTCAGTGAAATATAGATAGTTCTAGCAGATATAAAGTCACAGATACTTTGTGCCAACTACGAAATTATTGACGTTCTGAATAATTCAGAACGTCAATATATAATAACAGAATTATTCTGATTAACATTTTAAACATCATTCTCATAACATAATCAGTTTTTGTTTTCCGTCAACTTCGATTATATTAGACTTACTTATGAAATAACTAGTTAAATAGAAAATAATTCCATATCGACAATGTTGTAAAAATGTTTGCAGAATTAAATTTTACATCGTAACATTTTCCTCTGCCAAATTGTGAAAAATTTTCTGGAAAGGCAATTGAGGAAAATGAAGATGTTGACTTTATTTGTAAAATTCCTGATTTATGAATATTAATTGAAAAAGAGTTAACAATACGATTTTATTTTTTTGGAAACGAAAATAATTTTCGATTTATTCTGTTAAAACTTCAAGATTATAATTACTAAGTATATTATGCAATAAACATTTAAAAATAGCTATTTAGACATGACTATTATGAAAATTGGGAGTAGGGCAGCAGGTTGATATTAGTATCTTAATATTTTTGAAGAGAGTTACATAAACTCTTTTTTCTACCACTCCTTAGTAAAAAAGTGAAAAATACAAAATTTTTCAGCTTATTAACAAACATGTTTAGAATTTTTGAAATAAACTGATTTTAAATGGTTTTAAACTTGTTTCTTAATGAATAATATAAATATACTAACAAATTCTATATGTACCTCAATACACTTGCTAAGAATTCATTGATATAATTTGATATGAATCTTTTTTCAATGATATAATTTGCTTTCTACGAAATTTGGAAAATATATGTATATATGTATATATTATATATATATATATATATATATATATATATATATATATATATATATATATATATATATATATATATATATATATATATATATATATATATATATATATATATATATATATATATATATATATATATATATATATATATATATATATATATATATATATATATATATATATATATATAGACGAATGTTAATATATTATGACAGCGCATGCGAAGATCTGAAAATCAATTTTGTATACACCTTTCGATTCTGTATTATTATTGAAATTGAAAAAAATTTGTTATTTAAATGACGAAAACTGTTCTTTAATATTAAAGTTTCATTTTAATTTCACACCGGTAACAACCATTATGATATAGTAGCTTAAGAATTCATGATAGCTTTTTATGGAATCATAATTTTTGTTCAAAAATTTCCAATAGAAAACCCCTATACAATGCTGATAGTAGAAAATAAATTTTATGCCGAAATATTGAAGAGTTTCCAAAAATTCACCCTTTAACTCAATTTTTAATGAATTTAATGCAACCAATTTATTAGGTCAAGACGCCCTTTGTACCCCTTTTCGTTTCAGCAGTCTAGAATGGCTATAATATAACAAATTTTCTTCAATTCCACTTGAAACAATGTGATTGCGTGAATATTTTTGTACTTACATGTTTGATATATATTTTTAACTAATATCTCCCGTCTACAATACGAAGCTATGGCAGAATTCACCCGTATTGATGTAGGTGACGTCACAATGCCGTGTGAGGGAGGCGCAAACGCAGAAGACGTATACAAACTTAGCCTAGGTCAGTGGTAATATTTCATTAATGAACAAATATTTTAAAATATTTACGAAGTAATTCAATCGATATATCCAAGAGAAGTTAAAATAAATTCATTGTATGATAAAACATTTTTCATTTTTGCTTTTCAAAGTGTTAAGGAAAATATATCGAGTTGAATTGTTTGAATTATGGCATACTTCAAGCATTTGGCGCGCTAAGTTGCGGTGATGACAGTTATTTCAACCCTTATTTGGTCGTCTTCAAAAATGACTAATTTTTTTTAATTTACAAGAAATAACTTGTATTTGATAATTAAGAGGGATTCTTCATGATGATAGATAACTTGAAATTATAGAGACGATAATTTTCTTTACTTAATTTTCACAAAAAGTTATGTTTTCTTACATTTTAAAATCTTTTTCATATAAAAGCTTTAATATTCGGTATTGTAGCAAATATTGATTATTTTTTGTCACGTCCCTTTGATTATTTTGTTTTTTATTTGTTACAGGAATAAAGAACCTAGAACCTTTATAACCTAGAATTTAGAGGCCTGTTTCACTGCTTAGAGAGTTGTGTTTCTGTAAGGTTGGTAAGATGGGAAAAATTCCAAATTATTGGTCTGACGAGAAAATTACTAATCTAGGAGTTTCACAGAGTTATGTGCCCGGTCAACTCTTGTTTATTTGATTTATTATGTGGAGGAGACATATAAAATGATTATTTTTTCAATGATACTTTGATACAATGATAGTTAATTCAGTAGGAAATCTTGGTTACTGGAGAAAATTACACTAGTATTGGGAGAATTTAAAAGGCGTGTCAATATAATATCTAAATATTGAACAACAGTAACACAAAATGTTCATTTTCTAATCAATTTATTATTGTAAATAAAAAATATTTAAACAGTTCGGAAATGAACATTTTTTTCATGTTATCACGTTTAAATTTCTATAACCATACACAATATTTTCGGAAACTGTCATTATGCGCCTGTAATTTAACAAGTTACGAAGGAAAATCGTATGAGGCGAATTTTGTATCACACACATCACGGTGAAAAAGAGAGGATCTAATATCATTTCAGTAAACGCGGCAGTTTTATTTTTGAACTTCTACAAGAGAAAATTTGTAAAAAAAAAATTAAGTAAATCTCGAACTTAAAAGTGCCAACATACATAAATGCAAAATGTTCGATGAAGAATAGTTTTTCAGGAAATTGAAGTGAGTTTGACGCAAAACATGTATAGAGAATTTCTTCGAAAAAAGATTTGAAAACAGCAACACATCGGTAACAACTGGTTTTGGTATTTACAGGAAATAGGGGAAATTATTCAAATTGACGTTTTTGAAATTCGAAAAGAATAAAAATAGGTCATTTTTAGAGTGTCGTCTTCGGTTTATTATAATAATGACTAACCACAAACGGCATTTTGGTAACAACACCATTATACAATTTATCTCTTATTCGCAATGAAATCTTGGTGCCTATTTTGCTATTTTCGGTCTGAATGTATCCCATCGATATATTTTTGCCTAATGTAGGAGCGGGACATCCAGAAGTGATGTCTCCTATTTGCTCATTGTTTTCGTTAACAATCTTGGTTCCGTATCTTGCCGGTGGTCCAGCCTCAGATATAATACCCACACGTTTCCTTAAGCAACCATTTTTTATCTGATCAATAATTGTTTGTGCACCAGGGAAATTTTGTTTCTCTCTTCTAGATTTTGACACCAACCAAGTCAAAGCCGCCTCTACCGGAGTTGTTGATTGGTCCATGTCGCTACCATAAAGGCAGAGACCTGCCTCAAGCCTGCAACAATAAAGTGTATTATATTAGTTCAGGGGTCACCAATTAGTTTCGCTCGGGGTCCATTTTAAGAAATGAAATGACCTTCGCGGTCCACACATTTCATAAATAACATATTTATCAAACAAAGGTAATTACAGAAATTTCAATGGTATTCATTAAATTACAAAGGTATCTTGAAAATTCTTAATATTCTTAAAAATCGCCGTACCTTGTTTGAAATTTTGAGTTGAGATCTGAAATGAAGGACTTGTATTGCCCGACTTCAATCTCATTGTTACTGCTGACAATTTATTTAAATTAGGGAAGTGTAAACATTTATTACCAAGATCATTAATGAAGAGATCTAGTGAAGAGAACTTCTCACTTCTGACATGAGCTCCCATATAAGCTTTACCTTGCCTTGATATATTTAAAAATATCCGTCAAAAAAGAAGTAGCAACTACATTTTCTTTTTCGTTTAGAAAACTTAAGTAGGCGTTTGTTGAAGTCTGATCACTATTAGAAATATATGTCTTCAAGTGCTCTAAAAGCTGAAGAACCTTTGTAATACGCAGCCTTTAATTAACCATTTCACTTTGTTATGCAACATTAGATCGTCATATTGTGCATTAACTTCTTCAAAAAATGATTTTAATTCACGATGTTTTGAAATGTTCGAAAAATTCGGGATATATTTTTTCGGTCCGCTCACAATGGGCCGGCGGCCCGGATGCGAACCGCGGTCCGCCATTTGGTGACCCCTAGTTTATACAGTGAAACCTGGTCAATTGGGATCTCAAGGGACCAAGACGTATGTATCAATTATTGCGGGTTTCAAATAATCCAGTTTTCCTATTAAGCAGGTTTAAAATTATAGTTGTATTTTTCTAAAATTTTTCTCTGTGAAATTCCGCGCCGAAATGAAGTTGCATGAAAAAATATATCTAACGTGTATCAAAAGTCTAATGCAATTTTAACCACTACGAGCTAAATTTATAACTCTTTTACTTCCACTTACTTTTATAAAGAATGGTTTTTTTCTTCGAGAGTTTTTTTAGTTAAAGGAAAAATTTGTTGAACATTCAGGTATATTATAGACGCGGAAATAAACGCTTCGAAAATACTCAGAAATGAATTCTATTACATACTGAGTTCTGTTTCATTTCTTTAAAAAAATTTTAATATTACTGATCTCTTTTTTCTTATAATTTGTTGCAGAACCTAATTATTATAAACTATTTTCTCCATATTTATTTGGAACACTCTTGTACACTCTACACATCAGATATATTAATATTTTTCTAACCACGAAACAAACGTGCATAACTTTAAAAATACAAGGAATGCAGGTGGGGGTGGTGGTAGGTCACTCGTCCATACGAAAGAATGACGAGTTTCATCTTGTTGCATTAGGATCACATAAGATTGAGGAGATGTTTTGCAAAGTTTATCGATTAATGAATAAATAACATAGTTATCACATAATACATGTCACTGTAATTTGGATTGCATAACGCTAAAAACATAAGGGTGCCCTTAGCTCTTGCACGAGAAATGATAATTTTCATTTTGTATTAAGATCACAAAAGATTGAGGAGGTGTTTTCCAAAGCTTGTAACTTGTATTAATTAATAAATGGTTCAAAGATTTTCTCAACCTCTCATTTCAGTGTAATTTGGATTGCTTACTATATATAATATATATATAGTAAGGTACACAAGGATCTTTCATAGAAAGGGAATGACGAAATTCATTTGTTGTATTAGGATCACATGAGACTGTGGAGACATTTTGCAAAGCTTTTATCACTGATTAATAAAGAAATGAATAATACAGTCATCACATAATACACGCCACTGTAATTTGGATTGCATAACTCAAAAACCACAAGGGGCAGATCATTAGCTCTCTCATACGGATGAATGATATTTTCAACTCGTATTAGGATCACATAAGATTGAGAAGGTGTTTTCCAAAGCTTGCCGCCACTAGTAATGTGGTGGGACAGTGTGTAACTTAGCGTTAATTCCGTTCTTTCATAGGAAAGAATGATACAATTCATCTTTTTATATTAGGATCACATAAGATTGAGGAGATGTTTTACAAAGCTTATCTATCGGTGATGAAAATGAATAATACCGTGAACACATAATACATGCCACTGTAATTTGTATAGCATAACGCTAAAAGCACAAGGGGTAGATCACGTTTCATTTCATGACGTTTAGGGAGAACCATACGATGTTCCCGAAATTTCTGTTACTTGCATGGCTGGTTGGAACCAGGGATGTAACGGAGGTAGTTTTATCGGAGCCGAAGGCGGAGTCGGAGTTTTTAAATTTGCTTTATCGGAGTCGGAATCGGAGTCGGAGGCAGGGTCAGAAGTGGTGACATGAGAGAGAATTTTTATTTAAAGACAAATGAAACATTATTTAGTCAAATTTTTTTCATTTCAATTTTCAAATTATAAAATAAAATACAAACAATGAAAAAAATTGGCATATTTCTAAATAAACAAGAAATTAAAATAAATGAATTTAAACCCAAAGTAGCATATTACATTATATTAAATGAACAAAAGCTTTAAAACAACCTAAAAAAAATGAATTGACTCCAAAAGTAGTGTATTATACTTTACGAACAAAAGCTTTGAAGCTTTGTCTCCGTCCAATCTATTTCTTAACGAGTCGTAGATTAGGCCAGCGCCACTAAAAAGTTGTTCGCTCGCTACCGAGCCTGGTGGACACGATAAATATTGGCGCGCAATTGATTGAAGGGGCTCAAATTTTGTATTTCCATTTACTTTCCACCACAATAACGGATCATCACTAATACTGATACGTTTTTCTTTATTGAACTCATTTAATATACTTTTCATTACAACAAATTTGTCAAAAACTACACATTTTTCAGATGTGGTATTATCATCGTCTTCATCACTCTTAACAATATATTCGACAATACTGTTTGGACATTACTGCTATGGCTAGCTTCTCCAGGTAATTCCATTCTTGCCCGTTTTTCTACAGGAACGACAATATTGTCAACCTCGTTTTTACATGTATCTGCATCAAATAGTGACATTATTTCTGTTTCAATCTTCTCTTTAGCCACTTCATTAAAAAATTTTGTTTTATAGCGAGGATCTAGATATGTTGCTATTGCAAAGAAATTGTTTGATTGAAGGTCACAAAATTTAGAATTTAATTGGTCGACGGTACATTTTATTATTCTTTTAAATTTTTCATTTGTGTCTTGTTTACTACTCTCAGCGTGTAATGTATACTTTAGTGTGTGTATAAGTGGAATTACTGATGAGATACTGGTGTTATTGTCACTCATATTTCGGGTAATTTCTTCAAAAGGTTGTAGGATAGTCACTATTTTTTTTAGCTGCAGCCATTCTTCAGGAGACAACTGAGAGATGTTGTGTTTACATGCGTATAGGCATAGAGAATCCTGTATTCTAATCATTCTTTCCAACATATAAAATGTACTGTTCCACCTGTAACAAATTAATTAAACTAATTAACGCTTATAATTTACACTAATTTACAGTATAACTTAAAGTATTATTTAAATTAAATGAATGACAAAAACTAAATAATACACACATTATAATCAGCGTGCATATACCACAGCAAGTTTTAATAAAATCGATTTAGTGGTTTTATTTGAATTTATTGTATTAGCGTGGATAGATCTTTGATTGAAATGAAATAATCTGAAGGAAAAAATAACTGCACAAATTAATACAACTTACCGTGTGCTACACTCCTGTATCACACTCAAACATTCTTGGTTGAGTTGTTCCTTTTGTATTTTATGCAGTTCAGTCTTAGCTATTTGGGAATGATTAAAATGCGTCGAAATTTTTTTGAATTTCGATAATAAGGCTTTAATTTCTTCATCACAATCTAACAATGTTCGCACACACAGTTGCAACTGACGTACAGTACAACTGACATCAGGGATGTCGCCAAGTTTCATTGCTCGTATCATATTAGATCCAGAGTCGCGAACAAAACAATGAATTTTCTCTTTTATGATGCCCCATTCAATCAACATACTCTTAATTTTTTCCAGAACTAGATCTCCTGTATGTCTTCCGTCAAATGTGTGGCATTTTAAAATAACTTTTAGCCTTTTAAAATCTCTATTTATGCCATGCGCTGTCAGACTCAATAAAGACACATTCGAACTTGGTTCGGTCCAAATGTCTGTTGTAAATGAGATCTTTTCAAATTGTGTGAGCAAATTCTTAATTTTTTTTGCTAATGTTTCATATAAATGACCACAAATATTTTCTGTAAAAAAATGTCTTCCCCTCAAGTGATAATTCGGCATAGTAAACTGCATAAGTCGCCGTAATCCTATACCTTCCACAAAATTGCAGGGGAGATCTTGCAAAGCAATCATTTCAGAAATCAATTTGTCAATTTCCATAGATTTAGCATTAGAAGTGCACCATTTTGTATTCTTCAGCAAAGTTTCTTTTAAAGTAATTTGTTTTTTAGCATCCTGAAGGGGCGTCGAAGTCGAAGGCTGTACAGTATTTTTTTTTTCAGTTTCTAACTTTATTAATTCTTCATATTCAGTAGCATGGACAGACTTCAAATGACCTTTTAACGACGTTGTCGTACCTCCCTTTCTTGAATACGTCTTCATACACAGTTTACACTTTGCCGAATCTGAATTAATTTCAATGAAGTAGTTCCAAACACAACTTGATTTAGGTTTCATTGTCCAACATAAAAACAGATCACTTTTACTGATAATAGGCCGCAAAAATCAAAACAAATATCTATAACCTATAAACGTGTCGTGTGCGTAACAAATTAACAACAAGTGAAAAAATAATTGACGATAGAGTGCACGTAGTGTGAGTCGGGGGGATTCCCAGCGCGACCGCTATGTTATGCTTCAACCTCCGATTAAGACCTCCGATTTAAAAGTGTCGGAGCCGAAGTCGGAACCGAAGGTGTAATAATAATCGGAAGTTCCGACTTAACGGAACCGGAGTCGAAGCTCCGTAACATCCCTAGTTGTAACATACCGATCTGAAATTTTTTTAGCGATGTGATACCGAGAAGTGGTAGCCTATTTGACATTTTGAATGAGACAGCCTGTATATAATTACATTTTTTCGTTCACTAATAGATTAGTCTTTGGATTGAATGAAACGTAGTGGAACGTAAACAGAGGCCATTTTATTAAGCGGGTCTAATGAAGGAATAAAAAGTTCAGTAGCCGAGCGATGTAATGACACTATAACGCTTTCGACTTAGTGGTGTGTGCAATTCACACTGTGTTCTTGCCCTTGGGCCGTTGGGAAAATGCGTTAAACTGTAGGTTAATCATCCAGACAAGTACCCACGAAGTATCTACTTCTGAAAGAGAAAAATCCCTAAATTAATATTCACCTTAGAGTATCTCTAGCTCCCAAACCAGCCATTTTAACATTTTCGTCTCTCAGTAAAGTTTCTGCTACTTCTCGTTGTCTTTCAGCAGGCATACTAATTTCGAAACCATCTTCTCCTGTATAACCACATCTCGTGATTCTACAATTTTCAACATTTCCAACTCTGCCAATGGTAGATGTCATAAAGTACAGTTTTTGAAGGTCTACGTCAGTTAGCTTCTGAAGATTCTCCGCTGCTTTTGGTCCTTGTAAAGCTAGTAGTCCTTTTTCAAGTGGTGAGAAGAATTTTAAATCGATGTTGCAGTTTGAGTTTCTTGTTTTGTAGTTTTGCTGAGAAACAAAGCAGAATATAGATAACAATAACTGCAGTATTTGGTTATAATTTATTTAAGGGATATGTTCTGAGAAAATTTTTGCATGCCATTATTATGTCTAAATAAAGAGAAAAGCTCAATATAAGAACGATTCATAACTTTAGTTGAAATTTTGAATGAAACTGTGATATATTTTGCTATTTATTCATTGTTTTTTCAAAGAAATTTCTCGGGAAACAACTATGTTTTATGTCATGAACATTTCTCAAAAAATTTTTCATGAAAAAAACTATTTGAATTAAGAATACGACCATAATCAGAAATAATTGATAGATTTGCCCTGTTACCTTCATGAAATTAATGAGACTGTTGAGAAAGTATGATTTTGAAAATTTTTTTAGGACCCGAAGATTTATTTTTCAAAGCATTTCTCTGCTTTCAATTTGAATTGTGCACTAGTCATTCGAAAATTAATGCATTTTATGAAGAAAACACGAAGCTACAATATTATAATTTTTCATTTATCAACTCAGATTATTGAAATCAGTTTTTTCTAAATTTCAGTGTATTACAATTAGCGTAGTATACTCTTATCAGGTATGTGAGGTAAATCTACAAAAATAATGAATTCTAAGTGAATGCCTTGCTTTATCATTCTCTGTTTACGGCTTTGTTCATTTCATTTAGTTTTGTGGTTTTTATTTCATGTTATGTTTTATAGTTTTCATCAATTCCTGAATGGCGTTAAAAATAATATTTGAAATTTCTATAACAACTCTTAATGTGAATTCTAATACATTCAAAAATTAAATTCTGAATATGTAAAATAAAAGTACATTCCTCGGATTTTCAAAATAAAACAATTATTACAAAAGATAAAGAACGGTTCAAAAGGAACATCTTCGAGATGTCTGTTATACAGCATAACACTTCATAAAAAAACTGATGAAGAGAAATTCAGGCAAATACAACACATTATCATATTAATTATTAACAACCACGTGACGTACCAGAAGAAAGTAGTAGAAGAATAATTTAAAAATTATGGTAAATTTTTGAAAATTTTTTTAAAAGTCACTATTAATTGAAACGCGTAAATAAATAAATAAAAGTCTTATTTATAATATTTTTATTTATAATTTTGTTATTTAACATGAGGAGCTAAGATGATATGATTATGAAAAACATCTATTTGTATTTTGTGAAAATTTGTATACCTACGTGAAGGCCCCGCGTTTCAGTTGAAATGTTTTCAGTAGTCACAGCTTCCGGTACTATCGGAAGTGGAACACTTTTTTAATCCATTTTTAGAAGTTACAAAGGCTTTCAATATGAATTTAATCCAAAATTTGAAATTTTGAGAAAGAAATAGTTTTTTTTTATAAACGAAAAGGGTCAGTTCGAAAATTTCTAAAATTCGCCTGAATGAAATTTGAAGGTTTCCAAATCTCTGGAAACTTTACGATAGTATTATACGGTGTGCTTAGAAATTGTCGGCCAATTTGAACTACCGACAATTATGTAAATAATTTTTGAAAACAATAGATTGAAATTAACACACTTGGCTTCAGTTTCACTGAATATATTGAAAACTCTACATTTTTTCGGGTGGTTAACCCATTATAAAGTGTATACAATGTTACCAAATGTTACTCTGTTATACTATATGTTATACTAAATAGTCTGATATACTAATGACTCTGATATACATTGATAAACTCTGATATACTAATAATAACTAATTACTCTGATATACTAATTGTTACTGTGTTACTCTTGATAATGGGTCAACCAACCGAAACATATGTAGAGTTTTTAATATATTTAGTGAAACTTAGGCCAAGTGTGTTAATTTTAATTTATTCTTTTTAATATAATGTTTCACCAAGATATAAGCGAAACCTACGTGCTATTTCTAAATAATTTTTTTGGACAAAGTAGATTCTAAAAATAAAGAGAATTTATGCTTGTATAAACAATGAATTAAATATAATAGATGAATGAAATCAGAAATTATAGGGAAGTCAACAACATTGAAGGTGTTACAGAAGCTTTTCACAACTTGCCTCTAAAATAATAGGTTTTAATTGATTGAAAATTCTGTATGTTCATCACATCATTACAAACTCACCAAAGCCGTTGTGAGAATCTGTTGATCTTGTTCCTTCATGGCAGCATTGGATACAATATACAGATGGTCATTGGCAATTTTTGTGATAATTAAGTCATCATAGATTCCACCTTTTTCATTTGTGAAAATTGTTAGTACAGACGAATTATTCTGGAGGTTCTTCAAGTCAGCGGTACAAATAGATTCCAAATATTCCAAACTGTGGTTTCCTGTTGGCAAATATTGACATAAAAATCATAACTATTTTATTACTGAAACTGTTAAAAATTTCTCAATTATTGAGACTTTATATAACATTAGTTTATCTAGAAGAGAAAATGTTAAAATATTTCAAATATTTATCAGATACCCATATGACTTCAACTGAAGACATTAATGATAGATAATCTTTCTTTTATGGAATAATTTAATTTTATAATCGAATAATGATGTGTTTCTTAAGTTGTCCACTGCTGTGTTTTTTAATAAATTTATATAGTTTAGATTTTATTTCGATATATTTTATATTTTCTTGGTAATATATCTTCTTACTCCTAGATGTTTATAATCTGTATATTTTATATAATGTAAAGAAATATTATCTATATATTATATATTTTCTTGGTTTTTGGTTAATAAAAATGAACAACAACGTCTCTAGGATTTTACTGTACCTATCAGTGTTCTCAGTGCTCA
Organism: Henosepilachna vigintioctopunctata; assembly: GCA_030704895.1. Lineage (NCBI taxonomy): Eukaryota > Metazoa > Arthropoda > Insecta > Coleoptera > Coccinellidae > Henosepilachna > Henosepilachna vigintioctopunctata. The sequence continues at coordinate 4,597,819 of JARQZJ010000065.1, forward strand.
ATGAAGAATATTTATTTTAAATACTTACCTACTATTAATTATAATCTATAAATCTGTACTGAGCTTTATTTGTGATTCAAAGAGGCGAAAAACTAATATTAGGGGACACTCATTCAATAGTGTAATGAGGAGACACAAGTGTGCCACAAAATTATAATAAAAATATTTATTTAGCAATAGCTATTACAAAATCATGTATACATTTACGTTTATAATATATTATGTACAATTATATGTTTAAAACGAACTTATTTACGCTTGAATACTTTAAGGTCACTAATTGTTTTTATGGAGCTAGGTAATTTATTAAATGCGCGGTATCCTTCATATACTATTACTATGTTTGGAAAGCTTACAAACTTGCATGTAGAAATTGTCAGCATTTTTTGTTTTATAACTGTGCACATCACTGACACATGTTACATTTTTTATTACTCTATATGAGAACAATTTGTCTTTAACTTTGAATATAAATATATATGTAGCAAAAAGTATTCTTTGTTTGACAGACATTTGTTTTAAACAATTAAGCATGCTTTGGATTGGAGTATACCTATTACATTTCAAAATTGTTCGCATAGCTCTATTCTGTAACTTTTGTAACTGTTGAGTTTTTTCTTTACTCAATTCCAATAACAGAGTGGAATTATATTCGTAGTGTGGCATTATTATTGACTTAAAGAGCAATATTTTCATATATATCGTCGGATTTTTTCCAATTCTTTTGTGAAAGTTGATTTTCTTGGAGATTTTAGACGATACGAAGTCAACATGATCATTGAAACTCAATTTCTCGTCTAACATAACGCCCAAGTATTTAACAAGTTTTACCCCTTCAATGTTTTGGTTTTCAAAAGTAATACTTATATTTTCGTTAATTACCTTAAGAATTTTTCTTGTACCAAAAACTATAAATTTAGACTTTGTTACATTCAGCGATAAACTGTTATCGCTTAAAGTGTTATCATTTATTGCTGCCAAGTCTCTATTGATCCATTCTGTCATTGTCTGACTATTTTTACCACAAACATAAATCATTGTATAATCTGCGAACAATCGTATAGAGCATTTTTTTACATGCAAAACAATATCATTAATGTATAAGGAGAATAGCAGTGGACCTAAGATCGTACCCTGAGGTACGCCAAAATCAACTCCAATGCTGTCGGAAAGAACAGCATTGAAGATAACTTCTTGAGATCGCGAATGTAAATAAGAAATTTAACCATTTTTTTACCAAACCTTCAAAACCAATTTTATTTGGTTTTTTCATCAGCAATGATCTACATAAAGTTTTGAATGCTCTTTTGAAGTCCAATAATAGTACAACCACTACCTCTCCTTTATCTATAGCTCTATATCATTCCTCACATATGCTCAACAGTGCTGTCTCAAAGGAGGCATTTCTTTTGAATCCTGATTGTAAGTCAGAAATCACTGAATGTTTTTCACATAATTCTAGAACCTGTTTTTTAACAACTAGTTCTAGAATTTTTTTATATGGTGGAAGAAGATTTATAAGTCGAAATTCTTCCAATTTGACAGTGTTACAAATTTTAGGCACAGGTATTATCAATGAACATTTCCATTCATTTGGAAAGATTCCATGAGTCAGTGATGTTTTTATCAAATCCAAAAATTTATTTCCAGAGATGTCAAAAGCATCTTTCAATATCTTAACAGTTAATATCATCTTCACAAATACCTGTGTTTTTCAGACTTTTCACAATAGTTTAAAACCTGCAATATCTATTTTTTCGAAAGTATCCATTTTCAATAATTTTGGTATAAATTTCATCACATAGTCATGTTGCGGAACTTTAGAATCAATTATTTGTTTTATACTATCAACAAAGGAATTATTAGGAATTGTAATTTTAAATTGAATTGTAATTTTTGAATAATCAGTATAAGTTAAACTCGTTCTGTATGAACATATCTTAATGTGTTTTCAGTTTAGAAGAACAAACAAATTTGGTGAATTTGAAGAATTCATCTGTTTAAATTTTATCTCCCAAATTGGTGAGTAAGAGCTAGTCGAAATATCGATATATCGAAAATTGATAAGGTGACACTAATTTGAAAGTTATTACTGAAATAGCTCAATACAAATACACTATTCAATTTAACGAAACGAGTTGCCTCATACTAGATAACGAAAACCCAACCCATTTTACTATCCAAAGGAAGTATTAAAACTGAAGAGTTTGAACAGTTTTTACCATCGGCAACAGAAAAATTAGCAGGCACATTACTTTCATAATATCTAAAAAAAAACAAAACAAATCGTAATTCCGTATATCAGAAAAAATATTGATAATAATAAAAATGGTTTATCAGTGTGAAGAACAATACTAAATCAACTAAACAATCGAAATATGAATTGTCAAAAATTTCATCAAATATGAATTGTCCCAGAAGTTTTTTTAAATTACGTAATTTTTCAGAATTTACAATCATATCGGGTAATCAATTGAAAAATTTAATGCCAGCAACTAAAACGTTTTCACATGTTTGTTCCTTATTAAACCTTTGTACATAGGAATCAAGAGTACTCTGGGTATCGTATACCAAATAATATTGTTTACTAAGGTGTTGCGTGTTGACAGACTGTATATATTTATATTGATAATAATAATTATATTGTTTAATTAGCAGCGTGTTGACAGAACACACTCTGTATATATTTATATTGATAATAATAATAATAATATTGTTTATTTAGCACCAGCTATAACAAAATTTATATATGCTGAGAATTTATTATTTAACTTCAATATTCATTTATAAACATTCATTATCTATTATCTGAAATGAACTGCACATAAAAGTCCACAAACTTGCATGTAAAACTGTCAGCATTTCTAGTGTTATAACTGTATGCATCACTGACATTATTTTTTTTAGTTTACATGAAAACGAATTATTTTAGATTTTAAATATGAAAATATTTGTAGTATAAACTCTGTTCAACTGACATAAGTTCTACGCAATTCAATATTTTTTTGATTGGAGCATATCTATTACATTTCTGAATTATTGGCATAGCTCTATTTTTCAATTCTTCTAACTGCTGAGTTTTTTTATCAAACTTAATGTTACATATGTATTATCTTAAAAACGTTATATTGATGAACGCATGTTATATTGATTGATAGACCTCAGTATATAGGCTATAGTAATTAATGATTCATTTTATAATAAGTACTATACCATGGTGGAAAGATGCAAAAATATGATTTTCAAACGACAATCTTTCTGCTTTGAAAAACAATATTTTTTATTCAATAATTATACTTTATACTGAGTATATAAAATGAATGATTTTTTATATTGTTATGATAAGGCTTTTTTTTTAAATTTATTTAATTATGACTGTTTAGATATTAGTTTTTCTTGTAGCTGGTGGGTGAGCTTTAATGTCAGTTTGCCACGGAGTTATCGTTCATATGTATTGTTTGTACGTTATTGGTATTATTTCTAGTTTTATTCCACATAAGCTGTAAACTATATTGTATTTTTTCGCACTCATTAATTGGCTCACAGTGTTGAGTGGTGTAATTTGTGGATAAAATAGAATATGAAAAAAAATTAAAAATAAATTATCGTTCGTAATTTTTCATAAATGTTTTTAATGAAATTTATGATACATAAAGTTTATAATTATAGAATTTGTATTGAAACAATAATGAATTTTACGGTTTTATAATTTATAGTATATAAATTTTGTAAAACATAAAAATATAATAACATTCTCGATACAAATTTTCACAATGAAATTGATAATCTTTTCATTGCTCATGATTTGTTAAAGATTTCAACAAATGCCATAACACCTTGTCGATTCGTCAACTTATTCGTTTTATTACAGTTCATAATTTTGTTGGAGATTTTTTTATATTTAATATTAAGTCCTCAAATTGACTCATATTCATTGTTTTTGAAGTTTTTAACATTTGAAACAGAAATTACTCAAATTGACTTTCCTCAACAATTTTTATATAACCAAAGATTTCATGAAAACAATAAAATTATTTCTGTGAAAAAGCGTTAAATACAACTTTTTTAATTCTCTTTCTTACCTTTAACTTCGGTCTGCAGCATATGCGATACATCGAAAATAGACGCCTTCGTTCTTGTATGAATATGTGAAGCCGTTATACTCAAATCACTGTACTGAACTGGAAGGAGAAATCCTCCAAAATTCACAATTTTTCCACCTTTCTCTACATGAAAGTCATAAAGAGCAGTTTTTTCTCCTTTACTTTGTTTACCCGAAGAGAAACATCTTTGGAGAACATTTTTACAAATCACTCTTCTCGTCCACATTGTTCAAAAGTATTCGAAATGGAATGACATTATTTGGTTGTTAATATTCATTTAATTTAATGTTGTGTAATTTGGATTTCCATTGGGTATTACTTGTTATCAGAGGTCAGTTTTGAAATGATAAGTTGAAGATAACACAAGAAACCCAAATTCGTTACTTATTTCTATGAATTACATAATTATATATATATATATATATATATATATATATATATATATATATATATATATATATATATATTCATATTCATTGCTATCTTGAACCATTTTATTTATATTTTCATATTTTCAGAAAGAAATTATTGGGTTTTCTGGTTTTCAAAATATTTATTAAACATCTACATTACATTACGTTTCGGTCCTTTTCTTGGGCCTTTTTCAAATGAAGTTTCATCAATATAAAATTATAAAAATAGAATTATATAAAATATAAAAGTTGATGACAATATTTTGATGAAGCTTCATTTGAAAAAGGCCCAAGAAAAGGACCGAAACGTAATGTGATGTAGATGTTTAATAAATATTTTTGAGAACCAGAAAACCCAATAATTTCTTTCTGAATATATATATTATATAAATATATATATATATATATATATATATATATATATATATATATATATATATATATATATATATATATATATATATTTCTTGAAATTGATTTATTGCCTGTTTAAGATATTTTATTTCGAAAGTTTTTAGCAAAAACAGGCTTTTTTCGATATGAAAAAGTTTATTTTTGTTGACGTTTCGTTGTTATATTACAACTTTGTCAAAACTAATTTAATTAGTTATTTAGATTAGTTTTGACAAAGTTGTAATATAACAACGAAACGTCAACAAAAATAAACTTTTTCATATAAAAAAAAGCCTGTTATTGCTAAAAACTTTCGAAATATATATATATATATATATATATATATATATATATGTATAGTATATATATTTATATACTTGAGAAGTGACAGTAAATTGTATTGTATTGTAGTGACAGTGAGATATTTATTATTGAATTAATGAATTAATTAAATAATAAATATCTTCATTGTCTTCATTGTTCTTTAGAATTGTTCGGCAATATTTGTTGCATCTTCGGTAAAAACTGCAATGTAAAATAACATTAAATGTGAATAACAATGAAGGTAATCAAAGTGTCGAAATTGAAGTAAAATTGTAAGATTCAAAAAGACCACAGGAATAAGAGATAAAATATTTTTCGAAGTAATAAATCTATAAATGCTTATAATTTTATTTTTTTACTATTATTTATTCATAGTACATAAATCTATATCCAATGAAAGCTGGTTAGTTGAGATGTTTCAGTTTTTCAATTAGACATGCTTGAAATTAAAGTTTTCTTATTCTCTTATTATTTACTCATTTCTTATAATTTTTCTTATTTCTCCATTTATAGAGGTGGAAATAATGATAAAAATGCGTATATTTTTATCAAAATTTTTTTGGTGTCTTATGGAACTTTATATTTTATAGTTTTGAAATTTTCTATATGTACTTATATACTTTATTCACTTTAAAGTTTTCAAGCAGCTTCAAAAAGTCCCCTCAAAAGAGGACTTGAGAGGAATCTATAACACAGGCTGGGACCTCGATTTCTCAAGAATACAGGTTCCTCACTTAACCTCATTCCACTTAACCACGTTTACCTGCTTAAAGTAAAAAGTTGAAAATCTACAAGCAGAAGAAATTATGATTATAAAAGTAAAAGATAACCATTTATAGTTTTTCATTTAGAAGCAGACAATGACACGTATTTCGAGTTTGTTGGCTCTCATCAGAATGGCATAGCCATGTTTCAGTGATACGAAATTGAGGATGAAAGAAACAAACGAAGACTCCTGAAATGGATGTTACCAAATCTGGCTTTAGAATGAACTCCCCAGATGGCGAAATTTTATTAACTTTTGAAATTTAAATTGCATTGCCAAGGAGATGACTTTTTATCATTTGCGAATTCTCTAACCGATTATTTGATCAAAAGGGAAAAATTTCTAGGTAGGTATAAATTATAGAAACAACAATAGAAGATAACGGTATAGCCTAGACATGGAAGCCAGTCGTTGGCTCATGTTTCGAGCTTGTTAGTTCTCATTATTCCGGAATGGATAAAAAGTCGCTCCCTTGGGGAAGCAATGATTGAATCTCCCAAAAGTGTTTAGAAGCTCAGTGGCCTAGTATAGCCACCTTTACGATCTCGGCTTACTGGTGCTGGTGGGTTCGATTCCAACCGTAATCTTGGGCTGTTTGGAATATGCGTTGAACCTATTTATGTACATAGCGTATGTCCCTGATCTTCGCTCTTAGAACAGTGATAATTAAATAATAATAATACAACGGAGAGTTCATTCTGAAGCGACGAATGCCAATTTCCTTTTCAGGTGTTTTATTGTGTGTTTTTCATTTTCAACTCCGTACATCTGAAATTTGATTACGTTTTTCTGATGAGAGCCAAGAACCTCGACACACATATCAACGGTTGCTTGCAAATGTGACTATACTGTCGTCTTCTACTTTTGACTTTTGTTTAATGATGAATATATTCGAAACACAAACTCGATAATTTAGATTTTATTTTTTGTTCTATAATTACATTAAAAAACTTCATAATAATAGGAACTAACTCGAAGAGAGATTTTGGAATAAGTTCTTCGGGAATTTTCCATCAGTTTCCTCTGTTTGTACTTGCTGCCGCCATGGCTTTTAATTATCTCGAGATTTTACGGGTTTATGTTTCTCACTCTTGAAGAGCGATATCTTCTAACACCTCTGTTCTTTTATAGTAACTGTCAGTTACTAAATGAATTGTTAAAACACCAAAAACGATTATCACTAGGCCTATGGTATTGATTAGAATTCCAGCTGGTGGCAACTCCGTATAGTTCGTACTGCAAAAAATAACTAAAATGAAACCACTATATAAAGGGTGTTTTTTTTAGAGGTATTGAACTTTAAATTGCATTAAAACAACGATGGATCATTCGATTGACAAGAATTTTTTTATTCGAAAGATAATCTTGTGGCATTACATTTTAAATATGATTTCTGGCATATGACCGCCACGGCTGGCTCGGATGTAGTACAATATGGACGTCCAATTTTCGATGAATTTTTCCAACATTTGTGGCTGTATATCGGCAATAACACGGCGAATATTGTCTTCCAAATAGTCAAGCGTTTGTGGCTTATCCGCATAGACCAATGACTTTACATAGCCCCACAGAAAGTAGTCTAGCGGTGTTAAATCACAAGATCTTGGAGGCCAATTCACAGGTCCAAAACGTGAAATTAACGTCATGCGTAATATGGGCATTCAATATAAGAAGGCCAAGCTTATCTCGCAAGGAGTGCAAGTCGAGCCAAAAACAGAAGATGACTACAGGAACCTGTTCAAGACCCTAAAAGACCACAACGTAGACTTCTACACCTTCCAGCTTAAGAGTGAGAAGAACCTAAAAATAGTCATTAGAGGAATAATGACAAATGAAAGAAGAAGAAATAAAAGAAGACCTACAAGATCAGGGATACCCAGTCGTCAAAGTAACGAGAATGAAGGTAAAAAAGGGCTGCCCTGCCCCCTGGTACCAATCGAGATATCGAGGAATACAAATCGATATACAACAAACTTGAACGATGCTGCGGACTTTCTGTACAAGTGGAAAGTCTGAGAACAAAATCAGAAGTGATCCAGTGCCACCGCTGTCCATTTTTCGGCCATGCTCAGAGAAATTGCCATGCAACGCCGAAATGTATGGAATTGTGGAGAAATGTGGAGCATAGCACCCACGAATGTGAAAAGCCTAGAACAACGGCACCGAAATGCGCTGATTGCCAGGGGGAGCATCTCTCCACAAACATAAGATGCACAAAAAATCCAAACAATCCGAGAAACAGACCGACTACGGAACAGAAGCTGATCAATGCTCCACCACCCCCGGAAAACTACTGGAGAACAAGGTGGGAGAAAATCAACAAACAGTGGAAAAACCGAAAGCAAGAAACACAAAAAACAACGACCTAGACGAACTAGCAATTATACTGGGAAAATGACAATAAATTTCAACAGCACAAATGCAACGATCGAGCAAAGAATGAGTCTTATAGAAGAACAAGGAAAAATCCTTGAAATATTCAAAAGACGTTAAAAAAGAAATATTGAAAAACAGAGAAGGGAGAACTCTTCGGAGCTCTCAACTCTAGCTGAATCCTCAGGAGAGGCTGGCGCTTCCAGTCAGTAGTAGGCTAAGGTTAAAAATTTTCTCAGACGCAGTAGAAAAAAGGGAAAAACAAGATGAAGAGGCGTATGGAAGAAATTCCGGACCTCATCAAAATGAAAAGATCAAAGCTTCACTTAGCTATGGGCGTGACCAAACTGATGAGTTCCTTGTGAAACAAAAGAGTATAATTTGTGCTTTAATCAAGTGTCACATCGACGTGACGTCAATATTCTGTAACATTATGCCTTACAGAATGATGCCAATTATTACGTTGGACTTCTTGATATAAGCAGCTCAATTTTTGAATTCTTTTGAATAATTTTCATCGTCATTGAAACTGATTAAGGGTAAGAACATTAAAACATTAAAGTAAGCTTTAATGTCTTCATAGAATGACTAGTATGAAACATATTGCTATAAATTATTCTAAATATATATACTAAAAGACATTTGTTTACTTCTATATATATAATTTTTTCAGGTAATCATAAGCTGTACTTACACTGATAAGATTTATGGGAGTCAATTCTCTCAAACTTAAATTGATTTTATGGAATTTCTATTAAAATGTTAATACTCACATTCCTTGAGCTTGCTCCATAAGACCCATACCAGCAGTAAATAAGGCCATTATGAATCCTGATGATCCAACCGTAACATGATAGGGCAGTACTAGAGTTCGTAGGTTTTTGCTTGCTCCAGGAAAGAGGAATGTAGCAAATCCAACAACTAACTGAAACGAAAAGAAAAGATCACTTGAAATTACATACGACCAAAACGAATTGATAATAATAATAGTATTCATTCAAGGTTTTCGTGGTACAATTACCTGCTACATACACTATTATGTAGCAAGCTAGTAAAGATAAACACATAAACACGTCTCACAAAGGACGTAGCCTGTGGTGAATGAGTTCGAAGACAATATATTTTTTTTAATTTGTGCAATGCATATTGTAATGTAAGAGAATCAAGTTTATCAACGAACATCTTGTAAACCTATCTTCATTAATAATTACATACTCACCTTACCGTGTTTATATATTTATAGATGTTTGTTATATGTTAAAGAAAATGGAAATAGGTTTATTAAATTGAATAGTAACCATGAGTATTCAACAAGGAACAGGGATGTACTACTTATTCCTATGCATAAAACAGCTAAATTTGAGCACTTTCTCTGTTATCAGAGTATTAAAATTTTCAACCATTTACCATCGAATTTGAAAGTACTGAAAGCTCATTTGTTTAAGAGGAGAGTTAAATCTGTGCTCTTAACAAATACATAACAAAGACATACTATAGTGTAGCAGAGTATTTCGATGATTCGAATGTAGGCAATAATGTATGAATCAATTTTTTGTATCATATGTTTTTATATTTTTTTAACACAAATGTTCTTCACCATGTGAAATTGTCTCAAATGTTTAATATCTCTGAAGTAATTTTTTTCTTTTCTTTTCAAATAAAGTTGTATATTATTGTAAATATAAATTTAACCAATATTTTTGTTTGAACCAATATTTTTGCTCGAGAGCTGAATGGAAGATCAGACTCAAAACTGAATTCAGTCCTTTTGAGAGCATTCTTCCTAGTTGTAATTATTGTATCAATTGAAATGAATGTAATTCTACAATGTAAAGAATATTTCTCAATAAATTTATTTTATTACTATTTATTATAAAGAATTAACCAAATCAAAATCAAAAGGTGAATTTTTGATTTAATATTCTTGTTAATCTTACCAATAATATTAGCGGACTGAAGAGCGATATTAATATTGTACCTTTAATAATGTATGTATACTTACTTGACAACTGAAGAGAGCTAACGTCAGAATACCAAGCCATGAGTGTACACTGTATAGATTCGGTGAAGGTGGAACTGTCTCATTTGATTTAAAAACTGCCGTGACACCTAGTGCAGCAATTACCAGAATAAAGATATGAAGACCGGCATGTAAACATTTCACTTTAAATTTCGGCATATTTCGAGCAGTTCTGTAAATCAAAATTGCTGTAAAAGAACAATGTGTGAATAGATAGATATTTATTTCCTAAATTTCTTAAACATTACATCAAACGTTACATTTGTCAACTATTCCGATGAAAAAGAAAGGAATTCATAAAGTAAAATTAATGATATTTGTACACCTAGCTAACTCAATAGGCGTGTGTGTATATAACCTTCTAAAAGCTTATTTAATTATTTCTACAAATTAGTATTATTACATATGAAAAAAAAATTAGGTACGTAAATTGAAAAAAGTCAGAGAAAACAAAATAAGATGAATTTAAAAAATTTGAGTGTTATATGACAAAATGCAAAGAAAACAACTTAAAAGAAAAACAAGCAGCTATAAAAGGCAAAATTTTAATCGATCTAAGTTATCATGACTATAACAACGGCAACATTTGCCAAAAGGTGTTTTATTCCTGATCTTCCTAATTTCCATCGGAACTTTATTATAAAATTTTGTGGCTAGGTACTCAAAAGATCTATGGATAATATGTTTCTTTTTACCAGGAACTTTCACCTCCATGTTCGCTACTCCTCTCGTTGGATAATATGCTTTAAATAATCTTTCATGGCTTCCATCTTATGCATGTATGTGGAAGTATGGAGTATATATAGAGAACGAACGTCAAATACATTCAGAGAACATAGCAATTTTGTTGATATGCTCTCCTATAAATAACTTTGAAAATGAAGTTTTGTGTAACATTGAAAGGAATATTTTGTTCAATCAGTTGTTTCGGATGTTCCAGTTCGGTAGTTGAGTTATCACATATTCGTATACATATGAGAGACGATTTTAAAATTCATACGAATAGTGTCAAAAGTACGGCTTATTGAACTACCACTCGATGAAGATTTGATTTATTTTGACATGTTTCCCATTACACCCAAAAGAAACGACTAGAACCATTAAAAGAATTTATATTTCATGAATCATGTAGTAACCTATTATTCAATTTGAGATTACATTTCTTCTCAAAGTTTGTCTTAAACACGCCCAGAGAGCAGCGAAGATTCTGTCAAAATTATTTGATTTTCAATGATACTGTGTCATGACCGACTTTAATCAGGCGATGAAATGAGTATCTGGCAACAGGGTCGCTGTGGGCTATGGAATAATACAACCCCACTATTAGATGAGCTGGTATACTAATGCAACTACGACGCTTCTCAAAACTTTCGCAGTTTGAAGTTAAATAATTTGAGCTTTTGGTATAAATTCTATATTTTTCAATTGTGTAGAGTGTAATACATGTGTTGTTATTGATATTTTGTTGAAATCTCGACATCAAACTATAAAAAACTAAGTGTTTAGTGTGCTTACCGATTTCAGTGAAACAAAATCAGTTTTGTGTTTAACACTTTCGTAGTTTGAAGTTGAATATTTTACGGTTTCAGTATTAATACTTTATTTATCACTTTTTTATAGTGTAATATAGGTGCTTGTGATGATAGTTTGTGAATAACATAGCGTCAAATTATAAAAACGAAGTGTTTTGTGTCTACCGATTTAATCGAACCGAAATCAAATTTGTGTTGTATTTTGAGTAAGGATTACTTACGAATAATTTTTTTGTGAAATATAGTGTAGAGGGTAGGTGTTCTGTAGGTGATTTAGTAAGTTTCAAGTTTGGTATAATAAGTATACCAATAAGTATATCTCTCAAAATGACGAAAACTTGTTGCATTCCTGGTTGTAAATCAAATTATAACAGCACCCGGATGGCGGGTGGGCAACTAATATCCACCTTTAGTTTCTTTAAAAATGAAATTGACAGCTAATCTGACAGCTAAATCTTTGAGAACCTCCTAAATTCTCTACATAATCACATTAAATTCCCCACGGAAAGTGAATAAAATAATAGAATAAATTTTTTAGATTCAACAATCTCAAAAAACAATCAAATTGACACTGAAATCTCGTTTATATAGAGTGTAGTTTTAACAGAGCAAACCTAATAATTAAATCATGAAATTTTGAAATAAGAGAACCAATTCAGATTTGAAATTTTCTATTTCGAAAGTGACCATAAAATAGATGAGAAAATTAACGCAATGGAATATGAAAAATTATACTGGCTTATTTACTGGTATTTGAAATATGTCGTTCTCTAAATCATTTTCCAGAGAGAGTATCTTATGTAGCACAAAAACGTCTTGGCAATCAAGTCCATACATTAAAATTTCAGTTAACCAGTAATATTAAGTGAAGGACAATCGTCCAATTTTCAGATACATTCACTGTGTAAATTCCTAATACATTTCGCTAACACTGTTGCTTTGACAAAATACGTATACAAACTAGTCAACTTTGTTAAATGATATATAAGAATTTGAGATATGATTATAATTAGCAAATAGAAGATTGTACTCCATTATAATTGTAGTAACGAATTTCCATCAAAATATGCCATAATTAAATAAAACTCCTCACTAGTCTTAGATACTCACATTGAGAGTACAAAAAAAGCATACTGGTAATCATAAGAACAGGATGCCAGTTGAATTCTAAACTAGAATCTGTGAGAGAGTATCCCCCGCCATAAAAATCAAACCATATGACGATCAGGACTATCAGGCCGAGTCCTAAAGCTGTTGTTATGGTATACAAAGTTTTGTACAATTTCAGCCTTGCATGATCAGCCTGAGATTCCATATTGATGTTTCTAGAAGAAGCAAACGAATATTGATACAATATTTTCATGACGTATTCAAAGAATAAGTTACAACAACTTCAGTATCTTTATTTTATATAAAAAAATTAAATTTGCATTTGAAGAAAAATTATTTGATAAACGTTTATTATCAAAGAATTATAAAATATAACCACCATTGAAATTTCGGTAATAATTTTTCTGCATCCTTAAGTAGTAGTAATAGTGTAGTAGTAGTAGTAAACTTTATTTAGCACAGCTGATACACTTTACAGAAAAAGACAAGTTATATATACAACATCAAACAACATATTTCACCTTACCTATTATTTTTTACAAAATGATACAAAAATTTTAAAATCATTATGATTGTCACATAATTTTAGGTTCGAACTTTAGTAGAGGCCATGAAATGAATATATGCCACAGAATCGAAGTGGTCTAACAATCCCGCCATTGGTTGAGCTGGTATAATAATGCAAATAGGATGCTTCCCAAAACTTTCGCAGTTTGAAGTTAAATAATTTGACCGTTAGGTATAAATTCTATATTTTTCAATTGTGTACAGTGTAATACAAGTGTTCATGTTGATAATTTGTTGAAATCTCAACATCAAACTATAAAAAACAAAGTGTTTAGTTTGTTTACAAATTTCAGTGAAACGAAATCAATTTTGTGTTGTTTAAGACTTTCGTAGTTTGAAGTTGATTCATCAATTTTTTATAGTGTAATATAGGTGCTAGTGATCATAGTTTATGTGGATAACATAACATCAAATTATAAAAACGAAGTGTTTTGTGTGAACCGATTTCATCGAATCGAAATTGAATTTGTGTTGTGTTTTGAGTACGGATTACTTACAAATAATTTTTTTGTGAAATATAGTGTAGACTGTTGAGGATAGATATTCCTTAGATGATTCAGTAAGTTTCAAGCTTGGGATAGGTGAGTTTCTAATAAGTATATTTTCAAACTTATTTATAAACGATGACCATCGAATAAACAGATCGCTATTCACAAATCTAACAAACAATAACACATTCTTTCTAAATCCAAACTTTCCTCAAAACAGAATATTTGTAAGTTATGATTTTATTTATAATATTTATATTATTTGCAACGGGGAGGACTGAATATACCTACAGATTGAACAAGCGTGTCATTGTATGAGTCATTGAAAGATTTTTATTGTTGCTATTTATGTGGCGAAGACAATAAAAATATTCTGAACATGCTCCATTCCATTGTTCCATTTTTTTAAATATCTTATTGAATGACTACCAAAAAAAAATGAAGCTGGACACTGGATAATCAGGAATATAATATTTATTTATACTTAGGTAAATAATTCAATTTGAGTAATTCCTACAGCGTTTCCTTCAAGGTACTTTTTCTCCCAAATAATTCAATAAATTTGGTTAGGCAAGTTTTCATGTAAATAAATCCCACTGACTAATAAAATAATTTTTTGCTCAGTGGGGCTTCATCGAAAACATCGTTGTTTTCTTGCAATAATAAATGTTTTACATTTTTCTGTTACAGAAATATGTGCTCACAATAACCGATATAATATTCTATTTGTTATAAATGCTAATAATATTTCTTGTTTGTTCGCAATATACAAAAAGAGTTGAAATAATGCTTGAAAATTTGGGAACAACCGACTAGGAGAGTATACCACTCAAGTCAATTTGTCAATTTAACCGCCGGACTATGATCTTCATGGCCTGTAGTAAAGTTGGCCGTGTCTAGACCATTGAATAAAATCATTCCTTTCTCACATAAATCATTTAGGCATTGAGATGTACTGCACTTATCAATATAGAAATCATTTTGTTCCCTAGAACTTGTTTGGTAACCATGTACACATCTTCGACGTATTTTAAACGGTCAAAGATATAGTTAGGAACCTTGACATATTTTATTTTATAAACAAAGTCTAGAGTTTTATATGCTATATACTGCCTAATATTTAAAGTGTTTCTAACATATGTGATACAAGTGTGTACCTCTTGCACTTCAATATAATTCTAAATGATCTATTTGGAGCTTTTGTAACTTTTGATTAACATTTTGAGGCAAGGTGTTCAATTCAATACATTGAATATAAACTTAAATTCAAACACTTGAACTTATGATTTACACTTTATTGACTACATAGCATGACGCGTTTCGTCGTTACCAACGACTTCTTCAGATGCTTACAGAATAATACAGGATTACAGGATGCTTACAGGATTATTCTGTAAGCATCTGAAGAAGTCGTTTGTAACGACGAAAGGCGTCATGCTATGTAGTCAATAAAGTGTGAATCATAAGTTCAAGTGTTTGAATTTTAGTTTATATTCAATTATAATGGATTTACATCAAGTAAACGCCAACACTATTGAATAAATGAATAAATAAAAAAAGGTGTATAATACAGTTGATCAAAAGTTTATATGTGATAATATTATCGATTTATACACTAAATACTTTGTAAAGACACAAACATAATTACTTATCATTGCTAAAAAATGTCCTTTTTTGTGAAATTTTACTCATAACATATCTAATATGATTTTTAAAACTCAAATTTTCGTCGATAATAACACCTAAATACTCAATTTCACTGACTTGTTCCAATGGCAAATTATTAACTTTGATTTGTATATCATACTCTAATCTAGATAATTTTGCTCTGTTTCCGACAATAATATATTTAGATTTATCAGTATTCAATGAAAGACTGTTATCACACAACCATGTATGCAAACTGTATAGGTCACTATGAATTTCATTAGTTAATTCTTGTGAATTGTTGCCCGCAGTATAGGTACAACATCATGTCGTCAGCAAATATAGAAATCTCAGAATTCTTTACAGACTTAATTATATCGTTTATATATACATTAAACATTAACGGTCCCAAAACTGTTCCTTGTGGAACTCCATAATCATAATTTGGTTTTTCTCGAAACCCTACCGTTTTCGGAAAAAATCAATAAAACCTTAGATTTTGACCTTTGCCGATGAATAACTTTTCTAGCAGGCGTAGGACAGCTGGGGGTTTTCAAAACTTTATTTGTAATTGCCAACCCCAGCTCTCCACCACTATTTGGCTTTCCGGGAATTTTTGTTATTTGAAATGCCCATTTTTACCGGACTATAGGTACTTTTGAGCCAAACAGGACAGAGGCCGTTATACAGAAATGGTTCGTCGCATTAAAAATAAGTTTAGGTAGCTTTGCTTGCTGTTTTTTTACTTTCGATATTCGTCGAAATTTTGTGTTCAATTAATTCATTTTTTAAATTTATTTATTTCATCTTACGAAGAAAAGTTATAGAGTCACAAATATTGGTGAAAAGGTACTTACAAAAATGGCACAAATTCTGAAGAAGTGTATCTAGCGAACATATCAACTAATTACTGCGAACTCGTAATACTTAATCTTCTTTTACAAGGAAAATGAAAATCTAATATTGATATATCTACTGTCTGATAAATACCGCACATATTATCTCCATTTGTGATAGTCACAAAAGTTTATTGTAATAGTTCACTTATTTTTCCCTAACAATGTGTTATAAATAATTATATAAACAGAATATAATTGAAAAATTGTTATTAAAAGACGAGAAGTTTTTTTGAAAAAATTGAACTTGTATCTGAAAAATATTATTTAAATGTTATTAATGCTAATCACAGCTAATAATTAAAAAATTATTGCTTATTGATCAAAATTCGAAATAATTAGTGACATAAATTCTAATACAGGTTCCCTGTAAAACTATTCGAGTTGGTCAAAATTAGTCTATAACAATTTAAGTCATGAGGTTTAATTCAGAATTAATTCAGCTTCTATTCATTAATATCACGAAGATATTTGAGAATTTTTCATATTTCTTTGTTAATTTGACCATTACTAATCGCTGAAGTAGTTAGTCTACGATTGTAGCAGAATATTCAGAGCAGATAGTACAACTGAAGTGATTAAACTGTAAATTTTAGAAATACTATTATTGGTTTTTGCAAAGGTATGGACCAGGTAATTATACAAACATGAAATTATATAATGAAGTACCTAGTGTAATAATACAAATAATGATCATACAAAAATTAAGGTTTATTAATTTTGAATATAAACTTAAATTCAAACACTTGAACTTATGATTTACACTTTATTGACTACATAGCATGACGCGTTTCGTCGTTACAAACGACTTCTTCAGATGCTTACAGAATGATTTGATGCTTACAGAATGATTTGATTCTGTAAGCATCTGAAGAAGTCGTTTGTAACGACGGCGACGAAACGCGTCATGCTATGTAGTCAATAAAGTGTAAATCATATGTAAGTTCAAGTGTTTGAATTTAAGTTTATATTCAAGTATAATGGATTTACATCAAGTAAACGCCAACACTATTAAATATTCATTAATTTTATTTATTTATTAACAAACAGGAGCAACACACAGACCAGAGCCCAAAAAAAATGCGCTCACAATAAAAAGAAGAATGTTTATCATACAAAAATTAATCAATTTTAAAAATTATTCAAAAAAATAACTGAATGAATTACAACGTATCTGCTGCTATATCTGGTAACTATTTCACTCAACTTTCATAATTGAAATAAATTACTCTGCATATTTGAACATATTTCAATAGTTTCACTGAACATGTGTGCATGTTCATTTAATGTATTGGGAGGGATGGAATGAAAACCATATTTGACAATATGTACATTAAGGTGTTTTAAAAAAACAAAATGTCTCAACTGTTAGTAGCTCCTGTGCGTTTTTCCCATGATACACAGGCACCTACTATGATGTTCGAATTAATTGAGACAAACATTTTTTTTCTTCGTTTGAGTTACTGTAGTAAGCATGTGAGTACCAGGGTGGCCCAAACACCCTCACACCTGCTTGTTTACTACCTGAGGTGACGTGAGGGTTCGAACTTGGCCATCATTTACATTCTGATCGCCAGCCTCAGATTTCTCATTTACCTAGCCAGCAATTCAGTTGTGATCCTACCGGTGCGACAGTTGGTGGTTTCAATTTTGATACGTGCTGTAATGTCTTGTCCAAAGATAGATATCACTCCGAGGAAGCGTTCCAAAATTATCTCGCTTAATGAACACACATCAATGACTGTAAGATATATAGCTGAAGTTGTTGGTGTGAGAAAGTCCAGCGTTTCGAGAATTTTAAAAACATTTGAAGAAAGTGGCTCATCGTCTCCAAAAAGAAAAGGAAACTGTGGCCTCAAACGCAAAACTACTCCAAGAACAAACTTGTTGAAAGTTTGAGAATTTCGGTCCACTTGAGGCAAGCGTTTCAGTTGATCAAAAATTTTGAAATTTCTTATTTGACATTAGGTACGTGTGTAACATGGGAAACACGAACCGGAACTAACATTTGAGACATTTTGGTTTCTTTGGAACAACCTAAATTACATCTTGCTGTTTTGGCAATATTCCATATTATACGTAAAATTTCCAAAAATATATGTTTCAAGAAGTTCATTATTCAAGAAAATAATATCATATAATTATGAATTTAATATATAATTTTCACATATAATTTACATTAAACAATATACAATAACTATTCTTGAATCTAATTTAATTAATATATCTAAAATCACTGATTAACTTAGAATTAAACTTAACAAATATAAAGATAACAAAATATTACAGCACCCATTAGCTTTGGTATTTTGCAAATATTTCATTCAGTTTAGCACCAATTTGTTGTACATAATAGCAGAAGCGAAATTCAATACCAACAAGTAGTAATAAGTGATAATAATAATGTTTTATATATATATATATATATATATATATATATATATATATATATATATATATATATATATATATATATATATGTATATATATATATATATATATATATATATATATATATATATATATATATATATATATATATATATATATATATATATATATATATATATATATATATATATATATATATATATATATATTTTTAAATAATTTGTGCAACTATGCGTTTTTTCTGCTTATTCTGCCAAAGCTACTTCATCTTCTATAATTTCTTCTCTTTTATAGCTTCTGTCATTCACCAGATATATTGTTATAGCTCCAAATATAACAAGAACTAATCCGATAAAATTCAACATAACTGCAGAAAATGGAAGATTTTGATAATTCGAACTCCTGAAAATGAAGAATTGTTTTATGTTAATAACATTTCTCGCAAATTTTAATTGCTGACTTTCTTAATACTTTTATAATACTGAAATTTGATTACGTCTATGTTAAGCATATATATATATATATATATATATATATATATATATATATATATATATATATATATATATATATATATATATATATGAAGAAAATGAAAATATGTATATGTATATTCACGAATGTATATGAATACATATATGTGCACCCACACATACATATAGTTTTTGTGCTTTGGCTTTGAATGAAATATTTGAGAAAATTAATACTAAAACATGAATTCGAAAAATTCAAATTAATTGAAATAATTTTATAGTAGAGCGAGGTATGTGATAGTGTACGATGCGAGATCTCCATTATCCTTCAAAGTAATGTGTGTCTACGATATGAGGGACGTTTTCTGTTGATTCCTATAGATGGAATTCATTCATTAATTTAAGCATTCATTACTTGACGGTTCTTCCCTTGGAATCATTAGGAGATGCTTGAAATCGTTGCTTCTCGATGGACCTGGTGCAACTGACAAGTTCCTTGCAGAACGAAACAGCTGTCTTACACTTCCATCAGGTGTGGCATCGATTTCAACATTTATCTCTTCAAGAATAATGGACAGATCACATCGTATACTTTTCCATATGTAGCTCTGCTATAACATTCTTTTGATTAATTTGAATGTTTCGAATATTTATTATATTTCGAACTTTATATTATTCATTTACTCATGAATACTCACTTCATATATATATATATATATATATATAATAATAATAATAATAATAATAATAACGTTTATTCTCCAAATCAAATGTCACACAAAAGAAGAGAGAAAAAGTCAAAAAAGAGAAGAAGAAAAACAAAAAATTCAAAATTATTCCAATTTGTATCACTTATAAATTAACATGAAGTAGATTCTAAGAATTCTTTTACTGTATAAGGTTCGATTTCAATAAGCATATTGAAAATTTTAGATTTAAATTGATTTATATCAGAGATGTTCAATAAAACCTTCGGTAAGTTATTAAAAAGTCTTATGCACATGTATTTCGCATTTTTTTCTGTTAACGTCAGAGCATGTCTCGGAAAGTGGAAATGAATAGTGCGCCTCGTCATGTTTCGGTTTAAAAGATCATCGAAATAATGGGGGTTTTTCTTACGAAGAGCAAACATTCCAAAATATAAAGACCAGGAAAAGTTAAGATATTATGTTTCCTAAAATGGCCTCTACATGATTCACGATATTTCAGACCCCTCATTACTCTCAAAGCATATTTCTGCAGCACAAAAAGCCTACTGCAGTCCGAACTTCCACCCCAAATGACAAGGCCGTATCTTAAAATAGATTCAAAACTTGAAAAATATACCACTTTCAAAAGTTCCCCATCCACTTGCCGAGACAACACCCTGATCAAGTACAGTGCTTTGTTTAATTTCATTATCAAATGATTGATATGTTCTCCCAATTCAGATTGCAATCAATCATTACCCCCAGAAATTTAGTACACAATGTTGGAACAATTTCCGTATTATTTAGGTTCACTTTTTCAGGAAATTTTATTCTTGTGTGAAAATTTCTAAAAAATATATATTCAGTTTTTTTAATATCGAGATCAAGATGATTTTTGTTGCACCAACTTTCAACCAGATCAAAAGTGACACGTGTCGATTCAGTGACAGACTCGATACTTTTACCTCTCACAAGAGCGTTTGTGTCATCAGCAAACATTATTAATTCAACAGCCGATCTCCGTAGACTAGGATCTGCAGGTAAGTCATTTATATAAACAACAAAGAGGAGAGGCCCCAAGATACTTCCCTGTGGAACCCCTACATTCACTGTTCTATCAGAGGATGTGTAAATTCTCTTTCCATCGTCAATGCAGACTCTCTGTGTTCTATTGCTCAAATAGCTACGCAACAGCTCCAACTGGCAATCCCGAATGCCACATGCATGCAATTTCTCCAAAAGTTGTTCATGATTTACACTATCAAATGCTCTGGAAAGATCCAAAAAAAGGCCAACAGGTATATCGCCATCTTCCAGAGCATTTATTATTTTGCAAGTTAATTCAAACACAGCTGTGGTTGTATTCTTATTACTCAAATATCCATGCTGATTTTCTGAAAATATTTGAAATTTATGGAAAAACGAGAGCATCCTGACTGCCAAAAGCTTTTCGAAAATCTTTGCAAATGTAGTAAGTAAACTTATCGGCCGATAATTACAAACATCCTCCAGGCATCCTTTTTTGTGAATAGGTTTAATCACCGCCACTTTAAGGAGCTCCGGAAAAATACCCTCAGAAAACGAGCGATACATGATATGTGCCAAAGGTTTGACTATAAGATGAATAGATTTTTTCATTACTGAAATAGATATTTCATCATAACCGTACGAGTTTTTATTCTTCATTCTCATTACAAGTTTCAGCAATTCATCTTCCGCTATAGGAAAAAAGAAAAACGACTTAGTGCATTGACTTACCCTAGTGTTGGTGGAGATTTTACCTTTTATTGATTCAGAACAGATATCTGTGTAATACTCATTGAATTTCTCTGCCAGTAATGCGTGATCTTCAGCCTCACTGAACGCATTTCTTCCAGGAATATTTTTACCTGTTAAATTCCTCAGTATATTCCAGGATGTTTTGCTCTTATTTTTGCTGTTTTCTATTAATGTTCTATAATGATTCTGTTTCATCTTCTTCAAGGCTGTGTCATATAAAATTTTTGTTTTTTTATACAGAAATAGATATTCGGGATTTCGTTTAGAGATCACAAATAATGCATCTAAATTATTTTTCAATTCTTTAACCTCAGGTGAAATATGAATTTCATTCCTGTTATTATTCTTAATCCAGATAGTCGGAAATGACATATCAAACACATTTTTATATATTTTGTAAAAATTTTCCCACAGAGAGCTTGCATCGGACGAGATGTCTGAGACAACAACATCACAGTCAACAAGCGATAGTGATTCCACAAACGCCCCGATGGTCGAGTCATTTATCAATCTAACCTGCCGTCCACCTCCTCTAATACTTGAAGAAAGTGAAAAACAGAATTTCTGAGCAGTATGATCAGAAATATGCTCATTTATGACACTTGCAAATGCATTCTCACTAATATTTGTTATGATGTTATCTAAGCAAGTAGAGGAGGTAGATGACAAACGTGTTGGTTCATTTATCATCAACTTAGCATTGAAACCTTCAACAATAGTAACAAAACGTTTTGCTACATTGCTAGCAGATAAAATATCTATAGTGTAATCTCCTGAAATAATGTACCTACATGATTCATTTGTTAGTTTTTCTAAAATGTGGAAAAGCTTTTCATAAAAAATTTCAATGTCCGACGTCTTCAAAGAGCTTGGTCGATATATACATATGACTACGATTTTAATCATATCGATCGATACCTCGACCGCAGAACACTCAAATACATACTTGACTGAAGACACAAGATCTGTCCGCGCCTTGCACTTCATTTCACTCTTACAGTAAATTGCGCAGCCTCCGTGTTTACCACTTTCGCGGGAGAATTCCGACACTAAAACATAACCTGGCAGTTGGTAAACAAACAGTTCTTCTTTACTCTTCCAGTGTTCAGTAATCGTCACAAATGATGCATTTAGACTGTTTATTAATACTTCCAGTTGATTGAAGGAGTTACCAATGGATTGGACATTTTGATGTATCAGTATATAGTCATTTTTTCCTAATCTTTTCCTTTTGGTGTTGACAGACGGAATAAAAAATTATTTAATTTCACACCCTCTGGCCAAATATCCGGATTTTTTAGTGCCTCAAAGCTCAACTCAGGCGCTGTCAATTTGAAAGAAGAATACTCTTCCGGTCTATTTGATCTGAGTTTAAAACATTTTACCTCATTTATTCCCTGGTTTTGGAGATGATCAATAATTGTACTTTCTTGCATATCGGGATGTAGTTTGCAAACGTGTAGGTGTTTCAACCTAGGTGCCGCTTTAATGGTAATGTTTGTACAATTACCAGTGCCTAAAATCGATTTGTCATTACGCTTAGAAGTTTTCTTCTTATGTTTAACAAGAGTAAAACCTTCATTAATATCTACAGTTGTCTGTGCAGTTCCTCCTCTACTAGTTAATACACTAGACTGAGGACGAAATTCACTCTCAAGTACTGCGGGGGTAAGTGAAGTGTTTTGATGTATTTTATTATTAACTTCCAAAGTTTCTATGAGGATTTCCGCTTTATTTAAGTCTGAAGCGGACGCCTTAGAATTCTCACTGTTTACTTTGCATTGAGAACTTAATTTTGTATCTGTTGGTTCATTAGTATTATATTCGAAATTCGAACTTTTTGGTACATTATCTTTTTTTAATTGTTGGGCATAGGATTCCTTCTTTTTTCCTTTCAAACTCTAAACAAGTTTAACATTTTCTACCTTTAGGTTGTTTACTTCCATTTTGAGGTTAAAAATTTCTGATTTCAAAGATTCGAGTAAAGGTTGAAAACTTTCCTTTATTGCTTTTGAGATCAAATCGCCAATCTCAGGTGCTAATTTCAACATTTCTAATTTATATTTATCACTCTCTAACAAATTATATTCCGGTTCAGAAGACATGCAATCTTCACAGAACCATTTCTGCAAACCACTAGATTTTTTAAGTTTCTCCAAGTTTTCCACGCTTATTTCAACACAATTCACATGAAAAATATGAGAACTATTTCTAGAGCATGATATGGACTCATCACATCTACTAACTGTTTTCAAACATTGCACACACGTAACCGCCATCTTATAATCTTTTTGTATATTACTTTTTGTATTTTAATTTTGTATATTTTAATTTTGTATATTTTATATATATATATATATATATATATATATATATATATATATATATATATATATATATATATATATATATATATATATATATATATATTGGCTGTAGGAGTTACATTAAAATAGTTTGTTATAAGATATTACTGTGTGTTGAGATAGGAGAATTAAATGTTCAGTGTAGATTTGGCCACTTATTTCAACTCGATTTATGTAGGTAGATTAACATTGTGTAATTTAGGTTGTAACTGTGAGATACTTCTAGTTTTAGATTGCCCTGAAGAGGAATTGAATTAATTCGAAAGCTTGGCTTCATAAAAGAGAGTTTGTACTTTTATTTCATAAGATCTAAACAAATACCCTTAAATTGTAATTTATATATATTTAATAAGACCGTTAAAAAAAGTTATATATATATATATATATATATATATATATATATATATATATATATATATATATATATATATATATATATATATATATATATATATATATATATATATATATATATATATATATATATATATATATATATATATATATATGATCAAATATATTACAACTGAAAATGAAAATGCTTAATTTCTTAACACATCGATGTATTTTTATTCTAAAGCTTGGTAGTTTCATTTAAATTAGCTATGAAAATCTCAAAGATTTTATTTCGAAATTGAGAATTCAATTACACCGCAACTTCGTGCAATCGTGATTAAAATATTGATAGAAATTCTGCAATTACACATATCTTCAATTAGGTAGTACTTACAACGTAAACATAGCCTTTTCTGTATATCCTAAAGCGGCAGTAACAATAGACATAACAAATCCTGCAGATCCAATTATAACGTGATATGGTAAAACGGCAGCTCTGATATTTTTAGCAGCTCCTGGGTAAAGAAAGGTACCGAAACCAAGAACCAACTACAAGAAAAATATATGAATATTTTATATACGTTCCAATTGAATTAACTTCAATAACGCAATAATGATTTCAACCGTGTTCTCATGCCCCATTTTTACAAATATTATTACACTACTTCAAAAAGGTGAACGAGTTTTGAAGTCCACCAATTAAAGTACAAATTGAAACGAATTTAACCTATCATAATTCGAGTTGGTCACAAAATAAATACTTTGTGATTTCTCCAAAGAAAAATTATTTAAATTGGAGCTAATACATTTCATTAGTTTATCTAGAAATCGTTTATCTGAAAGAACTTCAGATAAAGGATTTTTAGTCTAGGAAATTGAGACCCCAAAACCCCAAATTATTTTAGGAACACCCCAAAACAATTGTCAAGCAATAATTCAATAAAATTCTTGTGAAACCAAGCAAAGTATTATTTATTCAATATATTTAACAATGTTTCATCAAGAGATCACCTAACATTCAATCAACTTGAGGTCAATTTGATTCCTGATGGTTGACTGTATTCAATATAGTACAAAAAATGTAAAGAATTATCAATTTAGAAAAAAACGTATACACAAAATTCAAAATATTCTTGAAATTTGAGAAATTTGCTTTTCTTTTCCTCAAATAAATTAAGTTTTACTTACTTGGAAACAGAACAAGGAGAAAGTAAGAATTCCAAGCCATGAATGTAGAGTATATAAGTTTGCAATTGGTGGATTTGCGAAGTTGTGCGAATCAAAAACAGCCTTTAGAGCAATGGAAGCCAAAATAAGAATAACGATGTGTAAACCTGCATGGATGCACTTCACTTTGAATTTCGATACGTTTCTGTTTGTTCTGTAGATCAAAATAGCTGTAAAAATTAGTACAATTAGATAATAAAACGGAAAAACGTATATATGTACATAAAGGGTGTTTTTTTAGAGGTATGGAACTTTAAATTGCAATAAAACAACGATGGATCATTCGATTAACAAGAATTTTTTTTATTCGAAACACAATCTTGTGGCAATACATTTTAAATATGATTTCTGGCATATGACCGCCACGGCTGACTCGGATGTCGTCCAATCTGAACCTCCAATTTTCGATGACTTTTTCCAACATATGTGGCCGCATATCGGCAATAACACTGCGAATATTGTCCTTCAAATGGTCAAGCGTTTGTGGCTTATCCGCATAGACTAATAACTTTACATAGCCCCACAGAAAGTAGTCTAGCGGTGTTAAATCATAAGATCTTGGAGGCCAAATTTACAGGTCCAAAACGTGAAATTAGGGGGCCACCAAACGTGTCTTTCAATAAATCGATTGTGGTACGAGCTGTGTGACATGTTGCGCCGTCTTGTTGAAACCGCAGCTCCTGGACATCATGGTTGTTCAATTCAGGAATGAAAAAGTTAGTAATCATGGCTCCATACCGATAACCATTGACTGTAACGTACTGGCCACCATCGTTTTTGAAGAAGTACGGACCAATGATTCCACCAGCCCATAAAGCGCACCAAACAGTCAATTTTTCTGTATGTAACGGCAACGGTACTTCTGTATGTAATATGCACTTGAGGATTATCTTCACTCCAAATGCGGCAGTTTTGTTTGTTGACGTAGCCATTCAACCAGAAGTGCGCTTCATCGCTATACAAAATTCGCTTATGAAACTCGTGAACAACGGCAATCTCGTTTTGGGCCCATTCGACGTATCTACGCCTTGCTTGATGATCGTTTGGCTTCAATTCTTGCACGAGTTGGATTTTGTAAGAACGCAAACCAAGATCATTCCGCAAAATCTTCCATAAAGTGGGTGGACACAGATCCAATTCCTGTGCTCGATGGCGGATGGACTCATTCGGGCCTTCCTCAATGCTACGCTCTCTTCTTCTGTAAGCACCGTGCGGCGTCTCTGGGGATTTGAGTTATCAATAACAATAACCTGATGCGAAAACGTTACATGGTTAATAGAACTAACTGCTCTGATGGACGATTTTGTCGACGATAAAATGGACGTAGTGCGCGATACGTATTCCGCACAGAACCATTATTTTCGAAATAAAATTTCACTATTTGCAAGCGTTATTCAGGCGCTTCTATTCATGATGAATTGCCAAACCAAACTGAGAATAAATCACTTCTCAGCTGTTAAATCGGTATCCATATTCAACAGTAATGCCAGCTCAAAGTTCTATACCTCTAAACAAAACACCCCTTATATATACATATATAACGTATACATATATATATATATATATATATATATATATATATATATATATATATATATATATATATATATATATATATATATATATATATATATATATATATATATATATATATATATATATATATATATGCTTAGTATGCATATGTATACATATAAATCTCTGAAAATGTTCATCTAGTTTGTACTCACATTGCGAATATAAGAAAACCATTCCCGTCACCATCAGGAGAGGGTGCCAGTTGAATTCTGTGTTCGGTGAACTCAAGGAGTAACCACCCGCATAATTTGATGACCAAATAAAAGTAAGAACAATCAAAACCAAACCCAAAACGGTCATGATTGAGTAAATGGTCTTGTATCGTTTGAATTTGGCATGTTCCGCTTGAGCCTCCATAGCAGTGTTTCTGAAAATAAATTGCAGGATAAAGTAGGGAACGACAACCTGGTTGGGTATTAATGATGAGCAATGTTGTCATAATAGGGTTAAAACGCAAGCTGAGTATGAATATCAATTGTGCTGAGCAAAATATATGCATCAAAGTGATGAACCAGTCTTTAATTCTTGATTGAAATGGAACACCGAAAGAATACTTTTACAGATATAATAATATACACGCCAGAAAGATGCTCTTTTCATAAACATATCGAAAATACTTTTGTATTTGTATATTGTATTGCATATAACTATTGACTTCTCATTTGAATTTTAGATGAGAAAGAACAGTATCATTACCACACATAGGAATAACACGCTATTTTTAATTTGAAAGGCTTTAATAATTTAAATAAAACTGAGAAGTTTTTCGATTTTCACTATAATTAATTCAAAAAATTGACAATATCGTTTCGCCAATACATTGGTTTCATCAGATGTTGATGATGAACTGAGCATCATTGTAGATATAGATATTATTTTATCGTTTCGCCAATACAGTGGTTTCATCAGATGTTGATGATAAACTGAGCATCATTGTAGATATAGATATTACATTGTAGACTGCTTGTATTTATCCTGAAGTGCGTTCTGCTCTCGAACACTGTTCTCCTTCTGCAGGGGAATGACTATAGAACATATTTCTTCTGAATTGTGGGGGATGGACATAGAATACTTTTCTTCGATTGCCTTTTACTCGAATAAATTTAATAAAGGAGAATTATTGATAAAAACTTGATCATTTAATAAGCTATGTATTAGATTTCTTTCTCTTATTAATTTCCATGGCTTGTTAGTGTGTAACCTTTACGTTCCGTGTGCAATATTTTCCACGCACTGCAGGATAAATGGACAAGCAGTCCACGATGTAATAGCTCAGTTTATCATCAACATCTGATAAAGCCACTGTGTTGGCGAAACGATATTGTCATGTTTTTGAATTAATTATAGTGAAAATCGAAAAACTACTTAGTTTTATTTAAATTATGTATTTAGATTTTCATCGAGTATCGGCGAAATCGATTAATGATGTAATAAGACTTTTTTTTGACGTTTCGTTGTGTATCCGTATAACATTTGACAAAAGTTTGTCAAAAACCTGTTATTGCTAAAAAATATTATAAATAAAACTATCTCAGACAGGCAATAAAACCAATTCTGAAAAAGAGTGCATTATGTACATCCTCAAAAATGTCCTTTGTGTGAATATATTTAAAATACAGAGCACTGTATTGATTTTATATTTGAATATTAGATCAACAGCTAAACAGTATAGTTTGTTCATTTGAATATGAATATAAAAGAATAGAACATCACAGGATCACTTCTACCGGTACCGAACTATTTACACCCGAAAGACAAATCTTGTGTGAATTTTCTGACACACGCGAAGTGCTTTTCTCAAGCACTTCGTGTGTGTCTTCGTTGACAACTCTGCTGAGTAGTTTTTTTGTCGATTTGATCATTTGATTCTATTACCGATATTCTATAGCGATTTGTAACATGATTACGTTCTGATGAGATCAAACAAGCTCAAAACAGCTGTCAACGTCTGCTTCCGAGTGCGGGCTATAGTTTCAATAATTTTTTATTTCGTAAAACTTTTCAGTATTGTTTGGATTAGCGTTTATAGATTCTATAAAGGATAAAAAGTTGCCTCATTGGCAAAACAAGATTTTTGAGTCTCCCAATCCGGAGATGTTCATTGTGATGCCACAAATCTTTGCTTCTTTTTCGTGAATCTTCGCTCGTTTTTTCGTCTCTAAGTTCGTACACCCCAAACTTGAATACGCCATCTGATGAGAGCCAACACGCCCGAAGCACGTGTCAAGAGCTGTTTCCACGTGAACATATTCATGTATTACTTATAGCAATAACATGCAGATTAAGTGCACAATTTTCATTTCCAGCTAATATTTCGCTAGAAACTGTAGCATGAAACTGACGCAAAACTTTGAAATGAATTGTTTCACTTGTCGGCGAACAATTAAACCGTAAACATTCTAAGAATAACGACTTTTAGTAAATAACGACAGACAAGAATATCGACATGAATTTCAGATAATTTACTTCAAATGATATATAAAATATACGAAATTTCATATAAATTATACTTATAAGTTGTGTCTTGATAAACTTTGGAAAAACTAAGGTTTTCATGTCTTATTTGCGAATTCAAGAGAAGAAAAGAACCAAAAATGGGCAGCATTGATATATGACATGTATAAATATGAAATGTAAAACACAATCAATGCGAAAAATACTTACTATGAGTGAATACAGTGAAGCAACATTAAAAGAAACAATAAAACACTTCAATATATCATCCTTTTTAAAAACAATTCATGTCTAGAATACGGCCATTCAGACTGATTTGGATATTATTCTTTTAAACATATCAACCGAAAAACTTATCTATGTATATTACATGTAACATTTATCACAACTGCGGCATGTTATATTGTTAGCTTCGTTGAATTTATCAATCCGAGAAATTTTATGTTTTATTTTGTGAACAACGTTTAAGCATATTCATATCTATTGTACCTATTTCATACTCCCTCTTCCTTAACAAAACATTAACGTTTTCCGAGAGTTCGTTTATGGGAGGAAATTTTTTGAATATTCGGCGTTCTTTCATTATGTTCAAGTCTACTTTAATATTTTTAGGGAGTACTAAAAGTGTTTGAAAAACTATTTGTTAGCCCTTTAATAAAAAATAGATATTGGAACCTTCGAAAATTCACCATCGAAAAAATAACATATTCTCGAACTGTAGGACTGTGGTTGTTTCAATGAAGTCAATGGATTAAATTTTGAAAATAATTCACCTTTGTTTTCGGTATCAATGTTAAGATATGTATATATTCATTTTTCTCTTATTAACATTCAAAATCGTTTTTATTCACAGCAACTCTATCACCTCAAAAAAATCCTCAAAAAAATTTTAAAGTCATATCATGTTTTTCTACTTTTCTTATCTTTTTCTGTTTGAGTGATAGAACAACATATCTATCTGTCTTCTTTTTTACTTATATCTGTGTATTTTTCAAACTGATTATTTCGTCAACCAAAAAGCAAGGCATGAAAACCTGGATTAACAATTCGTTGTTCGGTTACGTCAAGCTCTTTTTGTCACTCTCAGTAAAATAGCAAAAGTATCTTTTTGTATTGGAAAATTGAGGGAAGTATCGAAAACTCAGTTCACAGTATAAGTCGTTAACGATAGAAAGTATATTTTATTATCTGATTGTAAAGCGCCATCTCTACGTAGAAATGTACTTATAGTTTCAACAGTGCCAATACAGAAATCTGCGTTTAAGGTCATTCGATCTAGGCTTGATGATGAAGAATCAATAGAATTTTCATACTTATCTATGTATCTATCCAACTGATATTCAGAATTGAACCGAATCACAAAACGAACAATGAATCACCTAGCTTAGGGGTTCCCAAAGTGTGCGCCGCGGCGCCGTAGAAAAAATGCACCCAAAGTGGTGCGCCGTAGAAAATATGGAGGGGCGCCGTGAGCTCTATCATTATCCGAAACCACAAATATTCGCGGGTACCTATTTGAGCGCTTGTCTATATAATATAGCGTCGTGTCACTCTTTTTCGACCGTGATTTTAAATTTACAACGACGGTAGGTACCTACCATCGACGCGCGCGTCGCGTGGCCGTCGCTCAGGCGTTGATACCCTACACCTCCCACGTCTTTACCCACCCGCGCTCGCTTGCTCGCGATGCGCAGCGAGTCGCGTGCCGCACCGCACGTGTCATCGTGTTTTGTTTTGATTTATCTTCGTCAAACATTCATGCAAAATGGACAAATTTCTGTTAAATAAACAAGTCAGAAATTCAAATGATAGTGATAAAGCTTCTACTAGTGGCGGCGGGGAAGCAAAGAAGCGGAAATATCGTAAATACGATGATAGCTATTTGGACTTTGGTTTACTTCAATAGAAGCAAACAATGAAGAAAAGCCGCAGTGCGTGCTTTGTTTGAAAATACTGTCATCTGAAAGTATGCTTCCAAGTAGGTTAAAGCGACATCTCGAGACAATTCATCCAACTATGGCTGTAAAATCGCGTGATTTTTTTCACCGGAAATTACAAAATTTAAATAAAACGAAAAATGTATTCACTCGGCAAGCTTCAGTACCTAACAACGCACTTTTAGCATCATACAAGGTGGCATACAGGGTGGCAAAATGCAAAAAACCTCATACTATTGCAGAAGAGCTTATTCTACCGGCCGCTCTCGACATGGTGAATATTATGGTGGGAGAATCGGCTGGAAAATTAATTTCCAAGGTACCCTTATCTAATAATACGATCAGTCGAAGAATCCATGACATAGCTGAGGATCTCAATCACCAATTAATAGAAAAAATGAAAAGCAAAGATTTTAGTTTGCAACTTGATGAGGCTACTGACAGTAATAATGATGCACATCTTATTTGCTATGTACGCTTTCTGACTGACAATATTATAGTCGAAGACCTTTTATTCTGCAAAAGTATTACCGAAAGTGCGAAGGCCCAAGACCTGTTTGAAATTGTTGACAAGTTTATTGCAGAAAATGGTTTGGATTGGAATCCATGTCTGGCAGGTATGGGGGATTACAAGCGCTTATTCGTAATAAAGCACCGAATGCTATGTGGACCCATTGCATTATCCATAGGGAAGCTCTTGCATCGATGAGCTCTGAACTGAATCAAGTACTGGAATGTATAATTGGTGCAGTAAACTACATATAAAAACTAGGCCTCTAAAGGCCAGACTTTAAAAAACTATGCATTGATATGGGGGCTGAACATACGGCACTGCTGTATTACTGCAATTCACGATGGCTTTCACGTGGAAATGTCTTATTTCGTGTATTTGAATTACACGAAGAAATTGGCATTTTTTTTACAGCAAGAACGTCATGAAAGCGCCAAATATTTAACCGAGCCAGATTTTTTGCTGAAATTAGCATATTTGTGCGATATATTTGAGAAACTAAATAATTTAAATCTGTCTCTGCAAGGCAACCACACGCAAATTCTAAAACCATCGGAGAGGATTGCGTCGTTTAGAAAGAAACTGCAGTTGTGGTTAAAAAAAATGAATGAAGACAGCGGTCAAGATTGATTCCCGCAATTATATAAATATGCGGCATCTAAAAAACTGGTTGTCTCACAAGACCTGATGGCCATTTTCACGGAACACCTAGCGAAGCTCACCGAATGGTTTTCGAAGTACTTTGCAGATGATGATGTTGAAAAATTTGCATGGATCCAAAATCCTTTCCGTGCTCAAGATCCACCAGAATTCACATCACAAGATGAAGAGAGTCTCATTGAACTCTCTTGCGACAACAGCCTTAGAACTAGATTCACTAATTTCGATTTGGTGGAGTTTTGGTTATCGATTCAAAATGAATATCCAAATTTAACTTCAAAAGCTTTGAGAGTTTTCATTCCGTTTGCAACATCATATTTATGTGAAGCTGGATTTTCAGCTGTAGCTGTGATAAAAAATTAATATCGCTCAAGAATCAATGTGGAGCAAGAAATGAGAGTAGCAGTGTCAAGTCTTACTCCCCGCTTTGAAGAACTGTGCGGCGATCACCAAGCTCACCCGTCAAATTGATTTGACTGAGTAAAATACCGTATTTTTTTTTTGTTTTTAAGAAGAAAAACTTGTTTTTTTGTTTTCTGTTTCAATTATTTTATAATAAATAAACTTTTACCCATTTTGTGGATGTTTTAATTTTTTCCTATCTCCCTCTAAGGAACCTAACCTAACAAGTTAGCTATGGCAGGGCGTCGTTACAAAATTCTAAACTTGTAACTGCGCCGCAGGTTGAAAAAGATAGGGAACCCCTGACCTAGCTCAAGAAGGTCTACACAGTAACATGAGCGTACTATGAGAAGTGAACTTTCACAAACTCAAAATTAAGGAATTGAAACAAAAAATTTCTTTCGGAGAAACATCGGACAAAGAACATCGCAGCGACCTGGAATGAAGTGGAGAGATGAACGGAAGAAGGAATATTCAGAGAGGATGAAGAGTTTTTGGAAGACAAAAAAGCAAAAGCCCTAAATATTATTAGTTTAAGTTCAATCGATTTTCTAATGGGAACTAATCGCTATAATGATAATAATTTAAAAAATTTGCATGGGCTTTTTTGTAGGTATAATTATTATATATAATTAACTTGTCACATGTAGAATAAAACGAGTAATATAGGAAAGATTATTATCCAAACACGAATCATAAACAATTGTCACATCAACAATCGAAAACTTTATTATTCTAATGTAGTACTGACTAAAAAGTAATCTAAAAATAATTTTAATGAGAATCAAGATATAGAATCTTTTATCAGATTATGAAAAGTATTATGACCTCGGATAATATTAATAACTTGGAAAGGTAATGGTTTCACGTATTTGTATACGAATTTGAACATTCATATCATTATATCCACAGTACCTACATATTATGTATTTTCATTGGGCTTAATGAACTTAAAGGGAAATACAAATGAAGACTGCAGATAAAACACCGTTTGTGATGAAGTGATCTCAGAATGCTTTTTTATTTTATGTGCCTATATATAATGAAATCAAGAGAATTAAAACTAGATTCGACTTGACATATATTATGATATAGATATATTTATATACATACTCTCAATGTAGGGGCTAGGCTTCAATGAACATCATTCTGGTTTTTTTAAAGTCAAATAGTTTTTACGTAGGCATAATCTCGAATTACTGAATATTCTATTTCCCATAAATAAATAAACATTTCTTTTCATTTCATTTCGAAGCATTTTAATGAATGTTAATTTCCTTTCAATAGCACTCAGTAGGGCATACTTTTAACTTTGTACACAGAGCGCTTGCATACTTTGTGCACAGAGATAATGGAAAATCCTAAAATATGTCATGTAAAGAAACAGTTATTTGAATTTCAGTTACGAAGTTTATTAAGAAAAAAAAATTAATTATGAAATCTCAATAGAATCAAACGTATCATAATACGTAATCTTTTTAAGAAAACTCGTCAAAAATATTCGTTTTTTATCTTACTTCCTCAATATTTTCAATATATAATTATATAATCATCACATCGAATGCAAAAAGCATCAATTGTTGATTAATTCTATTAATTAATAATTACTCAATCGAGTTAAGTATTATATTACTTCATCTAGGTTGTTTTTTTTTAGAGGTATAGAACTTTGAGTTGGCATTACTGTTGAAGATGGCGACCGATTTAACAGCTGAGAAGTGGTTTATTCTGATGGTTTGGCAATTCATCATGGTATATGAATAGACTCACGCCTGAACAACGCTTGCAAATTGTGCAATTTCATTTCGAAAATAATGGTTCTATGCGGAATACGTATCGTGCACTACATCTTGAATGGCTACGTCAACAAACAAAACTGCCGCATTTGGAGTGAAGATAATCCTCAAGTGTATGTCAAAACACCCTTACATCCAGAAAACCTGACTGTTTGGTGCGCTTTATGGGCTGGTGGAATCATTGGTCCGTACTTCTTCAAAAACGATGATGGCCAGAACGTTACAGTCAATGGTGATCGGTAGAGGGCCATGATTACTAACTTTTTCATTCCTGAATTGAACAACCATGATGTCCAGGAGCTGTGGTTTCAACTAGACGGCGCAACATGTCACACAGCTCGTGCCACAATTATTGAAAGACACGTTTGGTGACCGCCTAATTTCACGTTTTGGACCTGTGAATTGGCCTCCAAGATCTTGTGATTCAACACCGCTAGACTACTTTCTGTGGGGCTATGTAAAGTCATTGGTCTATGCGGATAAGCCACAAACGCTTGGAAGACAATGTTCGCCGTGTTATTGCCGATATACGGCCACAAATGTTGGAAAAAGTCATTTAAAATTGGACTACATCCGACCCAGCCGTGGCGGTCATATGCCAGAAATCATATCCAAAATGTAATGCCACAAGATTATCTTTCGAATAAAAAAAATTCTTGTCAATCGAATGATCCATCGTTGTTTTATTGCAATTTAAAGTTCTATACCTCTAAAACAAACACCCTTCACAATATTTCTTCAATATATGAAATAACAATATAGTTAGTAGAGACACATTGAATGAATGTGATGGAGATTGTTTTACTTATAAATATCCCTGTGAATACTTGATTTGAATATATACACAAATTCTAGTCGCTATTTTGATATCTTTTCTAATCACATTATATTCAACAAATATGTAACTATTTCTATCAAGAAAATAAAAATTCAATTTCGAAAAATTCCAGTAATAATATCATTTACCATTCGAACCAGGGCCGTCTTTAAACTATTTATGGTCCTAACTACCTACATTAGGATAATGGGATCCCTATTAACTCTACAGAACACTATTTTTTTTAGAATACGTTAGAACTTAGCAAACAAGATTATACATTTATTTTTATTCATTTACGGGCGGTTTATTTATTTTTTATTTATTTATAAATGAATAGGTAATATAATGTATAATCCTGAAAAGTCACTGTTTTAGCACTGAATCCAAGTTGACCTCAGAGGTATTCTTTAATTAAGGTGGGCAAAAATCACATATTCAAAATCTACGTTAATCAGCATATCATAGACTTCTCGAAAAGCTGAACCACTATGGGATAAAAAACAAACAACTAGCATTAATTGAAAGCTATTTGAAAAATCGGATACAATTTGTAAAAATTGAATTGAATGGAGTCCATCTGCCCGATAAGTTGAGTACCATAATACCAGGAGTACCACAAGGTAGTATTCTGGGACCGCTTCTATTTGTTCTATACATCAATGATCTCCCAAATGCATTGCCACAATGTTCACACACTACTATGTATGCCGGCGATACAAATATAGTGACATCACCTACTGAATTAGCTGATGTCATACAAAACAATGACCTGGCTTTCACAGCTATTAAAAATTGGTGTAATGTGAATGGACTTCTTTTGAACGTCAGCAAGACAGATTGTGTTCTGTTTCAAACTGATAAATCTAACCTTCTCGTGCCTAAGTCAATTACTCTCGAAGGAAATGACCTACAGATGGCTGTGAGCACAAAGTTCTTACGTATTCATTTGGATTTCAACCTGAAATATAAAGAACTGTGAATGTCTTGGCAGGAAGACTTTGTTCTGTGATATATTCATTGAATGTTATGAAACATCACGTAGAAGTGGATACTTTAATGATAATTTATACGTCAAGTTTTCAAACCCTTCTCACTTATGGTGTTATCTTCTGGGGAAGCAGTGTTCACAGTAACCGTATTTTTGTCATGCAGAAATTTGATCTGAGGACTATACCTATACAGGATGAAACTGTGGAACTCATGTAGATGTTTATTCCGGAGAAATAAAATTCTGACGCTGAATGGTATATACATTTTTGAATCCCTGCTATTTCTACATAAGAATGAAATTTATTTTAATCAACACAAAAGTAGAAATATAACAAGACCAATAGAACCATTTTTATATCCGCGGCATAATTCAACACTAGTTCAGAATGGGATGAAGTCTATGTCAATGAAATTCTTCAAAGTATTACCTAAGAGATACCAATCTATAACGGACTTTCACCAATTTAAGAGGATGATTTATGGATTGATCATGCAATGTGAACCCTATGATGTAGCAGAATTCTACCAATACTGTACAACTAAATCCTAATATTTTCATAATTTGCTCTTGAACCAGTTTTTTGACGTTGTTTCTATGTTTTCTTTCTTTGGGTGCTATATAATGCATTTTTGTAAGAACTATGAAATAAAATTACTTTATTATTATTATTATCACATTCTATAGTCATCGCTGACTAATCTCTCTTGAAGCATTATAGTAGTTTTTATTCATTTTTTTATATTTTCAATGCAATTTCTAAGTATGTCTCCAATTTTGTTTTGCTTTGAAAAATTATATATCCTGTATACTGTTAGGTACTTTATTTTTATTCAGAACAGTTTCTGTGTTTTCTGTTAAAAATGTTTACATTCTATTTGACTCTTTCTTTTTCTGACAGATTACATAAAGGTACCATGAAGAAGCAAATAGTAGTCAATCATTATCATCTGCTTTTTTCAAAATAAATTTGTTATAATTTGGTGATCTGACAGGAACTAGGGGGCCCCTATCGATCACTGAGCTCTGGACACGTACCCAGGGAAAGAAGGGCAGTATTCGATGTGTGTTTTTGTAATTAGAGTCATGAAAAACACCTGAAGGTAAAGCCATACCAAGCGGAGTGTTAATAATGAAAGGTACTAGGGCAACCAGGACATCACATATTCTAAACGGGAGAGAAGGTGACGCAGAAGGTGAATATTCAATAATTATGAATATAAATATGAACCAACTGATTGTTCAATTTTTATGAAGTAGAATAAATTAACCTAACTTGTGTAGAAATATTGTTTTCGTAACATTTAATATAACTACAGTAATTTCTACGCCTAATTTATTTCTCTCGAGTACTGTGAATCATGTTTCATTTTCAAATATTATCACGGTATATTTATTTTCACGCATATGTATGAATCACTAAACTGAATGAGCCAGGTATATGCCAGAGGCTTCAAATAGAACTTTATTTTGAAACTGAAATAATTGAAAAGATTGAAAAAACAAGTCAATAAAATTTCACACAAAAATAAGTAGCACGTATTGAAAATACGTTACCTCATGTTTTAGGTGATTTTGTATTACGGTTTTCTAGTGTTGAAGCAGTTAACTAGCAAGAAAGAGAAAGTCACACATTGAAAGTTATCATTCAAATATTTTCAATCTGATGATAATAATTGGATACACTAAGAAATCTGATTTGTAGATAGGTCAATAACATTAAAATTGAGATTGGTAATTCTTTCTGATATTCATTATTTATTATGCGGAGTACAATTTAGCACTCAATCAAAAACTGAAATTAATTGATGTAGATCATAAGTATCTATAAGTATTTTTATTACAAAAGAGTAGGCGTGGATAAAATTATTCCCAGAGGGCGTTGTAGCCCATAACTCTATTCAGTAAATACCCCCGCTCTCTGTATCAGGCGCCCGGTCAAAATGGAATAAGTAGTTTCCTCATTTCCTCAACCTCTTCCTCATCCATTGAAAATTAGTTGATGAAATATGACAAGTTTGGGAAGATCAACCTGTCGATATCTGTACAGTGGTAGAGACACCCCGAAAAAATTTAAATAAAAAAATTAAATTAGGTATTGGGGTAGTTACTAACATCTTTCTTTTTTG
The DNA here is from genome assembly GCA_030704895.1 of Henosepilachna vigintioctopunctata. NCBI lineage: Eukaryota > Metazoa > Arthropoda > Insecta > Coleoptera > Coccinellidae > Henosepilachna > Henosepilachna vigintioctopunctata. The sequence continues at coordinate 4,636,987 of JARQZJ010000065.1, forward strand.
GGTTTTTTGAATTTTTTTCTGTTCGAATTCTGATGACAGCATTATATTTTTACATAATTCGAACAGTAAAAAAATTCAAAAATCCAAAAAAACTATATGATCCAATGAAAAAATTACAGAAAAATGTTACTAGCCATAAGAAAAAAAAATATTCCATTACGTTTGACATAAACAAAAACGTCTCATTTCATATTGACATAAAACTCATTATATTATTAATCAGAGCATTGTACATTGTGTATTATTTAGGAGCTTTAGGGGTTCGAATCCGAACACCTCAGATCGCCCGTAATTTATTTTTCCTTTCATTTTTGTTATAATCTCGTCCTTATTCAACGGGTTTCATCCTACTATTATTTTTTTTCACTTTTTACCATTTTCAAAATTATCGACCATGGTCTAATAATATTCTTTCAATAACAGGAAACTCACAGTTTTATTGCTGGTAAAGCTAATCCTTAAATTGGTCTTCTTGAGTTCCGATACAATCCTTGGTCTAAACTAGAGTTAGAATTGTATTAGATGTCGTTGACCAGTGTTTGAACACTTTTTCCGTCTTTTAAGAAATTTCTGAGGATTTGGACAACCCCTTCGATGTCTACAGTTGCGCCTTTAAGAACTTTCTCCATCGTAAAACGTTTGAAGACCTAACCCCGAAATAAAATTGAAGAGAATCTATCTGGTCTCGCACTGATGTCTATTCAGTAGGATGTGTTAGTAGAGGGTAGTTTTTTAGAAATTACAAATTATATCAAACAACTTTATATGCCTTTTATTCCAGATGAAGAATAATTGGTACCAAACGACAAAGATTCCGAATATACCTCTCAAAACAACCCGCCTCCCTTTGGAAAGCTATTACATCCCTGGTGTAGTCCATGCCTATGAGAGGGATGCACCGGCAAGTCGATATAATTTTTCGTTAAGTAATCATTTTGAGACTAATTTAAACAAAACTTATAATTGTTAACGTTAAACGTCACTCATGGAGCGCCTTGTATTGCTACTTACAAAAATTAGACCCCAAATATGAGAAATGAAATACGCAACGGTGCGTTTACTGTACAGAAACCTCCTTATTCGCGCTTTTACTATTCGCGAATTGAAAAAATGCCACAGAATTCCTATATTCACGGCAATAGATTTCTTTATTGGCGGATATAATGGCTATTTATTATAACTGGTTCGGGAACTTTTTTGTTTGGGAAGTTGAAACTTATTTAAAAGAAAAGAATTTAGACTTTGAAGCAGATCTAGTTTCGGATAACGCACCAGGTCAACTTCGCGCACTTGAACTTATGCATCCAAATATAAAAGTGACATTTTTTCCTATCAACATGACGGCTTGCTTCAACCTATGGAGCAAGGGATAATCCAGGCTCTATTACATTAGATCAACCTTTAAAATCATATTGGATAATATGAAATGCTGGAAGGATTTTGACATAGCAAAATGCATCGGTTCAATCAAGAACATTTGACATTTTTCAATTAACATTTCGGTATTTTAAACTAACACCATCTAAATATTTCAACTGGCAATTCATTTAGTAAATTCTGAAGATTTGTTTTCTGTTATTCCGCTAATGACAATTACAGTAAAGTGTAGATTTGGCGTAGCAACCTTTAGAATTTTCAAAAAATTTACCCATAATAGTAATGCATGTTGTTTTGTAAGAATAACGAAAATATGTAAATGTCACTTCACGACTCCTTCAAAATTGAGAATAGCTTTAAATTTTCAATAAAAAACACTTACAGATAGAAATAAGTATAGGTACGCCAATTGCATCAGGAGTAAACAAGAAATAAATTTTAGAGTTTTCAATATAGAATATAAGTATAAAAATCTATTGAAAATATAATTAAGTGAAACTTGGATGAAAATGATATTTTCAAAAACTATTGATATATTCAATGATTCATGATTGATGATGAGTTATTCACAGACTTACCAAACGTCACAACGAAATGAAATCAATAAAAATAATGATTTCAATTAATGGAAAAAACAAAAAACTTATTACTTAACTACTTCAACCTAACCGATGAAAGGTACTGCATAACGAGAACCACACAATTGTACAAACTGCTTACCGTAATAAACTAGCAGATGGATCTTCCTCAAGCGAACTTTCAGATTCTGAATGCATTCGAGAAAAGCAACAGGTCGTGAAAATAATCAATAGAAAGGCGGGCAACCAAACGAAAAACGTTAATTATCTGGAGCAACAGATGGAGTTCGAAAAGTAGGAGTTGAAATTTACGCCTTCATTGGCTTTTGAAGCGCATTTTGATAAGACACTGTCAACAATGAAAAACTTGGCGTATTACACGAATAAAACGAGTCATTGTTACTGATTAAATATTTTGTTAGATTTGTTATTGTGTTTATAGGTTATGTTCGTGTAATGGAAATGCATTTGACATTGACAAGAACGTTGACATCAGCTGTTGAGGCTAAGCCGCGAATTACAGAATTTTAGACTCCAGATTACCACTCTGATTTATAGTCCAGTAAAAAGAGGTTTTAAATTACCATGAAAAGCAATCATGCATTTTTGATATGAATTCATTTTAGCATACGTTTAATGAATATGTATCCAAAAAATGTTGAAATTTATTTGGATCGTAGAAAAAAATGAAAACGTACTCAAAAAATAACGTTTTCGAAAAACCCAAAAACATTAAAATATATGAAAATTCACAGCAAAAGTGCAGGGAATAAAATTTTGTAGGCTATAAAAGTATATAGAATCACTCAATCTTGACTTTAGAGTTTAGACACTCACTCCTGAGTATCTAAACGGAAATAGATCGTTTATTTTCAATAAACGTTCTGCTTCCGTACGTATAGTAGAGTATGTAAAAAAAATCGTGAATCAATACAGTCGAAAAATGTCGGTTTCCTATATTTTGTTGTTTTATTCGCATTTAGAAAGATTAATGAATACCTTCTCAGCGAATTTTTTTAAAATCACTTTATTTGGAAATAAACATTTATATGAATTCTAAAAGTTGTTTATTTTTAATTACAACTCAGGAAAATAAAAAACATATATATGTCTTGAACATAAAGGATGTATGCATGAAAAAACCTTTTTTTTCTGAATTATAGCTGCAATTTTTTTCAAATGTAACTGCATAATTTTCAAATAAACAAGAAAACTATATTCAAAATCCATAATTTTAGGAACTATGAATTGTAAAATGCAAGATCTCATGTTTTCAATTTATTTTATATATTTTGCAATATTCTGGGCGGTGGATCTGAAAGTTTTAATTTTTTATTGCGAATAAAATATCTCGGAATCTATTGGAAATAGATCAAAAGTGATTTAACATAATTCCATAGGAATTTTCAATTCCTTCATTTTTCACTCCACCCGGGTGGAAAATCAAATTATATTGAACAAAAAACCAATCTTTTTGTTTTTGAGATATATTAGACAACATGATTTTTAAGAAAAAACTCAATTTTTTCTGTCTCCCGAAGTGAAATTCAATATTTTTCAACTTCATATCCATTACACGTATGCTGAAATGAACTTATATCGAAAAATTTAAGCTTGGTTTGCGAATAGTAATTTTATAACTAATTCAACTGGGCATAGTAATAGGAATAGTAATTTCCTATTACTAGGAAATAGTCATATTGTTAATACCAGTTTTGAGTCTAATATAATAATAATTATTATTATATTAGAATATTATTATTATTATAAGCAAACGCAAAAAAAATTGTTGTGGTCTATTGAATCACTCTTTTCCTTTTTGAAAAACTTCCTTGTGTGGCAAAAACAGGGATAAATGATCAAACTTCATTAATTTTCTATTTTCTTTGAATTAACCAAGAACATGGAGAGCCTATATATATCTTATAATTTTTCAAATGTTATCGTGTTCGTTTTCCATAAATAATGGGAAACCTAATTGCTTACATCAAACTGAATAATTTCTTGCTTCTGTAAGTGTTAATCAATATGAAAGAAGAATTTTGTGAAATCATTGCGTTTGAATTTCGAAAATTTAAATTATGTACAATATAATAAACAATTATATTATAAACAATTTCTACCTTCTTTTGATTTGTGCATACTTTGTGCATATAATACAATTGGGAATAATGAAGATGTAGATAAATAGAAATGATGAGAAAATAAATTAATTCAATAAATATATAACTCAATTTGGTATATCTTCACTAAAAACCAAAAATCAAAACGTAAAAAAGAAGTGAATAGTTTAGAAAAGGTGGAATTTTTTTTTGATTTCAGACATAGAGATCTAGCTGGTGCTGCATTATACGGAATCGATAATCACATGCATGAACTAAAATTTCTTATTTTGGTTAGAGTAAAATTTAGAACCTTCCACATAGTAATCACTTAATTTTTCAACTACAGTAGAGTTTTTTTATTATCCATATTTTTTTGGGTTTTTAAGTGAACTATTCAGTACCTACATTTTCTCAACATATAACCATTATTTTTAACATCGATGTCTTACATGGGATTCGAAGTCAGATCTTCATAGTGGAGGGTCTTCACCACTCCCACCACTAGACTGTGGAGACAACGACTGTAATTGATACAACTTCAAACAGAATTCTTATCAGCATACATGTACTTATTGAAACTTTAAGATGAATAAATAATTTCGTAAAAAGAATATTCTAGAGAAAAATTAGTTTTTTTTAACAGTTTTAATAATTTTGACAGTAGGTATGTCAAATCTATGAAATCTGCTGAAATAAGAAATTGCTGACATGCAACACCTACAATTGAAATATATTAAACGAACATTGTAGAATTTAATAAATGACACGGAGGTTTCACTTATCTCTTTGTGAAACATTATGTTAAAAACAATTAAAATTAACACACTTGACTTAAGTTTCACTGAATATATGAAAAAATCTACATATGTTTCGGGTGTTTAACCCATTATCAAGAGTATACAATATTACTCAAATTGTAATATGCAAACTATTATATTGTATACTTTTGATAATGGATTTACCAAACGAAACATATGTAGAGTTTTTAATGTGAAACTAAAGTCAAGTGTGTTGATTTTAATTGATTGTAGAATTTGCATTATAAACTGAAATCGAATAGAAGTGTTCATTGAAAAATATTTGGCGCGATCTGATTGAGTTTCAGATCTAACCTGGGTAAATTGAAGAAAAATCAAGAACGAGAATATATTTAGTAAAAAGCTATATCCATGCTTAATACCAATATTATGCAAATGGAGAGCGTTATATTGATTAGTCACTGAAGTAGCGTAATGTTTAGACAATGATATCATGATTAGTAGAGATTGTTTGATTAACAAAAGCACACTCTGTCCCTAAATCAACGCGCCCTTATTTTAATTCGGTTTCATACAATTTCCAATCAGTTGCACATCATTTTAGAAATTGATAACGAAAACATGACATTTTAGTTCATTGCAAATAGATTTCTTCTTATTTAATATTCATTGAACAATTTCTGATTATTCTGGTCCAATATCTGTAAAAACAATCTCCTTAAAAATAACATTACTCCATAATAATAACATTCTTTAGAAATATTATTTTAAAGGATGTTATTTGTCGATAAGAAAATAGGTCAAAGGCTTCTGATATAGGTACTCAAAAAAAAAGGTGAAATTTGTGAGAATAAAACAAATCCTTTTTCTTCTAATATTCATTGAATATATAAAACAATTTTACAAAAATAAATATACACATCTAATTTGAATAAAACTAAGTAGTTATCTGATTCTCACTATAATTAATTTAAAACATAACAAAATTGTTTCGCCAACACAGTGGCTTCAGCAGATGTTGATAACTGATTAATTAATAATATACAGATTTGATTTAAGTTATTTTAAAAGGTATATTTATGTGCTAGTTGTCCTCATTCAGGCTGCAAACGTGGAAAAAAACATAATCTTATCTGATTCAATAATGCATTGGGAACCTTTGCATTTCCAGTATCATCCTATTTGATTCAAAATTATCTCTTATGATAGATTCTCCAAATCACTACACCAATATACAAAATGAGAATAATAATTGAAATTGGAATAAATTACTTGTAGAATGTAGTCAATTTTGGTATTATGATTTCCTTTTAGTTAAATATTCATGTCTCATGTATACAATATGCGATAACTGATTTATAGTTGTAGGGTGTTGTGGTACGTAGAGTATCACGTAGTATATGCTTTTATTTTCCCCACTGGAGACAGTAGAGTCGGCAATGGGATAGTTAATAATTAATAAATTGAAGTGGTGTTTCAAATTTCCTTCTTGGTCTGATTGTATGCTGAGAATCTTTTAAACTTCTCTTAATGAAATTTACAAATTTGCAGCTTTGCATGAGCATTTAATTGATATTATTTTTTTTTTCATTAATAATGGAAACTGTATTACAACTATTAAAGGATTAATAGTTGTAATACAGTTTCATTTTCCAGTCTCCCGTTCAAGTTTACTGATCACTACTATCTCATTCATTTTATCCTCAATTTTATAAGCACGCATAGTACAAGAATATTTCTCCAATTTTAAGTAAATCAGACATTCTGAATTTTTGAAAACATGCAAAGTTTGTTTCACCTAAATATAACAAGAGTTGTGGAGCCTTCTTTCAAATGCATTTTAATGTTAGTGTTAATTTTTTAATTTTTTGTGTTAATCTGGTTGCAGAATTGGCCAGTTGTTTCTTCTGATAAAATTTTGTTGTACAGCTCTTTGAATATGAAAGCAATTTAAAATAACATTTTATTTTAGAAAACATTATTATTACTTTTAATCTTGCAATCTCGTTTTGAATTTCTTTTCAAAACTAAGAATAAATCACCAGGAACAATCTTAGGTATATTAAGACATAGTTAGTCATTCATAAGTAGTTAGTTATCTCTTGAATTTTTCCCTAGCTTTTTGTGGGGATTTCCTCCATATTACATTAAATAAGTTTACTAGTTCTGTGTTAAAGATATCTCTTGATTAAATTCAATATTTTTCCATATTGAATCTAGATATTATCATCTATGAACAATCCCTTTTTTATAATGATTTTCATTGTAATAAGAATATATAAATTAAGTGCTCCAGATATAATATATTTGTTACATAATTGCCCATGAAGATGAAAACCTGGGATTCTTAAAAATAATTTCTTGTATATTGCAGATCTTATTGAAATAAATTACTATAAAAAGTTGTCAAATATTGTCTCTTGAAGAACTCTTGTCCCACCATAGGTACTATAGTTTTTCTCCAGTAAAGTTGAAGTGAATGTATTGTAGTTTAATTGGAATATCACACCCACCAAAAGGTATACCAACAAAAATGTCAGTCTAATCAAGAATTTTGTTAAACTCAAATATCTCCAGGTATATTCTGAAACTGTAGATCACTGTTTATTTCAATCATCTATTTGATTGTCTACTTACTTTACTGTTATTAGGAACCATGATTCACTACAGCACTAATATAAGTAACTAGATTTATATCATGAAGATATTTTTTGCTTCATTATGATGACTTTTCGCTTCTATTTTTCCATCCTCTTCTCATAGTTTTGTTTGTACACAATCTCATAACTATTCCGTGCTGTACATTGACATAATAATCATTGCCGATCTAAAAATATAAGATAAAATAATCTTTATAAATTTATTTATGTTGTTCATAAGAAGCGGTTCTATGATATTGGAAACATAACGATAACGCTTTTTTATAGCTTAATTATTATTCTCACGACCTATTCTGAAAACTGAACCATGTTGTCATTTTACTGAAAAAATTACAAAATGGGGTAAAAAAAAGGTGCGCAACTAACCATAGAAATTACAATGAATGTATTGATGAATAATAGTATCGGTAATTGTTTCCAATATCTCTAAATAATAATAAAATTTTTAAAAATAAATATTTCTACGAACGTTTTGATAAAACGTTCGTAGAAATATTTGTGCGATTACTTTACTTATTAGGGCTATTAGCTCACCTAGGTGGGTATTCTCGGGACCAACTTCCAATGAAAAATCTCTTCACTAACCATAAATACAATATTTTACATAAATACAATTTCTTCATCTTAAATCTTCACTAAGATTCTCAAAATACATTTATACTTCTGGACCATATATGGTATAGCCTAGGCTGTAGCTACAGCTGAGACTCAATTTAATATAGCTTATCAGAAAGACAGAATTAAAGAAAAGAATATATTTTCCACTGGAAGTACTGCACTTCTCAAGAAAAAATGAATTGAAAAGTGGATTCACAACGTATCCCGCCACGATGTCTCAAGAGAAAAATTTTTCACAGCTGTATTTTCGTTTGATGTTTACATTTTCATAATGACATGAGACGATGTTGTTTGACCATAATTAGGTTAGGTTAGTCAAAATGTGAAATGAAGAGATAATTGATAATCAACCTGATTGAAATGAATACCTTAGGTTTAAGTATAATTATGAAGATGGGATGCATTTGTTCGAAAGAATCAATTAATATTAATGGCATTAAGTACTTAGTTAAAGAACATCTTGGTGAAGGGTAAGTCCACAATGTTCACATATGTTATTTCTCAGAGTTCCTTAATTTGAATTGTATGCAATACAATTTTGCACATACATTTTTCCTTGATTTTTGCTGTCTCTATTGAAGTATTAATCAATGTAGAAATAAGTTATTTACTTATATACGAAAATTCTTGTTATTTGTTAAACAATTTGGCACAATTTAAATTTCCAGTGGATTTTCGACAGTGGATTTAGTGGAGAATACCTCGACGAGGAAATTATATGCACTGAAAAGAATTAAATGTCACAGCATAGATGATCAAAAAATTGCAATGCAAGAAATAAATTATTATAAAAAACTAAAGCATCCAAATATAATTGGATTAATTGATTCTTCGTTCAAAGGTATATACAGCATAATCAAAATATTATGGATATAATATATTGGATATTCTTTCATATAATTTGAATTTTTTAGGTTCTGCAGATATTGTAGTGAATGCAACATCTGAAGCATTTCTAGTACTTCCTTATTATTCTTTAGGAACTCTCCACGATTATTTGATTGTAAAATCTTTCGCAAAGAACTATTTGGAAACCAAAGAAATACTGAGGCTGTTCAGTGAAATATGTCAAGGTGTTAAATACCTTCATAATTTCAATCCTGAACCCTTGGCTCACAGAGACTTGAAGACTTCAAATGTCTGTTTGTCACAGGGAATGGTACCTGTTCTTATGGATTTAGGTAACTATGAATCATTAAGCAATCAGTTTTTTGATATATTCGTTTTCATTTTTATTTCCTTGATTTCAAGCTGTATAGCTTCTCCAATGCATCAAAGAAGAATTTTTCTTTATCCCAGATATGAGACACTAAAAAGCTCTGCAAAATTTTGAAACTATTTTCTCTGTAGCAATGGTTTTTGTTATGTTCTAGAAATTTTTTGACAGTTCAAGCTAGAGAAAGTAGCACTGATCCCTATAGTTCCTTGGTAGAGATGTTTGTGTTGTTTTAGTGATCACATCTCAGATGTCTGCCATGTATGCTTTAGAATCTATCTAGAAAAACACAAAATTATTGGCATTATTATAAATATTGATTTTTATTATAAATATTGATTAATGTGAGATTAGTCTCTGCACTCATATTTTTTAAACTTGCACCAGAAAAAATGATATGCTACTTTTTTATTCGTTGTAGATTTAGATGTTTTTTCACTTCAAAAACAAAAATAAAAAGCCATTTTTGAAAAGGCAGAAAAGCTGTGTAATGATTCTCAATTTGTAAAAATATTATACTATAGGTACATGTGTGATATGTGCAAATTTTCAATTTAAATTATGTATATATATACTACAACTGTACTATATATTATAGTTGTACTACTAAATAATAATAGTATAACTTATAGTTATACTACTATATAATATATGTAGTTCAAAGTTACTACCATATAATATATGCAGTTCAAAGATAGTTGGTGCAAAATATACAATGTTTTTGATTTATTTTACTTTTCTGAATAATATTCAGGTGAATATTCATATACATAATTTTCATGTCTATCTGTTAGTTTCAAATAAATCCGATTTCACCACACTTTCAGCTATCATTCACCCCAGCAATTGCTTTTTAATGAGGGGTTAATGAAATATTCTCTTTATGAATATTTGTTCAATAAACATTGAAAATTTTCCAGGTTCATGTGCTCCAGCAAAAGTTCAAGTTTGCGGAGCACAAGACGCCCAAAAACTTCAAGATTTGGCCGCAGAAAGATGTTCTATGACCTATAGAGCTCCAGAACTTTTCCACGTTGAAAGTTACTGTGTTATAGATCAACGAACTGATATATGGGTATGTTGATTGGCGATTTTATCCTATTCATATTACCATTATTTCTCATTTTAGAGTTTAGGATGTATTATGTATGCTTTGTGTTATTTTAAATCTCCATTCGATGTTGTTCATGAAAGAGGAGATTCCGTGAATTTAGCTGTAATATCTGGGATTTTGCCGTTTCCGGAGGAGACACCATTTAGTGAGGTAAATATGGTTGTTTATTAGTATTAGTATTTTTTTAGGTCTAATTTTTATGTTGTTTCACGTATTTAAGATTTAATTTCAAGTGCAATAACTTACTCGAGGTATAAACCTCAGTAGCTTAGAGGTCAGAAGCAGTGAGGCGTAAACCTGAAGGCCTGGGTTCGAAAACTTTTGAAAATGCAATTTCAATTCTCAAGTTCACTGTAAAAATTGTAATATATCATTCATGTGCGCTGTTGGTTGGTTAACACGATAAATCATATATATATATATATATATATAAATATATATATAATATTAATTATATATATAATATTTATGTAGATGTAGATGTATTGTATATAATTAAATTATATATATATATAATTTAATTATATATATATATATATATATATATATATATATATATATATATATATATATATATATATATATATATATATATATATATATATATATATATATATATATATATATATATATATATATATATATATAATTAAGTGCGAGACATATGTTTCATTCTGCAAGGAACTCGTCAGTCGCACCACGTCCATCGAAGTGAGGCAACGATTTCAATCTCGAAGCATCTTCTTGTGACTCCAAGTGAACTATCGTAGAGTAATGAATACTCCACAATTCCATCTATGGGAATCAGTAGAAAACATCTCTCAGATTACAGACACACCAAGCATCGAACTTTCACATATCTCGTAGGTGTCAATTGAAATGTCTATTTGACAAATATCATCATATGATGTTTTCAAATGTCACTAGGTTGCGTTAGTAGTACGCTTGCGGTTCTTCCCGTATTACAGGGACCTATTCGGCGATAGTTTTAAGGAAATGAATTTTCTATGCTTATGGCACTCAATGAAATATTTAAGAAAATGAACACTAGAACATTCATTCGAAAAATTAAATATATAAAAAAATACGGGAAGAACTGCGAGCGTACTACTAACGCAACCTATTGACATTTGAAAACATCATAGGATGATATTTGTGAAATAGACATTGCAATTTATTAGAAACCTACGAGTATAAAAGATATGTGAAAGTTCGGTGCTTGGTGTGTCTGTAATCTGAGAGATGTTTTCTACTGATTCCCATAGATGTAATTTTGGAGTATTCATTACTCTACGGTAGTTCGCACGGAGTCACAAGAAGATGCTTGGAGATTGAAATCGTTGCCTGACTTCGATGGACGTGGTGCTACTGACGAGTTCCGTACAGAACGAAACATATCATTTATCTCTTAAAGGATAATGGAGACATCACATCGTACACGTTCACATATCTAACTCTACTATAAAATTCTTTTGATTAATTTGAATTTTTCGAATGAATGTTCTAGTGTTCATTTTCTTAAATATTTCATTCAGTGCCATAAGCACAAAAAAGTAATTTCCTTTATATATATATATATATATATATATATATATATATATATATATATATATATATATATATATATATAAAAGGTCTATTTTATTCAATAAAAACACTCCGGGCTTCTGAGAACATTGCATTCAATTCAATTTGTCTATATAAACATATGCGATGTTGAAAGTCATTATGAAAGAAAATGAACGAAAATGTGTGTAATGAAACAATATTTAGAATTTTTCATAACTTAATGCAAATACGCATAACGACGTTTCCGTGTACTAGTTCTTTATCAAATGCTGAATTAATACTAGATGTAATTTTACAAACTCAATACTTATAAATATTTTACAGAACATACCTGGTATGTTCTATGACTAACTTGGAATGATGACCATAGAATACAACTGATATTTAACAAAAAAAAGAAGAATAGTATACCTGGCAATGAACACAGAAAATCAATTTCTGTGTTTTCACAAATTCAATTGCAGTTAGGTATACCAACTAAATGTAGGAAAAAATGCATATAATACAACTAACATTTCTAAGAACAAATAAAGGAAAGTTAAAATTTTCGAACATGAAAAACATAAAATTGAAAGTAAATTAACTAAAACCTAGGTAATCAATCTGATCTGCTACCTGGAATATACTTATTGTAGAGGGCTAGTGTTAACCTCTAACTGACTATTGAGTAGAGTCCGGAATTTTTGAATTTATTAATATGTAACGATTATAGAAGATTGAGCTTGGAACCTTTGTTCTCTCTTTTTAATATTTCAAACTCTGAACTAAATATATGACTTTCCTCTAATAAATGGTTAGCATAATCGGAATCTGTTTTCTGTTTTTCAAAACTACGTTTATGTTCCGATAATCTAATTTGGAAATTTCTGAAAGTTCTTTCTATATACATTTTTTCACAACTACCACATTTAATTTTGTATACCCCACAATTTGATTTTTATTAATTTTTGATTTATTATTTTTGATTATGTTACCAATATTAGTCGCAAAGAAATATTAATCTTATAGCTTGCTAAAATGCATCAATTTGAAAATGTGTGTATGAATAACATTTGAAAATGTTTGAAAATGAAAATGCAAATTGTGGACAATTTGTATTTAATATAATCTTCATTTTTCACCATTAATATTTGACTTAATAATAACATTGTATTGAATAGTTTTTAATTAATATAATTTTTTTTAGAGTATACACGATTTTATGAAGTTCATGTTACAAGTGAATCCATCTGAAAGACCTTTCATTGATACTGTCATAGAAAAACTGCAAACGCTGCGAAATGAAGCCGAGTCGGTTATATGAAGCAAATATATGTACCTATATCAGTGACACTATAATTTTTTTTTATCTAAAAGATTATTTTTGAATGTGTAATTTGATAAGCTTCATTCATTATTTATACATGTTTCTATTTTACGAGATAACACTTATATTTGTTATAACAATTTATTATGTACATACAAATAAAATGTTTATGAATATATGTTTTAATGTATTATGAATTGAATTATTCAGTTTCCAAAGAATTGCATTGAATCTAAAAGATAACGTTGCATTTTCTGAAACCAAACCGTTTTCCAAAATAAATATTATATGTACATGCATTCTTATAAGAAACAAAATTTAAAATGTTTGAAAATTTTCATAGAGTTGATTATTTGGGCATGTACGATATGATGCCTCTATCATCCTTGGGATACATTTTTAAAAAATAATAAAATGGCTGTTAAGCTTGATGACAGCACAAAACAGACTGTTTCGTCCTACATGGAACTCGTTAGTTGTGCCACGTCTATCGTCAACCGAGGTAACGATTTTAATCCCCTTTCTATGACTGCGAGGTGAAAATTGCTAAGTAATGAATACTTAACATCTTCATCAATAGGAATTACTAAGAAGAAGTCTTAAATTAATAATCATAAAACATCTGACACTCTATCTAAGGAGAGGTTTCCAAAGTGCGGTGCGCGATATCGATACGATATAATTACAGTAGGGCCTCAGTAATCCGGACTCCCGCTGATTCGGGGATCGCTGTAATTCGGCCGGCAATGGGATTCGCGGGAGAGGCCGGAAAGTATAGGTGGGGGCTGCCATGAAACACAATGCACTGTCAGTCTTTTGTTCATCGCCATTCTTTTTGTCTGTTAATTTGCCTGCTCAGGCACTGTTATTGTTGGATAATTGTCCTGGGCATCCATCAGCAGATGAAGTTGTCTCTAGACGGCCACATTTTTGCAAAGTTCGTGCCACCTAACACCACGGCGTGTAGACCACCAACGGATCAGAACGTTATATAAAATGTGAAGTTAAATTACCGCAAATCACTTTTGGTTAACTCTCTGGCATTATGTTCTGAAAACCTCATGGACTGATTAAAATAGATAACTTTAAAGGATACAGTTTTTCTTTTGGCTAATTGCTGGGCCAAGGTTAAGTCATCGCTAATTAACAAATCATGGAAGAATTTGCACCCTGAATTTCGCACTGATAATGACGAACCAGAAGATGTTATTCCTTTAGCCCAGCTTTTTAACATGTTGAGGGAACCCAATGATCCTCAAATACGTGAGGCAGAAGCTCAAGAATGAACTGCTGGTGGTGCCGAAAGCGAGTTACAAAAATATGAATTTTTATCTGATGAGGAGATTGTGCGATCGGCTATGTGTGAGGACGATGAGCAAGATGAGGACAATAGCGTTGAGGTTCTCGCCTTCACAAAAGTTGGTAATGCAGTATGAACATTAAACACTGCTTCAAAATGGGTTGAAGATAACGAATTTGATAGCTACGGAATTATGTTCCTTATGACTTAGAGACCGGGCTTTCGAAATGAAGTGCGAAAATTATAATCAGAAAAGTATTACAGACTATTTCAAGAAGAATTAACTAATGTTTTATTTTAATTTACAGATTTTCTTACATGGGTGTGATTTTGAACATGTACATTTTGTCTTTATGCTATAATTCAAAAATTTATTGAAGAAACTAAGGTTAAACATGTGTTTTATTAACATTAAATATGGCATAATATAATCCGGACGCCTCGATAATCCGAGAAGGGTCTTGTTTTTGCCTGTCCGGACTAACGAGGCCCTACTGTATCATATTTACATTAAAAAAGAGATAGTGAAGCCTCCAGGTAACGGTATATCTGTATTTTTAAAGTGATGATTCATAGCATACCTACTAAGTGCGGAACCATCGCCTGGCAAGTATCAGCCCTGCACGTTATCAACCCCTATATTTTTGAAGGTATTAAAAAAGGCTGAAAAAAAACTTGTTGCTCTAAGCCTGAAATTTGTATACGATTTTGTTCAGTCATTGCGAAGTTAAAAAAAACTGAAAGGCGTTTTCGTTGAGCACGAGTACCTGACAGGTGAACTGAAACTTGTGTAGTATATAAAAAAAATTAATTTTGTAAAGTTGAAATTTATATACGAGGGTTGTCTTTTATATATCGGGATAAAAGATCAAAACGAATATTAATCATCGAAAATCACTTTATTGTTTTTCAAAATATTCCCCATGAACATCTATACACTTTTGTATGCGTTTGAACCAATAGAGAAATACTCTAAGACTGTTTCCACAAAAATATCTCAAATTATTCGTTATAGCTGATGCATATGTCACATTTGATTAATTGTCTTTAAATTTTCCTAATTTTTATGAAAATGACAGTGAAAGTTCGAATGATTAAGAAACCCGCCAAAACACTACACTGCTATACAGGTTACTTAGTGTGGTGGCGTCACGATGCAATAAACACAGTAACCGTCACATTGTAATACGACTATCAAATTTTGTGATTGTTAACGATTTCATAACTTTACTGCGGTGAAATATCTTATAAATGGTGCGTAGAGCCACAATGTACGAACGTATCTATTAAAACCCCGGAGAAAGTGCTTGTGAACCTTCTGACAAACACTAAAATTCGGAAAAAGTGGTTAATTCTCTCTCGTAGAAACCCGAAAGATACAGCTGTAAAATTTCACGCTTGCATGTGTAAAGATCACTTTAATGTAAGTAAATAATTCCTACCCTATATTTCATACATAAATAACAGTTGATTTTATTACATATTCGTTATAGTCTTCTCTATACATTCTACTATATTTTGAGGTTATTAATTACGTACGTATTTTATTGTTGATCTTGACAGGAATAAACTGGATTTTATTCCTATCTTTGTATTTTTATACTTTGGTATAATAAAAGATTTAAAATAATGAAACTTCAATACTTGATTGTATGTGAGTTATATTTGACACGACTTCCATTTTCATTCACCACAAGGGTTCCAGAATAACTTTTTGTTCTCACTTTGTGTTCGGGTCACATCCTACATTTATTGTAAAATTTCATATTCCATGAACACTTGAACATAACCAACAGCATCGTCTCCGTAAGTTTCTCTAGAGGACCTGTAAACCCACGTATATTCTTATATGTTTAATGTAGTCAAGTAGTACTGCACTTGATTGAATTTGTTATGATTTTCGTTCGCAAATTGGTAAATAAATAAACTCAAAAATGTAGGTATATTACCTATAGGTATTTTAATTTTCATACTTCGTTACCTATTTTACATTTATTTTCAACTAAAGCTTGTAAGTATTGAATGGTCATTTATCAAATAACCTAAGATGTTTGTGATATTGAGTAAACTTTTTTAGGCATTTTCTAAAACATTCATTCATTTAGACATAGTATAATTTATAATATATAGTTAAACTTACTGTGCTCCTTTTACATTCTTGAATTCTGGAGCATAAAAATCATGGAATCGATGTTTATACACAAGAAACAGTTTTGTTTAAATAAAATCCTGATAATTTAAAAGTAGGAAATATATTAGTGTAATCGTTTGGCTTTTATTATGAACATAATTATATTCTCCTTGGTAAAAATCTTCCCCGTTTAATTCTACATATTCTCGATGGAAATATAAAAACCAAATGTTGAGAAAAATATAAAGCATAAAAACTCAATTCAATATATTTTACAGTTTAATTTACAATTACTTACAATAAATACAAAATTAACAATTTAATAAATGGATATCCGGTTGACGTATTCCCATATTAGATAATTAAAGATGGGTTGATAATCCTTATTTTGGTGGAAATGAGTTCATCATTTTCTTCGCCCTAATACGATCTAGCAGTTTAGACATGTCACTCTTTCTACTTGGTGCTGTCTTGGCGTCTGGAATAATTTTCTGAAATTATAGAAAAAATTAAGGTTAATTTATTTCTCTCTAACACAGTCGAAATGTAATCATTTAGGTTGAACTCTCATTTTAATTTCTCTTAAATATATAGTTTCTTTATAATTTCAAAACTCAATTCAATATTAAGAGTTTCACAAGAGCTAGATAACCCAAAAAATTGAAAATATGTGGGGTGATCTCATTTTCAATTGAAAGCAATATATTATGCCCTTTAACGCATCAATATACATCGAGAAAGATTTGTAATATAAAATAGAAGATTGTAATTCAAAAGTATATTCGATTTTTTCGAAATATGATCTCAAATGGCCGCATTCTGATTTTACTGAAAACGGTATGAAATTGGGTTTTCAAAAGGAATGCCTTGCATATTTTCACATTGTTCGATTCTACGGCTTCAAATACATATATTACATCTGTCAATTATGACACTGTCAATTTACATATATTAATTTACAAGTCACTGACACAAATGTCAATTTCTTTTTTCATGTTTTCGTCGTAGGTGGCTGCGACATTGTCCAAATCATAGATATATGACTTGAAATTATGCCTGAATGTAATAAACGTTATTCCCGAAGGTCTTGTGTTCGATCAAATGTATCTTCAAGCCAGAACTAATTTTTTTAGTCGAAACATTTATGGGCCATTCTGTTTATTAAACAGATTCTTCGAATTTTTAAGAAGATACCTCAGTTTTCTCAATCTCTATATTCTCTATGCTTATTTTATTTAAATGTTATTTATGATATACAGTATAGTATAAGATCTTGGTAAAAATCGAAGAAAACCACGATGTTTATTCATTTCGTAATATCTGTTAAATTAATTCAATCGATACTATTTTTCAATTCAATAATTCACCTACCAGAAACATTATTATTATTGTTTAAACAGTGTCGGGGTCAGCAGCAATGTATAATAATAGAATTTTATGGATTAATTGGTTATTCATGAATTAATGAAACTGATATGTGTATCTCATTTCAATGGAGTTATTCAACATACAGCTTGGCCCATTTATATTTCAATTTCAAAACCTGTTTTAAAACAGAATGTCGACTATCTATGAATTGGCAGAATTGACATCGGTCAAATGAAGCTGCAGAATCTAAATATGAACACATATACATGGTATCAAATTGGAATTTATAATTTTTATGTTGTTTCCACACTATTTGAAAAAAATTGAACAGATCCTCGAAATCTTATCGGATGGTCCATGATTCATTCACACTCTCGAATGTAGAGTTTTTAATATGTTTAGTGGAATGCAATAAAAACGTTAACTGTAAAAAAAAATGATAATTCTCACCTTATTACTATAAGTCGCGAATCCTTCTTCTACCAGCATATCATTTAAGAATTTCGATGGATAATGGGCTTCTGAAATATAGACAGCAATATTTCCTTCTTCTATCATGGAAATGGTTGCTAGAATATGTTTTCCTTTCACAAAGTCTAAGAATCTGTGAGTACTTTGCTTATTCCAAACGTGTTTGACAGGTTGAATGTTACTTAATTGTACTCTTATGGCTTGTGCGGGCAAATGGCTGAACTCTTTATTTAAAAACCATATTTTTTCTCTTGATATGCATTGTTCTATCCCATAGTCAATGAAATAAACCTTCACATATCCTCCAACTTCTGATAGAAGATCCACAATAAGACCTCTTTGAAATTCACCTAATGTATTAACAGCACAATATAGTCCCTTTTCAAGCATAAATTCGGGAATTAAATAATTGTTCGTATTATGTTTATAGTACTGCTGCATACAATCCATCATACGATTTAACGTTCTATCGTCCTTGTATATGCAAAATTTACTGGGATTATAAACAGCACTTATAACAATTGGAATTCTATGACCAACGATGAAATCATTCGAAGAACATTTTTCAATTTTTTCACCTAACTTTAGAACATCGTCAGGAACAAATTCCGAATATTCATCCCAATCACTCGATTCTAAAGGTATTGTTGATAATGGGTCTATTTCAGACGTATCCGTATTCGCATAAGTTTCGAGCGAATAATCGTCATCAGGACATACCAGAATTTTAGGAATGTGTTGCCTCCTATCATAAAGTATGTAATCGTAAGTCGATTCTTTTTCCCACTTAAATATATTATCCAAACTAATACATAAATGAATTAGGCTAAGAAAACCATACTTTTGATAGTCAAATTCTTCTTTATATATTTTCTTGTATTCATATGGCAATTGTGAACACGATAAACCTTGTGGGAATTTGGATATCAAATTTTGTAAGTTCAACTGAATTTGTTGAGGAATTTTGACATACTTATCCATTTCTTCTGTATTTACTCCTGTTATTTGATTGTTTGTTGCTTCATCCACAAAAGTAAAGGAAGTGTTCAAAGGTGCTTCAACTGTACAAATATTACGTAATGTTTTCGCATTTATGATTTGATTATGGACTACCTTCTTTCTTGCTATACCAGCCAGTTTTCCCTTTGATGGTTTCTTTTGCTTCATCACTAATTCGTTTACATGCGCTGTTTTTTCCGAAACAACTAAGGTAATTTCAGCGTGATCAGAGGTTCCTTTTATTTGCAGCACATCAGGAATTGAGTGTAGAAAATGCTGAAGAGAATTATATCCAAGTTCTTTGAACGGTATATCACGTCCTTCAACATCGTAATAGTCTTTTTTAAGAGAACACACAGTCACTTTCAATGCCGAAGAAACCAATAAACTTCGCAAAACTTTTTTCACTTCACTTTCTTTCACTGCCATTTTGTATTAATTTATATCTGTAGATCTCAATTATTATTTATGTTCACACTACGGAAACAAATATCGAACTGACTATTTTATTCGCGCACTCTGTAGAAATACTCAGAGCGACATGATCGTAGAATACCCCTACTCTAGAAAGAAGAAGAAAATAAACATAGAAATATGTACCCTTCTAGGTTACTATGTGAACATAGAATAATTAGAAACTGATATACCCACAATTTCACTGGTTTTCTGTCTAACGACATTCAAACAAAGATTAACATTTTTATCGTAAACAAAAACGTATTTTTTGTTAACGTTTTATATGTTTTTATATATTTTTGTTTGCGTTTTTCAACGTAAACAAAAACATATTTTTTGTTTAACAAAAACGTAAACAAAAACATATTTTTTGTTCAAGTTTTGATTCAATTTGTATATTTGCTGAAACTCAAAAAAACTTAAAACAAATTGAAAACTTTTTAATTATGTATATTTCATTTTGCGCAAATCTATAATTTTTAGCGAAACATAAAGAAGAAATAATTATTTCCATTTTTACAACCTGTTATTTGTTCAAAAAGTCGCAGACAACAAAACTCAAGCAAAAATGTGTTAATAAAAAATTTGTCTGGTAACGTAAATTCGATTTATTTTGGATAGACGAAAGCTTGAACTATAAAAGGCACTTCGTCAGGAAGATACATACACTTTTATAGGTCGAACTTGAATGGAAAAGTAAAATTAACCTCCCTAAGGGAATGACCAGGAGACACAGAACTATTTGCTATCCAGATTTACTAAATAATTGAATATTTAAAACAAGATTTTTCTGAATGATAGCTATCCCAAGAATTTTCTCAATAGATGTTTTCGTTCAACAACAGATAACCACAATAAAACAAAAAATGATAACGGTTCAACTGTATTATCAAATCATAACAACGAAACAGCTGAAACTGTTGGAAAGGCGCAGGATAATGCTAATCAAGCTTTAACTGATAACTTTAAATACGTCTCACTATTATTTATTCTAAATTTAATATATATATATATATATATATATATATATATATATATATATATATATATATATATATATATATATATATATATATATATATATATATATATATATATATATATATATATATATATATATATATATAATATTTTGAATGTTTTTAGCAATAACAGGCTTCTTTTGATATGAAAAACTTTATTTTTGTTAACGTTTCGTTGTATATCACAACTTTGTCAAAACTAATGAATGAATATTTATTAAACAATAATTAATTATTAAACAATTATTCATCAGTTTTGACAAAGTTGTGATATACAACGAAACGTTAACAAAAATTAAGTTTTTCATATCAAAAGAAGCCTGTTATTGCTAAAAACATTCAAAATAAAATATCTTAAACAGACAATTAATCAATTTTAAGAATATATATATATATATATATATATATATATATATATATATATATATATATATATATATATATATATATATATATATATATATATATACATATTTCAAAATCAATTTATTGCCTGTTTGAGATAGTTTTTCTTAATATTTTTAGCAATAACAGGCCTTTTTCAATGTTTAAAGCTTAATTTTCATTGACGATTCGGTGTTTATCGCAACTCTGTCAAAACTAATTAAACTCACTCGAAACTGACGTGTTTCGTTACAAAAATAGCCTGTTATTGCTGAAAACATTGAACATATATATAAATATATATATATATATATTTATATATATATATTATTTTTTTTCCAGTGCTTAATTGGGATTGCAGTCCAGGACAGGAAAATAATAATACCTCTTCAGTATTTTCTTTCAAGCTTTCGAAAATGTTTATTCTTCGGCTGAAATGGTACCATATTAACAGTTTATATAACAAGGCACTATTGAATATGTATATAATAATATATCTATATATATATATATATATATATATATATATATATATATATATATATATATATATATATATATATATATATATATATATATATTAAAGTTTTTAGCAATAACAGGCTTTTTTGATATAACTTTATTTTTTTTAACGTTTCCTTGTTATATTCCAACTTTGTCAAAACTGATGAATAATTGAATTTATGAGTTACTATAGATATCAAATGTCAAACTTATTTTTTAGAAAAATCAAATTACTTTTTTTGTATCTTCACTCATTGATTTTCATTATCAGAAGAATATTTCTAGCTTAGCATTCGCTTCGGAAGTTCAAAAGGAAGGCAAAACTCATCGCTTCCAGTAAGGAGGCCTCTGTTACAACCCTATATATATATATATATATATATATATATATATATATATATATATATATATATATATATATATATATATATATGTAATACATAATTTTCATTTCGTCTGTGTTGATGAGTTTAAATTTTCAAATCTCCATATTTTCGAAATTTTTTTGCTATAAATGTCGAACAACTTGTTGAATTCAGTTAATTTTGGAAATGTGCACGAAAAAATTGCTTTATCACAGTGTATTACAAACAAAAAAGTCCAATGCGTAGGAAACAACATTTTCTAACTATTTAAAGTCAAGTATATATTAATAATTGATGAGGCCGATACTTGATGTAAATCGATAAAAATAATAAAACAATTGTTAAACAAAGTGTATATTTTGAAAATTATAGTAAAAAGTGTATAAGTAAAAAGTTTCAAGTATATATTTTAAAAATTCCCAGATTATTCAAATAATTTCAATTAATAAACTGAATAAAAATTGATAAATCGCTTGAAACATAATGTTACTTCAAGTTATCGAATGCATTAGACTTTAAAATAATAAACTTTTATAACATAAAAATAATATCATTTCAATACGAAATGAACCAAAAATTCACTTGAATAAAATATGTGGGGGAGTACAGAATTAACTGTGGTAGCTGCGTTAATTTTATGTGGTAGAACTTCTGGGAATTTCCAAATAAGAAGAAAACCGATACAGATAATAAATTTTTCAAACAAAACTATCTAGAATCGTTAAAATCAGTAAATTCAAATACTCGGCACATTACTTCATAGTGATTTAGATGTTGATAACAACCCTTTACTTAATATTTTCAATAATAGAATTCCAAGTAGTAGATAATCCCCTCAGTTTTTCTATCAACCTCTTACTGGCTTTGTATGAATTGGGAATTCATGGTTTTGGAATTGGTATTCTATAAAAGTAGGAATTTTTATACCTGGCCTATAACAGGTATGGACATCTGTATTTGTAAAATTGTACCAGTGTGATGCGCCTGAAGAAGAAGTGTACTGTCGAAACGCACGTCATGCGTGTTGTTTTGTGTCGACAAATTCCTACTCATTTCAAAATTAGAAAATATATTAGCGATATCGACGAATTATGGATGTTATCATGAATATCATTATTGTCCTTAGTCAATAGATTTTTGGTTGAAGTTTTCAATCCATGAGTTTTATAAAAATGGGATGTTACTAGTACATCTGAGGCAACAGGAAGGTCCTATTCTTAGACTTGATCGAACTGGTATTTCCGAAAAGGCACTTCTTTCTCTTGGTGCTCCCCTGCAGCGTTTAATAATGTTCTGAAATTACAAAGAAATAAGGTTAATTCATTTCGTTAACACATAGTGGAAATGTTTACTAATATCTAATCAATTGAGTTAAATTCTCAGTTTAAGTTCTTCTAAATCTATATATAAAACGTATATATATATATATATATATATATATATATATATATATATATATATATAATTTATAATAATAATAATCGTTGTATATATATATATATATATATATATATATATATATATATATATATATATATATATATATATATATATATATATATATATATATATATATATATATATATATATATATATATATATATTATATGCAACGATTTCATGGTGATAAAAGAAAAGAAGCAATTTATCTTTAGAAGAATATTGGTTTTACCCTGCTTCCAGTGAAAATCGTGTGTCGGATATGAGACAGTGTGTTAGATGCAGAATGTGTTACCACGAAGAATGCGAAGGGTTAACCAAAAGTGATAAGGATTTTTTTACTGTCAAAACTGTGATGAATTAATATAGTTATGAAAAAGTACCTATCTTTTTCTAAATATCTTGTGTGTATAATCGTAAATTCTTTGTGGTTGAAGTACGATAATTTCTAATCGAATTTAATTCCAACAATTCCTAATCAAAAGTCTGATTTAGAATATGTTATTATTTTTAATTATCAAAGAATAGTCCTGAGTTTTTAAGTTTTAGGATTAGGTGGGCCTTATATGCCGCAGGTACCTTATTATATATATATATATATATATATATATATATATATATATATATATATATATATATATATATATATATATATATATAATAAATATAATAAATTATATAATAAAGTATATAAGATATAAAATATATCCTGAAAAATATAAAATAAAAAATATATATATATATATATATATATATATTTATATATAATCGAGATATAATTTGAAAACTGAGTTTAGTATTAACAGTTTTGCAAGAGCGAAATAATACGAAAAGTTGAAAATATGTCAAGTAAGTTCAATTCTCAGTTGAAAGCAATATATTATAGCCTTTAACTTATCAATTATATTTGTAATAGAGAAAGACTTGATGCAACATATCAATTTGAGAACGTATGAAACTTATTTGAATTTTTTTGGAATATGAGATCAATATGGCCGACTTTTGCTGTCATTGAAATCTATAAGAAAATTGAATTCTCACAAGGAATGCCTTATATATGTTTGTAAACATTGTTTGATTCTGCGGCTTCCAATACATATATTTCTAATCAAATAATGATTTTCTCATGTATCAAAATACCAATGCTATTTTATTAACACTGGTTCAATTTTACAAATACAGATGCTTATATCTATTCTAGAGTGCCTGATAAAAAAGCAAGGAAAAATATCAGACTCTAAGAATGAACACTGGATAAGGGTAAACCAGGCAGGTATAACAATAAAAAATTACACTCGAACACAGAAAACAAGATAATAACAGGTATTTATGGAAAGGTTAGAAAGATTATTTTAGAGGTAGGTGTTCTTCTGACCTGTACTTGGGTTGCTATTACCGTTAGTATGAAATGAAAGCTATTAATATTTGGGTTTTAAATGAAAGTCCTAATTCTATAATAAATTATGAACCCTAGAACATTTTTTTGGAAAATTTGATTCTTTCCAAGTGATTAGAGTGTTTTGTATCTTAGTTCGATGGAGCAATTTAACGAACTGGTTGGCGCATGTATGTTCTAATTTTAAAAACTGAGTTTAGGTTTGAACACGAATATAAACATTCAGAAACTTTCGGAAATGTAATGCCTGGAAAGCTATTAATTTTGGCGTAGTTTCAAGTCGGTTATCTTTACGACGTTACAGTTACCTATCATGAAAAAATCGATAAATAGGATAGTTGAAATGGAATTAACCAATGAGGCGATATTTATACCTTCTGGGAATTTTGTACTTTAGATAATTCAAAAAGACTTCTCATGTCTCATGTATGAAAATAGAAAAAAGAAACTTACGGTATAGACCTGCAACGTAGAATTTTGTGTTTTCAATTAACTTTCAAGTTCGAACATCTAAAACTTGAACTGCGCCGTGCTGGCGAGAGCCAATATGCTCGAAACATATGTGAAAGACTGTCACAAAAATTTCAGGTTAATACCGTAAGTTTCTTTCTTCTATTTTCATACCTGTATAAACCTTCTCGAATAATATATATATATATATATATATATATATATATATATATATATATATATATATATATATTCCATGTGGTGTATTGATAATCTATTTTTTTTGCGTCAATTATTAAATTATCATCATCAGTTATCATTATTTTCATCAATTTTTTAAAATAGTTCGTCAAATTATTCATCAATTTCAACAAAGTTGTAAAAAACAACGAAATGTCAACGAAAATATAATTGTTTTATGTTATAAAGCCAGTTATTGCGAAAAAATTGAGAAACTATATATATATATATATATATATATATATATATATATATATATATATATATATATATATATATATTCAACAAAAAGTAAAAAACCATAGAAATCGTTCGAACTCTTGCTCTCTCAAAAATACTATTTTTTACTTTCTATTTAGAAAGAAAATTTCAAGACATATTCGAGAGAATATCAATTGAGAGACTATATTCAATAAATCATTTCTTGGTTAAGCATAAAATATAATTGTAAACGGTTCCAAAATGGAAATCTTACCTTATTACCGAGAGAAGCGAGTCCTTCTTTTACCAGCACATCATTCAAAATTTTCGATGGATAACAGTCCTCTGAAATATAGGCAGAAATTTTTCCATCTACTGTCATGGAAATTTTGGCAAGAATATCTTTTCCAGACACAAAGTCCACAAATCTTTTAGTACTTTGTTCACTCCAAACTTCTTCCACTGGTTGAATATTACTTAATTGTACTTTTAAAGCTTGTGCAGGCAAATGGCTGAACTGCCTATGTAAAAAGTAGATTTGTTCACTCAGTGTGCATTGTACTATTCCACTGTCAATTAAAAAACTTTCACATATCCTTCAACTTCTCTTAAAAGATCCACAATGAGACCTCTTTGAAATTCTCCTGATTTGGAAACAACACAAAATAGTAATTATTTCAAAACTATTTTAGGAACGAAAGATTTGAACCTTTCAGATGCATAGAAATTTTGCATCAATTTCATCATGCGAGTAAACACTGTATTGTTCTTGGTAATCCAAAATTCACCAGGATTACAAATTTTACTTATAAAAATTGGAATTTTATGACCAACGATGAAATCATTCCTAGGACATCTTTCAATGAATTCAGCAAACCTCAAAAAATTTGCAGGAGTATATCCCCAATATTTATCCAAGTTATTCAGTTGTGGAAGTAAAGTAAATGATGGTTGTTTTTGTAATATCTTTTGTTGAAGATATCGATCATGTTTCTTCAGTACTTCTTCAATTATTTTATTTATGCGTGCAGAAGACAGTTTTCCTTCTGATGATTTTTGTTTCTTCATCTCTGAATTAAAAATATAGACAGTTTTTTCCATAACAGCTGAGGTAACTTCAGAATCAGCGGAGGTTCCGTTTATTCATAACACATCTGGAATTGACTGTAGAAACTCTATTAATGAATTATATCCAAGTTTTTTGAACGGTATATCATGGCCTTTCAACTGGTAATATCTTAGTCTGAGAGTAAGGGCAGTTTGTTTAGATTGCGAAGAAACTAAAATACTTCGCAAGATTTCTTTCACTTCACTTTCATTCACTGCCATTTTGTATTAAAAATTGGAGATCGCAACTATTGATGTTTAAACTTGAGAAACGAATATATAACTGACTAAACTGTTCTCGAACTTCGATTTAAATACACAGGACAACAGGGTGTTCTATGACACAGTAGTCATAGAACACCCCCAATCTAGAAAAAAAAAGAAAATAAACATAGAATTATATGCCCTTATAGGAATCTGAGTGTTGTGAACGTGGAATAATTACACTCAAATTCGATTTTATCTTGTCTGTCGATATTCAAACTGAAAATTTAGATTTTTATTAAACCACAGGTCGAAATTGAAAATTACAGGGTGTTATTTACTCAGAATGTGAATTTTCAGTTTGAATATCGACAGATGAACAATTTTCGCGAAAAAATTAATATATTTAGTCTATTTTTGAACTTGAAATATGTAAAATGTGGTGCAATTGGAAGTTAATACTGTAAAATATTAATACAACTTTGAATGTTTTTACTACAACATGATTACACCTAGGAATAAAATTGCACTTAACATTATATTCAGTACTCGTGAAGATTCCTTGAGAAGCGGTTGTTTCACATCTGTGTTTTCATAGGTTTTTATCGAGAATTTATAAGTGCGAAATGTCTGATAAAGAGATGGAATGGAATACACTCAACAGCAATACACCTCCAGACGAACCGGGAGGAACAAAAACCGATAAGTATCAAGAACCATTATCACTAATAAGCATAACACCTAATTTATTGTCTAAAAACCTAAAAACGAATCTAAAAACCTTATTAACGATAAAAGTATTCAAAATGATGATAACAACTCGGAAATGTTCAATATTTGTTCACAGCAAGCGAATAATTTAACAAATAAAAATAAAAATACAGTACAAAATTCAAAAGATTTGACTTCGTTAAAATCAGCTTCATCACAAAACTCCATTAAATCTAATAATGTACAAAATTCACAAATAAGTTCAAAAAGTCCTGTTATAAGTTCGTATGAATTAACAGATACAGGTCCATTCAAAATTTATATTGAAAGTAAAGACGCTAACATCGGCTCATTACATCCAATGAGTATAGGTCGTATGATACATAATATCGATAAAATGGTAAGTGATAACGTGGTGAGTATATCCAAATTAGGTAGAAATCGAATTTGTATAGTAACTCGAACAGCTCTAAGCGCTAACAAAATCATTCACAATGAAATTATTAAATCAAAGAACTTAAATGCATATATTCCTCAGTTCCTTACCAAAAGGGTTGGGGTAATTCGTAATGTAGCAGTTGACTTAACGGAGGATGAAATTTTTGAACATTTGAACGATATGAACTTCGAAAAATTTAAAATACTAGAGGTGAAACGAATGGTAAAGAGAATGAGAAATGAAAAAAATGAAATTACTAATGCAAAAATCCCTATCCCTGTGATATTAGTCACATTTAAAGGTCAATAATTACCAGACAAGGTTACGATATATAGGGTTGCATGTGCAGTAGAACCTTATGTACAAAGAGTGATACAATGTTTCAAGTGTCTAAGATATGGTCACATATCTGAACAATGTAGGGGTAAAATGAGATGTAAAAAATGTGGCGGAGAACATAATTTTCAAAATTGTCAAGAATTAATACGCTATGTATACATTGTCACGGTAGTCACCTAAGTACAGATAATATAAATTGTACAGAATTTATGAAACAAAAACGAATTAAAAAAATTATGGCTGTCGAAAATTTGTCATACAAAGAAGCGATAACAATAGAGAATAATAGTTATGCATCAGTGGTCAGATCAAATTCAGAAAGAAATACATCAACCCCGCTCACCCCAAGAAAACGTAGAATAACACAGTATACGCCTAATATCAGTGATGAATTTAGAAAAGCGCATAATGACATCCTAGCTATACCTAGCACGAGTAATAGACGAGGCACATGTATCAATAAAACTCTATATCAAGAATCGGAAAATTTGTTAAATAATTTAAATTTAGGTAATATAGTAAATATAATTTTAGAGTCTATTAATGAAATTACGTCAAATAAAACCAATATAAGCAATGAGTTAGAAGTGAAAAAAATAATTCAAAACAAAATTGGCAACGGAGCAAACTTAAACTTTTCTATTTCCAGTTCAGAATCTATTTGTAATTAAATTCGCTTTCTTTCCACATGAAATGAACAACAATGTATTTCAACATTTGCACATTTTACAATGGAACGCTAGATCATTAGTAGCAAATAAATCAGTTTTTACAAATTTTATAAATAAGGAAAATATTGACGTTGCTTTGGTATCAGAAACCTGGTTCAAAGAAGATTCAATTTATGGATTTAAGAATTATAATATAGTAAGAGAAGACAGATCAGATGGAAAGGGAGGTGTTGCAATTTTATTGAAGAATCATATTGTTTTCAACAGAGTCCCGTTGCAATTCATTCCTCATTGGGTGATGGCAATTGCTATTAAAGTAAAAACCACAAATAACGATAATATACATTTAATATCAATTTATGTAAATCCTAGATTGTCAATTAATTCTCACAATTGGGATAAATTCTTGCTGAATATACCAAAGCCATTTCTTATTGGAGGAGATTGCAACGGACATCATATAAGTTGGGGAAACGATTTTAATGACATAAAGGGACAAGAACTTCTTAAATCAATAGAAAATGAGAATCTTATAATTCTTAATGATGGAAGTAAGACAGAAGTATTTTCAGTGGATGGAACAGAAGAGATACAGCAGTTGATATTACTATATCATCTGCAGACTTGGCTACAAATTTTGATTGGTTGGTGGTAGATGACCTATTGGGTTCGGATCACTACCCAATTAGTATAAAAATGAATAATGCGAATGTACATATAACACAATCAATTGGAAGTAAAAAATGGAATATGAATAAAATCAATTGGAAAGTGTATTCGGAACAACTCGAAATGCTTCTGGAAAATTGCGATAATACAATTTCCTATGAAGAATTCATTACAAAAATCAATACTGCATTAGAACATAGCACTGTACAAAACAAATATTTTGGTAAGGTGATGAAGACGAATAGTAAAATAAAAAGTTGGTGGAATGATGAATGTGCCCGGGCAGTTGAGAATCGTAAAACAGCATTACTTCTATTTCAGAAAGCGACCAATTAAAGAAAATTATATAGCTTATGAAGCTTTAGACGCTTTAGTGAAGGGGATAACTAAGTCAGCTCGCAGAGATAGTTGGAAAAATTACTGCAATCGAATAAATAAATCAACCCCTATAAGGGAAATATGGAACCAAATAAAACAACTAAAAAATGCTATGAACAGGCCGTCAAATACCTTCACAACTAAGTTCGAAGTTTGGTCCGAAGAGTTTTTGAATAATTTAGCACCACCATCCGTTAACAAGCCTCTACCCAATTATTCGAATAAAAATAACCCAAAGAACTTTCCCATAGAACCATTTTCTCAGGACGAACTATGTGCTGCATTACTATCACATAATAATACATCTCCAGGTGAAGACCACATACATTATTCCATGATTGACCATCTCCCAACAAAGGGTAAAAATATACTTCTAGGAATATTCAATAGGTTTTGGAATGGTGAAAATCTACCTACGGTATGGCTGAATACATTGGTCATTCCAATATTGAAATCAAAAAAGCCGCCAGAAAAAGCATCCTCTTACGGACCCATATCTCTTCGTTCATGCATGCTGAAGACTTATGAACGTATGATCAAAGCAAGGTTAGAATGGTGGTTAGAACATAAACAACTAATGCCCATAACACAGTATGGATTCAGGAGGGGATTTTCAACTTAGGAAGGTATTGCAAAATTGATCTCTGAAATAAACCTTGGTTTGGCAGAGGATCAAGTGATAATAGTCTGCTTTATGGATATTGTCGGAGCTTATGATAATGTTCTTATTGACATCCTTTATAATGACCTCATTAAATTGGAGATTCCTTCTATTATAGTATCGAACATGCTGAAATTGTTCATCAATAGGAATATTTCACTGAGAATTCATGGGCATCATTCATAAACCTATTCCACTTCACGTGGTCTCCCTCAAGGAGATATACTAGCCCCAATTTTTTATTTATTGTATACGGCAAACATAGAAAAAGAAGTAACAAATTCAACAGACATAATACAATATGCTGATGATATTTGTCTATATTCAAGAGGTAAAACATTTTCTGAAGCATTCGCAAATATAACTAAAGTCCTAAAATCAATACTATCATTCCTAGAGTCGAAAAATTTGAATATCGGTCCACAAAAAACCTCAGTAATGGTTTTTCATCGACATAAATTACATCTTCCACATAGTTTCAATCTCGGAGGAATAGAGATTCCTTACAAAATTAAGAATAAATTCCTTGGCATTCATTTGGACTCGAAACTGACCTTCAAAAATCATATCACACATATTCTACAAAAAACTGAAAGAGGACTTAACATAATTAGAGCTATTGGAAGAACGGGATGGGGAGCTAATCCAGCTATCTGCCTTGTATTCTACAGAGCATTCATTAGATCAGTCATGGACTATAGGTCATTCTTCTACAGAATTGCAGCTAAATCCAACTTGAAAAACTTGGATATATTCCAGTATAAGTGTCTCAGACAGTGTTTGGGTGCAATACGTTCAACGCCAATATCGACCCTGTTATCAGAAACCGGAGAAATGCCTCTATTGCTGCGATCCAGAATATTATCCAATAAATTCCTTATTCACCTTAAAAGTAAAAAATGCAATATTTTCGGTGATATACTCAATCTAGGAATTCTCAATTTAACACATCCATATTGGAGAAAGCGGAAATGTCCTCCGTTAGTTGAGACTATTATAAGTGGTTCCAACTCTTGGGATGATGTTTATACGCATCCCATCCACCCTAATTTTCAGCATGAATATACATCATTATTCCCAAGAGTAAAGGTTATATTAGATACATCATTCAATAAATGCGACGATGTTTTGATAAGAACAGAATTTATGAAATTTCTATCAGAAAATTATCAAGGTAGCCGAAAAATCTATACAGATGGATCCATCATTGAAGGAAAATCAGCTTGTGCGGTATATGACCCAGAATATAATTATAAAAAGCAATTGCGCGTCTCTTCTACTTTTTCCATATTTTCTTGCGAATTGATAGCTATAATAGAAGCTTTAAAGTACTGTAGCACTATAAGAGAAAGGAAAATTATAATTATTTCAGATTCGAAAAGTGTTTTACAAAATATCAAAAGATTCAGCTTCTCGTCAAAGAATACACATTTAATTATGAAATTGAGAAGTGATCTTTACCATCTTCAGCAATCTGGAAAACATGTAGATTTCCTTTAGATTTAAAGGTATCCCAAGAAATACAGTAGTAGATTTTCTTGCTAAGAAAGCAACATCTTTGACTGATACAAACCTCGACATTAAATGCCCCAAATACGAATATTCAAAGATAAATAAAAATAAATATTTTGATGAATGGGCTGAGATATTTCGAAATGACAAGAAAGGCTTGTCTCATAAAGTTATAGTCGGAGATAAACCATTGAACAAACCATGGTTTGACGATATTGATAAGCAACGTCAATTTATTGTTACGATAGGAAGGCTGAGATCTTCACCCGGTTTATATGCGAAACATATGCATAAAATAGGTCTAAAATCGAGTCCAGAATGCGAATGTGGGGATGTTGAAACATTGGAACATATACTTCTAAGTTGTCCAGCTCATGTTGAAGAAAGACAAGTCATGTTACAACAGATACATGAAATAATAAAGGGAGGTCCTATTAATTTTCTCGAAATAATGCGGGTTGGTAATATTGAAGTTTATGAGGCTCTATTCCGATTTCTGAAAAACTGTAGGAAAACAATTTAATAATGTAAAAAATTTGCTGGACGTTATCTCATTGTTTTAGTTGATTAAAATTTTAGAAAGAATTAAATAGTATCGGTATATAATAAAAAAGATGATGACTGAATGATTTTTAAATCAAGGTCAAAGATAAATAATTAAAAAAAAAACATTATATTATCTGCACTTTTTCTCGATTTGTTTTGAACTGGGTTTGTCGTATTTTGGTGTTTCAAATGAAGTTGATTATTTGCTCATTTCATGGTGGAACATTATTAAATATAATGAATAAATATGAGTATATTTTGATAAAATTTTTGTGAATAATTTAATTAATTCAATTCTCGTGAAACCAAGTGTTGTTTATTCAATATAATTTTCATATAATTTGAACTGAAAATTATTTTCAATATAGTATTTATACCCTTCCGATATAGTAAATCTCTCGGAAAACCGTCTACATAAACGGTGTCAACCAAAACACAAGCTGTTTACTTATCAACTTTCGAGAGTGAATATGATTGAATTTTAGTACTACTTAATATAAAATCTCTGAAAGTGATTACAAGCCATTTGGCCGTTCAAAACCGGCGTTAAACTATATGTTCACTGAATTAAAAAAAAATCTCTGAAAGTGATAGGTTGTGATTTCGGTGACAACGTTTGTGAAAACATCTAAAGAAAAGAGATTTATTTCAAATAACTATATTTCAATTTAAAAATCTCAGTTATATAATCTATTCCACTATAATTTATTTAAATCTCTTTTTCATTTTCAGCTTGAGTAATAAATTTCTCGTATCTTGCTCTTTATTTACTTCTTTAATTTTTTCGAAATATTTGTAGGTCTAATTTCCGAATTTGTCAATGTAACTGCTCTCTTATGAAGTGAATTTACAAAATTTTTGTTATACTTTTTGGTATCATAGATTCATAATTAAGGTATCTTTCAGTTCATGTCTTTTTGTTATATAAGTCTTTTATTATTTTACCATCATCCCTTTTATTTAGTGTCTAATCTAAAAAGTTCATTTTATTTTCCCTTTCTTTTGTTTCGTTAACGTTGTATGATAAGCATTGAAGGATTTGAATAATTCATCTACATCAGCTATGGGCAACCTCTGACATGTGGGTCCAACTTCAGTGCGCAAATACATTCCCGGGTCGCGTTTCAAAGTAGTGCATTTTAAAGTAGTGTTCATAATTTTCAGCGATAGATATCGGACATGAAATAATACGACGATGTTATTTCAATACAATTTATTAAAATAAAAATTAGGTAACAACATTTTTATTAACGCCCTGGCGGGCAAAGCATAACAATTTTGATGAGGCCGATACTTGATGTAAATCGATAAACATAATAAAACAATTGTTAAGTCAAGATTTACACATATATTAAAAAGAATACTGCATGACGCACGTTTCGATGAGATTCACCTTTTTGAAATGCTACGTGTAGACTGAAGACATTTCTAGAATACATACAATAGGTAAACTTAAATTATGAATACAGAGAAAACAGGTAGATAACAATCAATCATAGTGGATCAATTCATAGTGAACTAATATATAGGAAACTGAGTAATTTTAAAAAGATTGAGAAGGGGGCTTGAGGTATGATCGATTTGGCTGTTTAAAAGGTTGACATAATATTTGTATTTATTAATTCGAAGTGATTCTAACAAATTAAGCTACATTCCCTTATTTGCGGTATTCAAAATTCCAAAATCAGAAATGAATATATGATTTTCATTAATGAAATGATTTGCATAATGTGAATCTGTCTTCTGATTATCAGAGCTACGTTTATTTTCAGAAATTCTCATTTGAAAACTTCTAAACGTTCTTCCAATATAAAACTTATCGCAAATTATTTTATATACTCTTTTATTTTTGTTGAGTACGATAAGCAATGTTGATGTTATACTTAAAAAGAAGAGATTTGAGTTTTTCACTGGAATTACCGATGTATGTAAGACTGTTATAGTTTAAAAACTATCTAAAATCGTTTAAATCAGTAAATTCAAATACTCAACACATTACTTAATATTGATTTAGATGTTAATAACAACCCTTTACTTAATAATTTCAATAATAGAATTCCAAGTAGTAGATAATCCCCTCAGTTTTTCTATCAACCTCTTACTGGCTTTCTATGAATTGGGAATTCATGGTTTTGGAATTGGTATTCTATAAAAGTAGGAATTTTTATACCTGGCCTATAACAGGTATGGACATCTGCATTTGTGAAATTGTACCAGTGTGATGCGCCTGAAGAAGAAGTGTACTGTCGAAACGCACGTCATGCGTGTTTTGTGTCGACAAATTCCTACTCATTTCAAAAATAGAAAATATATTAGCGATATCGACGAATTATGGATGTTATTATGAATATCATTTTTGTCCTTAGTCAATAGATTTTTGGTTGAGGTTTTCAATACATGAGTTTTATAAAAATGGGATGTTACTAGTACATCTGTGGCAACAGGAAGGTCCTATTCTTAGACTTGATCGAACTGGCATTTCCGAAAAGGCACTTCTTTCTCTTGGTGCTCCCCTGCAGCGTTTAATAATTTTCTGAAATTACAAAGAAATAAGGTTAATTCATTTCGTTAACACATAGTGGAAATGTTTACTAATATCTAATCAATAGAGTTAAATTCTCAGTTTAAGTTCTTTTAAATCTATATATAAAACGTGTTATATATATATATATATATATATATATATATATATATATATATATATATATATATATATATATATATATATATATATATATATATATATATATATTATACAACGATTTCATGGTGATAAAAGAAAAGAAGCAATTTATCGTTAGAAGAATATTGGTTTTGCCCTGCTTCCAGTGAAAATCGTGTGTCGGATATGATACAGTGTGTTGAATGCAGAATATGTTACCACGAGGAATGCGAAGGGTTACCCAAAAGTGATAAGGATTTTTTTACTGTCCAAACTGTGATGAATAAACATAGATATGGAAAAGTACCTATTTATTTCAAAATATTTTTTGTGTATAATCGTAAATTCTTTGTGGCTGAAGTACGATAATTTCTAATCGAATTTAATTCCAACAATTCCTACTCAAAAGTCTGATTCAGAATGTGTTATTATTAATCTCAGTATAAGAAATTTTGTGAGAACTTAATACGTGGACTTATTACCCCCGAGGGGATAAGCGTTATTATCTCTTAAGATTATGTAAATAAATCTTAAGAATTATTTGTTCTATTAAATGCAAATTGTTAGCTGAAAAATGCCATAAGCGTTAAGTTTCGTCGATTATATCATAACAAAACGAAATGTTATTTTTGGGCCTTAATTTACTAGGGTATTTTATTTATTTACTGCTTTTATTTAAAGGCCCACGGCAAGTATTTTCAAAAATGGTTATGTTTCTTTCCATACCGATTTTTGTATTACTTTTCACCTTTTATTTTTATCTCAAATGTATTAACATTCATATGAACTACACTTCTTCAATTTTTTAAAAATAATTCCTGAGTTTTTAAGTTTTATAATTAGGTGGGCCTTATATGCCGCAGGTACCTTATTATTTATATATATATATATATATATATATATATATATATATATATATATATATATATATATATATATATATATATATATATATATATATATGGACTGATGATTCATAATAATGATGAAACAATTGTATCCTATTATCATTCAACAAGACCGATGAATTTTTCGAAACGCTCTTAATATTCACTCTCGAAAGTGATGGGTTCGTTCTCGTTGACAACATTTGTGTAGACAGCTCCCTGAGAGTTTTATTTGAAATATTTCGATTAAGAGTCTCAGTATTTACTAGTATTTAATGACCAGTGAATCTTGAAATATCTATATATATATATATATATATATATATATATATATATATATATATATATATATATATATATATATATATATATATATATATATTAATTTTTATGGTTTGACAAAGTTGTAATATAACAACGAAACGTCAACAAAAATAAACTTTTTCTCATCAAATAAAGCCTGTTATTGCTAAAAACTTTCAAAATATAATAATATATATTTATATATAATTGAGATATAATTTGAAAACTGAGTTTAGTTTCAACAGTTTTGCAGGAGCGAAATAATACTAAAAGATGAAAATATCTCGAGAAAGTTCAATTCTCAGTTGAAAGCCATACATTATAGCCTTTAACTTATCAATTATATTTGTAATAGAGAAAGACTTGATGCAACATTTCAATGTGAAAACATATGAAACTTATTTGAATTTTTTTGGAATATGAGATCAATATGGCCGACTTTTGCTGTCATTGAAATCTATAAGAAAAATGAATTTTCACAAGGAATGCCTTGTATATGTTTGTAAACATTGTTTGACTCTGATTTGATTTCTAATCAAACAATGATTTTCTCATGTATCAAAATACCAATGCTATTTTATTAACACTGGTGCAATTTTACAAATACAGATGCTTATATCTATTCTAGAGTGCCTGATAAAATAACAAGGAAAAATATCAGACTCTAAGAATGAACACTGTATAAGGGTAAACCAGGCAGGTATAACAATAAAAAATTACACTTGAACACAGAAAACAAGATAATAACAGGTATTTATGGAAAGGTTAGAAGGATTATTTTAGAGGTAGATGTTCTTCTGACCTGTACTTGGGTTGCTATTACCGTTAATATGAAATGAAAGCTATTAATATTTGGGTTTTAAATGAAAGTCCTAATTCTATAATAAATTATGAACCCTAGAACATTTTCTTGGAAAATTTGATTCTTTTCAAGTGATTAGAGTGTTTTGTATCTTAGTTCGATGGAGCAATTTAACAAACAGGTTGGCGCATGTATGTTCGAATTTGAAAAACTGAGTTTTGGTTTGAACACGAATATAAACATTCAGAAACTTTCGGAAATGTAATGCCTGGAAAGCTATTATTTTTGGCGTAGTTTCAAGTCGGTTATCTATTACGACGTTACAGTTACCTATCATGAAAAAACCGATAAATAAGGTAGTTGAAATGGAATTAGCCAATGAGGCGATATTTATACCTTCTGGGAATTTCGTACTTTAGATAATTCAAAAAGACTTCTCATGTCTCATGTATGAAAATAGAAAAAAGAAACTTACGGTATAGACCTGCAACGTAGAATTTTGTGTTTTTAATTAACTTTCAAGTTCGAACATCTTAAACTTGAACTGCGCCGTCCTGGCGAGAGCCAATATGCTCGAAACATATGTAACAGGCTGTCACAAAAATTTCAGGTAGAAACCGTAAGTTTCCTTTTTCTATTTTCATACCTGTATAAACCTTCTCGAATATATATATATATATATATATATATATATATATATATATATATATATATATATATATATATATATATATATATATATATATATATATATAACCACCATAAACACCAAAAAACACCATATACTATAAGGAGTTTTTGCGTTATAATAATATATTTTTTTGTTAAATTATTATCAATTATTAAATTATCATCATCAGTAATTATTATTTTCATTAATTTTTTGAAATAGTTCATCAAATTATTCATCAATTTCAACAAAGTTGTAAAAAACAACGAGTTGCCAACGAAAATATAATTTTTTTATGATATAAAGCCAATTATTGCAAAAAAAAAATTGAGAAATTATATATGTATTTCAAGATACTATTCATAGAATATCAATTGAGAGACAATATTCAATAAATCATTTCTTGGCTAAGCATAAAATATAATTTTAATCGGTTCCAAAATGGAAATCTTACCTTATTACCGAGAGAAGCGAGTCCTTCTTTTACCAGCACATCATTCAAAATTTTCGATGGATAACAGTCCTCTGAAATATAGGCAGAAATTTTTCCATCTACTGTCATGGAAATTTTGGCAAGAATATCTTTTCCAGACACAAAGTCCACAAATCTTTTAGTACTTTGTTCACTCTAAACTTCTTCCACTGGTTGAATATTACTTAATTGTACTTTTAAAGCTTGTGCAGGCAAATGACTGAACTGCCTATCTAAAAAGTAGATTTGTTCACTCAGTGTGCATTGTACTATTCCAGTGTCAATTAAATAAACGTTCACATATCCTTCAACTTCTCTTGAAAGATCAACAATGAGACCTCTTTGAAATTCTCCTGATTCGGAAACGACACAAAATAGAAATTCTGTCAAAGCTATTTTAGGAACGAAAGATTTGAACCTATTAGATGCATAGAAATTTTGCATTACTTTCATCATACGAGTAAACGCTGTATTCTTCTTGGTAATCCAAAATTCACCAGGATTACAAATTGTACTTATAATAATTGGAATTTTATGACCAACGATGAAATCATTCGTAGGACAACTTTCAATGAATTCACCAAACCTCAAACAATTTGCAGGAGTATATCTCCAATATTTATCCATATTATTCAGTTGTGGAAGTAAAGTAGATAATGGTTGTTTTTGTATTATCTTTTGTTGAGGATTTCGATCACGTTTCTTCAGTACTTCTCCAATTATCGTCTTTATGCGTTCAGAAGACAGTTTTCCTTCTGATGGTTTTTGTTTCTTCATCTCTGAATTAAAAATATAAACAGTTTTTTCCATAACAACTGAGGTAACTTCAGAGTCAGCGGAGGTTCCATTTATTCGTAACACATCTGGAATTGATTGTAGAAACTCTATTAATGAATTATATCCAAGTTTTTTGAACGGTATATCATGGCCTATCAACTGGTAATATCTTAGTCTCAGAGTATGAAAATAGAAAAAAGAAACTTACGGTATAGACCTGCAACGTAGAATTTTGTGTTTTTAATTAACTTTCAAGTTCGAACATCTTAAACTTGAACTGCGCCGTCCTGGCGAGAGCCAATATGCTCGAAACATATGTAACAGGCTGTCACAAAAATTTCAGGTAGAAACCGTAAGTTTCCTTTTTCTATTTTCATACCTGTATAAACCTTCTCGAATATATATATATATATATATATATATATATATATATATATATATATATATATATATATATATATATATATATATATATATAACCACCATAAACACCAAAAAACACCATATACTATAAGGAGTTTTTGCGTTATAATAATATATTTTTTTGTTAAATTATTATCAATTATTAAATTATCATCATCAGTAATTATTATTTTCATTAATTTTTTGAAATAGTTCATCAAATTATTCATCAATTTCAACAAAGTTGTAAAAAACAACGAGTTGCCAACGAAAATATAATTTTTTTATGATATAAAGCCAATTATTGCAAAAAAAAAATTGAGAAATTATATATGTATATATATAATATATATATATATATATATATATATATATATATATATATATATATATATATATATATATATATATATATATATATATACAACAAAAAGTAAAAAACCATAGAAATCGTTCGAATTCTTACTGTCTCAAAAATACTACCAAGATACTATTTTTTACTTTCTATTTAGAAAAAAAATTTCAAGATACTATTCATAGAATATCAATTGAGAGACAATATTCAATAAATCATTTCTTGGCTAAGCATAAAATATAATTTTAATCGGTTCCAAAATGGAAATCTTACCTTATTACCGAGAGAAGCGAGTCCTTCTTTTACCAGCACATCATTCAAAATTTTCGATGGATAACAGTCCTCTGAAATATAGGCAGAAATTTTTCCATCTACTGTCATGGAAATTTTGGCAAGAATATCTTTTCCAGACACAAAGTCCACAAATCTTTTAGTACTTTGTTCACTCCAAACTTCTTCCACTGGTTGAATATTACTTAATTGTACTTTTAAAGCTTGTGCAGGCAAATGACTGAAATGCCTATCTAAAAAGTAGATTTGTTCACTCAGTGTGCATTGTACTATTCCACTGTCAATTAAATAAACGTTCACATATCCTTCAACTTCTCTTGAAAGATCAACAATGAGACCTCTTTGAAATTCTCCTGATTCGGAAACGACACAAAATAGAAATTCTGTCAAAGCTATTTTAGGAACGAAAGATTTGAACCTATTAGATGCATAGAAATTTTGCATTACTTTCATCATACGAGTAAACGCTGTATTCTTCTTGGTAATCCAAAATTCACCAGGATTACAAATTGTACTTATAATAATTGGAATTTTATGACCAACGATGAAATCATTCGTAGGACAACTTTCAATGAATTCACCAAACCTCAAACAATTTGCAGGAGTATATCTCCAATATTTATCCATATTATTCAGTTGTGGAAGTAAAGTAGATAATGGTTGTTTTTGTATTATCTTTTGTTGAGGATTTCGATCACGTTTCTTCAGTACTTCTCCAATTATCGTCTTTATGCGTTCAGAAGACAGTTTTCCTTCTGATGGTTTTTGTTTCTTCATCTCTGAATTAAAAATATAAACAGTTTTTTCCATAACAACTGAGGTAACTTCAGAGTCAGCGGAGGTTCCATTTATTCGTAACACATCTGGAATTGATTGTAGAAACTCTATTAATGAATTATATCCAAGTTTTTTGAACGGTATATCATGGCCTATCAACTGGTAATATCTTAGTCTCAGAGTAAAGGCGGTTTGTTTAGATTGCGAAGAAACTAAAATACTTCTCAAAATTTCTTTCACTTTACTTTCATTCACTGCCATTTTGTATTAAAAATTGGAGATCGCAACTATTGATGTTTAAACTTGAGAAACGAATATATAACTGACTAAACTGTTCTTGAACTTCGATTTAAATACACAGGACAACAGGGTGTTCTATGACACAGTAGTCATAGAACACCCCCAATCTAGAAGAAAGAAGAAAATAAACATAGAATTATATACCCTTATAGGAATCTGAGTGTTGTGAACGTGGAATAATTACACTCAAATTCGATTTTATCTTGTCTGTCGATATTCAAACTGAAAATTGAGATTTTTATTAAACCACAGGCCGAAATTGAAAATTACAGGGTCTCGTTTACTCAGAATGTGAATTTTCAGTTTGAATATCGACAGATGAACAATTTTCGCGAAAAAATTAATATATTTAGTCTATTTTTGAACTTGAAATATGTAAAATGTGGTGCAATTGGAAGTTAATACTGTAAAATATTAATACAACTTTGAATGTTTTTACTACAACATGAATACACCTAGGAATAAAATTACACTTAACATTATATTATCTGCACTTTTTCTCGATTTGTTTTGAACTGGGTTTGTTGTATTTTGGTGTTTCAAATGAAGTTGATTATTTGCTCATTTCATGGTGGAACATTATTAAATATATTGAATAAATATGAGTATATTTTGATAAAATTTTTGTGAATAATTTAATTAATTCAATTCTCGTGAAACCAAGTGTTGTTTATTCAATATAATTTTCATATAATTTGAACTGAAAATTATTTTCAATATAGTATTTATACCCTTCCGATATAGTAAATCTCTCGGAGAACCGTCTACATAAACGGTGTCAACCAAAACAAGCTATTTACTTATCAACTTTCGAGAGTGAATATGATTGAATTTTAGTACTACTTAATATTGAATCTCTGAAAGTGATTACAAGCCATTTGGCCGTTCAAAACCGGCGTTAAACTATATGTTCACTGAATTAAAAAAAATCTGTGAAAGTGATAGGTTGTGATTTCGGTGACAACGTTTGTGAAAACATCTAAAGAAAAGAGATTTATTTCAAATAACTCTATATTTCGATTTAAAAATCTCAGTTATATAATCTATTCCACTATAATTTATTAAAATCTCTTTTTCATTTTCAGTTTGAGTAATAAATTTCTCGTATCTT
This sequence comes from Henosepilachna vigintioctopunctata, assembly GCA_030704895.1. Lineage (NCBI taxonomy): Eukaryota > Metazoa > Arthropoda > Insecta > Coleoptera > Coccinellidae > Henosepilachna > Henosepilachna vigintioctopunctata. Next base: position 4,680,061 of record JARQZJ010000065.1, read on the forward strand.
GCTCTTTATTTACTTCTTTAATTTTTTCGAAATATTTGTAGGTCTAATTTCCGAATTTGTCAATGTAACTGCTCTCTTATGAAGTGAATTTACAAAATTTTTGTTATACTTTTTGGTATCATAGAGTCATAATTAAGGTATCTTTCAGTTCATGTCTTTTTGTTATATAAGTCTTTTATTATTTTACCATCATCCCTTTTATTTAGTGTCTTATCTAAAAAGTTCATTTTATCTTCCCTTTCTTTTGTTTCGTTAACGTTGTATGATAAGCATTGAAGGATTTGAATAATTCATCTACATCAGCTATGGGCAACCTCTGACATGTGGGTACAACTTTAGTGCGCAAATACATTCCCGGGTCGCGTTTCAAAGTAGTGCATTTTAAAGTAGTGTTCATAATTTTCAGCGATAGATATCGGACATGAAATAATACGACGATGTTATTTCAATACAATTTATTAAAATAAAAATTAGGTAACAACATTTTTATTAACGCCCTGGCGGGCAAAGCATAACAATTTTGATGAGGCCGATACTTGATGTAAATCGATAAACATAATAAAACAATTGTTAAGTCAATATTAACACATATATTAAAAAGAATACTGCATGACGCACGTTTCGATGAGATTCACCTTTTTGAAATGCTACGTGTAGACTGAAGACATTTCTCGAATACATACAATAGGTAAACTTAAATTATGAATACAGAGAAAACAGGTAGATAACAATCAATCATAGTGGATCAATTCATAGTGAAATAATATATAGGAAACTGAGTAATTTTAAAAAGATTGAGAAGGGGGCTTGAGGTATGATCGATTTGGCTGTTTAAAAGGTTGACAGAATATTTGTATTTATTAATTCGAAGTGATTCTAACAAATTAAGCTACATTCCCTTATTTGCGGTATTAAAAATTCCAAAATCAGAAATGAATATATGATTTTCATTAATGAAATGATTTGCATAATGTGAATCTGTCTTCTGATTATCAGAGCTACGTTTATTTTCAGAAATTCTTATTTGAAAACTTCTAAACGTTCTTCCAATATAAAACTTATCGCAAATTATTTTATATACTCTTTTATTTTTGTTGATCTTATATTTGTTATTTTTGATATGTTTCCTAAGTTATTTCGAGTACGATAAGCAATGTTGATGTTATACTTAAAAAGAAGAGATTTGAGTTTTTCACTGGAATTACCGATGTATGTAAGACTGTTATAGTTGATATTGTTTGTGACTAGGGGACACATAATTTTCATTTCATCTGTGTTGATGAGTTTAAATTTTCAAATCTTCATATTTTCGAAATTTTTTTGCTATAAATGTGGAACAACTTGTTGAATTCAGTTAATTTTGGAAATGTGCACGAAAAAATTGCTTTATCACAGTGTATTACAAACAAAAAAGTCCAATGCGTAGGAAACAACATTTTCTAACTATTTAAAGTCAAGTATATATTAATAATTGATGAATCCGATACTTGATGTGAATCGATAAACATAATAAAACAATTGTTAAACAAAGTGTATATTTTAAAAATTATAGTAAAAAGTGTATAAGTAAAAAGTTTCAAGTATATATTTTAAAAATTCCCAGATTATTCAAATAATTTCAATTAATAAACTGAATAAAAATTGATAAATCGCTTGAAATATAATGTTATTTCAAGGTATCGAATGCATTAGACTTTAAAATAATAAACTTTTATAACATAAAAATAAAATCATATTCAATACGAAACGAACCAAAAATTCACTTGAATAAAATATGTGGAGGTGTACAGAATTAACTGTGGTAGATGCGTTAATTTTATGTGGTAGAACTTCTGGGAATTTCCAAATAAGAAGAAAACCGATGCAGATAATAAATTTTTCAAAGAAAACTATCTAGAATCGTTTAAATCAGTAAATTCAAATACTCAACACATTACTTAATAGTGATTTAGATGTTAATAACAACCCTTTACTTAATAATTTCAATAATAGAATTCCAAGTAGTAGATAATCCCCTCAGTTTTTCTATCAACCTCTTACTGGCTTTCTATGAATTGGGAATTCATGGTTTTGGAATTGGTATTCTATAAAAGTAGGAATTTTTATACCTGGCCTATAACAGGTATGGACATCTGCATTTGTAAAATTGTACCAGTGTGATGCGCCTGAAGAAGAAGTGTACTGTCGAAACGCACGTCATGCGTGTTGTTTTGTGTCGACAAATTCCTACTCATTTCAAAAATAGAAAATATATTAGCGATATCGACGAATTATGGATGTTATTATGAATATCATTTTTGTCCTTAGTCAATAGATTTTTGGTTGAGGTTTTCAATACATGAGTTTTATAAAAATGGGATGTTACTAGTACATCTGTGGCAACAGGAAGGTCCTATTCTTAGACTTGATCGAACTGGCATTTCCGAAAAGGCACTTCTTTCTCTTGGTGCTCCCCTGCAGCGTTTAATAATTTTCTGAAATTACAAAGAAATAAGGTTAATTCATTTCGTTAACACATAGTGGAAATGTTTACTAATATCTAATCAATAGAGTTAAATTCTCAGTTTATTTTCTCTTAAATCTATATATAAAACGTATTATATATATATATATATATATATATATATATATATATATATATATATATATATATATATATATATATATATATATATATATATATATATATAATATACAACGATTTCATGGTGATAAAAGAAAAGAAGCAATTTATCGTCAGAAGAATATTGGTTTTGCCCTGCTTTAGTGAAAATCTTGTGTCGGATATGAGACAGTGTGTTAAATGCAGAATATGTTACCACGAAGAATGCGAAGGGTTACCCAAAAGTGATAAGGATTTTTTACTGTCCAAACTGTGATGAATAAATATAGATATGGAAAAGTACCTATTTATTTCAAAATATTTTTTGTGTATAATCGTAAATTCTTTGTGGCTGAAGTACGATAATTTCTAATCGAATTTAATTCCAACAATTCCTACTCAAAAGTCTGATTCAGAATGTGTTATTATTAATCTCAGTATAAGAAATTTTGTGAGAACTTAATACGTGGACTTATTACCCCCGAGGGCAAAAGCGTTATTATCTCTTAAGATTATGTAAATAAAACATTTTCATTTGTTCTATTAAATGTAAATTGTTAGCTGAAAAATGCCATAAACGTTAAGTTTCGTCGATTATTTCATAACAAAATGAAATGTTATTTTTGGGCCTTAATTTACTGTGGTATTTGATTTATTTACTGATTTTATTTAAAGGCTCACGGCAAGTATTTTCAAAAATGGTTATGTTTCTTTCCATACCGATTTTTGTATTACTATTCACCTTTTATTTTTATCTCAAATGTATTAACATTCATATGAACTACACTTCTTCAATTTTTTAAGAATAATTCCTGAGTTTTTAAGTTTTATAATTAGGTGGGCCTTATATGCCGCAGGTACCTATATGATTCATAATAATGATGAAACAATTTATATATATATCTTAATATTCATATATATGGGTTCGTTATATATATATATATATATATATATATATATATTAATATCAGTATTTATATATATATATATATATATATATATATATATATATATATATATATATATATATATATATATATATATATATATATATATATATATAATTTTTATGTTTTGATTTGTAAACAACAAAGTTGTAATATAACAACGAAACGTCAACAAAAATAAACTTTTTCTTATCAAATAAAACCTGTTATTGCTAAAAACTTTCAAAATATAATAATATATATATTTATATATAATTGAGATATAATTTGAAAACTGAGTTTAGTTTTAACAGTTTTGCAGGAGCGAAATAATACTAAAAGATGAAAATATCTCGAGAAAGTTTAATTCTCAGTTGAAAGCCATACATTATAGCCTTTAACTTATCAATTATATTTGTAATAGAGAAAGACTTGATGCAACATTTCAATTTGAAAACATATGAAACTTATTTGAATTTTTTTGGAATATGAGATCAATATGGCCGACTTTTGCTGTCATTGAAATCTATAAGAAAATTGAATTTTCACAAGGAATGCCTTGTATATGTTTGTAAACATTGTTTGATTCTGCGGCTTCGAATACATATATTTCTAATCAAACAATGATTTTCTCATGTATCAAAATACCAATGCTATTTTATTAACACTGGTGCAATTTTACAAATACAGATGCTTATATCTATTCTAGAGTGCCTGATAAAATAACAAGGAAAAATATCAGACTCTAAGAATGAACACTGGATAAGGGTAAACCAGGCAGGTATAACAATAAAAAATTACACTTGAACACAGAAAACAAGATAATAACAGGTATTTATGGAAAGGTTAGAAGGATTATTTTAGAGGTAGATGTTCTTCTGACCTGTACTTGGGTTGCTATTACCGTTAGTATGAAATGAAAGCTATTAATATTTGGGTTTTAAATGAAAGTCCTAATTCTATAATAAATTATGAACCCTAGAACATTTTTTTGGAAAATTTGATTCTTTCCAAGTGATAAGAGTGTTTTGTATCTTAGTTCGATGGAGCAATTTAACAAACAGGTTGGCGCATGTATGTTCTAATTTGAAAAACTGAGTTTTGGTTTGAACACGAATATAAACATTCAGAAACTTTCGGAAATGTAATGCCTGGAAAGCTATTATTTTTGGCGTAGTTTCAAGTCGGTTATCTATTACGACGTTACAGTTACCTATCATGAAAAAACCGATAAATAAGATAGTTGAAATGGAATTAGCCAATGAGGCGATATTTATACCTTCTGGGAATTTCGTACTTTAGATAATTCAAAAAGACTTCTCATGTCTCATGTATGAAAATAGAAAAAAGAAACTTACGGTATAGACAGGCAACGTAGAATTTCGTGTTTTTAATTAACTTTCAAGTTCGAACATCTTAAACTTGAACTGCGCCGTCCTGGCGAGAGCCAATATGCTCGAAACATATGTAACAGGCTGTCACAAAAATTTCAGGTAGAAACCGTAAGTTTCCTTTTTCTATTTTCATACCTGTATAAACCTTCTCGAATAATATATATATATATATATATATATATATATATATATATAACCACCATAAACACCAAAAAACACCATATACTATAAGGAGTTTTTGCGTTATAATAATCTATTTTTTTGTTAAATTATTATCAATTATTAAATTACCATCATCAGTAATTATTATTTTCATTAATTTTTTGAAATAGTTCATCAAATTATTCATCAATTTCAACAAAGTTGTAAAAAACAACGAGTTGCCAACGAAAATATAATTTTTTTATGATATAAAGCCAATTATTGCAAAAAAAAATTGAGAAATTATATATGTATATATATATATATATATATATATATATATATATATATATATATATATATATATATATATATATATATATATATATATATATATATATATACAACAAAAAGTAAAAAACCATAGAAATCGTTCGAACTCTTACTGTCTCAAAAATACTACCAAGATACTATTTTTTACTTTCTATTTAGAAAGAAAATTTCAAGATACTATTCATAGAATATCAATTGAGAGACAATATTCAATAAATCATTTCTTGGCTAAGCATAAAATATAATTTTAATCGGTTCCAAAATGGAAATCTTACCTTATTACCGAGAGAAGCGAGTCCTTCTTTTACCAGCACATCATTCAAGATTTTCGATGGATAACAGTCCTCTGAAATATAGGCAGAAATTTTTCCATCTACTGTCATGGAAATTTTGGCAAGAATATCCTTTCCAGACACAAAGTCCACAAATCTTTTAGTACTTTGTTCACTCCAAACTTCTTTCACTGGTTGAATATTACTTAATTGTACTTTTAAAGCTTGTGCAGGCAAATGACTGAACTGCCTATCTAAAAAGTAGATTTGTTCACTCAGTGTGCATTGTACTATTCCACTGTCAATTAAATAAACGTTCACATATCCTTCAACTTCTCTTGAAAGATCAACAATGAGACCTCTTTGAAATTCTCCTGATTTGGAAACGACACAAAATAGAAATTCTGTCAAAGCTATTTTAGGAACGAAAGATTTGAACCTATTAGATGCATAGAAATTTTGCATTACTTTCATCATACGAGTAAACACTGTATTCTTCTTGGTAATCCAAAATTCACCAGGATTACAAATTGTACTTATAATAATTGGAATTTTATGACCAACGATGAAATCATTCCTAGGACAACTTTCAATGAATTCACCAAACCTCAAACAATTTGCAGGAGTATATCTCCAATATTTATCCAAATTATTCAGTTGTGGAAGTAAAGTAGATAATGGTTGTTTTTGTATTATCTTTTGTTGAGGATTTCGATCACGTTTCTTCAGTACTTCTCCAATTGTCGTCTTTATGCGTTCAGAAGACAGTTTTCCTTCTGATGGTTTTTGTTTCTTCATCTCTGAATTAAAAATATAAACAGTTTTTTCCATAACAACTGAGGTAACTTCAGAGTCAGCGGAGGTTCCATTTATTCGTAACACATCTGGAATTGATTGTAGAAACTCTATTAATGAATTATATCCAAGTTTTTTGAACGGTATATCATGGCCTATCAACTGGTAATATCTTAGTCTCAGAGTAAAGGCAGTTTGTTTAGATTGCGAAGAAACTAAAATACTTCTCAAAATTTCTTTCACTTTACTTTCATTCACTGCCATTTTGTATTAAAAATTGGAGATCGCAACTATTGATGATTAAACTTGAGAAACGAATATATAACTGACTAAACTGTTCTTGAACTTCGATTTAAATACACAGGACAACAGGGTGTTCTATGACACAGTAGTCATAGAACACCCCCAATCTAGAAAAAAGAAGAAAATAAACATAGAATTATATACCCTTATAGGAATCTGAGTGTTGTGAACGTGGAATAATTACACTCAAATTCGATTTTATCTTGTCTGTCGATATTCAAACTGAAAATTGAGATTTTTATTAAACCACAGGCCGAAATTGAAAATTACAGGGTCTCGTTTACTCAGAATGTGAATTTTCAGTTTGAATATCGACAGATGAACAATTTTCGCGAAAAAATTAATATATTTAGTCTATTTTTGAACTTGAAATATGTAAAATGTGGTGCAATTGGAAGTTAATACTGTAAAATATTAATACAACTTTGAATGTTTTTACTACAACATGATTACACCTAGGAATAAAATTACACTTAACATTATATTATCTGCACTTTTTCTCGATTTGTTTTGAACTGGGTTTGTTGTATTTTGGTGTTTCAAATGAAGTTAATTATTTGCTCATTTCATGGTGGAACATTATTAAATATATTGAATAAATATGAGTATATTTTGATAAAATTTTTGTGAATAATTTAATTAATTAAATTCTCGTGAAACCAAGTGTTGTTTATTCAATATAATTTTCATATAATTTGAACTGAAAATTATTTTCAATATAGTATTTATACCCTTCCGATATAGTAAATCTCTCGGAGAACCGTCTACATAAACGGTGTCAACCAAAACAAGCTATTTACTTATCAACTTTCGAGAGTGAATATGATTGAATTTTAGTACTACTTAATATTGAATCTCTGAAAGTGATTACAAGCCATTTGGCCGTTCAAAACCGGCGTTAAACTATATGTTCACTGAATTTAAAAAAATCTCTGAAAGTGATAGGTTGTGATTTCGGTGACAACGTTTGTGAAAACATCTAAAGAAAAGAGATTTATTTCAAATAACTCTATATTTCGATTTAAAAATCTCAGTTATATACTCTATTCCACTATAATTTTTTAAATCTCTTTTTCATTTTCAGTTTGAGTAATAAATTTTTCGTATCTTGCTCTTTATTTACTTCTTTAATTTTTTTGAAATATTTGTAGGTCTAATTTCCGAATTTGTCAATGTAACTGCTCTGTTATGAAGTGAATTTACAACATTTTTCTTATACTTTTTGGTATCATAGATTCATAATCAAGGTATCTTTCAGTCCATGTCTTTTTGTTATACAAGTCTTTTATTATTTTACCATCTCCCTTTTATTTAGTGTCTTATCTAAAAAGTTCATTTTATCTTCCCTTTCTTTTGTTTTGTTAATGTTGTATGATAAGCATTGAAGGATTTGAATAATTCATCTACATCAGCTATGGGCAACCTCTGACATGTGGGTCCAAACTTTAGTGCGCAAATACATTCCCGGGTCGCGTTTCAAAGTAGTGCATTTTAAAGTAGTGTTCATAATTTTCAGCGATAGATATCGGACATGAAATAAAACGACGATGTTATTTGAATACAATTTATTAAAATAAAAATTAGCTAACAACATATTTATTAACGCCTGGCGGGCAAAGGATAACTATTTTGATGAGGCCGATACTTGATGTAAATCGATAAACATAATAAAACAAATTTTAAGTCAAGATTTACACATATATTAAAAAGAATACTGCATGACGCACGTTTCGATGAGATTCACCTTTTTCAAATGCTACGTGTAGACTGAAGACATTTCTCGAATACATACAATAGTTAAACTTAAATTATGAATACAGAGAAAACAGGTAAATAACAAGTAAAAGGGATCAATTCATAGTGAACTAATATATAGGAAACTAAGTAATTTTGAAAAGATTGAGAAGGGGGCTTGAGGTATGATCGATTTGGCTGTTCAAAAGTTTGACAGAATATTTGTATTTATTAATTCGAAGTGATTCTGACAAATTAAGCTTCATTCCCTTATTTGCGGTATTCAAAATCAGTAGTTCCCAAACATATTTTTCTCGTGGACCACTTTCAAAATTTTACTGGTTTCGGTGGACCCCCTGCTGCTACATTTCTACCACATTCTTAAAGTCGCCAAAAAATAAAAATTGTGTCACTTCTGAGTTCTATCCCTATATTCCGATATGTAAAATAAAAACGAAAAATGGTACATTTTATAACACTTTATTTATTAAAAGAATAGAATTACAAGAAAAAATTATTAAGGTAATATAGGTTCAGGTCATAATTTTAATTAATGGGAAGGATGTATCTGATGGAGTGTCAGCAAACGATCAATGTTTGGCTTTATTTTTGTGAGCAATAACCGCAAATCCCCCCGCTCTGTGATGTTTAATTTGCTCCTTTTTTTTGTTAAGAGGTTTGTAACGGCACTAAAACTCCTTTCGACAAGGTATGACGAGGGAAAAGCTATTAAAAATTTCCTTGCGATTTCCCACAGTCCAGGATATTTTTTGGGTATTTCTGCTTGCAGCCAAAATGTTTGGTAGCCTTTTCTAAATTTCACCTTCAGCTCCTCATTAGTGCTTAGCTCGAGCAGCTCCTCTTGTAATACAACATTGGCCACTTCCGTTTCATCAAATGGATTTATGATCCATGGTGGTATATCCATCGTCAGCATATCTTCAAACCTGGTTTTGAAGTCATCATGCAGGGCACTTAAATGTTGACTGTAGGTATGGATATCCTCATCAATACATTCTACCTGCGACAAGTTTGGAAATTGAGAGAATTCGCGCCGACTAATGTTTTGCTTCATAAATTTCAATTTCCCAAGAAAAGCCGAAATTATCCCCTTTGTTTTTATTAAATTCAGGCTGTCCCCTTGTAACTGCAAGTTAATATCATTAAATTTTTTAAACAAATCTGTCAAATACGCAATGTCTGCTTTGAATTTGATCAAGTTTTCTTTTAAATCTGGATCTCTACTTTCTAAGAACTCTAATATGGAATCGAAAACAGAGTAAAATCTCGTTAAGCATGCACCTTTCGACAACCAGCGTACTTCAGTATGTAAGAGCAGTCGTTGGAAGTCTTCATCATTTTCGTCGCACAATTGAGCAAATAAACGCGTATTCAATGCATTGCTTCTGATTTTGTTGACAGCTTTTATTACAAAATGAAGAGATTGGTTCAACCTGTCACTTAAATGTTTTGCCACAAGATGTTGTCGGTGGATTACGCAATGAATAGCTGTAAGTCCTGGTATAATTCTTTTGAGATGACTTATAAACCCACGATATCGCCCGACCATTGCAGGAGCTCCGTCTGTTGCCACTGAAATAATGTTTGTAGATGGAATCGATTTTTCAGTAAAAAAATTACTCAGGACATTAAATATCGATTCGCCTTTAGTGTCAGTCTCCAAAGTTCTGGCAAATAGCAATTCTTCGTGAATTTCTTCCTCCATAATAAATCGGACATATGCCAATAGTAATGCTTCATTACCGGGTAACGTTGACTCGTCCACTTGTATAGAAAAATGAGTTTTTTGCAGATGATTGCACAAAAAGCTTTCGATATCAGAGCTCATTTCATCAATGCGTCTTTGTACAGTATTGTTACTTAATGGAATTCTTTTTAGTACGTCAAATGGAGATTTGTGCAAAACAGTTTTCAAAACCTCTTCAACAGCGGGTAAAATTAATTGTTCTCCGATAGTGTGCGGTTTTCCAGATTTTGCTATAAGTAATGAGATATTGTAAGATGCCCGCAAGCCATCATCGTTACTTTGAGATGTTGAAGCGAACATACTGTGCATTGTGGGTCTCTTTTCATATTTTTCTTTCAATGTTTGAAAATATTTTAAATCTTTACCTATTTTATCAGTATGACACCTTTTTAGATGATCTTCGAGCTTTGATGGTTTCATAGAGTCATTGCTCAAAACTTTGTTGCATAATAGGCACATGGGCAATTGTTTGTCTGCCTCTGATGGAACAAAACCATATTTCAAATAATCGACACTATATTGTCGACATTTTTTCTTTGCTGTAGCCATGTTTCGTGTCAGTTACCTTACCTGTAAAAAAAAATGTTTTAGTAACCAAGTTTTTTTCTGAATATAGGTATCACACCGCAGCCTTTGTCAGCACGCGGAAATAGAATTACGGCTTGTAAAGGGACCAACTAATAAACCGCTAAGACAAATACAGACGTTTTCACAAAACGGTATCAATTTTAAAGTACATAATTTACCACTAATTTTTAATAGTATAAATAAAAATTGGTGTACTCAGTATCGAATACTGATCATATTTGTGTAGGAAAAAATAAAAGTCGAAATCCCAAAATTGTCCATAAAAACGATAACTAACATTTTATTAAATCAATGAGTTCACGCGCTCCGTGTATTTGCGTATTTTTTGTCTGCGGCTTCATTGTTAAAACGTGACAAACTGGCATCGAAGTTCAAGCCCCGCCCTTTTCCCGTCGCCCGCGCACCGCTCGCTCTTTCCGAAAAGGAATAGTTTTGATAAAATAGTTACTTCAAAATCAATTTAAAATGATTATGAAATTACTGTTTTATAAAATTAGTAGTTATTTGCAAGAAAAATTACAAAATTAATTGCTCTGCAATATTGCTTATTCGGCCTTTTTAGAGAGGCAGTGCTTCTCTCGTGAAAAAACAATTGAATAAAACGTGCTGTGTTTGTCTTCAAATCGAAAGAGGACAATTAAAATATCTGTAAGTTACTAAGTTACCTATCTATACAAGCCGTTGTGATCAACCGACTAGTACACGTAAACAAAATACTTAAGTACTATAACAAAAAAAAGGTAGGTACTTACTTTTCTCCGGCACTAGCAAACACAGATATAAATTTTCTCACACCTTTTTTCAAAATTCCGGAAACAAATGAATGAGTTTGCCTTTGGCATCAAGTATTTATAGTGGTGATCAAGTTCATGTCTGAACAAGCATTAAGCATTGTCGGGCGGATAGCGCTTTGCAAGTCTGTACACGAAATTGTACGTAATATCGAATACGCAAGTTTGGACAAGTAACAGTCGCTTGCCTTATTAAAATATTATCTGCTTAGTTAGGTACTTAAAACAATGTAGGTAGGCCCTTATAAAAACTATGCTTACATTTTTGCTCTTTACTATCAAAAGCAGATAAATTTTCGTGGACCCCCATTAACATCTTATGGACCCCCATTTTTTGTTCACGCCTACGTAGACCCCCAGCAAGTCTCCCGTGGACCCCCGGGGGTCCACCTGGACCACTTTGGGAATCACTGAACAGGAAGGCCCTATTCTTAGACTTGATCGAACAGGCATTTCCGAAAAGGCACTTCTTTCTCTTGGTGCTGTCCTGCAGCGTTTAATAATTTTCTGAAATGACAAAGAAATAAGGTTTATTCATTTCGTTAACACAAAGTGGAAATGTTCACTAATATCTAATCAATTGAGTTAAATTCTCAGTTTAAGTTCTATTGAATCTATATATAAAACGTATATATATATATATATATATATATATATATATATATATATATATATATATATATATATATATATATATATATATATATATATATATATATATATATATATATATATATATATATATATATATATATATATATATATATATATATATATATATATATATATATATATATATATATATATATATATATTATATACAACGATTTCATGGTGATTAAAGAAAAGAAGCAATTTATCGTTAGAAGAATATTGGTTTTGCCCTGCTTCCAGTGAAATTCGTGTGTCGGATATGAGACAGTGTGTTAAATGCAGAATATGTTACCTCGAAGAATGCGAAGGGTTAACCAAAATTGATAAGGATTTTTTTACTGTCAAAACTATGATGAATAAATATACTTATGAAAAAGTACCTATTTTTTTCTAAATATATTGTGTGTATAATCGTAAATTCTTAGTGGTTGAAGTACGATAATTTCTAATCGAATTTAATTCCAACAATTCCTAATCAAAAGTCTGATTAAGAATGTGTTATTATTAATCTCAGCATAAGAAATTTTGTGAGAACTTAATACGTGGACTTATTACCCCCGAGGGTTAAAGCGTTATTATCCCTTAAGATTATAAAACATTTTTATTTGTTCTATTAAATGTAAATTGTTAGCTGAAAAATGCCATAAACGTAAAGTTTCGTTGATTATTTCATAAGAAAATGAACTGTTATTTTTGGGCCTTAATTTACTGTAGTATTTCATTTATTTATTTATTTTATTTTGAGTCCCACGGCAAGTATTTTCAAAAATGGTTATGTTTCTTTCCATACCGATTTTTGTATTACTATTCACCTTTTATTTTTATCTCAAATGTATTAACATTCATATGAACTACACTTCTTCAATTTTTCAAAGAATAATTCCTGAGTTTTTAAGTTTTAGAATTAGGTGGGCCTTATATGCCGCAGGTACCTTATTACATATATATATATATATATATATATATATATATATATATTTATATGGACTGATGATTCATAATGATGATGAAACAATTGTATCCTATTATCATTCAACAAGATCGATGAACTTTTCGAAACGCTCCTAATATTCACTCTCGAAAGTGATGGGTTCGTTCTTGTTGACAACATTTGTGTAGACAGCTCCCTGAGAGTTTTATTTGAAATATTTCGATTAAGAGTCTCAGTATTTACTAGTATTTAATGACCTGTGAATCTTGAAACTATATATATATATATATATATATATATATATATATATATATATATATATATATATATATATATATATATTATATATATAGATATTTATAATATTTATATATACTTGAGATATAATTTGAAAACTGAGTTTAGTATTAACAGTTTTGCAAAAGCGAAAAAATACGAAAAGTTGAAAATATCTAGAGTGTCTGATAAAATAACAAGGAAAAATATCAGACTCTAAGAATTAACACTGGATAAGGTTAAACCAGGCAGGTATAACAATTACACTTGAACACAGAAAACAATATAATTACAGGTATTTATGGAAAGGTTAGAAGGATTATTTTAGAGGTAGGTGTTCTTCTGACCTGTACTTGGGTTGCTTTTACCGTTAATATGAAATGAAAGGTATTAATATTTGGGTTTTAAATGAAAGTCCTAATTCTATAATAAATTATGAACCCTAGAACAGTTTTTTGGAAAATTTGATTCTTTCCAAGTGATTAGAGTGTTTTGTATCTTAGTTCGATGAAGCAATTTAACAAACAGGTTGGCGCATGTATGTTCTAATTTGAAATATGAGTTTTGGTTTGAAGACGAATATAAACATTCAGAAACTTTCGGATATGTAATGCCTGGAAAGCTATTATTTTTGGCATAGTTTCAAGTCGGTTATCTATTACGACGTTAGAGTTACCTATCATGAAAAAACCGATAAATAAGATATTTGAAATGGAATTAACCAATGAGGCGATATTTATACCTTCTGGGAATTTTGTACTTTAGATAATTCAAAAAGACTTCTCATGTCTCATGTATGAAAATAGAAGAAAGAAACTTACGGTTTCTTTTTTTTCTGCAACGTAGAATTTTGTGTTTTTAATTAATTTTCAAGTTCAAACATCTAAAACTTGAACCGCGCCGTCCTGGCGAGAGCCAATATGCTCGAAACATATGTAAAAGGCTGTCACAAAAATTTCAGGTTAATACCGTAAGTTTCTTCTTTCTATTTTCATACCTGTATAAACCTTCTCGAATAATATATATATATATATATATATATATATATATATATATATATATATATATATATATATATATATTCTATGTGGTGTTTTTGCGTGTTGATTATCTATTTTTTTGTTAAATTGATATCAATTATTAAATAATCATCATCAGTAATTATTATTTTCATTAATTTTTCAAAATAGTTCATCAAATTATTCATCAATTTCAACAAAGTTGTAAAAAACAACGAAATGTCAACGAAAATATAATTTTTTTATGTTATAAAGCCAGTTATTGCAAAAAAATTGAGAAACTATATATATGTGTATATATATATATATATATATATATATATATATATATATATATATATATATATATATATATATATATATATATATATATTTATTCAACAAAAAGTAGAAAACCATAGAAATTGTTCGAACTCTTACTCTCTCAAACATTCTATCAAGATACTATTTTTTACTTTCTATTTAGAAAGAAAATTTCAAGATACTATTCATAGAATATCAATTGAGAGACAATATTCAATAAATCATTTCTTGGTTAAGCATAAAATATAATTGTAATGGTTCCAAAATGGAAATCTTATTACCTTATTACCGAGAGTAGCGAGTCCTTCTTTTACCAGCACATTATTCAGGATTTTCGATGGATAACAGTCCTCTGAAATATAGGCAGAAATTTTTCCATCTTCTGTCATGGAAATTTTAGCAAGAATATCCTTTCCAGACACAAAGTCCACAAATCTTTTAGTACTTTGTTCACTCCAAACTTCTTCCACTGGTTGAATATTACTTAATTGTACTTTTAAAGCTTGTGCAGGCAAATGGCTGAACTGCCTATCTAAAAAGTAGATTCGTTCACTCAGTGTGCATTGTACTATTCCACTGTAAATTAAATAAACTTTGACATATCCTTCAACTTCTCTTAAAAGATCCACAATGAGACCTCTTTGAAATTCTCCTGATTTGGAAACAACACAAAATAGTAATTCTTTCAAAGCTATTTTAGGAACGAAAGATTTGAACCTATCAGATGCATAGAAATTTTGCATCAATTTCATCATACGAGTAAACACTGTATTGTTCTTGGTAATCCAAAATTCACCAGGATTACAAATTTTACTTATAAAAATTGGAATTTTATGACCAACGATGAAATCATTCCTAGGACATCTTTCAATGAATTCACCAAACCTCAAAAAATTTGCAGGAGTATATCTCCAATATTTATCCAAGTTATTCAGTTGTGGAAGTAAAGTAAACGATAGTTGTTTTTGTAATATCTTTTGTTGAAGATCGTTCATGTTTCTTCAGTACTTCTTCAATTATCTTATTTCTGCGTACAGAAGACAGTTTTCCTTCTGATGGTTTCTGTTTCTTCATCTCTGAATTATTTTTAATTCAGAGAATGAAATTTATATTTTTATAGACAGTTTTTTCCATAACAGCTGAGGTAACTTCAGAGTCAGCGGAGGTTCCATTTATTCGTAACACATCTGGAATTGCTCATTTCGTGGTGGAACATTATCAAATATATTGAATAAATATGAGTATATTTTGATAAAATATTTGTGAATAATTATGATTATAATTTAATTGAATTCTCGTGAAACCAAGTGTTGTTTATTCAATATAATTTTCATATAATTTGAACTGAAAATTATTTTCAATATAGTATTTATACCCTTCCGATATAGTAAATCCCTCGGAGAACCGTCTACATAAACGGTTTCAACCAAAACAGAAGCTATTTACTTATCAACTTTCGAGAGTGATATGATTGAATTTGAGTTGTACTTAATATTGAATCTCTGAAAGTGATTACAAGCCATTTGGCCGTTCAAAACCGCGCCAAAACGTTTGGTGCGGCGTTAAACTATATGTTCACTGAATTAAAAAAAATCTCTGAAAATGATAGGTTGTGATTTCGGTGACAACGTTTGTGAAAACATCTAAAGAAAAGAGATTTATTTTAAATAACTATATTTCGATTTAAAATTCTCAGTTATATAATCTATTCCACTATAATTTATTCAAATCTCTTTTTCATTTTCAGTTTGAGTAATGAATTTTTCGTATCTTGCTCTTTATTCACTTCTTTAATTTTCTTGAAATATTTTTAGGTCTAATTTCCGAATTTGACAATGTAACTGCTCTGTTATGAAGTGGATTTACAAAATTTTTCATATACTTTTTGGTATCATAGATTCATAGTCAAGGTATCTTTCAGTCCATGTCTCTTTGTTATACAAGTCCTTATCATTTTACCATCATCTCTTTTTTTTTTAGTGTCTTATATAAAAAGTCCATTTTATCTTCCTTTTCTTTCAACCTCTGACATGTTGTGTGTCAAACTTTAGTGCGCAAATACATGCGCTGGCCGCGTTTCAAAGTAGTGGATTTTAAAGTAGTGTCCATAATTTTTAGCGATAGATATCGGACATGAAATAATACGACGATGTTATTTTAATAAAATTTATTACAATAAAAAAATAGCTAACAACATTATAATTAACGCCCTGGCGGGCAAAGGATAACTAGTTTCAAGATTCACGAATCAATAATTGATGAGGCCGATATTTGATATAAATCGATTAACATAATAAAACAATTGTTAAGTCAAGATTTACACATATTTAAAAAAAAACTGCATGTCGCACGTTCCGATGAGATTCACCTTTTTTCAAATGCTACGTGTAGACTGATGACATTTCTCGAATACATACAATAGGTAAACTTAAATTATGAATACAGAGAAAACTAGTAGATAACATGTAGAAGGGATCAATTCATACTGAACTAATAATATATAGGAAACTAAGTAATTGTGAAATGACTGAGAAGGGGGCTTGAGGTATGATCAATTTGAAGTGATTCTAACAAATTAAGCTTCATTCCCTTATTTGCTGTATTCAAAATTTCAAAATCAGAATTGAATATATGATTTTCATTAATGAAATGATTTGCATAATGTGAATCTGTCTTCTGATTATCAAAGCTACGTTTATGTTCAGAAATTCTTATTTGAAAACTTTCGAACGTTCTTCCAATATAAAACTTATCAAAAGTACCACAGTTTATTTTATATACTCCTTATTTTTTCATTTTTGTTGTCCTTAGATTAAGTTATTTCCATTACGGTAAGCAATGTTGATGTTATACTTAAAAAGAAGAGATTTGAGTTTTTCACTGGAATTACCGATCTATGTAAGACTGTTATAATTGATATTGTTTTTGACTAGGGGATAAACCAAACCAATCGCCTTTTTGAAGTTTTTCTTCAATATCATTTTATCTATTATTTCAGGATTATAATCATTATTCGCGGCTATTTGCTTAATGAAACTTTTCTAATGTTGAAATTGGTTCTAGAAAGAGGAATATTTACCAATCGATGTATCAAACTATTGAAAGCTGCCATTTTGTGTTGAAATGGATGTATGAAAGTATTATGTATAATACTATCTGTATGTGATGGTTTATGGAAAATTGAAAAACTATGTTTGTTATTCAGTTTCATTATTTAAAGATCTAAAAAGTTAATAGAGTCTTCTTTCTCAAGTTCCAAATTGAATGTAATTTTAGGGTGTAACGAATTAATGAATGTCTGAAAAGTGTCGAGTTGCTGAAGAGTACCAGTGAAACAACAGATAATATCATCTACATATCTATACCAATAAATAAATTGACTACTAATGGGTTGACAATGAATTAGTTTTTCCAAATTATCCGTGAAAATTTCAGCCAACAGGGGACTTAGTGGATTTCCCATAATTAAATCCTTCAGTGCTACTATAAATTCGGTTATTAAACCAAAAATAATTTTGTTCGAGACATAATTCCAAAAGCGACAGGATATCAGATTTTAACAGAGGATTTACCAGATTGTTATCAAGGTATTTTTGTATTATGGTACAAGGATCATTAGGTGGGATACTTGGAAAAAGGTTAACGACATCCCTAAGACATCAATTTGGAATTACCTGATAAGTAAATATTTTCAATTTTACTGACTAAGTCATAAGAATTTTTGATTGAAAATTCGGGTTGAAATTGACAATAATTTTCGATTTTTTCTATTAAAAAATGGGATAGAAATACTGAAGAAGCTGTAGTGAATGAAACTACAGGTCTAATTGGATATCCTGGTTTATGTAATTTGATTAAAGAGAAAAGTTGTGGTATCATTGGATTCGAAACAATGAGTTTATTATCTTTATTCCGAATCAAAATATTAGTACTTCCGACATCAGCTTTTACATTTTTCTGAAATTTAGTAGTTGGGTCATTCTTCAATAGCTTATAGCTACCAGCGTTTAGAAAATCTAAGGTTTTTTGTAAATAATCACACTTATTTAATGCTATAACAGTATTACTTTTGTCGGTTTGAGTGAATATGATATCAACCGGGAGGAGTTTTTGCTTGATTGACTTTACAATAGACATTTCCGATGATTTGGTGTGGTAGATATTATATTAATTTTTTATGATATTGGAAGCGGTGTTTGACTAATAAATTATCAGGTAAATTTCTTACAGCTGTTTCAGTGTTGACGGCAAGTTGTTCAAAATTACTAGTTGATCGAGTTGATTGTAAATTATGTTTAAAACCTTTTTGCAATAAATTGACTTCTCTACTGTCGAAATTAGTATTGGATAAATTAGTGAATCTCCCAAACAATTTATGTTCAGAATATTGGTTTCGTTTTTTCAGTTTTTCAAATTTCGGTTTGTTACTAACAAGAGAATTTAGCTTACGTTGTTGTACGGTGAACCTTTTATGAATTATTTTATTTACTCTTGATCTAGTTTCTGAAAAAAAATTTCGAATTCTATATTATGTAACCTATACAATAGTTCAGAATGAAATTACATCTTAAAATAATGAAACTGGATAACAAACATAGTTTTTAAATTTTCCATAAACCATACAGAACATTCAGAAAGTATTATACATAATACTTTCATACATCCATTTCAACACAAAATGGCAGCTTTCAATAGTTTGATACATCGATTGGTAAATATTCCTCTTTCTAGAACCAATTTCAACACCGAGAAAAATTTAATTAAGCAAATAGCCGTGAATAATGATTATAATTAGAAAATAATAGATAATATGATATTTAAGAAAAACTTCAAAAAGGCGATTGGTTTGGTTTATCCCCTAGTCAAAAACAATATCAACTATAACAGTCTTACATACGTCGGTAATTCCAGTGAAAAACTCAAATCTTTTCTTTTTAAGTATAACATCAACATTGCTTACCGTACTCGGAATAACTTAGGAAAAGCTGCCGTCGGAAGTACAAATATTTTGATTCAGAATAAAGATATTTATAAACTCATTGTTTCGAATCCAGTGATACCACAACTTTACTTTTAATTAAATTACATAAACCAGGATATCCAATTAGACCAGTAGTTTCATTCACTACAGCTCCTTCAGTATTTCTATCCCATTTTTTTATATAGAAATAATCAAAAATTATTGTCAATTTCAACCAAAATTTTCAATCAAAAATTCTTATGACTTAGTCAGTAAAATTGAAAATATTTACTTAACAGGTAATTCCAAATTGATGTCTTGGGATGTCGTTAACCTTTTTCCAAGATCCTTATACCCTAATACAAAAATACCTTGATAACAATCTGGTAAATCTTCTGATAAAATCCGAAATCCTGTCGCTTTTAGAATTATGTCTCGAACGAAATTATTTTTGTTTTAATAACCGAATTTATAGTAGCACTGAAGGATTAATTATGGGAAATCCACTAAGTCCCCTGTTGGCTGAAATTTTCACGGATAATTTGGAAAAACTAATTCATTGTCACCCCATTAGTAGTCAGCTTATTTATTGGTATAGATATGTAGATGATATTATCTGTTATTTCACTGGTACTCCTCGGCAACTCAACACTTTTCAGACATTCATTAATTCGTTACACCCTAAAATTACATTCACTTTGGAACTTGAGAAAGAAAACTCTAATAACTTTTCAGATCTTAAAATAATGAAACTAGATAACAAACATAGTTTTTCAATTTTCCATAAACCATACAGAACATACATATAGTATTATACATAATACTTTCATACATCCATTTCAACACAAAATGACAGCTTTCAATAGTTCTAGAACCAATTTAAACGCCGAGAGAAATTTAATTAAGCAAATAGCCGTGAATAATGATTATAATCCTGAAATAATAGATAATATGATATTAAAGAAAAACTTCAAAAAGGCGATTGGTTTGGTTTATCTCTTAGTCAAAAACAATATCAACTATAACAGTCTTACATACATCGGTAATTCCAGTGAAAAACTCAAATCTTTTCTTTTTAAGTATAACATCAACATTGTTTACCGTACTTGAAATAACTCAGAAAAACATCAAAAATAACAAATCTAAGGTCAACAAAAATTAAAAATCAGGAGTATATAAAATAAACTGTGGTAGTTGTGATAAGTTTTATATTGGAAGAACGTTTAGAAGTTTTTAAATAAGAATTTCTGAATATAAACGTAGCTTAGATAATCAGAAGACAGATTCACATTATGCAATTCATTTGATTAATGAAAATCATATATTCAATTCGGATTTTGAAATTTGAATATATAAGGAATATATTCAAATATAAGGAAATGAAGCTTAATTTGTTAGAATCGCTTCAAATTAATAAATACAAATATTCTGTCAACCTTTTGAACAGCCAAATCGATCATACCTCAAGCCCCCTTCCCAATCTTTTCAAAATTACTTAGTTTCATGAATTAATCCCTTTTACTTGTTATCTACCTGTTTTCTCTGTATTTATAATTTATGTTTATATATTGTATGTATTCGAGAAATGTCATCAGTGTACACGTAGCATTTGAAAAAGGTGTATCTCATCGACACGTGCGTCATGCAGTATTCTTTTTAATATATGTGTAAATCTTGACTTAACAATTGTTTTATTATTCACGAATCATTTGAAGGCAACAGGCAAAGAACATTATAGGAATATTTTAAGAAAATTGTAAAGTCGGTGCTCCTGAAAAATTGTTACTATTGTGTAAGGGAGTACCTGATAATAATATTACTTATGTCTGACTTGCCCAACACAATTATAATTGTCTAACTGGATGTAATAAATTCTATTCTGTTCTATTCTAAGTCAATTTTTTTCCAAGAATGAGGTTTTCGCGCTATCTAGTAGCTAAGGCCGAGTATTACAACCTAGTCTACTCATCAAGGTGAAAGAACATTCTGTGTCACTGTTATTAAAGCTGGAAAAAATCAAATATTGGGAAATATCATTCTATGTTCAACCAGCTGATTGATTTACAGTGGAAGAATATTCTTGGGTAAATCAAGAATATCAACTTCATTTCCAGCAAATGCCTACTCTGAAAATTTGAACATATCAAGTGAAAAATACAATGTTCTTCAGGTGTTAAAGAGATTCTGTCGAGATCAAACACAAACATATTTGACAAATTTGAAACATTAGCTTGTAACAGTAATTTTGGCAGTTTGATAACGATTTTCATTGTTCTGTGATTTAGAATATTACATTTGAATAGATAATTCATAATATTTATTTCAGTATCTTTAAAACTCTCTCTATACATGGACATTTGATTGTCTGCACTTGCGGCAACATTTAGATTTGCAGACAAATATTGAAGATATCTTTTGGTCGGAAAATTGATTAATTCCGCATTAAATCATAAGCACAAGGAGAAGGAGTGTATAACATGAATGACATAATTATTGTATCAGATGAGTATCGTTTCTTCCTTGGAAGTAATAATTTTATTTGATCAATTAAAATTCGAAGGTTATTTAAACAAGTGGCCCTGTTTTCTGAAAAGTCTTCAACTAATCACAACTAATTTTAATGATGCCTCGTTTAAATAACATAAACTTTTCTCCATTAAATAAGTGAAAGATTGATCCACACTGTCTGGAATATCTTTGTATCTTATCAACAAATTTTCTAAGTGAGACCACCTATACAATTTGAAGTCAATAGGCAAAATACATTTTAAATCAGTGTACAACAACTTTTTTCCTTTCAAAAATACTGTAACTAACATGTCTTCATTCACTGTAATTTGGTTACTTATGGTTATAACTTCTTCACTTAAATTAAGAAAATAAAAATGAATTTTCTTGTTAACTGAACACATTTTGAAATTCCAACAATCAGAAATATTTATTTTACTGGAGTAATGAAGAATTAAATCTTGAAAATTGACAATTAAATCTGACTTTTCAAACATGTAATTCAAATTCTCATTGCGAGCTAAATAATTTGTTCGCCTTTCCTTTGGGTTTTTCCTAGGTAAGGGCATAATTTTTGACAAACAATGCGGTACATTTGGAAAAATTGAAGGAACCGCGTGAGACACTGAACTTGTTTTTGTAGGTATGCTTACAACCCCACTAGCTGAAATGAATTTCTTTTCCCTGATGATATCAGTTTCAGGAAAACGCAAGGCACAAAAAACTGAATATTTTGTTGGATCCCAATTATCTCGTGGTATAGATTTCATCCATTTACTCTTTAAAAATTCATTTTTAGGGAAACTGTAATTCGATACTAGTTGCCCATCCGCTCGCAGGGTGCTGTTATAATTTGATTTAAAACCAGGAATGCAACAAGTTTTCGTCATTTTAAGAAAATATTCTTACTCGAAACTCATCTATTCCAAGCTTGAAACTTACTGAATACCTATCCTCTAACACTACATTTCACAAAAAAATTATTTGTAAGTAATTCGTACTCGAAGAACAACACAAATTCGATTCGATTAAATCGGTTCACACGAAACACTTCGTTTTTATAATTTGATGTTATGTTATCCACAAACTATCAACACTAACACCTAAATAGCACTATAGAAAATTGATGAATAGAGGATTGAAACTGAAATCTTAAAATATTCAACTTCAAACTACGGAAGTCTTAAACAACACACATTTGATTTCGTTTCGCTGAAATTTGTAAACAAACTAAACTCTTTGTTTTTGATAGTTTGATGTTGATATTTCAACAAACTATCAACATCAACACTTGTATTACACTGTGAACAATTGAAAAATATAGAATTTATACCAAAAGCTCAAATTATTTAACTTCAAACTGCGAAAGTTTTGGGTAGCGTCCTATTTGCATTAGTATACCAGCTCAACTAAAGGCGGGATTGTTAGACCTCTATCTTCTTTTAACAGATGTTCATTACATGGCCTGTATTGTAGGTGGCCGTGGTTACATATCATGTCTTTTATCTTCATAAATTTTGAGTGCGCTTGTAAGCGCTATATCCCCTGGAGTTGAAACGGGAGTTTAAAATTAGGGTTTTACTATATTCCCTCGAGTTGAGGCTTCCGCATGTCTTCTGGAGTTGAAAGAGAGATTCAAGTTCCACCCAATTTCGAGTGACTTTGAAGATTTGGATTCCATCTTATAGGCATTCTGAGCAAACAGAGAAAAACAGTATTCAAGATAAGAGAGATCTTTCATCCAAATTTATTTTTGATCTTGAATCAAAATATTTTGAATAGACATTTTAAATATAATCATCTAGTTTCACTGTCTATATCGTGCATTCATCAGGTGAATTTATATACGTCTCCCCAAATTTAAGAGCTAGCCGGTGCAATCACCAACATTTCGTGGGGGTGTGCGTTATAATCGAATTGTGTAGTGTTACGATTATTTCTTGAGGTATTTATTATTCAACAATAAAAATTAAATCCCTTCAAACACGTTTATTTTATTCTACGTTCATCATACAACTTAGGTTATATTCTCTTATATATTATATATCATAGAGTAGAAGTGACAACCTCTGTGTCTGTACCACACACTCGATAATTCAACATGTAGAAGACAGACAAAAAATCGAATTGTACAGACTGAGAGTCTCAGTATTTACTAGAATAAATGATTCGTTAATCTTGAAACTAGTTCAATTATAATAAATATTGAAGATGAATATTATAATAAAATATTATAATATTTATTCTTTTGCTCGCCGGGGCGTGATCTGGAGCGATTAGGCATAGACTTTTCTTACACATTGCAGACAGATTTCTGTAGTGTTCGAATGAAATGTCAACGAAGCCTCACGTACTCTCACTAATGTTGTCATGAGTATGAACTTACAACGCTAGGGAGAGTTTATTCGTCTTTTCTTCGATAGAGGGAGCTCACGTGAATTTTCACAAAGTGTTTTTCCCCTTTTTCGGATCTAAAACCTGCGGCCGTTTTGAAAGTAATCAATCATCATAGCATCATCGGCATGATCTGCCGGACGCTGTGTGAACGTTATCAGCCAAGCAGAAAGTGCCGACGCCTTGCCCTTAACAATTATCCCTAGAAGGATAATGGGGGCAAAATTGTAATAATGGAGAACAACGGTACAAATCGACGACGAAAAGGCATATGGAAGTTAATTCCGGACCTCATAAAAATTTGTTTCATTTGAAATATTTAAATATTTCGATTTTCGATTAAGAGTCTCAGTATTTACTAGAATGAGTGTATATATATATATATATATATATATATATATATATATATATATATATATATATATATATATATATATATATATATATATATATATATATATATATATATATATATATATATATATATATATATAGCATCATCGGCATGATCTGCCGGACGCTGTGTGAACGTTATCAGCCAAGCAGAAAGTGCCGACGCCTTGCCCTTAACAATTATCCCTAGAAGGATAATGGGGGCAAAATTGTAATAATGTAGAACAACGGTACAAATCGACGACGAAAAGGCATATGGAAGTTAATTCCAGACCTCATAAAAATTTGTTTCATTTGAAATATTTCGATTTTCGATTAAGAGTCTCAGTATTTACTAGTATGAGTGTATATATATATATATATATATATATATATATATATATATATATATATATATATATATATATATATATATATGTGTATATGCTTACATTGTGAAGGTACGATTATTGATTGGAGGAGAAAAGAATGAAATATTTATGTCGGAAAAAAATTTGAATCAAGTAATTGGTAACCAACATATAATTAAGAAATAAATTTTTCCAATGATACAGTCTGTTATTCGCTAAGAATATAAATTTTTATTATATGTAGAAAGTTTGAATACGTTGGATATCGGATGGTACGTAGTAATAAATGAGTGAAGATGCAATAAATAAATTAAGCTTTATTCACAAATTCAACACCTAATATCATCAACAATAAAATAATCGCACTTAGGTCAATGTTGGAATCAAAAACTATAAAAATGATTGAATATAAACTTAAATTCAAACACTTCAACTTATGATTTACACTTTATTGACTACATAGCAGGACGCGTTTCGTCGTTACAAACGACTTCTTCAAACACAGGTATAAATATTTTGTTTTGGTTTTACCTAAAATAATCCATTCTGAAAAATAATTCCTATTACCTGAAAAGGTTTAGCAAAGGTGAATTGTTTAATTCTATCTGTTCATTGAGCAAATTTTCAGAATTTTTAAGCCGATTTATTTCCACTATTTCCTAGTAATCTAACTGACTACTTCTCTCTATATTGTGTAAAATTTTGAAATTCGTATCAACAGTATGGTTTTCTGTTAATAAATGGTTAGCATAATTCGAATTACTTTTATTATGGGCGAAGCTATATTTATGTTCCTGTATTCTAGTATCGAAATTTCTGCTGCTTTTACCCATATATATATATATATATATATATATATATATATATATATATATATATACCGGGACACGTTCCACAATTCAATTGGTAAACACCTGATTTGTCTTCTCTTTTAATTTTGTTTTTATTGTTCTTAATGTGTCTCGATAAATTCTTTGTATTCTGGTATAGATATGTAGATGATATAATCACTTGTTTTACTGGTACAGATCGTTCATTAAGAAATTTTGAGAATTTCATTAATGCGATTCATCCTAATATAAAATTTACAACCGAAATAGAATCTGATAACTCCATTAATTTTTTAGACTTGACAATCACAAGATTACAATAATAAATTCGATTTTTTCATATTTCATAAGTCTTCCCATACGGATACCATAATCCATAACTCCTCATGCCACCCATATCCACATAAAATGGCAGCGTTTCAAAATATGATACACAAATTAACTAATATACCTTTATCAGAAAAAAATTTCAACAAAGAACTGAATATCATTAAACAGATTGCGGTGAATAATAATTATGAAAGCGAACTAGTGACAAAAATTCTTGACAAAAAACTCTATCGGAAAGCTCTACGATTAGTATTTCCTTACTAGTCGGATAGAAATCGCAAATATAACAGTTTAACATACTTTGGAAACGTCAGTCAAAAAGTCAAAACCTTTTTAAGTAAACATAATTTTAATATTTAATTTAAAACGAACAATAATTTATCGAGACACATTGAGAACAATAAAAACAAAATGAAAAGAGAAGACAAATCAGGTGTTTACCAATTGAATTGTGGAACATGCCCCGGTCTATATAATAGGTAGAACCAGTAGAAATTTCGTTACTAGAATACAGGAACATAAATATAGCTTTGCCCATAATAAAAGTTATTCGAATTATGCTAACCATTTATTAACAGAAAACTATACTTTTGATACGAATTTCAAAATTTTACACAATATAGAGAGAAGTAGTCAGTTAGATTACTGGGAAATAGTGGAAATAAATCGGCTTAAAAATTCTGGAAATTTGCTCAATGAACAGTAGAATTAAACAATTCACCCTTGCTAAACCTTTCCAGGTAATAGAAATTATTTTTCAGAATGGATTATCTTAGGTAAAACCAAAACTATAGAATCCCAAAATTCCATGATATTTATACCTGTTTTTCAAAATGTTGTTATTATTCTGTAAGCATCTGAAGAAGTCGTTTGTAATGACGAAACGCGTCATGATATGTAGTCAATAAAGTGTAAATCATAAATTCAAGTGTTTGAATTTAAGTTTATATTCAATATTAAACATCTACAGGAAATTTTGAATTTCTTATATCCTTGACAATTTCATGATTGTTTTTAAAAATGCCGCTGTTGGCATCTTCTATTGCTTTTCGCAGTTCTTTAAGACCAACAACGCCCACTAATTTTCCAATAGAAGTAACGTAAGCATGGTTGAGACCCATCATGGAAAATAGGAAATGCACTTTAAGCAGTGAAGTTCGCTGTACAAGCTGGAATGGAGCTGGATCCACATGGCAATTCGTAAAATCAATCAGAGAAGCCATTTGTATATTTTCCCATTTATGACGTTCACTTGATGTCATGTCTTTGATTGGGGAGAAAAGCTGAAAATTTAAGTAATTTTGATGAAAATAAAAAAGTTTCAGTTCAAATTAACCAAGAGAATGTTATAGTAGAGCTTGATATGTGAATGTGTACGATGTGATGTTTCCATTATCCTTCAAGGGATAAATAATGTTAGAGAAATATTGAAATCGATGCCACACCTGATTGAAGTGCGAGACATATAATAATAATAATAATAATAATAATTTATTGGTTCCAACAAGTACAGTTGCGAATCATCATCACAGCCCACAAGAGAAACAAGTCAGGTGAGTTTTCTACTTTTTACAGTAGTCTAAAAATTCAGTTAAACTATAAGGTTCACATTCCAAAACAAACTTATAAATACATTTCTTGAACACTTCAGTTTTTTCAATGACTCTCATGCACTGAGGCAGCAAATTAAAAAGTTTCATGGCCATATAGAGCGGACCATTTGCAAACTTGGCACTAGAGTGTACGGGAAGGTTAAATGGAAAGACCTGCCGGGTCTTATTCACGTTTAAGTATTTTTCAAAGTAATGCTTTTGCTGTCTCACAAAAAGTAAAAGCTTAAAAATATAAAGACCATACAGTGTTTGAACATTATTGGCGCGGAATATTCCCCGGCAGGAATCCCTGAAGCCCAAACCGCACAAAAGTCGTAGCGCCTTTTTTTGTGTTAAGAAGATTTCATTTGCTGAAGGCGAGTTTCCCCAGAAAATAATCCCATAGACCATTAAAGACTGGAAATTGGAGTAATAAAGAGTATGAACAACTTCCAAGTTAATTCTGTTTTTAAGCATTATAAAGGTGTAAATAACTTTATTTAAACGCTTCCTTAACCTGACAACATGTGGGACCCACCTCAGGTGCCCGTCCAGAACAATCCCCAAAAAGTTCACACTGTCTGTCACAGCGATATTGGTACCATCATTTAGATCAAATGATGAAGGAAAATTAGTTTTAGATCTAATACTAGAGAAAAAGAGACATTGGGTTTTATCTTCATTAATAGTTAAATGGTTATCGCAGCACCACCCCTTCACCGCAGAAATCACCGCATTACCATCCTGTATGCAGGTCTCAACTTCATCAGATATCACAAGAAAATTACTATCATCTGCATAGAGGACAGGCAAGCATTTGACTGGAGGTGTAATTGAACACAGGGAATTAATATAAATAAGAAATAGAAGAGGACCCAGCACTTCCCTGAGGAACGCCCCTGGAAAGGATCCTCTCCTCAGAGAAGTGGGCCGTGCCATCAACCGTAACGACAACTCTCTGTCGTCTATTTGACAAGTAACTCTCGATAAACTTTAAAGCAATATCCCTGATACCACAAAGCTCGAGTTTCTCAAGTAGAACGCTATGCAATACAGAATCAAACGCTTTTGATAAGTCAAACAACAGCGCCATAGGAACTTCACCTTTTTCAAGTGCTACAATGACAGCATCTAACAATTCAAAGAGAGCTGTATCAGTGCACTTGCATTTAGTAAAGCCATGCTGTTCAGCCGCAATGACTCTAAATTTGATAAAAAATTTTAGAAGTCTAGTTGCTAGTATTTTCTCAAAAACTTTTGCAAAACTTGACAAAAGGCTAATTGGCCTATAGTTATTAATTTCGTTGATATCGCCCTTTTTGAAAAGGGGTTTTACCAGTGCGATTTTAAGATCGTCTGGAAAACAGCCTTCATTAAATGCACAGTTCATGATATGAGCCAATGGCCTACCTATAATATGGGTTGATTTTTTCACAATCGAAATAGGAATGCCATCATGCCCAGAGGAGTTTGAAGTTTTCAGGGATCCCACAGCGGCAATAACTTCTGCTTCGGTAACTTCAAAGAAATAAAAGACTTATCTAGTCTTTCAGACCTAGAAGTATTTAATGACTGAGAAGGATTATTAAACTTTACCCTATGAGTGGCATTTCCAATGAAGAAATCATTGAAGTTGTTAGCCAATTTCAATGGATTACCAGTTTTTATAGCTAAGTCAGCTTCTCTGCACTTACCCATTAAAGAGTCTAATACCCTCCAAACAGCTTTCGATTTGTTAGGGGCATTGGTTATATAGTCACCGAAGTGAGACTTATATGCTGATGAAATCTCATGATCATACTGCTTCTTAAAATTGTTATAAATTTCCTTAAATTCTGGCCTGGCAGTAGAAATAACAAGAAGATTATCTAAAATTCTTTTCTTGTCTTTTATGGCTGGATTCGCTTTCCAGATATTCATTGTAGGTTTATTACACACAACCCTTAGAGGGCATGACGTTACAAAGACAGTTTTAAAGCGTGAAGAGAAGCAGCTCCACATTGCATTGACATTGCCAGACATGTCATAGATATCATTCCATGACACAAGAGATAAATTCAAAAGAAAATCATTGACAGTTTGTTCATTAATACATCTAATTGAAAATTTACTTGGAGATTTAGTTATGATGGCCTCTGACAGCGTGAACTTTAAAGCGAGATGGTCTGAAATATGGAATTCCAGGGTTTCATTATATCCTTTCATGTTTGTAATAATATTATCCAAACAGGCACCCGAGGCTGGACGAGTTACACATGAAAATGAAAGACTGACATTAAACATTTCAATAGTTGATAGGAACTCCCTAGTATCTCTGCAATCCTCTGAAACATTGACATTGAAATCCCCAGCGATAATAAAATTAGTTTTTTCTAAGCTACATTTCAATAATATTGCATACAGTTTCTCAATAAAAATGTCTACATTTGCTAAAGGTTTTGTGTTAGGTCTGTAAATACAGAGAATAACTATACTAGAATGTTTTAGATTCACTTGAATCGCAGAACACTCAACAACATTAATCACACTGAGACTCACAAAATCTCTTCTTTCAAACGACTGCACAGGCTTTTTACAGTAAATGGCGGTTCCTCCATGTCTGCCCTCCTCTCTGCAAAATTGAGAAACCAACTTGTATCCAGGGATTTGCCACTGTGAGATCTCGTCGGCAGATTTCCAGTGCTCAGCAATCGTTAAAATGTCCACATCATTTTCTGATAATAGAACATTCAGTTTATTTAGAGCTGTAGTTAGACATTGCACATTTTGAAATATTAGAGAAAAAGGTTTCTTGGGACCATGGTTCACTTGAGAAGAATCAGCTGCCAGATTATTCAGAATAGAGTTATTGTTATTTATTAAGCACGTTAAACTTGGGGAGCATCCCCTGCTGTCTGGGATGGCCCCTTCCTTAATAAAAAATAACGGGACACTAGAGCACCATGTGGCCAAACTTCCTTCTGCCATGCTTTCTTGAGGTTATCGTGATATAAAGATACCTTCATAGAAGCATAAATAAGAGGGTGCTTAGATTGAAGAAGCTCACACTGTACTTCAGGAAATGTTGCTGTCAAGAGATTTTTTAAGTCTTCTGGCTTAGTACTAGGATGAAGCCTAGAGACGTGAAAATATGTATATTTAGGAATAGTCTTAACCTGTACGCTTGGTTCGCCTGAGCCCATAACAAATTTTCTGTTTCGTGGTCTGTTACGATTTTTTACCGATTTCCACTCTGATTCATTTGTTTGGTTTACGTAGGAATCTGAATTTGTCACACTTGCATCAGTGTCCGTAGCAATATTTTGAAGATCTTTCATTATTATTGCCTGTTTGGCTTGCATCAATGCAGAATTCACTAGTTTACTATCGATAATAGGCTTGCTCGATTTGCTCATTTTAACATTATTCAGTTTACGTCTTGCTTGTTGACCTTGAACTTGACTAGTGACAGTTGGTGCATTAAAGTTTGCACTGTTTTGAACTATTCCAGGTAGTTCGGTTGTACCGTCATCACAAGTTGCTCGGACAGGGTCTCCTTGGTCAGACGCATGCGTCGGTAATGTAAAGGTAGCCAATTCCGTCTTGTTTACATTTCGGTTTGAACTTTTTACATTGGAATTTTTTGTTGCATTATTTTGATTGTGGGATGATGAAGCAATTTGACCTTGATCAACTTTGTTCTTAGAGGATGCAATAATGACTTTTTGTAAACTTACAGTGTAGTCAAGATCTTCTATCGATTTTTGCATGAGAACTTTTTCACGATTTAAACATTCAATTATGTTTTGTTGCATAATTACATTGGTGGCAGCGACATATTTTTCAGGAGAATCGACTTCAACCAGCATGGGAAGCTTCCTCACACACAAGTCACAAAACCATCTCAAATTCGGATTTTCAGCCAAAATTTTAATCCATGCATCCTTAAGTGATACACAAGTTGTATGAGATTTCACTCCACAAATACAGCACCTAATAGTTTTAGAATTAACGATGAAATTGTCGGAACACTGCGGACACACGTCTTGACTGACCGACATAATGACGTCGATATATTTATATGTTTCGTTCTGCAAGGAAATCGTCAGTCGCACCACGTCCATCGAAGTTAGACAACGATTTCAACCTCCAAGCAATTCAATTAATAATTTCAATGCTTGGGGGTTGAAATCAGATATTCGCTATCAAAGTATACTCTGACTTATTTTAGATATAATTTTGACAAATTATTCAAAAAAACATACAATAAACATCAGAGAAGATTCACTGGCTATGTGTAATATGAACAAAGCGATGCCCCCATTATGTTTATAGGGATAAATGTTAGAGAATATTGAATTCGATGCCTACGTTTATTGAAAGCGCAAGACAGTTAATGTTTCGTACTACAAGGTACAAGGTACTCATCAGTTACACCAAGTACAACAAATTGAAAGTAACGCCTTCAATCCTAACATGGATATAAAAGGCATAGATTTATGAACATCTCAAATCTTAGGAATCAATGAAAAGCACATGAATACATGTAACATTGAAAGTTTCACACGTCCTTATTAATTAAGATACTACATTTTACAGCTCTAGTTTTTTGAACAATTTCATCTAATTTGTTGAAGTAATGTGCCATCTAGCTTGCGGTTGTAGAAACCTCGTTGGCATTTCTCAAAACATGTAAGAAATTTACTACAAGAAAAAAAATTCTGCAGTTCTCGTGCTATATTATCGCACTATAGATATGTAGATATTCGCTTTCAATATATACTACAACTTTCTTTCAATAATTTTTTGACAAATTATTCAAAGGAACTATTTAATTTATGTGTATTTGAAAAAAATTTTTTTTGCTTAGGTGCAAATAATTAAATATTACATCCAGCAATAAATTAAAATTAACACACTTAAGTTTCACTGAATCTATTTCTGTGAAACTTAAGTCAAGTGTCAAGTGTCAAATTATAAACTCGAATATATACTGAAATTCAAACACTTGAACTTTTGATTTATTCATTGGCAACAGCATGATGCGTTTCGTCGTTACAAACGACTTCTTCAGATGCTGATCACGCTATGTTGTCAATTAAATGTGAATGAAAAGTTCAAGTGTTTAAATTTTAGTTCATATTCAATTATAATGGATTTACATCAAGTAAACGCCAAACCTATTAAATATTATAGACTCCATAGAAATCTTTAACCACAATCAAAATAACTTCTTCAATTTGTTAAATGATCAAATAGATATAAGGATTTCATCACTCTACGAAAAAGTATAATTTCCATTAGAACTTAATTATTAGCAAGCAAATACTTTTTGATGGTTTTACAATTACCTTGAACACTTGTCCTTTAGATGCGGTAGGATGCAAACCAGTAGGCTGTCCTAACAGTGAGCGAAAATTTTTATGGGACCTTGGAACACTTCTGAAGAAAAATAACTTTGAGTTTATTGTCGCTGGAATTATTTCAACCTGGTCATATTACCTGAAAATGGATCTAAAAGCTCTTTCTTTCCGTTTGTCTATACGATCAGGATCTTCTATGATTGTGCCGTCAATAGTAAAATGTCCGTCTTCTTGTGGGTAATGCTTATTTGGATTCTGTTGAATAGAGTTATGTTATAATTTTGGCATGCAAGTTCGACATTAGCTTAAATTAATTATTTGTACATAAATATATCAACTCTAACCAAAGCTCTTAGCATTGACACCTTCATAAGAAGGTCTATACAGTATGATGCTTGCAAGTACCTACTACAAATGCGGATATTCAACTTCGCAGGGTCATAGCTCTGAGTTATCGTCGTTATTTGTTCAGAGTTGTTTCAGTGAATTATCTTTTAAAATTATAGAAATTTTTGTTATTGTTTAATTTATATTAAACATTCATATTATTATATACATTGCACATTATATTAATTTGAGTTGCTTATCTACTATAATTTTCCACATTTTAAGATAATCATCATTAGAGAAAACTTTGATGGATTTTTTTTGTTATTTTGGTCGAAATATACAATATTATCTATTTGTTGTCACTGTAATTTCTTTGTGGAAATATGATTTGAGTAGCATTAATTTGTATTAAAACCTAAAAAGTTTTTCTTGGTTATTGAATGATATCGCAAATTTCTTCATGGAGCATACTATACCAAACTTCTGTATGAAATAAAATAGAGAAACAGAAGGAAAGACAATAGCACATTCCACTATGAAGTGTGCGTACTAATAACGCCTGATTCGTCGGAAGTAGATATATATTATTTTTCAATTAGAGTCTGTTCACTAGTTTCTACAGAGTGGAAACCTCTTGTGGAATGAAATGTTCTTGTGCTATTTTGAAAAATTAATAAAGAACGCTAGGATCAGTCAATTTTTGAAGTGAAATGTGCGTTTTCAAGTATAAATTCAAATGTACATGGTGATTCACTGATTCATAGTCCATACTGATTATTTCTATTTAACGAAACACCCTATATATTTTTTTATTTTCAGGGGATCTTTAACAGTATGATTTCAAGGTACTATATTATGTGGGGTCTATCTTGAATTATACCAGTTGTAATTTTGAAAATGTTCATTTAACAATATTCTTCAAGTCATTGAATACTTAAAAATACCTAATGTAATTGAATGAAAAACACTAAAATAAGCGCTTAGAATATTCTCCACTTTTCTGTTGGCAATTACTATGTCTTCTAACGGGTGTTTTTTTAGGGGTATAGAACTTTAAGTTGGCATTACTGTTGAAGATGGCGACCGATTTAACAGCTGAGAAGTGATTTATTCTCAGTTTGGTTTGGTTATTCATCATGAATAGACTCACGCCTGAACAACGCTTGCAAATAGTGCAATTTTATTTCGACAATAATGGTTCTGTGCGGAATACGTATCGCGCACTACGTCCATTTTATCGTCGACAAAATCGTCCATCAGAGCAGTTAATTCCGTTAACCGTGGAAGGTTTTCGCACCACGTTTACTCTTATTTATAACTCGCATCCCCAGAGACGCCATACGGTGCGTACAGAAGAAGCTATTGCTACTGTAGAGCGAAGCATGAGTCCATCCGCCATCGAGCACAGGAATTGGATCTGTGTCCATCCACTTTATGGAAGATTTTGCGGAAGGATCTTGGTTTGCGTGCTTACAAAATCCAACTCGTGCAAGAATTGAAGCCAAACGATCAGCAAGCAAGGCGTAGATTCGTCGAATGGGTCCAAAACAAGAGTGCCGTTGTTCCCGATTTTCATAAGCGAATTTTGTTGAGCGATGAAGCGCACTTCTGATTGAATGGCTACGTCAACAAACAAAAATGCCGCATTTGAAGTGAAGATAATCCTCAAGTGTATGTCAAAACACCGTTACATCCAGAAAAAGTGACTGTTTGGTGCGCTTTATGGGCTGGTGGAATCATTGGTCCGTACTTCTTCAAAAACGATGACGGCCAGAACGTTACAGTCAATGGTGATCCGTATAGAGCCATGATTACTAACTTTTACATTCCTGAATTGAACAACCATGATGTCCACGAGCTGTGGTTTCAACAAGACGGCGCAACATGTCACACAGCTCGTGCCACAATCGATTTATTGAAAGACACGTTTGATGACCGCCTAATTTCACGTTAGACACCGCTAGACTACTTTCTGTGGGGCTATGTAAAGTCATTCGTCTATGCGGATAAGTCACAAAACGCTTGACCATTTGGAAGACAGTATTCGCCGTGTTATTGCCGATATACGGCCACAAATGTTGGAAAAAGTCATCGAAAATTGGACGTTCAGATTCGACTACATCCGAGCCAGCCGTGGCAGTCATATACCAGAAATCATATTTAAAATGTAATGCCATAAAATTATCTTTCGAATAGAAAAAATTCTTGTGAATCGAATGATCCATTGTTGTTTTATTGCAATTTAAAGTTATATACCTCTAAAAAAAACACCCTTTATAAAACACTCTCTCAACATTCTTTGAAGTTTGAGAGTGAAATTTTGCTCATTTCTATAATCAATCTTTCTGCGAGGTCTGAAGTGTTAGCTGTTTGTGTTGCATACCTATTTAGCATTTAGCTTGTAGCATACTGATTCATGAGATAGCCTAACAGAAAAAAATCCAAAGGCGTAAAGTATCGCAATCTAGATGGTCACACTATAGAACTTCATCATCCAGTTAATTTATTGAGAAATATTTGAATGTGAGAAATATTTGAATGAACTAAGTTCTTTTCGTTAAAGCATGATGCGTTTTGTCATTATTTCCTAAAATGCATTATATTTTAGGTGGTGATCGTTCGTTGAACATTTGATACCTGCTAAAATATTCACCTTTCGAGGATCCTGGGGATAGCTCTGATTGAACAAGTTTGTTACTTCAACTTGACTTCAGTATATATCCCCCTTGGGAACCATCCAAAACTAAACCATCCAACAAATTAAGGACGAAAGAAGGGGCCAACGAAGTGTGACATGTGACGAGGGGGTGGGAGTGATTCTAATTTTTCGAAAACTACGTGTTGAAACTTCAGCTAGCTTCAGATCTCTGAGCGTTTGATGCAAGCCCCATATGATAGCCACTGCTTCAGTATCGAGGCATACTTGTTTAAGCCATAATATTTGCACTATACAAGTCCACTAATCAACATAAGGAATCACATAAAAATCAATGAGAAGTTTTACCAGTAGGAAAATTTTGCTTTGTTAGGCCTGCCAGAGAAATTACTTGTCAGGATGATGACAATGATCCTCTATGGTTGGCTGAAATAAATGTTGAGACTTCCTGACAATATTAAGTGTCTGTTTTCAATTATAAATAATTGAAAAGATAATGGATTCAAAGACTATATACCCAAGATAATTATGTTTTCTTCAATTAATATAAGTTATAGTTTTTTGTTTTGTTAAGTTCTCAAAATGTTTCACTTGATATTCATTTTATTAAAAAATAATACAAATTGAAATAAACCTATTTCCGGATTAACTCTTTCAATTCAATAATTTCTAGATATAAAATTGCCTAATATGTGACGCCACATTAGGGCTGGGGGACGTACAAATGTGACCAGTTGTGACAAAACTGGGGAGGGGTGCAAAAATCATGAAATTCCTATGACATAATTTATGAATGACCCCTCGCAACATTCATCATTAAAATTTCAATTCGACGTGTCTCAGTTGCACATTTCATACTTCATATTCAAGTTTTTGAATATTATTGAAAATTTGAAGTCTTTATTTAGCGTAATTGAAATTGATTATTTGAAGGGTGATAAACTATCAATTTCAAAAATTTCATCTGATTTTAGTCGGCACAACCTACATCAAATACGTTGAAATCAGGTTGTGAGCAGTTTTAAGAATATAAGAAAATTAAATCTCATTTACGTTGAGCACAAAGGTCAATCAAATGTATATTTGGAAAACGCAGATTTGACTCAGAAGTTGACGTGTCTTAGTTTTCATTTTGAATACACCCTTACTGTATTTGGATATACATATTGTCAAAAATATGTTATTTACATAATTTTATTCACCTCCTATGAAAAACTCATTGGTCTTACTTACTGGTGAGTATTGATACGCTGGATTGTCATATAATGACAGTCTGTTATCAGATGTTGTGAGTTTCGTTTGTTCTTGTTCTTTTTCCAGTACTTCTTTCGAATGCTCTTCGAAGTGTCTGTTAAAAATAAACTGTAATCTTCTCTTTCTGCCAGTCTGCTCCTCTAATAAGTTAATCAATTGATTCCTCTTCACAGAACCTAACAGAATCATGTTTTCAGAATTTTCCACAAGAGGAAACGTGGTCATTTTGGAATTATTCTTGAGTGTTGTTTTCAACTCGAGATATGTCATTTCTAAATGCACATATTTCACATCTTGTATCATAAAATCTTCAGCGCTCACGCTGTATATACCTGAAATGGCTCAATTGTAGATCGTCTGGTTATGTTCATTTTAGCTATCAGATAAAAAGGAATCAAAAGGTGGTAGTTCTGTTGATCGAGATGAACATTTCACATCTCCTCGCAATTACATCAGACATCTAGGAAATGTGGTCCTTTAAAAACTCATTGTTGCTCCCTATGGGCGTAATTTTCGAAATACCGAAATAATTCAGATAAAAATCACAGTGAGCGCACAAGGTTTCTGAGATCACTGACACTAAAGTAGGTCATAATTGGTCTTTTCTGAAATTTGTTTTCGAAAGATCGAAATAATTCAAATAAAATTCATTTGATTTGGCCTTGTGAAGAGTTAGGGCTTTAGTGCGTTGGGAAAAGTATCGAAACTCAATTGTTCGGACACAGACCACTAATAAATCCCAAAATAGGATGTTCGATGTTCTTCGAAATGAGATGAGCATTCACTCTATAAAGTTTTTGGTTTCGTTGACATCATTCGTGCAGACAGTTTTTTGGGAGTTTTATTTGAATTATGTCAGTATATCAATTGAAAATCTCCCACATTTTCCAATGAAAGTTATGAATAATAACATGAATAATAAAAAAATGTAGATATTTTTCTTACTTGATATACTTGGAAGTAAATCTGGCAAATAGGGCAATTTTTTAATTATGATCACGTTGTTGTAACAACTTGGACCTAATTTACTAGCAATTCCAACAGCTATTAAAACTGCTATCAAAATGGGTATAGTATGACAAATCTGTCCTGTCATTTCGAATACTATAACTGCTACAGAAACAGTTTGGGTAACTGCGCCAGTAAATGCAGCAGCACCAACAGTAGCATAACCTCCAGGAATAGCATACAGATTTTTCTCTCCATAGTAAAAACCTAAAAATAAAAGTATATAACAAACACTTGTATAATTTGATAACAGAATAGCCTACGGAACACATCGATATTAATGTTATTTATCATCCTCAGTTGAAATCAAGTTCAATATAAATCACACTTGTCTGCCATAGGTTTTTTTTTTATTAAAAAACACAACGTAGAATAATCACCTTTTGTCGAAGTATAGATCAATATTTATATCAGTAATTTGCAAATAACTGACCAACACCATTTGAATTTTTGAAGAGAATTTAAATGAAACTAAGGCGTTCAATTGAACAGAAGATTCACTAATTGTGCAGCAGAAATATCTCCTAAATTACTGATGAAAAATGTTTATATATTTTTGTTTGTACATATCATCATACATATGAATTCTAACATTATTAAAAAGTGTTTTAGGACCCAAATGTAATACTTTCCATATGTATTTATCAGCGCAACATTTAGTTTGGTGTTGGTATATGTAAGTAGGTATATATCACGAACCAAGTGACAAAGGTCATTTAACATAATACCCGGTCATTATGAAAAATTACTTATAACAGATGGTTATTTGATGATATTTGATTTCAAATAATTAAATTGTCTAGACTTAATACATAATAAAATCAATGGACGATAAATGAACTCTGTGATAGTTCATACTGGTATTTAAATGAGAGGTAATAAGATATACTTGTCTAAGAATCACTAAGTGTTTCGCCTTTTACGGCATTCTCAAAAATGAATACATATATAAAGACAATCTTTAAATATTTACAGATCAGTTCAGTCCACAGAATATACCCTGAATTTGGTATGTTCTGTGATTCGGTCAATGGAAGTGGCGGAATATAGAACATCCATATATATTCCGTCCTCTGTTCTGTTTCCATAGAACATGGAATGGAGGTGGTAGAGGTGGGGATTTCCAAACTATCAGAAATTTAACAGTGGGTTTAGAGTGGTTTAGAGTTTAACGGTGGTAGATACAGAACATAAAACGGAGTTGATATAGCTGTTCTATATTCTACCATCTCCTTTGGTGTTGTCTT
This sequence comes from Henosepilachna vigintioctopunctata, assembly GCA_030704895.1. NCBI lineage: Eukaryota > Metazoa > Arthropoda > Insecta > Coleoptera > Coccinellidae > Henosepilachna > Henosepilachna vigintioctopunctata. The sequence goes on from JARQZJ010000065.1 coordinate 4,720,085, forward strand.
TGTAATATGTATATGTATTCATCCTTGATAATGCCGTAAAAGGCGAAACTAGTCCAATAAAGAATTGTTCAGTCAGTGATTTTTAGATAAGTATATCTTATTACCTCTCATTATACATGATGTCCTACTTCTACGGGACAGAGTATTGAAAACAGAAAGAACATAAACTTTATGAAGATCGAATTGAAAATATTGACACAAAAAAAATTTCACAATATTTCTTCAACTCAAAATAAACTTAACTTTGAACAATTCAAATAATAACACTCCTTTGGATTGTTTAGTGAGGACTACTATCTTTAGAAGCACCTAATTTTCAGCAACGAGCTCTATCAACATCTAAGAGTAGGACTCTTTCAGTGTACATAATTTCAGCCATCGGATGTTTAGCGCTGATAGATCCAAAACATTTTTAATGTTTCCGGTCATTACTTGATGAAAATCATAAAACTGGTAACGAAAAGGCCAGTGTTTTAGGTTTACACAATTTTATCCAACAATTGTGACGTTTCGCCATTACAGAGGCTTCTTCTCCAATCAAGTTATTATCAAATTTTCCAAAGGTAACGCAGCAATTTTTATGATAACCAGACAATGTGATAAATATAGTTCAAAGAATAGTAAATCACTTGTTCTAATATAGCTGTGGATTTTTCATAATTCCGTCATTAATCACTTTGTCCATATCATATAAATTCTTCAGTTTTTCTACAAATGTAATGAAATATTTACCATCTGGAAACCAGGTCGCCATTAGTTCGCCTATTATCCTTCCAAAAGCTGCACCACACCGAAAAACTGGTATAAAAGTACCAGTGGGTACAGGCATAGTTGATGCAAATATGGACATAAGGAACTGAAATAAATGAAGGTTATCAGATTAATATCAATGACGAAAGTTGAGCAAAGAGAAATTTCTTAGATTAGTAATCAATTTTGAATAGAAATTGTTGAATTTTTGGAAATACGTATATGGGTTATGTGGAGTAAATTCTACGAACATTTGTGGAACCAAGAAAATATACTTTCTATTCTCTTCGTTCTGCTGATCTTTTTTTAGTGGTCATTTGAATGTCGTTATGTAAATCAAGATATAAAGTGAAGTGTTCAAATGTAGTAAGCTATCCTATCCCGTTGCTATAAATAATAATCATATATCATTTATTTTATTCAATATTCGACTATTCGATACTCGAGAGTACTTCCAGAACGATGCAGTGCGGGGTTCCCTAAGGTTCTGTCCTTGAGCCTGTGCTGTTTTGCATGTATGATAGTGACCTCTTTAATTAGCTGATTACAAATGATTACATAATTTGCTGACCATACTGCAGTAATTTATAAAGCACACAGTTGACTAGATCTAAAGTAGAAAGTTGAATATGACTTACTGTGAAGTATTACATTTTTTCAATGATAAACTGCTTATCTACAATTCGCTCAAAAGCATATGTTTCTTATTCCAGTTACTCATCGAATCTCCCACGATATACTACTTCAAACATACGCATAGACAGATCTGATGTCCAAATTCAGAAAATTCGAATTCTAAGTTCTAGGGTACTATATTGGATAGTTTCCTCGGATGAAACTATCATATTGAAAATCTCATTAGAAAGTTGAGATGAATTATGTCTATATTTTAGGAGTGAAAGGGGGTTTGCAATACTTATCAGTTAAGAACAATTCATTTTGCACTCATTTAGTCTATGTTTTTTCATGGAAATTTGAATTGAGGTGGCGCATTTAAACGTATCTGGAAAAACTGGCAATTATCAAGAATTGTTTGATGTGAGAAAGCTCTATTTCAATATAAGAACAAATCATCTATTTATTGTGTGAGTCATCTTGTGACTTCTCACAAAAAAACCTCTAAAAGACTGGATTTTCTCCCAATCGAGGCACAATGGAATGATTGGCCTCAAAAATTGTTTCTTGTTTCATAGCCAAAAGAAATTATTTTTGATTAACATGTTAGTGTTATAATACGAAGACAAAACGTGAAATTATACACATGTTCCTGAAACTAATTGGTATATCTTCAGCACGTAACATATCAATTGTGTAGTATTGGCATTATTGAATACTTCATTGCTGTTACTTGAATATATATCATAAGTATTGATCAAATTTCATAACTCTTCATGGCTAACTTCAGATGATCACTAGTTCTGATTGCGCAGTTCAGATATGGACATTTGTGGTTTTAAGCGTGTAGTAATGTCGGATATTCTTTATAAGTATATTTAACTTCATTTCAATAATTTCATTAATAACAGGGTCCTGCAATGTTTTGAGGAAGGAAAATTCTGCTACTCCCTTTTCTTAGATTTGACGAAGGCGTTCGATAGCATAATACACTCGATTCTTTTGCGCAAGCTCGCTGGATATGACTGTTCGAATGACTTCTGCGCTCTTATCGAATTATACTTGTCAGTTACATCGCAGGCAGTATATTTCGACAGTTTAACTCCCAAAATGTTTCCTTGGGCGTACCTCAGAGATCTGTCGTTGAGCTTTTATTTTTTCTCATTTTTATAAACGATGTTCCTGCTTACCTAGAGAGGTTTTCCACAATTCTATTTGCTGACGATACAACTGTATTTGTCACATCTGCTGAGTGGAGCAGTTTGCTTGAGGAAGTAATTTGGCACAGTCAATGGCTTTTCACTGGTTTGTGTCAAATATACTAGTGGAAAACGAACAGAAAACTTCCAAAATGGTGTTCACGCTTAAGCGTGTGAAGGAACGGGATTTTATGGCGAATGCTTGATTTTTAGGAATGACGTTGTTTTCAGTTCTGAGCTGGAAGGCACACACTGAATGTCTAGCTCCAAAAATGGTGCAATTCTTAGGAAATGGTATATATTTTTTAAGAAGCTCATCATGTAGATTGTTCTCCAGTATCCTAAGAGTGGCTTACTACGAAATTAATAGAAGCAACAATGAGAAATGGTATTCTGACACATGTACATTGCAATCAAGAATTTTTGCTCTCGAGAGGAGAGCAGTAAGAGTTGTCTTATCTCTTCAATATCGTGACGATTGTAGAAGTGCTTTCAGCAAATATAGAATTCTTACCTTCGTATGTCTGTATATTTTTGAGGCGCTCGTGTTCGCTCATGGTCTCGCAAGAAAATGTCGCTGGTGTGCGGATTGCCATCAGTTTTCCACCCGAGATAGATGCTGTCTAACGCCAAGTTTTTGTAGGTTTACAAAATCTCAGATAGGGCCTTTTCACTTTTCAATTATATTGTTTAACAATTTACCAAATCATTTTCAGATCTTGCCATTTCCACAATTTAGAAGGACTATGAGAGCCTTTTTACTTGAGCATCCGTTCTATGATTTTCAGGAGTATCTTTCATTCGGTTTGTGGGTTTTCAATTGTGTATTGAGTTCAATTGAGTGTATTCAATTCTGATTATGAAATTTTAAATACCGCAAATAAGGGAATGAAGCTTAATTTGTTAGAATAACTTCAAATTAATAAACACAAATATTCTGGAAACCTGTTGAACAGCCAAACTGATCATACCTTAAGCCCCCTTCTCAATCTTTTAAAAATTACTCAGTTTCCTATATAGTAGTTCAGTATGAATTGATCCCTTCTACTTCTTATCTAACCTGTTTTCTCTGTATTCATAATTTAAGTTTACCTATCAGTCTTCACTTAGCATTTGAAAAAGGTCAATCTCATCGAAACGTGCGTCATGCAGTATTCTTTTTAATATATGTGTAAATCTTGACTTAACAATTGTTTTATTATGTTTATCGATTTACATTAAGTATCGGCCTCATCAATTATTATTGTGTGCTTCTTGTATTCTAATATAAATTCATTTTATTTATGATTATATAGTAGTATATGTCTATTGTATTTATAATTTCATATGGTTGGTTTTCAAAATTTTTCAACATTTTTTTTCTTTCATGACAATTATAAGCACTATGTTGTAACACATGCAATAAAACTATATATCTAACAATTGCTCACCATGAAAGTCATGAAACTCAATAGGTGAAGATACGGTCCAGTATCGTTTGTTTTCCAGTTATTCAGAATCTTCTCTTGAGAACTTGATAAATTTCCAGAGGTAAATGAAAAATTCGAGAAGAGATCATCAACTTGTGCTTTAGGAGGAAGGTGTCCCCCAAGATACTTTCCTATTCCTGGTGGAAAGGTGATTGACGATATGGAAAGCACAACGAAAGCTGGATATATGAATCGACTGTCAAAAACATTAAACTGCATTGCTTGTTGAACATGCTAATAGATTCTACGTATTGTCTCACCTGAATCCGTTTATCCGTTTGAGAAATTCGTTGCTTTTTGTAAATAAGACATATTTTCTATGGCACCAACAATAAAGTGCACCACCGAATCCACAGACCACACTGAAATCAATCATCTTTTAGCCTCGGGTTTATGAAATAACAATTTTATTACTCATTGGTATATCGAGGTGTATTCTCTACTTATCAATCGTGCTAAATATGGAGAGAAGCATTTCTAGTTCCTTGAATTAATTGAATATTTCTCATGAGTAATACTCCTTCATGGTATTAATAATAACAAAAAAATAATTCAATATTACAATATTGCAATATATATGTATATATAAAGACAATATAGAATGAAAATATGTACGAGTATTTACACATATATGATATATTTGTGCACTCACACATACATATAGTTTTTGTGCTAATAGCACTGAATAATGATTAATAATTTTAGAAAATGCATACTAAAACATTAATTCGAAAAATTTAAGTGAAACAAAATAATATTATAGTAAAGCTTGCTATATGAACGTGTATGATGTGATGCCTCTATTATCCTTCAAGGAATAATTAATTAGAGAAATATTGAAATCGATGCTACACCTGATAGAAGAACAAGACGGTTTATCGTTTTGCACTGTTTCACAAGGAAACAAGGAAGTGAAGAACCCACAAGTAATGAATATTTTACAATTCCATCTGCAGGAATCAATAGAAAACATACCTCAGATTATAGAAAGTTTTGGTGCTTGGTGTATCTAGAATCTGAGAGAGGTTTTCTATAGATGGAGTTGGGAAGTATTCATTACTTGACGGTTCTTCACTTGGAGTCATAAAGAAAGTTTTTGGATATTGATATCGTTGCCTCACTTAGATGGACATGGCACAATTGACGAGTTCCTGGTAGAACGAAACAGTTGTCTTATGCTTCCATCAGCTGTGGCATAGATTTCAATATTTCTCTAAACTTTTATTCCTTGAAGGATAATGGAGGCATCTAATCGTACACGTTCATATTGCTAGTTCTACTATAACATTCTTTTGAATAATTTTTTTAGAAGAAGTAATTTTAAGTAAACGTTTCGATACAGAATATGGTTTCGTCAAAACTTTGAAACAAATAGTTTTCATTTGAAGTTACTTTATCAAGTGAAAATCAATAAACCATTGATAGTTACCTCTCTAGATTTTTAATCGAATATCAAGTAAAAAAAAAATTGAAAAATTGTATATTGAAAAAACTAGGTAGCAAAATTTTATTGACCACTTTGTTTCTCCCATCAAACGGTTATCTGATGAAAACCACTCATTCCAAAGTTCTGAGAAATCTACAATTTGTAGTGAAACGTTAATTACTAATAAATTATTTCATTTTAAGGTTGTGAATGCGATAAAAGTGCTGATTCTCAGTAGAAATACGTGATATTACAGATGAGAAAGACTTCGGAATATATTTCTATATTTTCTTGATATTTCTTCTGTGATAGGTTAAAACAATGAAAACACATTTCATACAATACAGAAACAATTGTCAATTATTTATTATAAATTTTGTGGAACCAAGCCAAGTGTTTTGTATTTAATAATTTAAAAATGTTTCATCAAGAGATCAAACAATCAACTTTACTAATATGTTAGATTTCTTTACTGAACTATGTTATATAACTAAGTTAGAACTATGTTATATAAATTTTTCTTTAGTTTAAGCTTCCTAGATTATTTCATCAAAAGCCCTAAAACACATAGTAGGTAACTACAATACTCTGATTGTGTGGTTTAATTTTGATCTTACCAGTGAAGTTCAGAGAAAAATTTTTGACCAACAAAATTTCAATTTCATTACTCTATGCTTACTCATAGAATCGAAGAATATTGACGTCCATCCTGCTTCTCAACGTATTTTATAAAGTTTAGTAATACCGAGGTTGTAGGAAAATATATAATATATATATATATATATATATATATATATATATATATATATATATATATATATTCATCTAGACAAGATATATCTATTCATAGACATAGCCCAAATTTTATTATAATTTATATTCGAATTGTTAATTATATTTATGATTAAATTGAGAAAATTGGAAAACTCTTATAATTCCTGAGTATCGATCACTCGTGATTGATGAATTATTTTTTCTAAACTCACCCTATGAGCGCAAAAGCTATGAGTTCCTGAGGATCGAAAGGCAAATCTACTAAAAAGTTGGTCTTGAAGACAGGTGTGTAGGTCTTCAATCCATCGATCCAAACAGACAGAAGTCTGTATGTTATGGCTCCACAAACTGCTGCGAAGAATCCTCTGAAATAATTACGTATAGCGAAGTAAGATGTCGTGACCTCCACACTAAATAGTACACCTATAAAATTAATAAAACGTATACACAATTTTTTTATAATTATAATAATATTCAAAAAAATAACTTTACTCAACACACTGGACTTGAGTTTCACTAAATATATTAAAAACTGAGAAATTGAAACTGCTTTGTGTGGTCTAGGATATATTAGAAGTTATACATTTTGAAATATAGTAATATTGTATACTCTTGATAATGGGTAAACCACCAAAACATATGTAGAGTTTTTAATATATTTAGTGAAACTTAAGTCAAGTGTGTTCATTTAATTTATCGTTTTTAACATAAGATTTCACCAAGAGATAAGCGAAACCTCCCTCCTATCAAATAATAATATTCATTTAGCAATAGCTATTACAAAATTCATATATAAATTTGCGTTCAAAATTTATTATTAACATTATTTGTTTAAAATGAACTTAAAAATGAAGCGTGGGAAATTTCCGACATTGTAAATGAAAACACTGGTTTTGACTTCGAAAATGTGTGAAGCATGTTGTTTAATATAATTCAGCAAATCTCAGTTTCTCATGTTATAATCCCTCTCTAAATTTGGCTGTTAAACTTTGATGAAACATTGACTCACCCTTGGAAGGATCTTTTTATTTGATTTGTTATATCTACAATACAATAGTATGGAATGTTACTATTAACATTCATTTACCAATTATTCTTCTCTGTTTCGAATCTCAGATTCGTAACAATATAATGAAGTATATTTTGTATATGTATTCTAATGGGACTCTTTTCCATTAGGTAATAATTGGAAATACATAATCTGTTGTTTTAGGATGAAAATAGAGTAATTGTCATGTTTCTAGTTGAATATTCAATGAAAGTAGTAAACTCTTCATTATACTTCCAGCTTTCATTTTAAAATAATACTTCTTCAGATATCTATGATTAACGTGTTCCATATTTGTACCTACATCCAACAGTTACTAACATATTGTGGAACACCCCTGATGGAACACATAACTAAACTTAACTTAAGCTAAATTAATCTAAGCCCACCTAAATTAACCTAATCTAACCTAACCTGTTCTATATATGTACCTCCAATCGGTGCTGCAAATGTGGTAGCTACACCAACAGCACAAGCGGCTGCCAACATTTCTGTTTTCCTTATCTCTTCTAAATCAAAACATCTCATTTTGGATATCAATCTTCCATAAAGGGAAGTGATAATGCTAGACATATGTACCAGGGGGCCTTCCTTGCCGAGAGGCATTCCAGCTCCTATCGTGAATGACAAGCCAAAGATTTTAGCAAGGAGTACTCTAAATGTAAGATACTCTTTGAGTACAACTCCTCTGAGTATAGTTTTCAGCTCTGGAAGTCCAGAACCTAAAAAAAGTGTTTGAATTATGATATTGAAGATTTGTGGTACAAAAATAGTATACACTTATTGCTATTAGTGACAGAAACTTTAATATGAGTATAACTTTTTTGCTTTGAGTATCAAGAACAGAAATGAACAGAATAAAATCAATTCTGTTATTTGCTATTCTGAAAACTAATTCCTCCATACTATCACTCATTAATGTTCGTTATTCAAAAGGCAGTTGCGATATTAAAAGTAACGGATTAACTTCGAATATTTTAGTGAATTGAAAAGTCCCCGGTCTGGCGCAGAGATGGTGTTACTAGAATTATATCCATATGGTTTTTAGTTAGTCCTAACCCTCAAAAGATGCGTGTATAAATTTGACAGCTGTCTGATCATCAGATTATGAATTATATCATTTTGAGTGAAGCAACTTTTATTATTGTGAAAAAAATGGATAAAAAGGAATTTCGCGTTTTCATAAAATATTGCTTTTTGAAGGGAAAAAATAAAGTTGAAGCAAAAACTTGGCTTGAAGCCGAGTTTCCAGACACTGCTCTAGGAAAATCAACCATCAAGGATTGGTATGCTAAGTTTAGACGTGGTAAAATAAGCACCGAAGACAGTGAACGCAGTGGACGCACAAAAGAAGTTGTTACAGAAAACATTACAAAAATCCACAAAATGATTCAGAATGACCGCAAATTGAAATTGAATGAAATAGCAGACACTCTAAAGATATCAATTGAACGTATATATCATATCATTAACGAATATTTGGGTATGAGAAAGCTCTGTGTAAAGTGGGTGCCGCGCGAGCTCATTTTGGCCAAAAACAACGATGAGTTGATGATTCGGAGCAGAGTTTGAAGATGATCAAGTGTAATAAACCTGAGTTTTTGCGTCGATATGTGAAAATGAATGAAACATTTAACTCAGAAGTCCAATCGTCCAATCGACAGTCATCCGAGTGGACTGCACACGATGAACCCGCTCCAAAACGTGGGAAAACGCAATAGTCGGCTGCAATGTTGCCAGTCGGGCCTTAAGGTCAGAAGTTACCTGATGTATAAAAAAATGTAACCTTTTTGTATAAGCAGTAACCTTTCATACTTTTTTACTGGAAATGTACTAAAAGTTGATAGAATATAATATTAGATGTATTGACTTACAGAATATTAATACATATATGAATTTCTAATCATTTTTCTTTATTAGTTGTTACAATTCCAAAATTTATATTTAATTATGCATATACGAGTATGTACTTATAAAATTTATATTTTATGAGTACACACTTGTAAGTGTACAATTCAATATTTCTCTATTAAAATTTGTGAATTGATACTATGAATAATTTCTTACTGAGTATTACCTATATATTTGACTGCAACAAAAATAGGAATATTAGTAGGTATAATAACGGGTTTTAGTACAAAGTTATTGTATTAATTAGGTACAACAATTGTGACTATGAGACTAAAAGAATTATATGAAATTAAAATTGTAAATGAAGAAAACATGAGCGAAGAGGACACATCAGCATCTGAAATTTAAAAATCACATCGTTTTCTGCGTTTTCGAATGAAACTTTCGAAAATATACTCTCGAAAAAAAAAATTGCCAGTTTGTGAAAAAATAAGAAAAAGCAGTCGTTCTACACATGCGTTGGAAATTGGAAAACGAGCAAAACCATTATTAGTTCCTTCAAATTTGGGAACATGGGTTCTTCTGACCTATCTGTAATTTTGAGTATTTTATACTAGTAGGACCTACGACCGGCAAGTCAGGCGAAATGGTTAATTGGATGAAGTCGAGAAAAGCGTGTTTCTTCAATTCTTTATGTAAATTTTCTGCATCAGTAACAATAATTGTTACATGTTTATAAGATAAACATGTTTTTCGAAAATCGGCAATTTGTGTTGGAGGTATTTCTCTCGAAAATTCATCTATTGCTGCCACACCTAAATATATCTTCTCAAGTGGCAAATAGAACCTTGGATTGGCATACTCTATTTTGTGGGTATCAGTAGTCCTGCAATAATTGAAATCCATATAATTACTGGCTATTGTTTCAATTAATTTGTGTACTTTTGGTTTTAATTGATATAGGATTTCTCAGATTGAAATAGTCTATTAAAGTCATTGAACTGCCTTAGTACGCACGACATAAATTCGAGATACATTTTTGTAAATGTATTATTTAGACTTGTAAGTATGTTTTCAGTAATTTTGCTTGGATTCTCGAATATTTTTTCGGTATCGGTATCTCGAATCGGTTTTAATTCTACTGCTAAACTTACCAACATGAAAAATTCTGAAACGAGCGTTCTGCTAACGTTGCTTTTACGTAACAAAATTGAAAGTTAATTCTACAAATTAAGAAAAATCACCTAAAAGTAACCAAAGCAGTTCAAAAATCACCTAAAAGGTTACAAAAGTAACCTTCTGGCAACGTTGGTCGGCTGGCAAAGTTACGGCATCTCAATTTGGATGATGAGCATGGAATAATTTCCATTGACTACCTTGAACGAGAAAGGACCATTAGAAGCGACTATAACATAGCGTTGTTAGACCGTTTGAAGGACTAAACCTCCGAAAAATGGCCGCATTTGAACAGAAAGAAAGTGCAGCTTCACCAAGACAAAGCACCGTGTCCCAAATCAGGGAGAACGATCTAAAAATCCATGAATTGGGCTTCGAATTGCTTTCCCATACACTGTATTCTCCAGAAGTGCCCCCCAGCGACTATTCCTTGTTCTAAAATCTCAAAAGAATGTTCGCTGGGAAGAAATTCGAAAAGTTAGAGGGTCGCTATAATCAATGTATCATACTTGAAGGGAATTATGTTGAATAAAAAACTAATTTTGCCAAAAAAATGTGATTTACTATGGTAGGCCAGGGACTTCTCGATTGACTTTAAGCATTGCCAATTTTGATATTTAGAGAAATATTGAAGGACTCGTATATATTCTCATTTTTTCATTATTATTATTATTTATTTTCTTTGGACTTTTTCTACTATATTTAAAATTACAGAAATTTATGATTTCATAACTGTTGAATTATGTGAATTTTATATAATTTATAATATTGTGTATTTAAACTTTAAGTACCAATTAATACTAAGAATAGCTGAAAAAGTAATAATAAACGAATAAATTATCTATTTTTTTAAATTTAAAATTATTGACGTTTACTTGATGTAAATCCACTATAATTGAATAAAAACATAAATTCAAACACTTGAACTTATGATTTCCACTTTATTGACAACATAGCATGATGCGTTTCGTAGCTACAAACGAATAGAAGTCGTTTGTAACGACGAAACGCGTCAATTTTCTGTAAACGAAACGCTCTGCAGTTAATAAAGTGTAAATCATAAGTTCAAGTGCTTGAATTCAAGTTTATATTTGAATAAATTATCACACGTGAAATTATCTTTTAAATTTTTATGTCGTCTGAAAGAGTATTCACCTGCACTTTGGGGCCCGACAATATGAACGAATCCCACGTTGAACATAATCAGGCAAAAAGGTAGTAATATCCATCCGAAATACTTAGAACTCATATTGTACCCCATGTTGTAAAGGTACAATCTTGCTGAAAACACAATTACTTATATACACGAAAACATTTTCAAATTACGTTAGGAACGTACAATTCATAAAGACTAATACAAGCTTGTCTATGCCATAACTGATCAATGCCATTATGAAGCCTAGAAAGGCTAAAAACACCCAGTCCTCCCCTAGTTTTCCAATTGTGTGGTACCATATAAGGTTCAATCTTCTGACCCATTTTCCTGTAAATTTAAGGTTTTCAATATTTGTACTTCGACTTTTACTGGATTTTCAATTAGTTTTATTTTACCTTGATATGAATGCAGCTCTTTTCTTCTCAATTTTCCTTCTGTCTTATGTTCTTCTTTAGCTTGTCGTATTTCTTGTTTCGCGAAATATTTCAACTGTTTGATATAAGATTTTTCGTAATCATCGTTTGTCTAAAAATGTGAGAGTTTAGTATTTTATATAAATTTTTCAGGGGAGATTTCCTGTCTGATTGACCTCTAGTGAAAGTTAGAAAAATTTGTTTAATTACCTTTCTTTAGAAATTGCAGACTTGTTAAACAATTAAGTGAAGAATAATTTTCATTTACTGACAGGACTAGTGACAAAAACAAATTATTCATTGGAATTTGGCAATTTAGTTCTTTATCAATTAGGGACAAAAAATTATTAATTTGAAAAAAACTTTTTCCCTTCAAAAATTTTTATTTTCGTAGAACCAGAACTTTCAATCAGTTCTATAAAATATTATATGGTTTGGAAAATAGTTTTCATTTCGCATATTTCTTAATTTATCTGCGAATTTCCAGAACGTTTTTCAGGAAACTATGAGGTTTGCAAGACAACTAATCGTGAATGCATGAACTTCGGCCTTGACTTAGTGTGAAATTAAAATTTCAGAATCAAAATTTTTATCAAAATTTCCGAAAAATTTTCATCGATTCAGTTAGAAATACAAATTGGAAAAAATTTTTTCCTATGATTCCGATTAAAATTGAATTTCTTACCAAATTAATGTCGTAGAACCAGAATTTTCAATCAGTTTCTCAATAAAGCATATGGTTTGAAAAATAGTTTTCATTTCGCATATTTCCGAATTTTTCTGCAAATTCCCATAACGTTTTTCAGGAAACTAAGATTTTTGCGAGACAACTGAGTTTGAATTCATGATGTTCGGTCTTGATTCAGTGTAAAGAAGTAAAATTTCGAAATCAAAATTTGTATCAAAATTTCCGAAAAATCTATTTGGTTAGAAAAAAAAATTCCGATGAAAATTGAGTTTCTCCTCAAGTTAAACCGTAGAATCAGAATTATCAATAGTTCAAAAAAATATTTGGTTTCCATGGGAAAAAATTTCCATGGGGTTTTTCAGGAAACTATGAGGTTTACGAATAAATCGTGGAATATGTATTTTTACGAGAGATATCACATCAGAATATATTATATTATATCAAAATCAGAATTGAATGATTTCTACAGCATTCATGATATTTGAAGAATAATATATTTCCAAAGTCAAAAAGAATCTTGAAGAATAAAAATAAATATCTGTACGAAAGATATTGAGAATTATGGAACATAGAATACGCATAGCAATCATTATATTCTCTATTTCTAGAATTGAAAAACGCCTTGAAAAATTTAAAATAAATACCTGTACGGGGAGATATTGAGAATCGTAGACTTGATCTGTGGCCAGATGCATTCTTCTTTTTGATCCCATATGATCAACACACTATTCACTAATGTCATTAGTGTTTTATCTAAGTAACTGAAAGTGTTAATTTGAAAAGTACCTCATGAAGTCATATGACTACGTGAAAGTTTGAGTAGGGTAGGTAATAATATCATATCAATAATTAATTATTTAAACATTTGTCAATAAATTTTACGATATTTGAGTCTACTCTTTCTGATCACGTGCAAAATAAATATTTGCTTCGACAATTAGAAGTCAGATGTAAGCCTTGTTTGGTAATGAACTACTTTACTCATTCTTTATTTCTGTGGAGTTTATTGAACAGGCCTTGAAAATAGAGCAGACATTGAATGTCTCTTATACCTTTATTATAGATACATACGATTAATAATAATATTGAGTTGATGCAGTATTGCGATCCAGTGGCGTATTTAGGCTTTATGGCGCCATTGGACCTCTTTGATATGCCGCCTTTTTTATTAATGGAATTTCATTAATTTTATTCAAATTTAATAGTGATATGAACACATATATATATATATATATATATATATATATATATATATATATATATATATACATTAGAAATACAGTGATCACATTCATTGACTTCAAGAAAGCATATGACTCGGTAGACCGCGAAACCCTTTTCGAAATCATGAAAGAATTTGGAATCGATCGAAAGACCCGAACAATTATAGAACAGACACTTACAGGTACAACTTCCAAGGTAAAATTTCTGGGTGAAATATCAGATCCCTTTGAAATCAAAACCGGTGTGCGGCAGGGGGACGGACTTTCGCCAATTCTTTTCAATATTGTTTTAGAAAAGATCATAAGGGAATGGGAACTTCACGTGAAGGGCATACAAGTGGGCATCAGAAAAGAAAATAGAATAAATGTCAAATGTCTCGCCTTTGCAGACGATATTGCTATCATCACAGACAACAGAACTGAAGCCATTCGCGCCGTGGAAAAACTACACGAAATTGCGCAGAAAACCGGGTTGCAAATTTATTATGATAAAACCAAATACATGGAAAGAAAACCAAAAAATAAATCTTCTCTTATGACATTATCAACATGGTGAAATTCTGCAAGTAGGCCATTTTAAATACCTCGGGGAAGTTATACAGTCCTCAGGTTTAAACCGAATCGCTAATGAACAGAGAATAACCAAGCTCCAAAGGGCCTACAAACTAACATGGGCTCACTATAACAAAAAGTGCATTTCGAGAGGCGCCAAATTGAGGCATTATAATACAACAATTCTTCCAGAAGCAATCTACGCAGTTGAAACAATGGTAATTGGTGGCCATTCAAGAATTAGAAAATAGAAAAACAAGAACGAAAAATTCTCAGAAAGATTTACGGGCCAATCAATAGAAACGGTATTTGGATGAAAAGACCTCAAAATGAACTGTATCAAAAGACAAATACGATAACTGAAGAAATCAGAAAACGACGAGCAAAGTTCTATGCACATGTCTACAGAATGAAACAGTCCAGAATACCGAAGAAACTACTCAATATAATTATGAATAGTAAATGCGGAACAGAGTGGCTAAAAGAGGTCCAAGAGGATCTACAACAGATCAATATAAAAAACCTCGAAGATCGCACTGAGTGCCGCTATAAAATCGCACATATAAAGTTTGAGCAAAAAGTAAATCGTCAACCTGGAGTAAAGTGGACAGATGAACGGAAGAAAATGCATTCAGAGAGGATGAAGCGTTTTTGGGAGGCAAAAAAGATGGAGCAAAATTCCTAATGATTGCGAATTCAAGTTCAGTCGCTCTCCTCATATGGAACAATCGAAATAATAATAATAATAATAATAATATATATATATATATATATATATATATATATATATATATATATATATATATATATATATATATATATATATATATATATATATATATATATATATATATATATATATATATATATATGTACATTTATGAAAACTTTTCACTTTGACAGATATTCTGGTATGTGATAATTTAGTATAGTGCTTTACAGATTGGTGTCATAAAAATGCCTTGATTGAAAATATTGAGAAGCGTGATTGCATGTGTTTTGGCATTAACCCGCCATCACTCGCGCGGGGTGCTATTGGCCCTCCACGCATTTTTGAACGTAAAAAAAATAATAATTTCCCTAGTTATGTATCGGCTCGTCTCAGTACCTTCAAGTGACCTTTAAACGCATCGAAACGGGTCGGGAGGGGTAGTGTGGCGCGAGCGCTCGCAGTGTGAGGACGTGTCAAAGTTTGCGTGGGGTGTTCACGACACCCCGCGAGTGCTATAGGAGGATACTTTATCATCAAGGTATGTGGTTTCAACTGTTTTGTAAACATAAATTATTAAATTGTGTTTTTATTTACTATAAATGTATATTCATGTATTTCTAAGCATATATGTAATGGTTTTGGTTTTCACACACTTCTAATTAGGTACCTTTCTGTGTTCGTAGGTATGTAATATTTTTTCAATTCTTTTTCCTTTCAGATCAGTTGGGAACAGGAGCAAGCGAGATTGGCAGCTTTGTTGGAAGAAATATAATCGGATAATGAAGATTTTATTCAAGAATCTGATCATGATTCTTCATCAGAACAGGATATTTTATCGGAGTCTGAAGTAGAAGAGGCTGAAACTGAGGATCGACAACCAGATGATTACATTGGAAAAGACAAAGTAACTAAATGGCACAAAGTCAAGGGTCGTACTGCAATTAGAACCCGCGCTCACAATATAATTACTGAAGCTCCCGGTCCCAAAGTAATGCCAAAACTTGTAAATCTCCACTTGAATGTTTCCAACTCTTTATTACTGACGACATGATTGCGGAAATAACTAGTTGCACAAATATTTACATCTGAAAAATAAGCCATAAATATGCACGTCAGAGAGATTGCAACAAAACCGATGAAATTGAAGTGAAAGCTCTCATTGGCTTGCTAATTTTGTCTGGTTTGTGTAAATCCAGCCACAGGAAGCTGAAAGATTTATGGGATGAGGCTAGCCTAGGTATTGCAATTTTCCACAAAACAATGAGTTATAACCCATTTTCTTTCCTACTGAGATGTCTACGGTTCGATGATATAAACACTCGTGAGTCGAGAAAATCTACAGACAGATTTGCTCCAATTAAAAACATTTTTAAATGAGAAGTAATAATAAAAACTTGTCTAAAATCACTGACTGAACAATTCTTTATTCGACTAGTTTCGCCTTTTACAGCATTATCAAGAATGAATACATATTACAAAGACAACCTATAAATATTTTGCAAACCGGTTCGGACCACCTAGAATAGAAGTGGGGGTTTCCAATTATCAGAGATTTAACAGCGGGGAATGGTTTAGGTCTAATTGGTCATTAAGAAGATCGTACTTATCGGATTTTTGAAGTTTATTCATTTCCATGGCTTCCAGGTAGTTCATTTTAATCCCTTTTTCACAGTAATGAAGTATCTTAGGTTTAAAACAACTTGAGATCTTATGTCCTGTCGACTCTAGATGTTCCCGAAAAGCAGATTGTCCGTTTTTTACGTGTTCTTTTAGCCTAGTTTCAAAACATCTTCCGGTCTGGCCAACATATGACGACTTACATTCTTCACAGTCTAACCTATAAATTCCAGACTTCTTCATTGGCTCGGATTCGGACAATTTGTTATTAAAGATCATTCTATCCAATCTACTGTGACTTGAAAATGCTATATTTAAATTATTATTTTTGAAGAACTTAATGATTTTTGAAGAGGGAAAAATCATTAAGTTCTTCAAAAATAATAATTTAAATATAGCATTTTCAAGTCACAGTAGATTGGATAGAATGATCTTTAATAACAAATTATCCGAATCCGAGCCAATGAAGAAGTCTGGAATTTATAGGTTAGACTGTGAAGAATGTAAGTCGTCATATGTTGGCCAGACCGGAAGATGTTTTGAAACTAGGCTAAAAGAACACGTAAAAAACGGACAATCTGCTTTTCGGGAACATCTAGAGTCGACAGGACATAAGATCTCAAGTTGTTTTAAACCTAAGATACTTCATTACTGTGAAAAAGGGATTAAAATGAACTACCTGGAAGCCATGGAAATAAATAAACTTCAAAAATCCGATAAGTACGATCTTCTTAATGACCAATTAGACCTAAACCATTCCCCGCTGTTAAATCTCTGATAATTGGAAACCCCCACTTCTATTCTAGGTGGTCCGAACCGGTTTGCAAAATATTTATAGGTTGTCTTTGTAATATGTATTCATTCTTGATAATGCTGTAAAAGGCGAAACTAGTCGAATAAAGAATTGTTCAGTCAGTGATTTTAGACAAGTTTTTATTATTACTTCTCATTTAATTATGAACTATCACAGAGTAGATTCATCGTCCATTGAATTTAAAAACATTTTTATACAGTTCAACAATCATTGCGGTGACAACTATAGTCTGAATGAGAATTTTACTATAGACGAACAGTTGCTGAAATTTAGAGGACGTTGTATTTTTCGACAATATATTCAAAGTAAGCCAGGGCGGTATGGTTTGAAAAGTTTTGCTTTATGCGATGCAAGGAATTTTTATACGTACCAAAGTGAACCATATCTTGGTCAACAACCAGACGGATCTTACAAAGTCAGCTATAAACCCGGCGACATAGTTATGCGAATATGTGCGTCTATTTTAGGTTCTGGAAGGAATCTTACTTGTGATAATTTCTATTCTAGCATTCCATTAACAGAAGAATTGTTGAAAAATGAAATCACAATGGTAAGCACATTAAGAAAAAATAAAAGAGAGATACCCGCTGCTTTTGTTGGTCAACGAGTTGTTGGAACGTCAATTTTTGGCTTTCATTCCAAATCGCCATTGACTCTGGTGTCTTATTGTCCGAAACAGAAAAAAAATGTACAGCTTATATCCACATTACATGACAATAATGATAACATTATCACAACATCTACAAATGAGCAGAAGCCAGAAATTGTTTTATTCTACAATGAAACAAAAGGCGGTGTGGACACGGCCGACCAAATGTGCGGTAACTACAGTATTTCAAGGATATGTTCACGTTGGCCACTGAGATTTTTTTTTCACATGCTAGATACTTCTGGTATCAATGCTTATGTTATTTACAATTGGAACATGGTGCAATCGCAATGTAACATGAAAAGGCCTGAGTTTTTGAAATCATTGGGTTTGAGCATGCTTCGAGGTCACCTTGATAGAAGATATTCACAACCAGGTTACCGAAAGCACTCAAGAGGATGTTGAATGCTCCTGGATCAAGCACCGAAGGAATTTCGCCAACAAAAAAGCAGCGCTGTATAGTTTGTCCACGTTCTAAGGACATCAAAACATTGAGTCACTGCAATTTTTGTAAAAAAACCTTGTGTCATAAACACATGAAGTTAATTTGCAGTTCTTGTTGCGAAAACTAAGAAATTTTTATTTAATTTTGTTATTTCATCATTATAATTTGTTTTTCAATGAAAAAAAATATGTTAAAACGAAGAAGTTTTTTGTTTTTGTTTTTTTTTGAGAAATGATCTTAATATTATGACTAAAAAGGCTGATTATAATAATGTTTTGTAGAACAGTAATAAAGTTGATTATAAAATTTCGTTACGTTATTTAAATACGTTATACAACACAAAATAATAAAATGCAGGTGTAATTTCATTAACTTTTACTATGTTTGTTTATGTACTTTGAGTATGTGGGGTGGCCCCAACACCCCGCGAGTGCTCACGAGCCGAAAAACCGCGCGAGTGATGGAGGGTTAAAAACTTAAATCGGACATTGAGTATACAGTTTGGTAGTACATTAATCACCTTTGAGGATCATGTTAAATTACTTGGGGTATACATCGATTGTATTTTGGGATGGTGTCAACATATTGATGGATTATGCAAAATTGATTAAAGCTATAAGTCAATTAAAATATTCTTTCCTTAGAGAATCTGTGTTGAATGTGTGCTATGCCTTATGCTACAGTCCCTTATCCTATAATATATTGCTGTGGGGCCTCTCTAATATAAATAGAGTATTCTTGTCCCAAAAACGTATACGTATGACGTTTATTCAGAATTAATCACCTTTGAGGATCATGTTAAATTACTTGGGGTATACATCGATTGTATTTTGGGATGGTGTCAACATATTGATGGATTATGCAAAATTGATTAAAGCTATAAGTCAATTAAAATATTCTTTCCTTAGAGAATCTGTGTTGAATGTGTGCTATGCCTTATGCTACAGTCCCTTATCCTATAATATATTGCTGTGGGGCCTCTCTAATATAAATAGAGTATTCTTGTCCCAAAAACGTATACGTATGAGGTTTATTCAGAATCCTCGTTCTTCTTGTAGGCCGGTATTCATGGCCTATGGGATACTGACGGTTCCCTGTATAAATATTCAAGAATTCATTGTATGTGAAGGAAAACCATAGTAATTTGGTGAAATTGTCTAGTTCTCAGGAATACAACACAAGAATTTCTCAAGTGTTGCTACTTCCTTATCACAAAACTTCTAAATATGAATCTTTATCAATGTATAAAGGAATTAAGCTCTTCAATCATCTGCCTGATTCTATAAAATGTTAACCCAAACCTAAATTTAGAAATGTGGTTCAGTTGAAGTTGATCGTGAAATGTTACTACTCTAGAAGAATAGAAGAATATTTCAATAAATATATATATATATATATATATATATATATATATATATATATATATATATATATATATATATATATATATATATATATATATATATATATATATAGGTTGTGAGCTGAACATGTGCGAAATATTTTGCACAACCAATTGAGCATGGATATGAATAAATATAAATTATAATTGAAAATAAATAAAAAATATAATTGAATGTGTGCAAGATGAGTGCCGCGTCTGCTTCCGCTCGACCAAAAACTGATTCGAAAAAACATTTCTACCGAAAATTTGGCGCTGTATAGGCTAAATCCAATTGGATTTTTGCGTCGATTCATAACTGTTGATGAGACTCGGGTTAACCACTGCACTCTTGAAAATAAAGAACAGTCAAAACAGTGGGTTGGAAAGGGGGAACCAACTCCAAATAAGACAACAATTTTATCGGCAAACAAGGTTATGGCTACTGTGTTATTGTCCGTTTCCTAATCTAAAAAATGGCTTGGTTGTAAAAGATTTGAGAGCAACGAAGACGTAATCGAAACTATAAATTTGTATTTTGAGGAGCTTGACGAATCTACGTTCAAAACTGGTATAACTAAATTGAAAGACAGTTATGAGAAATGTTACAGTGTTGATGGAGATTATGTTGAAAAATAAAGCAAAAAAAAATTTGAAACATGGTTTTTCTTGGTCAGGCCGGAAACTTTTCAACCCACCCTCATATATATATATATATATATATATATATATATATATATATATATATATATATATATATATATATATATATATAAATTCAATATTAAAAGTATACTACTACTTTCTTTGGAAAATTTTTCAAGAATTATTCAAAAGAATATTACAGTAAAGCTGGCTATGTGAAATATGAACTATATTATTAAGAAGTAATATAGCCCTCACGAAATAAATGCTAGAGAATATTGAAATCGGTGCCTACATTTATTGGAAACGTAAGACAGTTCACTGTTTCGTACTACAAGACACTCCTCAGCTACGTCAGGTCCAACAAACGAAGACGAGAATATTATAGCCTGCTCTACTATGTTTTTTGAATAATTCGTGAAAAATTATCAAAAGAAAGTTATAGCATACTTTTAATATTGAATATTCACAAGTACGATGATATGAATACGATAACTATAAAATTAATTTTCTTATAGTAGATTTCCATGTTTTTAGTAGCCCTTGTAAGCAAGCAAAGCTATAGAAAGGAAAAACCGAGCGTTTCTTCAATCGCAACCTAGATGGCATTAGTTCATCAAATAAAATGGAATTATTCATAAACTAGAGTTGTAAAATATAATATCTTAATTGATAAGGATGTGTAAAACTTTCAATATTAGGCGTATTCATGTTTTTTCTATTGATTCCTAATATTTGAGATGTAAGGTAATCTATGAATTAAATATGCATACGACTTAACAATATATTTCTAAGTCGATGCGTTTCGTTTGTTGGAGGTGAGTAACTGAAGAGTGCCTTGTGGTACGAAAGAGTGAACTGTCTTACGTTTCCAATAAATGTAGGCTCCGATTTCAACATTTATTCCTCGAAGGCTAATGGAGACATCACATCGTACACGTTTCACATAGCCAGCTCTAATATGATATTCTTTTGAAAAACTTCAATTACTAACATAAATAATGTCACAAATTGTGATAATAAAAGAGTTCTTCAATTAGAAATTGGAGGTTTTCAATAATTATATCAATAAATATAACTAGATCCTGATAAAAGCATCTAGATTTTTATAGATCCGAAATTATAATAAAAAAAAGAAAATTTAACATAAAAAATTTATTTCAAAAATATCACTTTGTTACATGAAATTCGAACTTAAACGTCTAATTTTATTTATTTATTGCACGACAATCAATATCATTTGATTAAAAGTCTAAAATGACAATTTTAAATAACATAGTTTCTCAATTAAATTAGACAAAAAATGTGTTGTACTTTTTGAAATTGCTTACATCATTAAAAAATGATAATTCATTTATAAAAGAAACGAAATCATTCAAACTGCTGAGATTAATTAGTCATTTACAACGTCTTATGATCTAAACTAATTTCAATTTAATAACTCATTAAGTTCAATTCAATTAATAATTAATTCACTACATGACGAGAGCTCGAAAACAAAAATGCAAGTATTTCTAAAAAATAAATTCATAGCAAATATTTCTATTTGATCCCAATTCTTTGGATAGGTCTAAGTTCTTGTTCTAAACTGTCTTCAAAAATCAACCTCTCTCTGATCACAATTTCGTACTTCTCACGCTCGATAGATGCCTCTGGCGGCAACGAGCACTATTCTTTGTTTGACATTAAAGCTGTAGCAGCTTCAAGGTCTGTGTCGTTGCCTGATACTTCTTTCAGATCATTATTAGTTCCCATAGAACTAGCATCAGTATTATGAGCTGGCAAATTTCCGCAATTGGCGTCTTCGATGGCTTGTCGGAGTTCTTTAAGGCCTACAACTCCGACTAGTTTCCCAATAGCAGTGACGTAAGCATGGTTCACTCCAACCATAGAGAATATCGAATGCACTTTGAGAAGGGAGGTGCGTTCGACGAGCTGAAATGGTGCTGGATCTACGTGGCATACCGTGAAGTCCACTGGCATTTGCATTTGTTCGTATTCCCAAGATTGTTGTTCTTCCGCCGACATATCGCAAACTCTTTCTTTCGGCTAAAAAAATTCAAAATACTGACGTTATTATTATTTCCTTGGTATAAGTCATCAGTCTGAATGTTAGAAATAGGTGCTTATGAGTTTCAGTATAACCTTTTAACGTATTTTGGTATCTATTATAATAATAGTGTTTTTATTCACTTCATACAAAAGTTTTTCGTATTCAATGGTATTGGCGTTTACTTGATGTGAATCCATTATAATTAAATATAAGATAAAATTAAAACACTTGAACTTTTATTGAGTACATAGAATGACGCGTTTCGTCATTATAAACGACTTCTTCAGGCGCTAATAGAATAGCGTCTCTATAGACGGTAAATAGAATAGCTAATAGAACAGACTGCAGTATTCTATTAGCGTCCTAAGAATTCGTTTATAACGACGAAACGCATCAAGCTATGTATGCAATTAATTGAATATAAACTTAAATTCAAACACTTGAACTTATGATTTACACTTCATTGACTTCATAGCATGACGCGTTTCGTCGTTACAAACGACTTCTTCAGATGCTTACAGAATAATCTGAAGAAGTCGTTTGTAACGACGAAATGCGTCATGCTATGTAGTCAATAAAGTGTAAATCATAAGTTCAAGTATTTGAATTTAAGTTTATATTCAATTATAGTGGATTTACATCAAGTAAACACCAACACTATTAAATATTCAATCAAATTGTAAATCAAAAGTTCAAATGTTTGAATCTTATCTTATACTTAAAAGTATTACTGACAGATAATGTAAGAATATATGAATAAATACATGTAGATGTAATTGTAAATGAATCGCATATGAATGAAAAATATAGCCAAAGTTAACCGACAGTTGCGGAGGACCTGTTTCGTATAATGCATGAGTAACTAACAAAATTTCAATACTAAAATAATATTTACATAATAATAATGAAAATACTTCTAGTGTATAGGACACGTTATATATGAAAATAATAATAGGAAAACATTAACAGAGTTCTATGGACAAATAAGAACCTAAACTGTAAAAGCAAAACTTGAATAATATTTTTTAAATTTATTTTTTGAAGCATATCAC
This sequence comes from Henosepilachna vigintioctopunctata, assembly GCA_030704895.1. Lineage (NCBI taxonomy): Eukaryota > Metazoa > Arthropoda > Insecta > Coleoptera > Coccinellidae > Henosepilachna > Henosepilachna vigintioctopunctata. The sequence continues at coordinate 4,743,793 of JARQZJ010000065.1, forward strand.
TTTTAGGGACTTGATCTATTGCGAAAGATGGTTGTATAGTGTTATTTAAAATTGTGTCGGTGGTCTCTATTTACTCTTTAAGTGTAAATTATACGATACTTTATAATAAGACCACTTATACAACGACTATTGACTGTGCTTATTGCTGTATTGAATAGTTGATAGAAGTAACGTTAATTCCTCTAAAGTTATTACATCATGATGAAAACAAAAATAGTATATTGCATACTAAGGATAGAAAGTATATTCTTGGCGTCTAGAAAGAATAGCAGAGGGCTGTTCCATCCAGAAATCATATGTTTACTTAGTAACTATAATACAATTGCGGCAATTATAAAATGAACTACGCCACTGAATTATATGAAAAAATTTATATGGAAATATTTCTTAACATTTTGCATTAACTTTATGAATGACACGAATACTCGGGAATTACGAAAGTATTAGCTTTTAATATTCTCTGTATCTCGAAAACGAAGTGGCTACAAAATGTTGATGATGCGTGTTAAATTTTACGAAACAGCACGACACTGGAATACCCTGAATAATTTCACATATTTTTATAAATGAGCCTTATTATAATAATTATAAATTATAATTATAAATGAACCTCACTAGTTCAATATTGTCAGAAATAAAGACGGCTAATAATTTGGAAAAAATCGAATAACTCATACAACCAAAACTCCTTAAATTCGACTCACAAGTTGTACTTTCTTGGAAGATATTGGGGATATCGGAATAATTTGGGGTTTTTCTCCCGGCAAGGAACTCAAAGCTTGTGTACTGCTACCGTTATCCACGTCCTGAAGTTGTGCAGACTTCCTGCAACATGAAATAGAAATCAAGTCATAATTGAAATATTACAAAAACCAATGACATTCGATGAAATTAGACAAATTAAATTTTCTTTTATCTTTCTCAATACGTCAAATATTATTCGAATGAAATCAGTTTCGTGATTTTCACTATAATTTAGTAGAACACGACAATATTCGGTTTCAGTTTAAAACTAAAATCAGTTCAGTTTATCATCTACATTTGATGAAACCAGTGTCTCGACGAAACAATATAGCCATGTTGGACAAAATGATAATGAACATCACAAAACTACTTAGTTTTATTCAAATTATCTTGTTGAACTTTCATCAAGTATAGACCCAATCGATTAGTGACGTCTTATGTATTTGACTGTCCACATTTTCGAAAACACCCACAAAATAGGTTTGCCAAATTTATATTTTCAATCAGAGGATTTTACCTAAATATGGCTTCGAAGGCCAGACGTATCCTACTCTCAGCTCCAGTTACAGTTGTGTATGGGGTAGATCCAGGACTTGTAGACATAAACGGACTGAAGCCTTTTAGCGTGAAGGAGTTCGTTTTCTTTAGAATCGATTTTTTAGGCTGACCACCAGTTGGACTATAAAGGGGCTAGAACAAAAATTAAAATTAAATAAAAATGGTTCTCATGAGAACCGATAAGGTTTTGGTTAAATTGCCCTTCCCTTGTACCAAGAGTTAATTCTTTCAAAATTACATAAATTTGGGAAAATAAGACTAACACCGTCAGACAGAGAGACATACACGTTTGAATAAAGACTAAAACACACGTTACGGTGAATTAGATATAATTTAAATAAAACTAAACAGTTTTTTGATTTTCACTATAATTAATTCAAAAATATGACAATATCGTTTCGTCAACACAGTGGCTTCATCAGATGTTGATGATAAACTGTGATGTTGTAAATACTGTGATAAATAAGATATTGATATAAACAGTTTATCATCAACATCTGGTCAAACCACTGTGTTGGGGAAACAATATTGTCATGTTTTGAATTAATTATAGTGAAAATCGAAAAAATACATCGAACTGTCGGTATGCAGCAAGTGAAATTAGGTTATGAGAAAAAATTTTTTTATTATGGCAAAATGTTTGCGTAGAATTTTCTCATCACATTTGTATCTGCCTGTGCCTTAACCGCATTTTCACTTTTTTTTAATTTCGACCATCTTTAAAATTTCATGTTTTCTGATATTACGTTCGTTCCTAAGAATTTTTGTGTCATTAAATTCAAATTATATGAATTATATAACTCGATTATATGGTTAACTAAAGCCTTTTATGTTTTATATCATATTTGTGGTTGTTGAGTCTAGACTTTAGACATTGGCTGGTTTGTGCTACGTACACTTTATCCCAATTGAAACAAGGTATTTCGTAGATAAGCACACAAGTATTCAGTTGGCTGAATACTTGTGTGACAAGGTGACAGAATATCACAGTTGTGATGTACTGACTATATAGACTTAATAACCCAAGAAAATAAATCAAGAAATTTTACACCAAGAATACCACAACGAGGTATTCTTAGAAAGTTGAATTTTGAATCCTACCCTTTCTATATCGAGTTGGTTCTCAGACATCTGCCTCACTCCCAACAAATCTGGCGCTGGCACTACTTGAAACCTAGATGGTCTTCTTTTTCGCTCTTCCGCTCTCCTCAAAGCGTCCTCTCTAGCTTTTTCTTCCGCTTCCCGCATCCGAATAGCAGCTACTTGAAGTCTTCTCTCTTTACCTATTTGTCTCTCGATCAAATGGATCAATTGTAAACGCTGTATCGATCCTAAGAGAATCATGCTACTAGGAGTGTCAACCAGAGGAAAACTCTGGAGATGTCGATTTTCTTTGAGTACGGCTTTCAGCTGTTCGTAACTCATCCCATGGAAGATATATTTGACCTCTCGAACCATGAAATCCTCCACATAACTATTGTACATGCCTAAAAGAATTAGTAATATAAGAGGGTAAGCAGAACTTTTATTACATATACACATTTCCAGCTAAGATAATTGACATAATAATATCATTTGATTTCTAGTTCATGGCCAACCGAACTAGAATACTCTGGCAATGGTCAAAAACGAAACGTCGTCATTTTTTACAATTTTAAATATATTTGGTACCGCATAAATTGCCAACTAGAAATGGGAAATGTATTTTGTGGAAAATAAACTGAATATTATTATTTTTATTGCTTGATAAGCACTTGATAGGACAATATTCGATAATTTAACTACTCAAACAAATAAAATATATATCATGTCCTACAAAAGAGTTATTAAACAAATTATTAGATGATATGACATTAATATGATGACAAGAACATTAAGTGGCCACTTGACTTCATTTTGAGAGGAAAGTTCACGACAGAAGTGAAGATATAGAAAAAGAACGGTGAAATCTAGGAGATAATTGATATATGGAGGTATGAAGCTGTGAACACAAAAAAAACTATGGAAGCAATGCAACTTATCAGGAGAAGATGAGAGAACTTGATTCTAATTGTAATAAAAAATCCATGAGAATCTTAATAAGAGAAAAAAGTGTTATGCTCCCACATTTTTCTGAAAGATTAATACGCATATTTATATTACTTACACTTCATACGTAATATATTCATATGTATTTTTATTTTTCGAAGAAATAGTAAATACCTATACATCGAAAATCGTGAATAATACTTTTAGATTAAATAATAGAAGTAGGTGAGGTCCCAAAGACTTTTGAGACCAGAGTGATTGTACCATTATATAAAAATTGATTTAAGAAAAACTTCCAAACTACCGTCCAGTAAGAATTATTATTAATATTGCCAAAATATTTGAAAATGCTCTAAAAAATAGACTGGTAGCTTTTTTTAGAGAAATATAAAATTATATCAACAAGACAATTCGGTTTTAAAAGTAACATATCTACTCAGGATGCTATTAAATTTCTTGTTACGAAAATAAATCCAAATATCGAGAATGATTCAAAGTGCGTTGCAGTCTTCTTAGATTTGAAGAAAGCATTCGATACTGTTCACCATGAGAAGTTGATAGAAACATTGTGAGATGAAGAGATCAGTGGAAAAGCTGGAGAATTGATCGGAAGTTATCTGAAAGATCGGGAACAGTCAGTAAGAATGAGTGCATCAATAAGCGAACGAAGAATTATTAATTTTGGGGTACCACAGGGTAAGGTAATTGGTCTCATTCTCTTTATAATTTATTTGATAGTATACTTCTAGTAGACACAGCGGGTACAATCTCTACTTTTGCCGACGACACTGTCATTATTTACGAAGATGAAAATTGGGATAATCTTAAAATAAAAATTCAGGATGATCTCAAAAACTATACTGACTATCAATTTTGATAAAACCGATTTTGTACATTTTAGTTGCTATTTTGACAACAAACCTACATACGATAAATTAAGTATGACAATTGATGGTGATAGTCGAGATCTCATTGAGAGAAAACATCAAATATCTAGAAGTTGTCATCGATAAACATTTGAGATGGAATGCTCATGTTGAAAACATAGCCGCCATATTGAGCAGTTTACTGTACACGTTTAGGTATTTACGCAATGTACTGGATTCGGATCAACTGAAAGTAACTTACAACGCTCTTGTTGAATGCAGACTGATTTATGGGATTTCATCTTGGGGTGCAGCAACCAGTTGCTACACAAATAATCTAGAGGTTTTTTTGCAAACAAAATTATTGAAAATAATTTATCGCAAGCTTAGGCTGTTTCCATCTGACCAGCTAAACAGGGACGCAAACAAATTGAATTTGAGGCAGTGATACATCTATCGAGGTTTCTTAGAGACATATTTGTTACCGCATAAATTGCCAACTAGATATGGAAAATGTATTTCGTGGAGAATAAACTGAATATTATTATTTTTATTGCTTGATAAGCACTTGATAGGGCAATATTCAATAATTTAACTACTCAAACAAATAAAATATATATCATGTCCTATAAAAGAGTTAAAAAACAAATTATTAGATGATATGACATTAACATGATGACAAGAACAATAAGTGGCCACTTGACTTTATTTTGGGAGGCCTAGGCTGTTTCCATCTGACCAGCTAAACAGAGACGCAAAGATATTGAATGTGAGGCAGTTATTGTTCTATCGAGGTGTCTTAAAGACATTCAAGAACAGAAAACACTTAGAGATGATTGATCATCATCATAACACAAGATCCAAAGCAAACAAAAGGATCAAAACATGCCTTTCTTTTAGGACGAAGACGCAGAGAACATTCTTGCATCTCTCAAACAGTATGTATAATTTTCTTCCAATAGAAATGAGAGAAATACCATTGATGGTTTTTAAAAGAAAGATAAGGAATTTTCTACTAAACCAACCAACAGAGAATAAATATGTCGGAATTTTTTTAGAATCGCCTTGGATTTGTTTGGGTTTGAGTTGCTGTGTGTTGAGATTTGTGGTGTTTTTTATTTTATTTTTATGGTACCTATATAATTTAATTTCTTCATAGAAAATTAGTACGGAAACCGATTAAGTACAATATAATTCAATTACAGTTAAGAAGATTTTGTTGTGGTTTATATAAATCCTTGTAGCCCCATAGACTGGCATCGCCAAAGTGGGCAATAATTTACTTCACTATTTTGTGATATATATGTAACAAATATTTCACAAATATATATTATTATTATTATTATTATAGATGGGTTGGATGGAATATCATTCACTTAGCGATAATCTATATCATTTTCGAAAACTGAATGAATACCATTAATCGACAATTTTTTCATAGATTGAAAAAATTTTTAAAAAGGGTATTCAAGTTATGAAAAGAAAGCATTACAGAAAATTCTCAATTTACACGAATATTATTTGAAAATATTATAATAAGGCCTTCCGCTTTATCGTGGAGCTCGTATATGTAATGCAGAATTTAGTAAATGGAGGGCTTTCCAAAAGTTGATAGTACTCACCTGTGCTACCCGGTAATAAGTCGGGTAAATATGGCAACCTCTTGATGAGGATTATACTGTCGTACAAACTTGGAGCTAGCAGACTGCTAATGGCATTCGATATCAAAACAGCTATCATAATCGGTATGATGTGTGTTATTTGTCCGGTCATTTCGAAAACTATCACAGATACTGAAATTGTGTGAGTTACTGCCCCACTGAAAGCAGCAGCTCCGACAGTAGCATATCCACCGGGGATGATCTCTGCTACTTTGCCACCATAACGCATTCCTAACCTCAAAATTGGTCAGAAGGTGAAAAACAGTAACAAGATGAGTAGTTACTCACCAGTTGGGAACCACATATGCATGAATTCTCCTACTATTCTTCCAAACGCTGCTCCTATTTTGAATACAGGTATAAAACTGCCACTAGGTACAGGAACCGTCGAGCATATAATGGAAAAAATGAACTGAAAATGAGATTATTTTAAAGCGGTGGATATTTAATGAAAAACTATTTGAGAAGATCAACTGTTATGCACCACAACAATACTTCATACAGTTATTGGAATTAAAGTCAATTTTTCAGTAGATTTTACCTTTTCTCTTTGAAAACAAGAAAAGTTTCATGAAAGTTTCATGACCTCAACACATTTGGAGCAAATTTGAGTTAACTTGAGAACCTGAATTCAATTTTCAGACTCCAAGAGTTTACAACTCAATTGCTTCTGCAGGTTTCATTTGGTATAAAAATCATAATGGTTTATCATTTTTGAAGAGACTTGAAGAACAACAGGAACGCCGAAAGTGCTGATACACAGATACATATATATATATATATATATATATATATATATATATATATATATATATATATATATATATATATATATATATATATATATATATATATATATATATATATATATATATATATACATATTAAGGAAATGAACACCGAATGAAATATTTAAGAAAATGAACACTAGAACATTCATTTGAAAAATAAAATTCAAATTAATCAAGAGAATGTTATAGTAGAGCTAGATATGTGAACGTGTACGATGTGATGTCTCCATTATCCTTCAAGGGATAAATGTTAGAGAAATATTGAAATCGATGCCACACCTGATGGAAGTGCGATACATATATGTTTCGTTCTGCAAGGAACTCGTCAGTCGCACCACGTTCATCGAAGTAATGCAACGATTTCAACTTCCAAGCATCTTCTTGTGACTCCAAATGGAAGACCGTAGAGTAATGAATACTCCACAATTCCATCTATAGGAATCAGTAGAAAACACCTCTCAGATTACAGACACACCAAGCATCGAAATTTCACATATCTTCTATACCCGTAGGTATCTACTAAATTGCAATGTCTATTTGACAAATTTCATCATACGATGTTTTCAAATGTCAATAGGTTGCATTAAATATTTCATTCAGTGCCATACGCACAAAAAAATTTCATTTCCCTAAAATTTCGCCGAATAGGTCCCTGAAATACGGCAAATAAACGCGAGCGTACTACTAACGCAACCTACTGACATTTGAAAACATCGTATGATGATATTTGTCAAATAGACATTGCAATTTATTAGATACCTACGGGTATAGAAGATATGTGAATTTTCGATGCTTGGTGTGTCTGTAGTTTGAGAGGTGTTTTCTACTGATTACTATAGATGGAATTGTGGAGTATTCATTACTCTACGATCTTCCACTTGAAGTCACAAGAAGATGTATAGATATATATATATATATATATATATATATATATATATATATAATATATATATATATATATATATATATATATATATATGTATATATATATATATATATATATATATATATATATATATATATATATATATATATATATATATATATATATATATATATATATATATATATATATATATATATATATATATATATATATATATATAAATGATATGCTTCTGAAGATTTTCGGGATTGCTTCTGTGTGTTGTTTTGCAGATTTCGTTGGAAATATCTTTGTTATTTGTCTCTTGTCTCTTACTCTCATTTGTCTGTATTCAGCCAGTCGTTTGTTTACGGATCATGAACTCAGAGTGAGTTCGAGATTCGTTAACTCAGTTCTGTGAACTGAGTTCACAAACGGTTCGTAAACAAACGACCGGCTAGAATGACAAATGAGACTTTGTCGAAAGGTCGCCCTAACAAAGTTTCCAACGAAATCTTTGAACAACACAAGTGGAAAACCTGAAAATCTTGAGAAGCATATATATATATATATATATATATATATATATATATATATATATATATATATGATATATATATATATATATATATATATATATATATATATATATATATATATATATATATATATGATATATATATATATATATATATATATATATATATATATATATATATATATATATATATATATATATTCAGCGATAGGTATCGTACCACAACGAAACTTCCAGAAGCAATGTACGCAGCTGAAACAATGGTTATAGACGGTCATTCAAAAATTAGAGAAATAGAAAAACAAGAACGAAAAATTCTCAGAGAGATTCTACCCCGTGAATCAATAGAAACGGCATTTGTATGAAAAGAACCCAGAAAGAAATTTATCAGCTCCTCGCTCCCTATTAACTCTCATTCTCTTCGCTTTCAGAACGTCTAAAATATTCTCTCTTGCAACCAAACATTCCCTCATTCAAATTATTTATTGGATTTAGATATTGGATAATTATGTTGGATTTTCATTCAACATAAGAATCAATTCGTACGTGTTCTTCAGTTGTATTTTTTCGAAAACCCATCAATGAAAAGGAATCATCTCCTTCCAAGGTTCTGAAAGGAAACATAAAGGTTTCCTTTTCATGTCTATGATCACTTTCATTCTCTGAATTCTATTCAGTGGTCCAATCCATAAAATTCATCAAATAGAATATTCTATTTTCATATAAAGTTTCAATAAACTATTATTGCATATCACGATTTAAACCTTCAAACGAATAAATCACGGATTTCCTTAGATACATGATAACATTCCTTTGCATCAAGAAGAAAAATGTTCATTTCTAATTTTCATCATACCAATTTCTAGGTTATAGTTATTACTTACTATATAGGCAACATAGCAGGAGAGATTTATAAACACCCCCGTGTGCTCGGTAGTCCACTTCTTCACGATATCCTGTTCCTTCACTGTTAAATTCTCACTTGTCCAGGAAAAGTTACTAAACAAATTTGACACTTGATCATGACTTGTCAGATCGCCAGCCATGAACTGCCCTACGCCAAGTGGAAAAGAAACGCTGGACACCAGTATTGATACGATGGCCGGGTACAAAAAACGGCTGTGATAACACACAAACTATTTTGATTTGTTGGGAAGAAGAATGTCGAAAGCAGTTTGAGTACTTACTTCTTCTTCAAGAAGCTGTTGATTGTCTTGCTATTACGCATGAACATAACGTATTGTCGATGGACCCACACATAGAATGCTCCTCCTAAGCCGCAAACAGCACTGAAAATGAAGAAACACTAAGTAATAAATGCTATCGAATAATCTAAATAAGAAAGACTAATTGTTAATTACTACAAAATTCATGACTTCAATAACCAATATGACTCAGGAAAAATATAGAATGACTGAGATTTAATTCTCGCTTAACTCTTGGTGAAACATAATTGAAAATTAAATTAAAAACGTCTTGAAGATGAGCTCACGCTCGAAACACGTTGACTATTTGATATTGTTAAATATAATCGTGAAACATTAAGCCAAGTGTCTAATTCAATTCAATAAAATATAGCATATTTGCCAATTTAACTTTTTTCTCAAATATGTGGCTTGACAATTTTGGGTTTTTAGCCCATTTTCAAACGGGGCAGTTTAGCTTTTAAATATAGAGCCCAAATCCAGATATACACCCCAAATCCATTGTCAAGCAATCAATATAATTTTTGAGAAACCGAGTCAAGTGTTTTTTATTCAATTTATGAAAAGGAGTTCCTTTTTTAATATTTTACAAAACTTTTATTAACCGACGAACTATTACTTCTACCAGGATGTTGACGACTTGGTATATGGCAAGAAAAATTTGGGAGATACGAGGTCTGTTCAAAAAAAAGAAATCAGTTTTGAAAATTCGGCCAGAAAAGCCAAGACCGAAAAAAGCACGCCTTTTGTTCAATGTTTTCTTCGATTACAACGGCGTTGCGCACCATGAGTTCTTTCCAACAGGTTGTACGGTTAATAAGGAATTCTACAAGAAATTTATGTAACGTTTTCGTGAACCAATACGACTGAAACAATTGTAATTGTGGAAAAACGAGTCATAGATTCTGTATCAGGATAAAGCATCAGGTCGTCATTTTTTGGCCAAAAACATTATCGTAATGATGTCTCAATCACCGTATTCCCGGGATTTGTCTACCTGCGACTTTTTCCTATTCCTGAAAATGGAGAAACGAATAAAATGCAAGCGTTTTGCCACAATTGATGATAGAAATTCGAAATCGAAGAACGAGCTGATGGCCATATCGAAAAGCGCATTTCAGAAGTGCTTCGAGGATTAGAAGAAGCGCTGCATAAGTGCATTATAGGACGAAATCGATATTGATTGACAAATAAATACTTTTCGAAAAAATTCAGAATTCACCTTTCATTCTGAACAAACCTCGTAAACATAATGATGGAAAAAAAAGAAGTGGGGTTGCAAATGTCTACCCGCCATTGACTACGTAGGAGGGTTGTAGCTGCATAGGAGGCTCTGAATCGACATAGAACTGGTGTAGCAAATTGAAAATTAAATCCCATGCAGTGAGGTTTGAGCACCAGAAGTAAGTGTAACTGCGGAATGAGTCACAACTACCTGCCCAGCCAAGAATGTGAAATGCTCAGAGATTGATTATATTTCAGCAAGCGACAAAACAGTGTGTCCTGCTGATATATTGCAATTCGTTAATCGAGGGACAAATGACACGAAAAGAGAAGAATATTTCGTTTTAGTTGAATACAAATTTTCAATAGTTACATCAAGTGTTTTGATATGAAAAAAGATCTGTAAGTGACGCATTTCATATTTTGTTTCTATTTCTTCTATTTCTATTCTAATCTATTTGCTTGAAAAGAGGGTGACATACATTTAAAATCCTTAATTTTACAACTGTTGGTATTGAATTTTCGGTAAAATTTATAATGGCTTCAGATTTCGTTTATCAGACGTATTTTTTGATATTAGCATTATTTACCATTCTTTATCTTCAACTTGTGTTCAATGTTTCAACTTGTGTTCTATCTCACCCTTTCGACTCGAAAAATTACATGAATTTATCAAGAGAAATCCATTGACTCACGTATTCATTACAAAAAGTCGATTTACATAAATCAACAGCTTGAAAGATCATCATATTTTCGATATTACTCGCCAAAATTTCTATTCTGATTCGTCGAAATCATCAAATTTTCAAAAAACATTTTTTGTTCAATTTATTATAGAATAGACAAGCGTTAAAATTATTCTTAAAAACATTACACTGCCATTTTGATATTGTGGTGGCCATTATCCACGTACAAAGTACGTACATAAATTATCGATTTCTACTTACCCGGTGAGTGCGAAAACGAATAACTCTTGGGGATCAAAAGGAAAATCCATTAGAAAATTCGTCTTAAACACTGCTGTAACGGTATCTGCACCTTGGAACCATACAGCTAGTAGCCGGAATACAGTTGCTCCACATACAGCTGCGAAGAATCCTCTCCAGTAGTTTCTCACCGCGAAATATACTGTTGTTACTTCTATACTGAATAGTACACCTGTAAATGTAGGAATATTTATTTTCCAGTCAATTTCACGAAACATGTAAGGAAATAGATCAGTGGTTCCCAATCTATTACCCTATGCGACACTCAAGTTTAAAATACTACGTTTTTAAAAATACTACGTCTTATCCCAGCGCAACTTGGACGAAAACAAAACAAACGATTAAAACTTCGATAGACTTAAATGAAAATTCAATGGACAATACTTAAGACACTTGTCGCGCCTCCTCTTAAATCCCCCCCTCCTTTACAAGTTTCCCACTGATTTGGGAACTGCTGATCAAAAGGACGATCTTACTCTAGTAATTATAAATATTGCGATAGGGTCTATGATGGTATGATTTGAGTTGAATAGAAATTCAACTTTCGAACAACACTCAATTATTTAAGGGGTAATCAGTTTTTTCTCAAATTATAGTGTACAATTTTTCTTCTTCAAAAACTTATTTCAACCTGAATCAAGAAAGTTGTTAAATTTCGTATCAAATGTTCAGAAGATAAACTGTTTTGATTGACAACGTTTTCAACCTTTTTCATTACACGACTTCCTGGTATGAAAAAATATTTAATGGCCCTTCCTACCGTTCATTTTTGATGTTATAATAAATGTTTTACATTTATTTTTTCCATACTACGTTTTTATGCGCCTCCTAAATTAAAATTCGGATATCAGCAAATATCATAGTACGCAAAACACATTAGTTTACATACATCGATTACGTCGCCAATTGCTAAACTACTGCAATTTACTTGCGTTCATAAATTGCTCATTTACGTACATTTTAATGGCTCGAATGAAAAGTAAGCAAAAAAATCGCTTCAATCTGAAAATAGATTCCATCTCAATTTAGCAAAAACGAGACCACTATGAGAGAACTTGAATAAACAAAAACAAGCACAACCTTCGGATTACCATCGCTCTTAGAACTTTATTTTTTGTCAATATGTTTGTATTAACATAACATAAACGTATATCATATGTTTAAAGAATATATATAAATGTATATCATTTTGTTAAAATCTCTTAGCAAATCTATCTTTTTGAATTCTATCGTTTTTGTTTTACTGAAGTAGTTCTCTTGGCTTCTTGCGACTCCTTTAAAGACCCTCGCAGCCTCCAGGTGGTTACGACCTGGAAAACCCTGCTGTAGACTAACATTTTATATATTTTACTTCTGTACTTGCTATAGACACATTCTGGGAGATTGAAGAAGAAAGAGAAAGAAGACGATTACAAACAAATACGAGTAAGTCGATAATGAAACAATATTTTCTCATAATTTAATCATGACGACGTTTTGAAGTACTACTTCTTCATCAAATGCTGAATTAATACAAGCATTAATTCAGAATTTAATAAAGAAGTAGTACTTCGAAACGTCGTCATGCGTATTTGTATCAAATTATGAGAAAATTCTAAATATTGTTTCATTGGGGATACTAATTTTCTCCAAGTATCATTAAATAAGTCGCTTCTTGGTATCGATACCTTTGAAAGAAAAAAAACAAGACAGTGAAGAAAACTTTCTGGAAAAGGAAGTAGATTAAGGTTTGGAAAAGAATTTCGAATAAAGGGGGTTGAATTTGAGGATGAAGAAAGTAATTATGGTAATATGAAGATAATAATTGTGTTAATTCGTCATCTAGATTAGAATCTTTGTTAAGGTTCTCCAAATAGTTTTCACTCTTTTTTCGATAGTAATTTGTCGAGTATCGAGCGATCAAAATATTCTTGCTAGTCAAATTATGTATAACCGAAAGAAACTTCATCTAAGCTCTGAAATTGATTATGTCAAAGAGGTCATACATATGTGTGGAACATTTATTGATGAATTTAAGGTCTGATTAAGTATTAAAACATACCTCCTACGGGTGCTGCAAAGCAACTGGCTACTCCAACAGCGCACGCAGCAGCTAACATTTCTGTTGTTCGGCTCTCGTTTTCATATATACCCTGAAATCCGGTGACCAATTTACTGAGCAAAGTTGCTACTATACTAGCAATGTGCACAAATGGACCTTCTTTACCGAGGGGCATGCCGCTGCCTAATGTAGCTGTGAGACCTATAACTTTGGCGATCAGGGTCCGAAAAGTCAAATATTCCTTCAGGGCAACGCCTCTAAGGATGGTTTTCATTTCTGGAATTCCTGAACCTGCAAAAAATCATTTTGTCTCAAAAAGAAAATTGTAACCATCAATTTTCAAGAGTTGATGGAGGAGAGATAGGTGCTGAAATTTTATGTCAAACGATTAATTAATAACTATCTCAAAAATATTATATATACTGTCCGCTATAATATTGTTTCGGTTTTCAATACCCTCAAAATACAAATATGAATTAATTTCACTTATCTACAAAATTTTGTTCCACCTAAATGTCGTCCTATCAATCAGTGATACATAGATTTTAGAACATCTCATTAAATGAAGAGAAGCTAAACTAAGAGTTGAATATCATTTACAATATAGCGATTAACAACGGTACTCCATAAAATTCCTTATAATATTTTCAACAAGAAAAAAAATTACTCTTATCAAAACTAACCTACCCAAGAATTGAAAATGAAGACTGTTATGTGTTCACACCTTTAACAATCATTAGAAAATCCACAAATAAATTAAGAATTTCCTTAAAAAAAACTGCAAACATGGGTCGAGTAAAAGATCAAATTTGGGTGTCTATAAGTTAACCTGTAAATGTGATAAATGTTGGAGAGTCAGGTAGAACATTTGATATAAAAAGAACACCTAAGAAGCTACTAAAATCAAGAGTCTACATTCGCAACCAATGTATCGAAAATAACCATAATTTCATCAACAATTACGAAATTCTTCACAAAGAAGACAAAGGCTTGAAATTCAACTTCCTGGAAGGTCTCGAAATTGATAGATATAAGAAATCCGGTTCATCGCTCAACGAACAACTAGAAGGGGACAACTTCCCATTACCAAACCTTAAGTTTAGTAATATATATTTACTATGAGTATATTATGAGGTATATTAAGTGAAATTGATTAATTTTTGTACTCATTTGTGAATAGTATTTCTCAATTTGAAGAAATTGAAGAAAAAACGAAATTTTAATTCACTAACAGGTAGGTTTAATATGTTCAATTAATTCAAAAGAATTTTTCTAAAGATATTAATTCTGGTGAATGACATTCTTCAAAGAAATTTTGAGAAATTTTTCAAATCGAGATGAATGAGAGAAACAGTAAATCTTATATAAATATAGATTATTTGAAACATGTTGACTGAACTTTATAATTTTATTGTATTATTTTTCAACACATTCGTGGATGTGTTGAATAAAGAGTTTAATTTCATTTAGTATTATATTCTCACAACTGGAGAAAATAATAGATTATCCGAAACGCTCAATTCAATTTAAATGTTTTATATCTCATTAAATATACCTGTGATTGCCAATATTTATTGCACTGTTCTATAAAAATATTTGCAAGAACAGTGTTCATAATATATAAATTCATAATCAATGTAAATTTGACAGATAATTGTCAGTCATTTTGGAATCTGATTCTGTTATTTGATCGTCATTTTGACATCAGATTTTGCCATTTGTTAGTCATTTTGACATCAGATTTTGTGATTGGTCAGTCACTTCAACATCAGTTTTTGTCATTTGTCAGTCATTTCGACATCGGATTTTGTCATTTGTCAGTCAATTCGACAGCCGATTTTGCCATTTTTTAGGCATTTTGACTCCATTTGGTTTATTTTGTTTTATGGAGTCTACATTCAATAGAGTTGCCAATAATTGTGACATTCACTTTGACTCCATAGAATTTATTATCAGGAGTTATGTGAACAACGAAAATTGACTAAAATGAATTGATTTAGATTGAGTTCTTTGTAATATTTCATTGAATGCTATAATGTAGTTATAAGTTACTATTTTTTTTAGATTAGATTGAGCTCTTTGTTAAATCTTTTTTTCAATTATTTAGTAATGTATTCAACATTGTTATTATTTTCTGTAATTGGGTGTTATATTTTTTGAGAATAAAGATTTTATTATTATCAAATGTTGTGATTTGTCAGTCATTTTGACATTAGTTTCTATCATTTGTCAGTCATTTCGACATTTTTTTGGTCATTTGTCAGTCATTTTAACATAAGTTTTTGTCATTTGTGAGTCATTTCGACATCAGATTTTGTCATTTGTCAGTCAATTTGACATCAGATTTTGCCATTTATCAGTCATTGTGAATTCACATTTGTCATTTATCAGTCATCGAAGCTCTTCCACAGAATCCTATATGCATCTTCAGGAAAATGAGTTAACATTACCTCAATTCCAGAAGGTGGCAGATTGTGAATATAAAAGGGGTAAATAATTCTCCTATAATATTCGATGTCCGTAGATGATTACTGTTGTGCAAAATATGAACAATATTATGTCTTCTCAATAAATATAGGTGACAAACCCAAAAGATATTTTTTTGCTCAACTATATAGTTACCTATAGATTGTGGTGCGATCAGATGTACAAATCCTGCACTGAAGAGCACCAGACATAAAGGTAATGATACCCACGCCCCATATTGCGTCAACGGATGATCCGACAGATCTCCAAATAACCATATTTGGGCTGAAAAATACCGAAAATATTAATATATCTTTGAAGATGAGGAGGACTGTTTATACTCGGACTTGGGGTAACGACTTACCTTTATTGCACATTTGTACGGTCCTATCCATTGTGAAGCTTATTAGTGCCATTATAACTCCCAATAAAGCCAAAAACACCCAATCTTCTCCTAATCTGGCGAATGTATTTTTCCATAAAAATGTTACAGCTTTCGCCAATTTTCCTTCAACAACCAATTAAAAATGTCAAATTTTGTATATTGACCAATGGGTTTTGTTTCCAGGAACCTTAATTACAATTTTGACTTCAAGGCCGTTATAATATCCATACATGTATAAACTTATGTCATTTTCTACTCGTTAAATGTTAGAACTATTCTCATTAATTTCATCGAAGATTTTTTAATGAATGCATTGTTGGCATGTCAGATAAAATGAAAATATATTTTTACTTTTGAAAATTCTTTTTATATAACCGATAAATATCGGATGTAAGAATAAATATAACTAGGTGCCAATATTATATTTTCCATTTGAAATAAAAATAATAGTATCACATGGAATGTCTTTTCCGAAGTTATAAGTTTTTTCTTCTTCGGTCTGTTGAAATGTATTTACTTCAATAAACTGCCACAAATATTCGAGCGATCAGATTTTTTTCAACATATTGGGAAAAAAATCATTACAATTTTCAGAATGTACGACACAAAAATGGATCAAAGTGAATCTCAATTGAAGCGTTTATTTCAGAAACCACATAAGTGCGCTTTTTGTTCAACTTTGGGAAAACTAAAAAAAACTGTTTTGAAGCTTTAGTATAGGTCTAGTCTGCTTCAAATATGGTTTCACCAAATCAAGAACATACTATTTTAGTTTTCAAATACTTCAGACCGATTTTTCCTGTATCCTAAATTCTACTTATATAATACATGAATAATATCTTTATACCTTGATAACCATGAAGTTCCCGCTTTCTAGCTTTTTCTTCTTTCAACCGCCTTCTTTCCGCCTGTTTCAAAGCTTCTAATTTTGCAAATTCACCAAGTTGACGGCTGTACCTGCCATACATCTACAGAAATAAAAAACATTATGAAAATTTCATATTAAAAAATATCAGAATTTTTTTCTAGATATCAGTTGAAACTCCTATTCCGAAATATTCATTATAGGTTAGTAATGAACAAATCTGTGAGGATTTATCGCGAATGATCTCTTTGAAAAAAATAGAGAAAAATGTGCCTTAAAGAAGAGTTATGCAATTAAACGTACTTTGCAGACCACTATTACTTAAAAAGGTTCAAGAAATATCTAAACTTTATTGTAGTCTTATGAATAAGTAGTCGATAATAAATGAAAAATTTATCAATTAGTAGTCACAAATCCGAAATAAAACAAACTTTCAGGATTTTGAGATAGATTTTACAATTACATTGTGCAATGAAATATTTTTATTCATCAAAGATTATTATTTGTCTTCTATATTCTTCATGTTCAATAACTATTTAGTCAGTCTGCTTTCTTTCATGCTTTTTCACATGTTATGAAAAGGATATATTCAAAAATCATTCCCTTATATTATATTAATGATCAAATAAAAATAAGTCTTAGAAAAATAATCAGCGGGATGAATGCTCTATTTTTTCAGAATCATAGCTAAACATTGTCCCTAAAGTACTTACTCGCATTTTTCCATCGTACCTTATTGTATGAATTCGAAAGATTTATATACTTTGAAATTTGCATAGTCAGTTCCAGTTTTTAAGGAATACTAACCTGATATATACACTTAAACACTCAAGAAAATTATGGGGTGTGTTATCAATCATACATTTGTAATGTGAAGGGGAAACAATGGTCATACCGAGACTATGTCGTATGTTTATTACTTTGGAACGAAATCTACTCATTTGGATTCAGAGTGACTGTTTAGTATGCCACAAAAATTTTGAAAAATCTTAATTTATTGGCATTTCTATTTCAAATGAATTTCAATTGTACTGCCCAATTCAATCCAATTGAAATAATAGGTAACTCTATTCATTTTTTATTTATTCATATTGCTTTGAATATATTCAACGTGATTTGTGAAATGCATTTTTTGTGTTCTTATTAGCTTCTTCGATGATTCTTTTCAATTCATACACACCTAATTTTCAGGAAATTGTGTGTTCATCTTCATTATTTTCCAAAGAACCAAAATTTCTTCTATTTAGACTGATAATCCTAATAATTCAAATGGTAATTAAATTGATTAATTACAAATATTATATTGGTAATTAATTATATTGGTATTGTTATAATTTATTTCAATTTTGTTCTTTGAATCGAATAAGTCATACTAGTCTAAAGTTAAGTGACATTCATTTCAATTCAGTTGAAATGAATAATCTATAAATTTAATATCAATTGATGATTGATGAGGCCGATACTTGGAGAAAATTAATGCCCATAATGAAACAATATTTAGAATTTTTTCATAATTTAATGCAAATACGCATGACGACGTTACGAAGTACTACTTCTTCATAAAATGCTTGATTATTCATACTGGCTTATTAGTACTGGAGTATTAATACAGCAATTGATAAAGAAGTAGTACTTCGAAACGTGGTCATGCGTATTTGTATTAAATTATGAGGAAATTCTAAATATTGTTTGATTATTACTATCAAAAACTCAAATTCAATTTTTCCTTCTTCAAGGAGGCGGATAGGTACGTGTTGAAATTTTATGTCAATTTATCAATGAATTCAACATATCATCAATCGATTGAGCCGATACTTGATGAAAATCTAAAAACATAATTTAAATAAAACTGAGTAGTTTTTCAATTTTCACTATAATTAATTCAAAACATGACAATATCGTTTCGCCAACACAGTGGCTTCATAAGATGTTTATGATAAACTGAGCTATTACATTGTGGACTGCGTATATTTATCCTGAAGTGCGTGGGGTGGGAATAACCATGGAACACTGTTCTTCTTTTACAGGGGGATGACTATAGAACATATTTCTTCTGAATTGAGGGGATGACCATAAATTGCATTTTTACTGGAATAAATTTAATAACGGAGAATTATTGATTAAAACTTGATCATTTAATAAACTGTTCGATTTCTTCTGAATCATACTGTTGTATACAACAGTATGATTCATAGACTGATAAATGTGCCTTTATCAGCAGATAATTATACTCATGTTTAATCATTATTGTTATCATCATTGTTTCGTCGATAACATTTTAAGAAAAAAGTTATATAATAAGGCCATTTCCCAAGTATATCCTAAAGTAACAAATAGTCAAAAAAAGTTCAGAACATTAACGTATTTAGGCAACCCTGTATCCAAAATCTCGAATTTTTTATCTGATAGAAATTTAACGATAGCTTTCAAAACCCAGAATACCGTGAGTAGGTACATCGGAAATGCGAAAGGTAAATTTTCGCCTGATGATAAATCGGGTATTTATGAGTTGAGTTGCGGTACTTGTCCCAAAGTATATGTTGGCTAAACTGGTAGGAATTTCAACCTTAGAATATCTGAACACCAAAGATGCTTTGCAAAAAATAAAACCGATTTTACGTATGCAACACATCTTTCAGAAGAGAACCATGTCTTAGACAACAACTTTAAAATATTGCATACAGAGCGAAAAGGTTATAAAGAAACTCAGTTAGAAGTCATGGAAAGCAATAAGAGGAAGAAATCAAACAGTTTATTAAATGATCAAGTTTTAATCAATAATTCTCCGTTATTAAATTTATTCCAGTAAAAAGCAAACGAAGAAAAGTATTCTATGGCCATCCCCCACAATTCAGAAGAAATATATTCTATAATCATTTCCCTTTAAAAAGAAGAACAGTGTTTTATGGTCACTCCCACCCCACGCACTTCAGGATAAACATACGCAGTTCAAAATCGAAAAAGTACTCAGTTTTATTCAAATTATGAATTGAACACATTTTATAAAATATATATAACAATATATATATAACAATATTTAAAAAATATGTTATATATAGTTTTCATCCACCTGATGAAGGTATTGTATACCGAAACAATATTGTAAAGCAATATATATGAAATGTTTTTGAATTTTTCAAAATGTGTTTAATTTATTGATGAGTTTCCTTTTCTAATCTATTGAAAATCTTATCACTCAAATTACGGACACAAATAGTTTACATCTGCTCTCACACTCACATGATATTTCGGGCTCTAAGTTCATTAACAAGAGATATTACAGCATTACAATTGTAATTTTATTTCTTCCTGCACAATTTAGAAATAAACCTTTGAGAAGGCTTACTTATTCACCTACGGAACTGAATTTCCGAAAAATCATTCGAAATCTGCGAATCTGTCGTAATGAAATCGCATCGAATCCATCAATCAATTGCCCGAGCATCAAAGAACTCATTCTGGAGTTCATCCAATATAAACTGAGTTGATATAAACCCGTCGTTTTCTGAGAGTATTCAACTTTGCTGGGATGAATGAATTTATTTAGCTTAGTCAACAGAACTTGAATTAAACATGATTGAAATAATTTCCATGATTAAAATTCCATTACAAATACCACTGAACGAGACTTACAGAGGCTGCGACCCGTATTCAATCGGACAGAGAAGTTTCAGAATTAGTTCGGAACGAACCTTACAATCTATAATATAAAAATGGATCGCAAAATGTGTTGGTAAGCGCATAACTCAACAACGCCTGGATCAATTGTATCAATTCTTTTTTTATATTCGTTGAGGTTGAAGAAAGGTTTTTACGACGAGAAAAATTCGAACAGTTGCCAGGAAAACCCTTAAAACAGACCTTTTTTTCCCATACAAACATTTTCTAACAAAAATGTAGTCAATTTGCAGTTTATTACTGCTGCACAAAGTTAAAATTCAGTCATATCTATCAAAACAGTGTGCGTGTGTGCGTTGGAGGATCTAATGTCGCATTCCGAAAATCAACAAATGCGATAATATCGCGAATCCGACCAAATTGAATAGTCACACAATGTAAGAGCTATAGATCATTAGTACTGATTTTCAATTTGGTAGGCTTGGCGATATTATTTCTTTCGTTTTAGTTTCGGCAAACACAAACCGCATTACCAAAAGTGTTTAATTATTTTTAATTATCAATTTAATATCCCTATCTGTGCAAAATTATTTGAATACATACTAATATTATGTAAATTAGATGAACACCGAATCTATATATATATATATATATATATATATATATATATATATATATATATATATATATATATATATATATATATATATATATATATTATATATATATATAATATATATATATATATATATATATATATATATATATATATATATATATATATATATATATATATATATATATATATATATATATATATATATATATATATATATATATATATATTATATGTATGTATATATATATAGAAATGAATCCATATTTCCCTTGGTCACGCCATCATGTGTGAACGGCTGGTCCGATTTCACTATTTTTTCTGTTGTGTTTGTTATTGTCAGGAGAAGGTTCTTATGAAAGAAAAAATTTTAAAAATTGCTCGGGAAATTAGAAAATTTATGAATACTTAACAACCATATAATATTATTCCTAATTTATCTATATATATATATATATATATATATATATCACGACTTACATTAAAACTTTAATTGAATATAAAATTGTGGTAAATATAAATGGACTAACATACACGTTACTAACATAGCACGTGGTATATTTGATTATAAATAAGAATACATAGTTTTCTTTAATTAACAGTTGAAATTTCGTTTTTAAAACTTATAGCTGTTAGATGTACAATCTCAATTCGAAGAAATCGCAATGCAGCAAGTCAAAGATATAAAAGAGCAAGTCAATCTGATGAGCAACGCGAAGCTCGGAATGAAGTTGAACGGAATCAAAATTAACAATATGAAAAGGTTGCATATAACTTCTATCGACCTGCATTCAATTAAAACGTTGAAATAGATTGCAGTTCACAGCAAAACGTTGCTATTGAACCAATGAACGCTGTATGTCAATATTGCAAGGCGAAGTTTAATTGTTATTGATAAGAAAATGTTACCAATGATGCGACAAAATATTGAGCGAAGAGTCAATTCAGTTAGACGCTATTGGTACAGCCACCAGAGCCACTATATTCATTGGTTTCCGGGAATGGACTAAATTGTGAACATTTTTTGACTTATATCCAGCAAATATCTGATATAATTAATAAGATATATGGGACAAGTACTTGCTACGAAATCAGGAACATGCCGTTCAACGATATTACGGACAGGCTAATAACTTTCAATACATCAATCGTGTTCATATAGGACTTTTTTGATCATTGGACTGATTTGATATAACAGGAAGTATTGTAATCCCTTCGTAAGTGAGTAAGTCCCTGGCTCTACACGGGATAAATATTAAAAACAAGATAGTCCAGCACAAATAGTAGAACATGTCTTTCCGGCTTTTCGAAAAATATTCAGAGAAAAATAAATGAGCGTAAAAGTTCGCCGGGTCAGCTAGTACCTAACCAAAAAGAATTGAAAGAGAAAGAATACGTCAGTATATTATGAAGAAGAAAGAGAAAACGAAAATCCCTTTATTCCGTATTCTACGTTTATACTACACGAAGGTATATTTGCGGGAGAAGTTTTTTCGGTTGAAAACCTAGAAAAAATTATCTCAAAGACATAAAAATCCGTATAGTTTATGTGAAATGAGAAATTATGTAGTTTATTGAGTGATGACATGAATACAAATTTTTAATGATATAATTATCCAATCAACTGAATTGAAATTCGTTTGAAGATAGAACATTATTTTCAGGTTGTTTTCTTTCTTAATACATATCAATTTTTCCGTCAAAAAGAACTAAAAGAGAAGGAATACGACAGTAATATATTAGGAAGAAGAAAGGGAAAACGAAAATACCTTCATTTCGTATACTACTTATTAACTACACGCAGGTATATTTGCGGGAGAAGAAGTGTTTTTCGGTTGAAAATCTGGAACGAATTATCTCAAAGACATAATAATCCATATAGTTCAATAATATAATTATGGAATTAACTGAATTCAAATTCGTTTGAAGATAAAACATTATTATCAGGTTAGTTTTTTTCTTAATGTATGTATGTCAATTTTGCCGTCAAAAAGTACTGAGAGAGAGGGAATATGACAGTAGTATATTAGGAAGAAGAAAGAGAAACCCAACATACCTTCAATTCGTATACTACGTATTTACTAAACACAGGTCTTATTATATATTTGCGCGAGAAAAAGTGTTTTTCGGTCTGCCGGGACAAAACAAACGGCAGATCGGTCTGCCAATGAAAATTTCTGATACTATGACTGCATGACACTATGAATGTTTCTGATACTGAAAAGAATAACATATAGAAATAGAAGTTTTCGAAAATATGTAAAAAAAAATTTTCCCAACTTTGAAAGAAAAAATCCTCGAAAATGCTCGTTTTTCCATTTCGTTTTTGAGTACCTATGTATAACTCAACATTTACAAACATTTCAACATATCAAAATGGCAGCTTTCCTAAAATATGTCTCTTTCCACCAAATTCTCACACCTGTTACCTGTACCAAGTACCAAACCTCCCGCGACTTCGTTAAACTAAGTCCCATTTCATGTACAGTAAGTACAATTGTTTTACTGACAGAATTTTAGGCCTTCCTTAAATATGTGTCGTCAGATGTTTACTGGCTCTTAGACCATAATACATACCGAGAACCTTCAAAATCATTCGGGTACAACCTTCAATTGCCTTACTTATAAATACATTCTTAATGATTAGTTTCAAGTATTTCCGGATAATAATTAAATAATTTCAAATGGCTATCGTTTCAATGTCGACAGAAATTTAAGATAGACAACTCACATTGATGTTTTATTATTAAAAATTGAGTAATTAATTTTTTGCAATCTCTAGAATTGAGAACATTGTAACAAGTGTTATGATTGTGTATTACAGTCTTGTATATAGTAATCCCACCTGTAATATTTTGCTGTGGGGTTAATCTACAGATAAAAATAAATAATAATAAGAAATAAATAAACTGTTTATTACACAGAAGCGAATAGTTCGCTTGATATTCGATATACATCGATGAACATTTTTTAAGCCTATCTTCATTAAAAATTACCTACACATCCTACCTTATTTATATATTTATAAATTTTCATTATATGTTAGAGAAAATGAAGATAGATTTATTGAATTGAATAGTAATAATGAGTAACAAGTAACAGTGAACTGCTATTTATTTCAAAGCATAAAACAGCTAAGTTTGAGTACTCACTCTATTATCAGAGTATAAAAATCGTCAAACATTTATAGTCAAATTTAGAATCGCTAATAACTCGAGTGTTTAAAAAGAGAGTTGAATATTTGCTGTTAACAGAGACATACTATAGTGTGGCAAAATACTTCGATGATTCGAATGTAGACAGAAATATATGAAATATTTTTTTATCATATGTTTGTTAATTTTTTTACTATAACTATCCTACACAATGTAAAATTGTTTTGAAGTATTAATATATTTAAGGTTATTTTTCTTTTCAAATGTCATTGTATACTAATGTGAATTCTACGTTAAATTGGAACAATATTTTTGTTCGAGGATTGAAAGGAAGATCCGACACGAAATTGAATTCAGTCTTTATGTGAGCTTCTAAGTTATAATTACTGTACAAATTGAATAAATGTGATAGTACAATGTGAAAAATGTTTCACAATGAATGGATGAACGAATAATATTTTGTTGAGAGTCAAATAAAATAAATGAATGGAAAAAATTAATTATGTTATCATGAGTAGTTGTTAGTGTTATAGAACATGATAGTGTTAAATTGAATAGCGTATCGAAGTACTAATTTTTTTTCTTGGATTTAACATTTACAAATCTGTTCAAAGCACAACAAATGTTCTTGAAAGTACATCTCAGTTCCGAAGAAGAAGTAGTACTTCGAAACGCACATCATGCATACTTGTTTTAATATATGAGATAATTTTGAACATTGTTTTTCTGTGGATATCAATTTTCTACAAGTATCGATCTCCTCAATTATTATTTAATAGTGTTGGCGTTTACTTGATGTAAATCCATTATAATCGAATATAAACTTAAATTCAAACACTTGAACTTATGTTTTACACTTTATTGACTACATAGCATGACGCATTTCGTCTTTACAAACGACTTCTTCAGATGCTTACAGAATAATAACAACATTTTGAAAAACACAGGTGTAAATATCAGGGAATTTTGGGATTCTATGGTTTTGGTTTTACCTAAGATATTCCATTCTGAAAAATAATTTCTATTGCCTGAAAAGGTTCAACAAAGGTGAATTGTTTAATTCTATCTGTTCATTGAGCAAATTTCCAGAATTTTCAAGCCGATTTATTTCCACTATTTCCCAATAATCTAATTGACTACTATGGTTTTCTGTTAATAAATGGTTAGCATAATTCGAATTACTTTTATTATGGGCGAAACTATATTTATGTTCCTGTATTCTAGTACCGAAATTTCTACTAGTTTTACTATATATATATATATATATATATATATATATATATATATATATATATATATATATATATATATATATATATATATATATATATATATATATATATATATATATATATATATATATATATATATATATATATATATATTATAGAAATTTCTACTAGTTTTACCTATATATATATATATATATATATATATATATATATATATATATATATATATATATATATATATATATATATATATATTGGGACATGTTCCACAATTAAATTGGTAAACACCTGATTTGTCTTCTCTTTCAATTTTGCTTTTATTGTTCTTTATGTGTCTTGATAAATTATTGTTCGTTTCAAATGAAATATTAAAATTATGTTTACTTAAAAAGGTTTTGACTTTTTGACTGACGTTTCCAAAGTATGTATAAATAAACTATTATATTTACGATTTATATCCGAATGATAAGGAAATACTAATCGTAGAGCTTTCCGATAGAGTTTTTTGTCAAGAATTTTCGACACTAGTTCGCTTTCATAATTATTATTAACCGCAATCTGTTTTATGATATTCAGTTCTCTATTGAAATTTTTTTCTGATAAAGGTATATTGGTTAATCTGTGTATCATACTTTGAAACGCTACCATTTTATGTGGATATGGGTGGCATGAGGAGTTATGGATTATGGTATCCGTATGCGAAGGCTTACGGAAAATAGAAAGAAATCTCAAGATTAAATAATAAATTTGATTTTTTCTGAACAAAATAATTGAATAAATAAAACAAATTTCTTCTGAAAATTTTCGAATGAAGTGAATTGCCTACATTCAGCGTTAAGGTTTATAAAAAGAACTAACTAAAATGAACAGAAAAAAGTATATAATATGACATCAGACTTTTTAAATCTCAAAATTAGAAAGCTTTGTCCGTCATATTAATTAAAATCAACGATATACATAAGAAAAGATAATAAAATATGAATCTATAAAATAATTATTTGTACTGTATAAACCGAGTTTATTTGGATTTTCTTGAATAAAATGATTCCTTGTATGTTAAAGGTGAAAATTGATCATTTTTAAGCACTTACAAGAGTACTTATATAATCTTCCTCTTGGGGCGGGCAAGGATAGAAAGACTGCTCCTGCCGTTTTTTCTTTTTGTCCATCAATTTTGCAAACTCCTCCCATTCTTTATCAATTTCTTCATGGTCTTCCCCCCCAAAGTGGGTAGCTTCCAGGATTTTTTCTTCGTGTTTTTTCCTCATATTTAACATTCAATTTTAGTAACGTTCATCGACTTCTAGCACAACACTTAGTGAATCCTCGATAAAAGAATATATCTTGGTAACTTGAAACACTTGGCAACATTGCCCAAAAATTGTTTCAATACATTCGACATATTTTTCGGACTTCCGAGTCATTGTTAAGAGTTCACACAATTGAGTAGTTAGACAACTGAGTAACTCTTAAAAATGGCTTGGCAGCCCGAAGCTTATATTTTGTGAACTAACCAGTTTTTAAGAAATTGAGCCAATTGTTTGAAATTATTTATACACTTATAGTTTTCGATTTTCAATTAGTTATTTTCTTTGATAAAATGCCATAAAAATCAATTTACTACGACGTATTATAATAAATTTTGAAATTAATATCAATTATTTATATAAAGTAATTGTAGTTCTCGGGATATGGTTCAATGTGGACTTTTCGGCAAGTTGCTTGTCTTCATTTTATGGTGTAACTTCTGCTATTTTAAAGAAGTGAGAAAATTACAAATCCAACAGTTACAGAACAAATTATAAAAAGTTCAACGAAATAGTTTCCCAATATTAAAAATCTTACGTCTTTCAATACGAAAATTACCAGGTTTACCATAACAGTTTTATTGAACTTGTTATAATTTAATAGACTTGTTGTGATAATTGTCGTTATTCTTCAAGATGAAGAAGTTGTACCGTTTGAGGAAGTCTAGGAAACTTGCCGAAAAAATATCCCGAAGATTACCGATAAATGTACATATCAAAGATTCAAGAGAAGTTTTTAAATTGAAGCCTAAAATTCTTACACAATAAAATCAACACATTAATAATTCATAAAGACTCGTTACAGATATTTTAGCTCTGACCGATGTTAAAGGTTGGTTGATTCAATTTTCAAGTATTCTGAATTAATACAACATCTCATTTTTTCGACACCTGAATCAACACAAAGAACACAAGAATCGCGAATGCCGAAGTCACCGATATTACTAACGATCTCAAAAGAACTAATTCGGTCTATTGTTCGAAGGATCTAAAAAGACCGAAACGTTTTATTCGCGTTCCTTTGTTTGACTTCAGTCTGAAAGAGAAGTCATGTCTTAAGTGTATTTGATTGCTGAGAAGATGTCGCAATTTATCAATTTAAAATAGAGATATTATTCAATTGGGGAGGTTAAGATATCAAGTGGATCGCAGTCACCACATAATTTGACGCTAACCGGAACAACATGATTCGAGAGGAAAGATGCAATTAAAATGGTATTAAGAAATTTCTTCGTTTCGGACCGGATATTCTGTTCCGTGGTGTACATGAAATCAAGGACTGGATCGAAATGTATGAATTTTGCAACATACTGAAATTATTGTCGTGATTCATCATTACGAAGTACTTTAATGAAGGCAAAAGATAGGTATATTTATTAAGTGTGGAACATTGATTTTCTATCAAAATCTACAAGTACAACAAAACTTCAAAACGAAGCCAAATTCTCTATTCAAACGATTGTTTTTTGTGTAAGTTATGTATTAATGAAATTATTCGATAGATTGCTGTGAATTTCGTGATACATACTGAAAAAATCTTTTAATAAATAAAAAAAACTGATTATGTGTCAATCAGTTTTATAGGAAACTACAAGTTCTTCAAATTTTTGACAGGAAGTTGCATTTTCTTGTTCCTGCAATCATTTGAATTTTTGAAAGGAAGTCATATTCTTTTATTCCTGCAAATATTTGAATTGTAGATAATGTATTCATCGAAATTCTTTGATGGATTGTTGTAAATGTTGTGACTAGTCCTTACAAAATATTTCAATTATTGCAAAATATACGAGTTCATTCATTGTGAAACATAAATTCGTTATAGGAAACTTCAATTTCGCCAAATTTTTGAAAGGAAGTCATATTCTTTTGTTCCTGCAATTATTTTATTTGTAGGTAATGTATTCATCGAATTTTTTGATGGATTGTTGTAAATGTTGTGACTCGTCCTTTCAAAATATTTCAATTGTTGCAAAACATACGAGTTCATTAATTGTGAAACATTCCTCCGTTGTAGAAAACTACAAGTTCACCAAATTTTTGAAAAGAAGTAAAGCTTTTTTTTCTTGTAATCATTTGATTTGTAAACAATGTAAATATCTAATTCTTTGATGGATTGTTGTAAGTGTTGTGATTCATTGTTAGAAAGTTTTCACTTAAATGCAAAACACATATTGATTGAGTGTGAAACATTACATTCCTTCAGAAAAATACAAGTGTACCCAAAACGTTGAATAAAAACCAAATTCTTCTGTGCAAAGATTATTTGTTCTGTGATGTATTCATCGAATTTATCGATGGATTGTTGTAAGTGTCATTATTCATCATTCTCTTAATAGAATGATAGATAAAATCTTTCAATGTGGGCAAATCATATATTCATCGAGTGTGAAATATTACTTTTTAGAAGAAAAGTACGAAAACTGCAAGTTTATCAAAAAAATTTTTCAAATTCATGTCAAATTATTTTTCACAAACGATTATTTGTTCTATGGGTAATGTATTTATCAACTTCATCAATGGATTGTTGTGTCATCTTTCATCATCAAAAAAGTTTCTAATCATTAAAGATTAGAAAGATTAAAATCTTCATCATTAAAAAGTCTATTCATTAGTGTGAAACATAACCTCGTTATCGAAAATAACAAGTTTACCAAAAACTTAAAAGAAAGCCAGGTTCTTCTGTTCCTGCGATTATTTGTTCTGTAGGCAATGTATTCATCAAATTCTTCGAAGGAGTGTTGTAAGTGGCATCATTCATCATTACAAAATATTACCTCATTTTAAGAGAATATAACAAGTCTACCAAAACTTCAAAAGAAGTCAAATTATTTTATTCAAACGATTATTTGTTATATAGGTAATGTATTAATCAAATTTTTCTATGGATTGTTATAAGTGCCATCAGTCTTCATTACAAAACCTTTCAATGAAGTGAAATCTTATATACCTTAAGTGTGAAATATTTCTTTTTGACAGAAAACTCCAAGTTTACCAAAAGTACAAAATGAAGCCGAATTATTTTATTGAAACGATCATTTGTTGTATAGGTAATGTATTTATCAAATTCTTCTATGGATGGTGGTATCATCATTACAAAACCTTTTGATGAAGACAAAACTGATTTCATTAAGTGTGACATTACTTTTCAAGAGGAGGTAAACTATAGGAGGTAAACTAAACTACAAGTTCAACTCTCATTTGTTCTGTAAAATTGTCAATGTTAAATTCTTCAATGGATTGCTAATGCCTTTTATAGTTTAAAAAGCTATGAGAGGAAACCTAATTCTTCTGCTCAAACGATCATTTGTTCTACCAAATTTACTAATATCAAATTCTTCGGTGCATTATTGAAGACCAGCTATATGAGGTTGAAGGGAATACAACGATTTAAATATGTGTTGAATGAAGCAATTAAGTTCAGACTTGTCAAATCTTTGGTTTAGCCTTTATTTGATTACTGATGTCCGGTGTACTATGGTTTATTAACGAAGAAGGAAAAATATAACCCGGCGAAGTTTCAGAATTCTTGTCAGGGCTTTGTTTGCTATATTCTCTGCAAAAGCCATATCACACCCTACCGTAATAGATTTAAAGAAATCACATTGCAGAGAGGGCAGAGCATTTGTTGGCTAGTTTTCTTGCAAAACTGATTGCTAGTGAAACTTCCGACTATCTATTCAATAGCTGGGAACTACGTAAATCAGCTCATCAGGAGAAAATATGTGAGGCTGGTAATTTCAGCGTTTCTCAGCATAGAACATCTAAATGTGAGGAATGTTTCGATTATATAGCCCCTCACGTATTCAATAAGTTAAGGGCGTTGTTTGAGGCTGGTACCTCTATAATTAATTTAAAAAGAAACTGTACAATCATTTAAGAGGGGAGGGATTTAATCAAGTTTTAGATAGGTTAAGTTGGGTATTTTATTTTGTTTTTTTTTATTTTATGTTGATTTTATTAAACTTATATCTTTTTATTCAATTTCAGTTTCGGATTTATTATTTAGGTGTATTATTGGGGAATATAACCTGTTAATTTTTGGATTAATTTCTATAGTGTTGAGTTTTGGTATTTTCTTGTTTATAATGAAAGAGTAGAAGATAGCCTGGTTAAACTCCTGCCATTTGTAATCCTGTATGTGAGGTAATTACAATAAACTTATCATTATTATTATCAAGAGTAAAACATAACTTTTTCATAGAAAACTACAAGTCACACCAAAGCTTTGAAAGGAAGCCGAATTTTTCAGTTTCTGCAATTATTTATTCTGTAGGTAATGTATTCATCAATTTCTTCGATAGACTTTTATAAAAGTCGTGATTCATCTTGAAAAATATTTTCAAAAAATTGAAAACATATATCCATTAAAGAAAAGATACATTTTCATAGAATACCGAAAGTTTCCTAAAACTTCGAGAGAAAGCCAAATTCGCCAAATTCTGTTAAATGATCTATTTGTTCTGTAATGCGTTCATAAATCACGCTTGTTTTTAATA
Source organism: Henosepilachna vigintioctopunctata (assembly GCA_030704895.1). Taxonomy (NCBI): domain Eukaryota; kingdom Metazoa; phylum Arthropoda; class Insecta; order Coleoptera; family Coccinellidae; genus Henosepilachna; species Henosepilachna vigintioctopunctata. The sequence continues at coordinate 4,775,440 of JARQZJ010000065.1, forward strand.
TTGTCTGTGTTGAATTATAAATTAGATAAAACACGAAATTAGTTATAATTAGTAATAATTTAATTGTACTTATTATTCGATAATATATCCAATTATTCTATATCCCATCCTGTCGATAGTTATGTCTTATTTCTTGTCATTTTATTATTGCTTTATTTTATTTAGGTGTATTTCATTATTTTCTATAATTAGGTGTATACCTGTTGATAATAAAGAGCTTATTATTATATTATTATTATAACCTGATGGTTGGTTTCATTAACCTGCAATTAAGGCATGTTTTGTACATAGATGAATGAATATTGTTCAGAATGATTCTGTTTCTCTAATAATATTTTCTGTATTACTTTTGACTTTCAAGTTCTTCTTTCAAGTTCTTTCAAATTATTGGAGATGATTGTTCATATTTATCGGATACATAATCAACCGTAAGAAATTTTTCCTTGTGTAAAGTGAAATTAATGATTCCTACAGAAGTTGAATATTTTATTTTACTACTGTAGTCATTGAGCACCGATGAATTCAGATATAAATTTTCTCAAATTTTTCGAAGAATTTAATTCATGCAACAGATTCATCAATTTCGCAGAGTTTCCTGAATTTATTTAATTGTCCGATGTATTGTATACGACATAAATGAAATTAAATAGTTTCTTCATTGAATGAAAGATACTTTTTAAAAGCTGAACTGGTTGGTTCACCAAAAGATGAGCAAATTTTCATTCAACTTCATTGAGGAATAGTTTCCATTAAGAATTTACAAAATAATCTTCTACAAGTGACATAATGAATTTTTTTTTAATGAGATGAGGCTTCCCCTCTTGTGGGATCTCGTAGTTAGCTTGTCCTTTTAGGACATACTCTAAACAGCAATGTGAATTAGTGATAATTTCAATTTATTTATTTTTTTTTTATTTTTTTTTTATTCATTTTTATTTTTTTTATTTTTACTTTTTTTTATTTATTATTATGAAAGTCGTTCAAAATAATCTTTTATGATGTTCTGTGTAAAGAAATCATCTGGGATGAACGGGGACACAATACGCTAAGGGACTGTTCATAGCGAAGTTGTTTGTTGTTACACGCACAGCGAAAGTCACGGATTAATAGACACATCAAACATATGGGATAAAACACAGGATGATTACGAAATATACATAATAGATGAGTTATGCAAGAAATTGAAAATTATATAATTTTCTACGTGAATCAATTCAATCTATGCTCTATGAAGTCATCAAATTTACGGTAAAAATACAAATCAATGCTTCTCATGAAGTTCCTCAGATTTACAGATAACAGATATGAGACGTCTCTTTCAAATTGTATAGATAATCTACGATAAAATTAGTGGTTTTTGTTTTCTGTAAATAGATTGAATCGTTAATTTTATGTAAAAAACATGAAAAATTTGTTTTGCTGTAATTGAAAACACTGGGAAATATGGACTCTAAAAATTCTTTCGTAATTCTAGTAGACCTAAAAATATGTTTTGGGCTACTAAATTAAGAAGTTGATACAAGTGATGATATGAGTGAATGAATCAAAGAATTTCGCTGGATTTAGCCAAGTTTTTCTATTCAATATATGAGAAATTTAATTGATATAAATTGAAAATGGAATTGAAGAATAATGTAAAGAAGGAAAAAATAATATCAGACGTTTTATAATTTAACTTCGAATTCAAAAATGGGTTGAGTAATAATATATTTATGTGAAACTGAGAAAAGTATCAATAAAATGAAACTTTTTTAAATTGTTTTATCATGCTATATAATTATGTATTAATATAATATAACGTAATTGAGTTCAATTCTCAAAATGGGGTACATTTCAAATAAATTATCAATCAACAATAGAATTTTGTGAAAGTCAGGTGTTTTTCAATCAGGAATTCAATCGATATAAATTGAAAATAGTAGTAAGAAATTATTTAATGGAAGTAACAATAATATAAAATGTTTTTTTTTTTCGAAGAATTATATTTTAAAAAGTACAGAGCACAATGATTCAGAAAGTATTCAGAAGGAAATTATTTATCCATATTAGTCACTAAATTTCCTTTATAAAGAAAATAGTGTTTGTATACACAGGAAAAAGTAAAATTGAAATTATCAGTAAAAATGAATAAAATTTCAATTATCCATTAATCAATGATAGGACGAACAAACTCATTGGTTATTTCCAACTTTATTAATCTGAAGGAACTCATTCGAAATTATTAATTCTATGGAAATTGTTTTTTATTTGCGAAATTTAGTAACTAATGGTCGAATTGGTCAATAAGGATATTTATGGTTGAAATTTCTTCAATTAATCGCCAAACATGATTTAAATTTTATTCATGGTTAATATAATCAAGTGGTTTTCAATTGATTCAGTTTTCGATTCTCTTTTTGATCGGCTAATATTCAACTTTCACCATAGTTACATTTAGGTATAATACTTCAAATCTAAGAAGTATATTAACACATCTTCGTCATCTGTATGAATTTTCTAATAATTATCGCCAAACATAATTCAAATTTATGATAGGAGAATTTTCTATAAATTATCATGAAATTTCTTTCTGTTTTTGTGGATTGTATATGACATAATTATTGACATCATGTTCGGAAAAAACTTCTTATTTTCGAAATTAACATTTATTACTTCTCGATTACATAAAATTCTGTAATTGCGTTTTTATGTATTTTTCTTCTTTGTGTCCGTAAATAACAATTTTACTGCTTATTGTTCATCAATATTGAATCCTCAAAATTAGTCTCAGGCTACAAAAATGTGAAAATTTTATGAATCTCGAGTTGACAAGCATCAATATTTATGAACAGGTACAAAAATGCAGAATATGAATGAGATGTCTTGTGAAATTAGAAAACTTATGTTTATTGAAATAGGCGAGAGTTATTCTCAGAGACATGACATTGCCCTTGGGATGCCGCAAGGCTCTGTACTCGAACCTGTTCTAATCATATTGTTTATAAACGATCTACCTACGAAATTGTCCCGATTTTTGGTGACACTATTTGCCGGTGGTTGTTTCTGGTAGGATTCCTGAAGAACTTCTGGAGGCATGTGAATCCATTGTGAGGGAGTTTGTAAATTGGTGTCGAATGAATAATCTGATGGTGAACGTTGAAAAAACTGTATGTGTTCATTTTTGTTTGAAGGGCAATGTAATTAGTACCTTAGATGTTAAATATGGGCACAACACTATATCATCATCCCAATCAAAGTTTCTTGGATTATATGTAGACAGAAATTTGGGATGGACATCACACATTGAGGTCTTATGTAAAAAATTCAGTAATTCATTTTTTGTAATCTCTAGAAATAAAAAGATCGTACCTAAAAACATCGTACCTGTGTTATGAATGTGTATTACAGTCTTGTATATAGTCATCAAAATTATAATATTCTGCTGTGGGGCTGCTCTACAGAAATAAATAGGGTGTTTATTACACAGAAGCGAATACTTCGATTAATATTCAATATTCATCAACGAACATCTTATGAACATATCTTTATTAATAATTACATACTAACCTTACCGTGTTTATATATTTATAGATGTTTGTTACATGTTAAAGAAAATGAAGATAGGTTTATTAAATTGAATAGTAATCATGAGTATTCAACAAGGAACAGTGATGTTCTACTTATTCCTAAGCACAAAACAGCTAAATTTGAGCACTCTCTCTATTATCAGAGTATTAAAATTTTCAACCATTTACATGTATGAATTTGAAAGTACTGAAAGCTCATTTGTTTAAGAGGGGAGTTAAATCTCTGCTCTTAACAAAGGCATACTATAGTGTGGCAGAGTACTTCGATGATTCGAATGTAGGCAATAATCTATGATCCATTTTTTGTATCATAGTTTGTATATTTTTTTAACACAAGTGTTCTTCACCATGTGAAATGGTCTCAAATTTTTAATATTTCTGAGGTAATTTTTTTTTCAAATAAAGTTGTATATTATTCTAAATATCAATTCAACAAATATTTTTGTTTGAATCAATATTTTTGCACGGGGACTGAATGGAAGATCAGACTCAAAACTGAATTCAGAGTTTTGAGAGCATTCTTCTTAGTTGTAATTATTTGTATCAATTGAAATGAATGTAATTTTACAATGTAAAGAATGTTTCTCAATGAATTTATTTTATTATTATTTATTATTATTGCTTTTTTCGGAAAATGTCAATGCAGTTTTCATGGAACAATTGACAAAAACTGAAAGACATACACAATGACATTGATAATATTCTCACTAATTGACATAAACATTGTTATTAGGGATATCAAAATTAATGATAATGGGAGGACAAAATTTTCAAATATGTAAAACATCCACCGATTTAATTTGGTTATATAAAAGTTCGATACTGAGAAATCTACTAAGTATTTTATTATCAGAAATCTTAATGGACAATTCAAATAAAAACAATCACGAACCACTAGATCAATAAATACATTCCTTATTAGTATAGATACATGGATGACATCATTGTGTGTTACATACATACAAATAGATCACTTGTTTTTTTTATCTACATCTATTCTCTTCATATTCGTAATGGTAACTATAAGATAATGTTTATTTAGAAGAATACATAAATTTAAACAAACGAATATCGACAAATAAGTTGATACTACAAATAAATACTGAAAAATAAATACCGAAGTAAAGCATTGTGTCAAATGCTCAGATTTAACTATGACTAGAAAAGCAAACAGAATTTTTCGATATTTATGTTGTCTTCTACACAGTTTTCAATATTTCATAACGTTATTTGTTATAAATATGCTAAAATACTTAATATAAAAGTTCGGATGAAGTACATTTTGAATCACAAAACCAATACAGTTTATTTTTTGATACAAAACCTATGTAGTTTACAAATTTGACGCGATAGAGAAAAATTGATAACATTTTTCAATTCAGAGGCCAAAATTTAGTCAAAGACGATTCACAAATTTATTTATTTATTTATTTATTCAACATACACTGTTTTACAGGACAGATCCTAATCACAAAACAGGAAACACAACAGGTACAAAAAATAAAATTGGTATTACGAAAGTTTCAATTTTGTACTTTCATTTTAAATGAAAGAGTTTGTGATATGAATGACAACTGATGAAATGAAATAAAATAATTATAGGAATAAAAAAAACTTAAATGCTGACCAAACTTATACATACAAATAAATTCAAACACACAAATACATATACATTCACATTTTAACACTTATACACACATAATTATATGAGTGAAAATAAATTCTGTTCGTGAATACATATAAATGATTGTTTCATCAGAGATTATGTATATCAAGGAAACTTTCCTTAACATCAGTAACAGAACAGTTGAAAATATCTACCTTATCTCCCAAAATATTACATTGTTCACACATCGTGGGCAATGGCGAAAATTTTAGAACATTCGTTCTAGCTGCTGGAAGGTAGAACGTGAATGCGCTTCGGGAAAAAACTCTTGGGGCAATACAATTAAGCTTTTGCAATAATTCCTGACATTTCATTTTATTCTATAAAATTCTATTATGGATATAGATTCCATACTAATTCCAGATCTAAGACAACAAAATCGCTGCTCCCCAGTGCTCAGTATGTTCCTTTTACGCCGAATGAAAAATTGATATTATTGTTAGGAGATACTTGTCTAGTCTGCAATTTGAACAGTGGCTACTTTAAGTCATACTTCAAAGACTCTTGAATAATTTCGATTTTGTTTGGTATGTTCCTTTCAGGTCAAATGAAAAAGTTGAGATTGTTGTTAGGAGATATCTTAGTCCGCAATTTTATTTATTCATTCATTAATTTGAGATTTACTGCAATTATTGCATGAGACATATTCATGACTCATGCAGTAATTGTGTGGCACCGTCTTGTCGAAACCACATCTTGGCCACAAAACTGTACTATCATGTAGCGATATCGACCAATTCTCGCTTGACCAGCCTCATTTTCAAAAAACTCTGGTCCAATTATGTCTCCAGTCCAAAATCAACCCCAATCAGTGACACGCTGTATATGTATATGATTTTCGACACTACATGTGGATTCTCAGAACCCCAAAAGCAGTAGTTTTGGCGATTAACAAACACATACAAGGTAAAAATGTGCTTCGTCACTCGAAAAATCAGCATCCATTTGTTAATCAAATGGTTGATCAAATTTGTTGAGCCAACTCTCTTCGCTGTGCATGGTTATTTGGCTTTAGTTTTAGTGTTAATTGAATTTTGTAAACATATAGACACTGATCTTTAGTAAGTATATGCTGTAGAGAGCTTTTTGAATCTGGCAATTCTTGTTCAAGGCGCCGACACTGTTTCGATATTGATATTTGAACGGCTAGTGTTTGGCTACAATATATCTGAATAATTCAGAAAGAACACAATTCAAAACACCGTACCATTGATTTCTTAGTAGTTTAAATTGCTAGGAATGTTTGAAAAAACGCATTCTCCTACTTTCAATATTCATTAAAACCTTTACAAACAAATAAATATAAAAGCCATTCCTTGTCATTCTTTCATACATTGGTTGATGGTTATTGCATTTTTTCAAGAAAATTTTGAACCCGAAGTTATTATAATGAAATTATCTGGTACCAATAATGGTTATAATGAAAGTATCATAGATGGAAAAAAAATGTGCATTTGATATAATCATACTAACTTGAAAAAACAAAGAGAAGACTCTTGCAAAGGAAGTGTCTACCTTTTAAGCTTTTGCATTCTGCTGTTCAGGTAAAAAGACAAGCGTCATAATCTCCTCGAAATCATCGAAATTGCGCCACACATAGCAGTGAATTATTAGCTATTTTAAATGAACTGATTAATTTTCAGGTATCACTCTCGTTATCATCGGTTCTATAAAAGTAAATTGTAATATTCTCTTGTAACTAGTCCTCATAATTAGTTCATACCTCGCGTCATCTTGGCTTTTCATTTCTATTGAACACAGCGGTTTTTTTTAATACATTGAAACTATAAGCTGAATGCGTTTATATATCTTACACTTTACATTTTTAAATACTTGTTTTTATGGATACTAACCTGGTATACACTCGAAACACTAAAGAACTAGCGAAGATTTTCGCAATCGTAAATTTGTTAATTGAAAGAAAAACAATAGCAATATCAAGAATTCACGAAAAAATTTTATTGTTGGTACGATCATTGTATTCGAGCGGAATGTACTTGTTTGGATTAAAATTACCAAATGAGTACCAACAAAAATTTCGAATTACAAAATCCGAATTTTATAGGTATTTCAAATTGAAGTCGATTAAAATTGTGTTGAAATTTCATTCAATTAAATTAACCGTTAACTCGATTATTTTTCAAATAAAGAAATTGGATATTTTGGAGCTTTTACCCTATCACAGATAGACAGGTAGATATTCGTTGGTGCAAATTAAATTGTTACATTCTGAGCACAGGTATAAAAAGAATTAGAATGAGTTAAAAAAAATGGAAGCCAAAGATGAAAAAGGTAATTGAATATCTAGTACAGAATCTGTTGAAGTTAGTAGCTCTTGACTCGCAATAAGAAACCTTTGATATGACTCTCAAATTTGGCTTGATCATCGTTCCTGACACAAAGATGTAACTTATGAAAACATTTCTGTGATTTGCTCAGTCTGCACAAGCCTTCAAGCAAATCTTGTTTCCTAGTAATTTTCCAATTTACATATATGACACTTTCAGTGTGATATATGTGAAAATCTGCATTCGAACTATCTTCTTCCAGTTTACGGCAACAAATTAGACATTCAAAATATAAAGCAATGGCATAGTAGGTATTTCTAACTGTGAAAATTCATTTATGCTTATGATCGACAATAGTCTAGCATAGCATATGGAGAGCTGTATTTGGAGCTATGGAGAGACATATGTCCCCCACTTTCCTTTGAAAATAAATTTTAAGAAACTATTTGTTGATGATTAATGAGGCCGATACTTGGAGAAAATTAATATCCATAATGAAACAATATTCAGAATTTTCTCCTGATTTAATACAAATACGCATGACGACTTTTCGAAGTACTACTTCTTTATCAAATGCTGAATTAATGCTAGTATTAATTCAGCATTTGATAAAGAAGTAGTACTTCAAAACGTCGTCATGCGTATTTGTATTAAATTAGGAGAAAATTCTAAATATTGTTTCATTAAACTATTTGTCTTCATTCTGCTTAATTAGAGCTCGAAATATTATACAACCCTTTGTTTCATACTGATATTGATTTTTATGTTAACTACAGCAGATCAAAGGTTATGTGACGTTCTCCTATCAACTGTATATGTAATCTTTATGATGGGTGTAGCTGTCGATGTCATATCTATTTTGATCGGTTATCAGTGATTTTGACGTGCCACTCAGAACAGCGCAATAGGATGTCGTGATATTTTCATGAACTATTAATAACAAATATATATTATATAATAATATTCATATATATTGTCTACATATGACTTTGTAATAAATAATATTTTAATTTTAGTTTTGTTCCTTTTGGTTACTTCATATTACTATTACTATTGCAATTGATTTTAATTTCATTTTCTTTTACTTGCATCAACTTCTTTCATTAACTTCTGTTGACTATGTGTGACTTTGTAGTACATAATATTTTATCTTTAGTTTGTTCCATTTAGTTATTGTTTATTTCTATTTCTTCTTCTTCTTCCTTCGATTTTGGCCGACTATGGACCACGTGAAATAACTCGTCATGAATATTTTTCTCCATTCTTTCTTTTCCTCCAATACTCCTTCATTCGTTCTCCATGCTTTTGTTTTCTTTCTTCTGTCCATTTTGCTCCAGTCTTCTTCTCTTCCTTTCCTTGAAAACCCCCGAACTCCTTGATATTCTTCCTGAATTCTTCTCTCCTCTTCACATCTTGAGTTTTGGGGTTCTGTCGAAGTAATTGAATAGTCTCTTGGTCAGTCTTCCTTCATTTATTCTTCTAATGTGCCCGTAGAAAGTCACTCTTCTTCTCCTCATTGTGTCAGTTATCTTCTCTGTCTTCGTGTAGATCTCTCTATTGCTTCTCAGTTTCCATTTTCCATCTTCATACTTTGGTCCCAGGACCTTCCGTATAATTTTTCTTTCTTTTTTTTCCACCTCTTCTAACTATCTGGCCGTATTCAGTGCAAGGCATTCTGAGGCATAAAGACCCTCTGGTTTAATAACTATATTGTAGTGTCTTAGCTTTTCATTAACGAATATGGACTTCTTATTATATATATTTTTTGTCAACTGGAATGCTAATTCCATTTTTCTTGCTCTGTCATGGAAATCTTATGATATCTTCATTACTATTTCAATTTAATTATTCAATTTTATTTTCGTTGTATATGTGCACTTAAGGTTTTTTTGTTCTTTCCTCTCTGATTTGTTTTTTCATTTATTATTAATTGTGTAAAATCTGTTATTTTTTCCCTGTAATTGGATGTATATCTGATGGAAATAAATGTAGTATAATTATTACTGATTGTAAACTGAATATGGTAACGTTTTGCAGTTTAAGTTCATTTCAACTATAATTTCCATCGATTTTCAGCTATACCAATCTCTCAGACGTTGGTTTTAGATGTATGGAGAAATAGGATACGTTTTGGAAAAAAATTTTCCAGCAGGTATATGCTACGCGTGGGGGTCAGAAAAGCCTAACAGACATTTCATTTCTTTGACCATAGCGCAATAGTTGACACAATTATACTAAATAAAAACTTGATTAACTTTTCTTGTACCACAGGCTAGCTCAACTCAATTTATATGAGGCGCTATCTTCTTCATTCAGATGTTGCTGTGATACAGCTCTCAGGGTGTGGCAGTGTTATGAGGGAAGGAAAGTCAGCCAATAAACGTTATGTTAAACAATAACTTTTTAATTGTGTAACTATCGCTTGAAACAAGTTATGTAAGCTCTCAGAAAAATATCGCAATTGCAACTAAATCACAATAAATTATAGTATTGAAATTCAAAATGCAAAAAAATTTACAGATGACTGCTCACAGCAAATTTTGAGCTCGAGCTAGTGAAACATTTGATTATATAAATCGTCAACTTATTAAACTAAAATCGTTCACTTTTCAAAGTCAGCAAAATATAGCTCGAGTTCAATGACTCAATGACAATTTACTAATGACTCTGATTTCTTGTCTAAAGCATTTCTTCTGCCTCTATCATCACTTAATGATCATTGTCGCCAAAAAAATCTATTATATCTAAAAAGTATTTCTATTTCCAGGTAACTTAACTGGATACCGACAACCAAATCCAATTATTCAAAGAAATAATCAACTCTACGACCAATCGAGCGTAAAATCTAGGTTACTACTGGATTTTATTCAAGAACTAAAGCCAGAACGAAAATAATGTGTTGATAATACGATAAAGTCGATTTTATTGATTCAAACTCTAGATTTTGGCATACCAATGCCAAAATCACGAAGGAAATTACTTGAATCCATTATATTTCATAATTATACAAATATCTCCATCTCTATATATATATATCTATATATATATATATATATATATATATATATATATATATATATATATATATATATATATATATATATATATATATATCTATATATATAAAAATGAATTGCTGTGCGTTAGTCTCGCTAAAACTCGAAAACGGCTGAACAGATTTATCTTATCTTAGTCTTGAAATGTTCGTGGAGTTCCAGGAAAGGTTTAAAAGGCGAGAAAAAATCGAATAATTGCCGGGAAAACTCTAAAAACAGCACTTTTCTATTTCCCATACAAACGTTTCTAAATAAAATGTGGAGTCAATTTGAACTTTACTACTATCCGATAAAGTTCATATTAAATTATTCGCGTGCGCTTTGGAGGATTTGATGTCGCGTTCCGAAACTAAACAAAATTAAATAGCGAACGTGACAGAATCGGATAGTCACAAAATGTAATAAATCATCAGTAGTACTGATTTTCAATCAATTTTCAAATTTGCGTAACTTCATTTTAGCTAACTTCAGTTGTTACCGTATCAGACAATTTTTTTAAGTTTGATAAATCTTCAAGTTTGGTCACAACTTGAGTTTCAGAACGCAACCATAATATTTGACAACCACGGAGCTAACCTCAAAACACGGAAAAAAGTTTTCCTATTAACAAAATTGTGTTACTATCATGGTTGCGATATTTTATGAGTACATCTATGTTTGTAAGTGACGATTACCGCTACGTGCGCGAGAATTTTTTTGCTTTTGTGATGCTTTGTGGTAGTGACATTCCAAGTAGTGTGCTCTTTTTTGTTGATATTTTGGTGATAGTGACACTTTACTGTTAAGTGAGCGCGAATTTTCTTCACTTTAATTTATTATATTACGTTACGATGCCGAGGAGAAGACGACCTGACTTAGGTCGTCGCAGTCAGTCAAATGTACGAAGAGCTACCTCACGTGTTAACCGCGCTGATGACCAGAGAGAGACAGATCAAGAAAATAGTCGTATTGCTATGTCAGAATTGCGTTCTTTAGTGAGTGGCAATGAAGTAAATAGGCTCAGAATGCAACAAGTTCGTGCACATCAATCACAACAACAGCAAGCACGACATAATGAAATTGAGCGAATCCGCAGACGCAGTGCTTCTGTGATTCTTGAACGAGCTGCATTCCACTATGATTCGGCAATTGATTATTGTGCCGACAAATCGGTAACAATTCACCTCGGAATCAAATATGTGTCCGCCGTCGTTCAGAAATCAAATTGAGAGAATAGTTTAAAATGAATAACCAGTTAGAATTTTTATATCTTTGTTACTACATATTTATTCTTAGGGGGTAAAAAAAGAACTAAATTTTAGCTAACTACAGTTGTTTAATATCTATCAGATTATATTCATATAGATTGATAAATCCTAAGGTTGTTCACAAATTTAAATTCTGAAAGCTACCATAATATTTGACATTTGACAACCAACTAATGTATCGATCTATCCTCTATGACATAGAGTCTATGTCGATCGATACCTCATACAAAGAGTGCATCCTGCTATATTCGTGAGTGGCGATTACCGCTACGTGCGCGAGAACTTTCTTTACTTTGGTGATCTTTTGTGATAGTGACATTTCAAATTATGTGCTCTTTTTTTTATCTTTTGTGATAGTGACAATTTACCTCTAAGTGCGCGAGATCTTTTCTCACTTATATTGATTAGTATTTACAATGCCGAGGAGAAGACGACCGGCAGGTCGTGGCAGTCAATCAAATGTGCAAAGAGCTACCTAACGATATAATATATTATATAACATTCAGATTAAGTTTCACTGAGTGAAACTTAACATATTAACTAAACGAGTATGTTCTGGGCGGTTATCCCATTATTAAGAGTGATAACTCAATTTCTAAATCAATTTTGAAATGGACGAAATATCAAAATGCATCATTTCTATTTGGAAATTTCTGACTTCAAGTAGAAATTATGCCTTCTGACATTTCAAAATTATTTCAGAAATTGAGGAAGTTCTGATTTAATTTTGAAATAAATTGAAATCAGGAATTTACAATTAGAAATAATTCATATTGATTTTACGTTAATTCAAAAATTAAATCAGAAATTTAGGTATTATTCATCATAAGGGACTAGCCACCTGAAACTTACGTAGAGTTAATAGTATTTCAATTTCAATTTATTATCAATATACTGCAACTCAACGGCTGGATCGACTTGAGTGAATTTTTGTATATGCATTAATTCGTTTATCCTGATAGCTTGGAATGTCATGGCAGGACAACGTCTGTCGGGTCCGCTAGTATATATATATATATATATATATATATATCTTGAAATTGATTTATTGCCTGTTTGAGGTATTTATTTTGAAAGTTTTTAGCATTAACAGGCTTTTTTAATATGAAAAAGTTTATTTCTGTTGACGTTTCGTTGTTATATTACAACTTTGTCAAAACTAATGAATAATTGAATTTATGAGTTACTATGGATATCAAATGTCAAACTTAATTTTTTGAAAAATCAAATTAGTTTTTTTGTATATTCACTTATTGATTTTCATTAAAAGTAAAAATTTTTTATAAAGTTGTAATATAACAACGAAACGTCAACAGAAATAAACTTTTTCATATTAAAAAAGCCTGTTAATGCTAAAAACTTTCAAAATATATATATATATATATATATATATATATATATATATATATATATATATATATATATATATATATATATATATATATATAAATGAATTGCTGTTCGTTAGTCTCGCTAAAAATCGAGAACGGCTGGACCGATTTGGCTAATTTTGGTCTTGAATTATTTGTGAAAGTCCAGAGAAGGTTTAAAAGGTGGAAAAATATGAGCATGCTCGGAATTAAATAAAAACAACACTTTTGTTTTTCCTTTGATGTGTCCCCCGTCGTTCAGAAATCAAATTGATAGAATAGTTTCAAATGAATCTATAATATAAAAATGAATTGCTGTTCGTAAGTCTCGCTAAAACTCTAGAGCGGCTGGACCGATTTCGCTAATTTTGGTCTTGAATTATTTGTTGAAGTCCAGAGAAGATTTAGAAGGTGAATAAATATGAAAATGCTCGGAGTAAAATATGTGTCCCCCGTCGTTCAGAAATCAAATTGAAAGAATAGATCAAAATAAATAACCAATTAGAATTTATATATCTTTATTACTACATATTTATTCTTAGGGGGTAAAAAATGAACTAAATTTAAGCTAACTACACTTGTTAACTATTTATCAGATTATTTTTATGTAGATTGATAAATCCTAAGGTGTGTCACAAATTGAATTTCTGAAAGCTACCATAATATTTGACATTTGACAACCAACTAATATATCGATCTATCCTCTATGACATAGAATCTATGTCGATCGATACCTCATACAAAGAGACAAATAGTGAGTGGCGATTACCGCTACGTGCGCGAGAACTTTATGTGCTTTTTCTTGTTGAACTTTTGTGATAGTGACAATTTACCTTTAAGTGCGCGAGAACTTTTCTCACTTTGATTAATTACAATTTACGATGCCGAGGAGAAGACGACCTGACTTAGGTCGTGGCAGTCAATCAAATATGCAAAGAGCTACCTAACGATATAATATACTCGTATTATATAATAAAATAATGAATTAAAATATTTGGATTGAGTTTCACTGAGTGAAACTCAACAACTCTACTTACGACTATGTTCCTGCCGGTTATCCCATTATTAAGAGTAATAACTTAATTTCTAAATCAATTTTGAAATTGACGAAATATCAAAATGCATCATTTCTATTTGGAAATTTCTGATTTCAAGTAGAAATTATGCTTTCTGAAAATTCAAAATTATTTGAGAAATTGAGGAAGTTCTGATTTAATTTTGAAATAAATTGAAATCAGGAATTTACAATTAGAAATAATGCATATTGATTTTACGTCAATTCAAAAATTAAATCAGAAATTTAGGTATTATTCAACATAAGGGACTAACCACCCGAAACATATGTAGAGTTGATAGCGTTTCAATTTCAATTTATTATTATTAATATGTACTGCAACTCAACGGCTGGATCGACTTGAGTGAATTTTTGTATATGCATTCATTCGTTTATCCTAATAGCTTGGAATGTCATGGCAGGACAACGTCTGTCGGGTCCGCTAGTACATTCCTAAATTATTTTTCCGCCATCTGAGTTTTTAACGGAACAAAATGAAATGGAAATAGGGGAATAAATCAATTGTCAAGCTGCAATAAAATACTGACTTTGTTCGCAGTAAGGATTCTGAACCGATTCAGAACTATTCGCGTGCGCAGTTTGAATTTTGGCGTTCGCGGATCACCCAGTTCCGAACTTTGTTGTGTGTTCACCCAGTTCTGTGTTCGCGGATAAACTAGGACTGGTTCGGAATCGATTCGGAATTGGTTCTAATGGTTCGAAGGATCAATCTAAAACTGTATGTTCGGGACTTGCGCATTCACGATAGTTTGGCAACTTTTGACTTTTAATTTTTTTTGACGTGCGCATTCACGGTAGTTTTGGTATACGGCATATTATTCGATGAGAACAACCGTGATTTGAAAATTCCCTAAACTAGTTCTAAAATCGTTCTCGGGTCGAAATAATTCCGAACCAGTTCATAACCGAGCATGCGCATTAAATCAGTCCCGAATCTGTTATGAGTTAGTTCTGAATCGGTTCAGAATCCTTACCGCGAACAAAGCTAATATATTTCAAAAAGAACCAACTGAAAAATTTAAGGCTGCGCGTCACCTGTGAAGATATTCAAGAATATTTGAGATGAGATTGAACGGTATTTCAAATTTTGTACCGTAGATAACGCATCTAATACTATCCAAAATCATATAGCAAATTCAATTTCTCATTTTATACGTGACAACTATGTCACTCAAAGTATGCGAATATTCACATAAATGGGTAAACAGTTCATTAGTTGAGCTTCTAAAAATAAAGAAAGCTGAATAGATAACGCTGTATTATGAAAATTAGTTTCACTATCCAACATGTTTCTGCTGAATACAGTAATTATTTTAATACAGTGAAATTATAAGTCAATTAAGTTCTATTCCATTCTTCGAGCGCTACACCCTGTTATTCATTTTTCATCATATGCCTGTACATATTTACCATCCAATGATGCTGTTTTCATAATAAAATTTGATTATATTGCTACTACACGCGTCATATGTTAATTGAAAAGTAAATAGTTGGAAAATGCGATAATTAGGAAAACAATGCCATGTTATAAAATATATAGTTCTGTGTAAAATGTAAATAGCAATACAAGGCCTTTTCAAGTTACTTTTGTAATTCATAGTAATCATTTAATCAAAGAGTAAAGCGAAATATATGATTCGAAAAAATAATAATAATTGAGGAATTGAATATAATTTCAATATCTTTGAAAATTCTTAGAAAAATTTTTATATAACTGATAAACATACGTTTAACAAATGACGTCAAATGTTGATTGTATCATTGATTTTCTTGATTATCTAGAGAAATGTTCATTAACATACTTATCGATAAATATTTCGAAATCAAACTGAAGCATTCAAAATCAGTTGATTGATTATAATTATATAACTAATTGCAAGGAGATCAAATGAGGTATTTATAAAATGTTCGAGAGGAATCCATTCCGTCCCAATTGAAAAAACGTTTTAAGATAATTTATGAAAATTTGTATGATCCACTAAAACAATTAAGCACACTACCTAACAATAACATAAGTATAACAGAACCAAGAAAAGAAAATATCAGTGAATTAAAAATACAACGCAAAAATTGAAACTGACAATTTATAGCAAATATGAAATTTATGTTTCATGATTGCTAAAACGTCCGGAAATGCAAGCAACATCAAAGAAATTAAACATTCTGAAGTAGAAAACCTTAAAAAAGATTAAATTCTAAAGACATGCGCCGTGAAGTAAATAAGTGATGAAAACTGAAATAAAATCACAGAAAAATACTTTTTCTGTTAGAAAAAATTCTTCTTTCGAAACAGTCCTTCAGCCCTTTAAGAACTATTAATTAACAAACACTCAAATTCAGACAAAAATGAGGAAACATTTCCGACAATTCAGATAGCACAGTCGTACAAATGCTGCTTCATAATCTGCACAGAAAAACTGTGATGATGAATTAGATCGAAAATATGATATGAATACGAATACTAAATGAATTTTGAAAGTAACCTGATGTGTTTTTCTTACTTCCTTTCGAAGTAGACCATTAGGAGTGATCATTCTTAGTTTGGAGGGAGGATAAAGTTTATCCACAGAGAGGATTCAATCATAAAGAATTATTGAGTCGATTTAGTTTAATCTCATTGCAGGGCCGGAGAGAAACTTCATGGCTCAAATTTTTTTAAAAATTACCTCACAACAGTATTGATTGTCCTCCTCTTTTCTTCGCTTTAAAATTTCTTGTTTCAAGGAAAAATTCTCGTAATACAGAATTATTCCACCTGAAGACTCAGAGTATCAACTCCCTAATACAATCCCCCATTTAGTTTATTTTACATTCAATAGAATTTTTAATAATTGTGACATTCACTTTGACTCCATAGAAGTTATTATCAGGAGTGATGTGAATAAAGAAAATTGACTAAAATGAATTGAGTTCTTTGTTCATAAAATTCAAGCACTTGAACCTTTGATTTACACTTTATTGACAAAATAGCATGACGCGTTTCATCGTTACAAACGACTACTTCAGATGCTAACAGAATACTCGAAGTATTCTTTATATTCTTTATAACTGAATATAACATAAAATTCAAGCACTTGAACCTTTGATTTACACTTTTTTGACAACATAGCACGACGCGTTTCGTCGTTACAAACGACTTCTTCAGATGCTAAAAGAAGACTTCTTCGAGTATAGTTTATTAGCATCTCGAAGTGTGAGTGTTCGTGTCACGAAGTGTGACACAAAAATTAACCAATAGAGAAAAGTATCTAAAATGCATAGAAAGCATGCAGAGACGATGTCTGGTTGTTTAGGTTATGAATATTGTAGTTTGTTAGCCAATGATTTTGTCAAGGCCATTTATATTTAAGTAAAAAAAAGGTGCCTGGCAGTTAAGGACGCAAAGGTTGGCATTGATAAATATTATATAAAAGACAAATAAAAATATTTTCTCGCCACTATCAGAATATTTTGAAATTTTATAAGTTGAGTTTGTTGGTTTAAATAAAGAAATGGAAAGAAGTATAGCACATACCTACTTAATTTTCCTACAAAAACCGAAAATACCAATTTTACGTAGTGGTTACAATGATATGCCCTATTTATACATAAATATATATATATATATATATATATATATATATATATATATATATATATTATTATCATGACATATTGAATGGTATTGGCGTTTACTTGATGTTAATCCATTATAATTAAATATAAGATAAAATTGAAACACTTGAACTTTTGATTTACACTTTTATTGAAAACATAGCATGACTCGTTTCGTCGTAATGCTAACGTCTTCAGATTCTAATAGAATACTGTGATAGAGTCTTACTGACTGATAGAGTATTCTATTAGCATCTTAAGAAGTCATTTATAACGACGCTACGCATCATGCTATGTTTTCAATATAAGTGTAAATCATAAGTTCAAGTGTTTAAATTTTAACTTTCATATTTAATTTCATTATTATGACGATGATTCTCCATTAGGCGAGTGATTGAATTTGAATTCGCAATTTTTGGGGCTTTTGCTTCATCTTTGCCTCCCAAAACACTTCATCCTGTCAGAATGCTCTTTGTCCATCATCTGTCTATTTTATTCTAATTTTTGCTGAAATTTCGTGCAATATAAAAAGCGATCTTTTATATTGATCTCTTGTAGATTTTTTGGAACTCTTTTAGCCACTCTAGGCTGTTTCTTTCTGTAGACCTGTGCATAAAACTTTACTCGTCGTTTTCTGAATTCTTATCGTATTTATCTTTCGAATTATTAGGTTCTGTGGTCTTTTCATCGAAGAACCGTTTCTTTTGATTGGCACTTGGAGGAGAAATCTTTCCGAGGATTTTCCGCTCTTGTTTTTCTATTTCTCTAATTCTTGAATGGTCAATAACAATTGTTTCAGCTGCATAGATTGCTTCTGGAAGAATGGTTGTCTTTTTATGACTTAATTCTGCTCCTGACGAAAATCGTTTTTATTTAGTACGAATGGACGACTTGTAGAATTTCACCAAATTTTGTAATTAGAGGATATTTATTTTTTCGTTGTCTTTCCATGTTGGTTTCATCATGAAAGATTTGTAATCCGGTTTTCTGCGCGAGTTCATGTAGTTTTTCTACATATATTTAAGACGAGAATCGCTTCAGTTCTGTTGTCTGTAATAATAGCAATATCATCTTAGAAAGCAAGACTTAATACCCACTTGTATTGCTTTTTCACCTTGTCAAACAAACCATTTTCAATTACGTATTACAAAAATTCGGTTCCTCGGTATTGAGAAGTGGAAAAACCATAAATGATACCTTTCCAGGAGGAACGTAAACCTCCCAACTAGCATGACAAACGAAAAATAATATCAATTATGCACCTTTTATTGAATTTTATAATTATATGTACCTGTTCCGCAAAACCTTGAATTATTATAAAACGGTGTTGCGTGACAAGAAATAATGATTGTTAACATTTCTTTCAATTCAAATTGAATAAATGTTATGATATTCGCAATATCGGCGGAAGAGGTTCGGTTTAATAAGTACAAGTATCTTAAATTTGTAATTATTCTTGAGAAACAATGCATAATTCCATTCATATTCAAAAACCAAGGAATCTACGAATTCACTAGTTTCACAATAGGTACGACTTTTATTGAGAATTGAGAACTATATAATAGAAAAAAATTTGTTCTTATTAGTCGTTCGTTTATATCCTTTGAGTCAATGCAATGTCAATTCAGTGAAGAGATCAATTAATAGTCAAGTTTTTTCGTTGACGTAATAAAATTCCCAGTTATCGGAACAATAGAAAAACCCCTCAACAATTGTGGCTGACACTGATCATTTCCCAGTGAACTTGAAATATACATATTATGTAGAACTTGTTTTAAGAGTAATTCTTGAAACAAAAATTCCAGTTCCGAAATTTTTCTATGAAAAATTCAACTTGAATAATCAATGAGTGGAATTTAAAGGAGTGACTAAGAATTTTTCTTGTGAATATATCAAATGGGAAAGATACATTAAAAATGGACCATGCTTAGATTCTGCCTCCTTAGCAAGAATTCAACGAAATCAAAATTCTTTTATTTTCTCTCTTAAGAGTAGGTATTATGTCTCCCATTGCTTGAAGAAATTGAATTGGCTTATTATGTTCATTAGACGAGAGTTGAAAATTGCTAGTATGGTACATAAAGTTCTCAATCGAAAAAGCTTTGCTTATATATTCTATAAACTCAAGTTTTTATCACAGGTTCATAATCGAATGAACAGAAACACAGAAGTTCTCGTGATACCTAAACATAGGAAAAATTATTTGAGAGATTCTTCTCGTATAGCGCAGCATAAATAGTAATAATAATAATAATATTTTTTTATTTTTGTCATAAGGAACTCACAAATGTTGTAATGCGGACTCACAAAAATCAGTGCAGCTTGCCACAGCAAGGACTGTAAGGAAATTTCTGATATAACAAAAATCAACGCCATGAAGATCGCCGCGGTGAAGTTGGCCGACATGGGGACCGCCGCTACGAGTCTGATAACTTGGAAAGGGTCCCCACAGAGCTTAATTGTTGTGATATATACTATGATGTTCGAATTAATTGGGACAAACATTTTTTTCTTCGTTTGAGTAACTGTAGTAAGTATGTGGGTACCAGGCTGGCCCAAACGCCCTCACATCTGGTTGTTTACTACCTGAGGTGATGTAGGGGTTCGACTTTGACCATTATTTACATTCTGACCGGTTATACTTCGACAGCAATTTAGTTGTGAGCCTACCGGTGCGACAGTTGGTGGTTCCAATTTTGATACGTGCTGTATAGTCTTGTCCAAAGATGGATATCACTCCGAGGAAGCGTTCCAAAATTATCGCTCTTAATGAACATACATCAATAATTGTAAAGATATAGCTGAAGCTATTGGTGTGAGAAAGTGCAGCGTTCCGAGAATTTTAAAAACATTTGAAGAAAGTGGCTTATCGTCTCCAAAAAGAAAAGAAAACTGTGGCTGCAAACGCAAAACTACTCCAAGAACAGACAGATTGTTGATAAGAAATAGCAAAATTAATTCGTGAAATACAAGCACTGATCTTCGAAGGAATTTAATGGTTTCTGGTGTGGAGGTGAGCACCTCAACTGTGCGAAAACGACTGCTGGAGTTTGGCCGTAAGGCAAGAAGAAAGCAACTGCTTACCCAGAAAATGATGAAGAAACCTTTGGCATGGGCCAAAAAGTACCGTGCGTGGACTGTGGACGACTGGAAGAAGGTGGTTTTTAGTGATGAGACGCATTTGTTTATTCAAAGGTACAAATCAAGTGTAGTTAGACGAAGTGATGCGGAAACTTTGCGGCATAATCACATCCAGCAAACAAAAAAACATCCTTCAAAAAAAATGTTTTGGGATTACCATCAAACCAATGTCAATGGGATCAAACCAATGTCAATGGACGATTAGGTCCTATAACAGAAATGATGAATTCAGTGAAATATATGGAAATATGGCACACTAGGATTGTCCTATTTATGGAAACGTTCGATGGAACATTTCAGCACGACCTGGCTCCCTGCCACAATTCCAAACAAGTGCAGGCCTTTATGCGTGAGAATGAAATAAAAGTACTCGATTAGCCGGGGAATTAACCTGATCTCAATCGTACTGAGAATTTATGGAATATTTTAAAGAAATGACTGGCAAGAATAGATTGCACAAAAAAAGACAAAATTGACGAGGAATTGAAGAAAATCTGCGCTACGCTAGAAAATGGAATCGATGCCTAGACGAGTTCAAAAAGTTATTGCTGCGAAAGGACGTCATACTTTATATTATTATGAAGAATTTACGCTATTTTGTATGTATCTTCTTCATTAACAAGTAAGATTTTACGAAAACATTGTTTTTCATCCTTTGTCCCAATTAATTCGAACAGCATAGTAATATCTGGAATAAGTGAAAGTTTCGCTGAGACAGAGTTTAAAGTCGTAAGGCTTGAAATTGAGGAATAATAATATATATTTAGCAATAGCCATTACAAATTCTTTATATACATTTACGTTCATAATTTATTTTTGACAATTATTTGTTTAAAGCGAACATAGCTGATTAACGCTTGAATCCCTTAAGGTCACTAATTGTTTTTATGGAGCTGGGCGGTTCATTGAATGCATTGAATCCTTTAAAAAATATACTAAATCTAGATTTGGAAAGCTTTTTCAAACTTGCATGTAGAAACTGTCGGCATTTCTTTTATTATGTGAGTGTATATCACTGACAATTGTTACATCTTTTAAAATATTAAATTAAATTAAACTCTTGGCTTAATGTTTCACGATTTATTTAACAATATGAATAGTCAACATGTTTCGAGCGTTAGCTCATTTTCAAGACTGAACGCTCGAAACATGTTGACTATTCATATTGTTAAATAAATCCTGAAACATTAAGCTAAGAGTTTAATTTAATTTAATATTCAATTATGTTTCACCAAGAGTTAAGCGAGAATTCAATCTCAGTCGTTACATCTTTTATTACTCTACATGGGAGCAATTTTCTTTTAATTTTAAATATGAATATATATAGCTCATTTTCAAGACTGAACGCTCGAAACATGTTGACTATTCATATTGTTAAATAAATGCTGAAACATTAAGCTAAGAGTCTAATTTAATTTAATATTCAATTATGTTTCACCAAGAGTTAAGCGAGAATTCAATCTCAGTCGTTACATCTTTTATTACTCTACAAGGGAGCAATTTTCTTTTAATTTTAAATATGAATATATATGTAGCATAAAATATTCTTTGTTTAACTGACATTAGTTCTAAGCAATTTCACTATTAAATTTAAAAATTGTTGTTACATTTGAAAATTCCTCGCTCAGCTCTATTCTGCAATTTTTGTAGATGCTGAGTTCTTTCTTTGATCAATACGAATAACAAAGTGAAACAATACTCAAAATGTGGCTTTATTATTGACTTAAAGAGCAATAACTTCACATATGCCCTCAGATTTTTTCCAATTATTTCAAGAAAGTTGATTTCCTTAGGGATTTTAGTCGACATGAAGTGGGCGTGATATCACTGAAACTCAATTTCTCATCTAGCATAATGCCTAAATATTGAACAACTTTTGCCCTTTCAATATTCTGTGTTTCGATTGCGATCGTTATATACTCGTTACTGTCTACCTTCAGTATTTCACTTGTACCCCAAACTACAAATTTAAACTTTTTCACATTCAGCAATGAACTGTTTCAAACAAGTCTCTATTGATCCATTTTGTCATAGTCTGGATATTTTTACCGCCAACATAAAACATTGTAACATCTGTGAATAATCGTATAGAGCATTTCAATATAAAATATCAATATCAGCTCTCAAATACTCAAAATTAAAAACATTACAACAAAAACTTTTTAGTCGAATGTTTAGTCGATACCCGAAAGAGTTGTCATGAAATAATCACGAAATATTTTTGATATCGTTAATCGAATAACAAATAAGCAAAGCCTATAAATCAAAGAATTGAGCGATTTGTTGTGTGAAATGCTGAGTGTTGCCCTGGGTTGAACTGCCAGGCATCAATTATAAAGTATTTAAAGAGTGTAAATTGTTGATTTCGCTGGTTTCATACAGTTATATCCTGTTGAAGAAAAGTAATAATTATTGTTCCCAATCATTCATATTCACTTGTGCGTAGTTCGAGAAATATATAATTCTAACCTCACATTTGTTAAGTTTCTTTTGTTTCGTTTTATTTTGGAAGATATTCATTTGATAAACGGATGAAGATTCATTAAACATAATCTAGACTTATTAGTCAAAAGTTCTCAACACATTAAAATACAGGCTGTGTTGTATCAATACATTTTGTAATAGAAATTTGATAGTGAATTTGTAATAGATGATATTTTATTTTTAATTAGTGAGATTGAATTCTCGCTTAAATCTTGGTGAAACATAAATAAATATTAAATAAAATTAAACACAAGGCTTAATGTCTCACGATAATATTTATCAATATCAATTCTTACTCTTGAAGATGAGCTCGAAAACATGTTGACGAATTGATATTGTTAAATATAATCGTAAAATATTAAGCCTTGTGTTTAATTTTATTTAATACTTTATTTTTAGTTTGTTCCATTTAGTTATTTTTCATTACTATTTCAATTTATTTTAATTTTATTTCCGTTGTATATATTCGCAAATACTCTCTTTGTTTTTATTTTTTCTCTTTAATTTTGTCTTATTTAATATTATTTGTGTACAATTTTTCATTTTTTCCTTGTAATTGTATGTATTTCTGATAGAAATAAATGTATTATTATTATCAACACACAGCACTCTAATGTTTCGTATAATATACGGAATATTATTTTTCTGTGACAGATATTATTATGAGGAAAATGTGGCTCAATTTCGTAACAATGTTGAAACCTCTGCCGTTTTAACCTTTCTTTCAGATACTAATGGGGTTCAATTTTCGTTTTTTACTATCGGACATACGAGTAGTTCAATAATTTTTCATGATTCTCATCAAGATTTGGATCAATGTCTATTCATTGTAGCATAATGATTCTAATCAATATTTCATCTATCACATAATTACAGTGTCTGTTGCTAAATGTGAGCACCATTACAAGGATAACGAGGAATGATTATCAGAATTTTTTCCGTGATCCAGAATATTTAACTAATATCTATTCTAAACTATTTTCACACCGTCATTTAATATGCTTTTGAAAATGATAAGGTATAAGTGACCCCATAATTAACATTTTTTAATGAATAAATTATGGATATATATATATATATATATATATATATATATATATATATATATATTCATTGACTTCAAGAAAGCATATGACTCGGTAGACCGCGAAACCCTTTTCGAAATCATGAAAGAATTTGGAATCGATCGAAAGACCCGAACAATTATAGAACAGACACTTACAGGTACAACTTCCAAGGTAAAATTTATGGGTGAAATATCAGATCCCTTTGAAATCAAAACCGGTGTGCGGCAGGGGGACGGACTTTCGCCAATTCTTTTCAATATTGTTTTAGAAAAGATCATAAGGGAATGGGAACTTCACGTGAAGGGCATACAAGTGGGCATCAAAAAAGAAAATAGAATAAATGTCAAATGTCTCGCCTTTGCAGACGATATTGCTATCATCACAGACAACAGAACTGAAGCCATTCGCGCCGTGGAAAAACTACATGAAATTGCGCAGAAAGCCGGGTTACAAATTTCTTATGATAAAACCAAATACATGGAAAGAAAACCAAAAAATAAATCTTCTCTTAGGACAAAACATGGTGAAATTCTGCAAGTAGGCCACTTCAAATACCTCGGGGAAGTTATACAGTCCTCAGGTTTAAACCGAATCGCTAATGAACAGAGAATAACCAAGCTCCAAAGGGCCTACAAACTAACATGGGCTCACTATAACAAAAAGTGCATTTCGAGAGGGGCCAAATTGAGGCATTATAACACAACGATTCTTCCAGAAGCAATCTACGCATCTGAAACAATGGTTAATGACGGTCATTATATTTAGAGAAATAGAAAAACAAGAACGTAATTCTAAGAAAGATTTACGGGCCAATCAATAGAAACGGTATTTGGATGAAAAGACCTCAAAATGAACTGCATCAAAAGACAAATACGATAACGGAAGAAATCAGAAAACGACGAGCAAAGTTCTATGCACATGTCTACAGAATGAAACAGTCCAGAATACCGAAGAAACTACTCAATATAATTATGAATAGTAAATGCGGAACAGAGTGGCTAAAAGAGGTCCAAGAGGATCTACAACAGTTCAATATAAAAAATCTCGAAGATCGCTCTGAATGCTGCTATAAAATCGCACATATAAAATTTAAGCAAAAAGTAAATCGTCAACCTGGAGTAAAGTGGACAGATGAACGGAAGAAAGAGCATTCAGAGAGGATGAAGCGTTTTTGGGAGGCAAAAAAGATGAAGCAAAATTCCTAATGATTGCGAATTCAAGTTCAGTCGCTCTCCTCATGGGAAACAATCGAAATAATAATAATAATATATATATATATATATATAATATATATATATATATATATATATATATATATATATATATATATATATATATATATATATATATATATATATATATATATATATATATATATATATATATATATATATATATATATATATATATATATATATATATATATATATATATATATATATATATATATAATTTTCTGTTTTTACCTGTCGAATTCATTCAATATATCAAAGATTAGTTTTGGTTTACAGATATAATTAATATATTAAAATTCGAAGAATTTTACAGTGGACGTTTTGATGGAGTTTCATTGGAGATGGATTGGAATGTAACGGCGGCCATCAGAAGAAAAAATTTAGCAACCTCATATAGTCAGCGGTATAACAAATTGGGGATTGAAGGAAAAAATCTCTAAGAAGGAGAAGACAGATTCTCCTAGAGAACAAATCTCTAGGAGTTTATAAGGTGACAAGATATGAAGGTTATATCGAGAGAGCTGAGTGACATTTTTGAGCAGATATTTGAGGCACCTTGGAGATTTATTAAATACATTTTGCGTGTTATCTGATCACAATACCAAGGCCAGGCTACAAAGTTGTCGACATTGACCAAGCCATATAATTTTGAAAAGCCACTTGTGTGAAAATTTCAACTGTTCATAGAGGATAAACGCTTTCTCACAAACTTATACTCTCGCTAGACAACTGGTTACTCGCACTAAATAAAACATTGTCGGTGGTCTGGCAGATAGAGGAACTCACTCGAATGAACTGGCTTGCTTTTAATCATTAGTTGTTGATGGCAAGGAATATTATCTATACATCTTGGAGCGCGCCAAATATATTTTTCAGATTTAAAAAAAATTACTTTTAGAACATCTGGCTACATATTGAACCCATTGAAATGGTCTGGCTTATATATCTTCTCATTTATTATAGGTACAATCGATTCAAACAAATAAAATTTTCAAACTGCCTCCAGAGTGTCTTTATTTCTTCTCATGGTTGCAATTTCCAAAATAAATGGTTTGGTCTATATCCAGAACTTTTCAGCCAGGCATAGGCATGGTGTTCAGATAACAGATGAATTTGCTTAAAAATGTCATTCAACTCTTAGAGAACCTATTTTGTTTCATCTGCAAATCATTGAAATGAATAGCAAAAATCTATCTCAATATATCTAAATAATCGAAGCTATTTCAATTGTAAAGTAACTTTTCTTGTTTTTGCTATTTAAGGACATTCACATGATGTAGCTGAAATTTGCGAATCAATTCGAAGAATCTGGAGTTCTAGAATTCCGAGTGATAAAACCTACTCTTAGGGACCTCCAAGACATAATAGAGATCGAAAAATTCACGTGAATATGATAATTCGAGTCACATGCTCGACAATATGTAGGAGAAATATTTATCTAACTTCTCTTGACCCGATTACTAATTATCGTTATCATAATAATTTCACATGTTTCTCCACAAAGTTAATGACGCCATCTACTGATTCTTGTTTCAAGGATGTTCGCATAAATTGACACTTTTCGGTTGAATAAGTTAAATTCATTGTTTTAAATGAGATAGTTGAGGATCATTCATTCGTACCAAGTAACATGATAGCGTAATGAATCGGAACGATCTGTGAATAATTAATTATGTATTAATCACTTTTTCTAATGATTATATTATTATTTGAATGTTCTGATCTGAAAATTCCCCGATCTGACTCATTCACCTTTACCAGGTATTCCAATTATTATTAAACATATATAATGGGAATTTTTAAACATGGTCATTATGTTTAATTAACTGAATATGATTTCTTCACAGTGAATTCATCAATAAACGAATTATAAAAATATTATATAAAGTTCGTTGACTTTAAAATACTTGTCCTATCAATGAAGAAGTAATTCTCAATGTGAATTAATAAATATTGATTCAAATTGACAATCTGAAGACTTTGTTTAGACCTTATGTCGATAAAGTTCGTATGATATAAGTATTTAGAGGCTCAGTTTAGTGATATATGCTATACGTTTACGGTTTATTGGTGCTGGTACCATGTTCTTGTGCCTTTCAACTTTTGCAGAAGCACATAAAGCTTCTAAAATAATAACTAACTTCATCAGAATGCTTCGAAATTAAATTGAAAAAGGTAAAATGCTATATTTTGAAAGATTATCTGAATCAATTTTAATACAAATTTCTGAAACAGAGCTCAACTGTGGTAAAATGAAAAATCCAAAATCAAAACAACTCACAGCAAATTAAAACTAAAATGTAGGTGGTAGTGGATCAATAGAATAAAATGAAAACGAAATGAATTTCTATGTACTGTCGTGACTACTCAAAGGAAGAACTGCTCTTGATAAATGATTCTTCCTTGAATTCATAAAAAATGAAGGGTTGCAGGAAAAGATTAAATGACGAAATAATAGAAAAAAATGGAAAACTTGACTGGGGTGTAAAAATATCGAGCTCAAAAGATTTTAATCAATACATTTTAGGTGCAATTATAAAGCTCAACATAAGCAAATAAGACTAAGAGTGTTCATCACATTTCCTAATGTTGGGTGTGTTGTTAATGTTGTTTAAAATTTTTTACTGAATAGGGTAATATAAACGAAATCCGATTATTCCATTCTCGTCCTTATACACTTTTCCCATTAGTTCACAGTATTATAAATAGGTTGAAATAAGAATGAAAATATGATAAACTAGCTGACTCGGCGAACTTTGTACGCTTTATTTTCTCCGATTATTTCTCAAAAAGCCGTAAAGACATGTTCTACTATTTGTGCCACACTATCTTGTTTTCAATATTTATCCCGTGTGAAGCCAGGGACTTACTCACTTACGAAGGGACTACAATACTTCCTGTTATTTCAAATCCACTGAATTATCAAAAAATTACTATATTAACACGTTTGATGTATTGAAAGTGATTAACCTGTCCGTTCTATAGTTGGACGGCATTTTCCTAATTTCGTAGCAAGTACTTGTCCCATATATCTCATTAATTATATCAGATATTTGCTGGATATAAGTCAAAAAATGTTCAGAATTTAGTCCATTCCCGGAAACCAATGAATATAGTGGCTCTGGTGGCTGTACCATTTTGACTGTATTTTCTCTTAAATTCCAAGTATTATCACAAAGTAACGTACGAATCTATCCAATACTCAGAATAGTTTGTTTAATGTTGCATGTTGAATATTACTCATTGAACCGACTATTAAGTATAATAACTTTACTCGTTGAAAATGGTTAATGAATATATCCTATCCTCATTGAACCGTATATCCGTTTACGTAATTTTAATAAATTGAAATATGTCAAAATGTCGAGCTTCGATATCAAACACTAGCTATAGAAGCGTTTTAGAAAGCATGCACTTACCAAGGTGTTCTGAAATCCCAAGCTAAGCTTATCCTTCGGAACCTGCAACGACTCCATCTCAGTTGGTATTTCCACATTCCACCCATATTTCCTCTTCTCTTGTTCAACATTATTTTCGTCCATTTCAACAATTGGAAATCGTCCGAGATGCTTCTCCGCCGGAAACGGAAGTAACTAACGCTCAAACACTGGCGCACATAAAATACTTCATATCCTTACAAAGATCATGTCGCTATTATATTTCTAAAGATATCGATACCCTGAAAAGAAGACAAACAGTAAGTATGTGAAAATCAGATAAGGAGAAATTATCTGAGTACTCAAACAATTTGGATTGTTTATCGAAGTCATTTGGATTTTCGTGATGAAAATTAATCAACTATGCTTGGAAAATTTGTTAAGATAAATAAGCGTTTGTCGTAAATAAATCTTCACAAATACGTGTTAAATGAAATGTGGAGTTGTGTTAATTAATGATACATCAGACTAAAAATTGTAACAGGATTACATCATTTTTTCTCATTATTTCTCTAGTAGGTAAATTCATGAATTTTTGAGTTATTTTCAATTCATTTTTCTTCTATGAATTAGTTGCGCAAGTCATTTCTAGTGCAAGATTAGTAGTAAAATGCGAAGCACAAGGAAGAATCTTTGACTTCTATTAGTACTTATGCTAATCATATTCAATTAATTTTCAGTTGTGAAAAAAACGAATATGAAAACTTTATTCAACATAATTTTTTTCTCGTATTTCTACATGTCTAAATGAATATTACATTTCAAAAAATAAATTATCTTATGCAGAATTTGTAGAATAACTAGATGATTCTCTAAATATAGTTATTTAACTAAAATAAATTTCTACTAAAATAAACTAAACTAAATCTACTGAAAAACTGAAATGAAGTAAAATAAATGAATAAATAACTAAAATATAAGGTGTATAACTTTGCTTTCGCCTTTTTGGAATAAACATCTGTAATGGTAAGTGGTAGTCGAAATAAATAGATCATCGAATGCTCTCAAACACCTATGGTGAGGCCGTTATTAATGAAAAAACGTGCGGAGAACGGTTTCAACGCTTCAAGAACGTTGATTTTGATGTCGAATACCAGCATGATGGTGAAAGAGAGAAGGTTTTCGAAGATGCAGAATTGGAGGCATTACTTGATCAAGTCTCGTGTCAAACGCAACAACAATTGGCAGGATCATTGGGAATGTCCTGCCCATTCAAATGTCAGAATCAAAGTCAAGGGAATATTTCAGAAATAAGGAAATTGGGTGACGTACGAGTTGAAGCCGAAAGATGTTGAACGGTGTTTGTTTGCTTGTGAACAGCCGCTTGCAAGGCAAAGACGGAAGGGATTTCTGCATCGCATTGTGACTGGGGACGAAAAATTGGTTCATTACGATAATCCCAAGCGCAGAAAATCATGGGGATATCCCGGCCATGCTTCCACGTCTACGGTCAAACTGAATATCCACAGTTCCAAGGTCATTCTGAGTATCTGGTTGGACCAGCTCGGCGTATTGTATTATGAGTTGTTAAAACCGACTGAAACAATCACAGGCGATCGTTATCGAACGCAATTGATGCGTTAGAGCCGAGCATTGAAAGACAAACGGCCTCAATACAACGAAAGACATGACAAAGTGATTTTACAGCATGGCAATGTTCGACCACATGTTGCAAAAGTGGTCAATACATACTTGGAAATGTTGAAATGGGAAGTCCTAACCCACCCGCCATATTCTCCAGACGTTGCTCCCTCGGACTATCACTTGTTTCGATCAATGACACACGGCCTGGCTGACCAGCACTTCCGGTCTTATGAGGAAGTGAAAACCTGGATCGATTCGTGAATTGCTTCAAAAGATGACCAGTTTTTTCAACGCGGGATTCGTATGCTGCTCGAAAGATGAGAAAAAGTAGTGGCCAGCGATGGACAATACTTGGAATCATAAATATTTAACCATTTTTTTACAATAGAGCCTTGAATATCGGAAAAAAACGGCGGAAGCAAAATTGTACATCTAATAAAAAAAAATTTCACGTATTTCTACATGTCTAAATGAATACTATATTTCAAAAAAATTCCTTATAGAGAATTTGTAGATTAATTAGATGATTCTCTAAATAACTAAAAATAACTAGATGAATTTGGCGAGTCAAGTTTTGACTCGCCAAATTCATGTTTTGACAAAATTTGGGGTGTCAAGTTAAACTAACAACCAATAATCGGTGAAGAGTAAAGATGATAGATTTATTTTACTGAAGTTGATTGAATGTTAGCTGATCTCTCGGTGAAGCATTGTTTGATACATTTAATGGAAAACGGTTAGTCTTGGGTTCACAAATATTATATTATTTTCGATGTATCACCCCAGTTTCAAAAGCTCAACTGGCTTTAATTATACACCCCAAAATAACTGTCAAGCAACTTATATAATTTTTATGGAACCAAACCAAGTGTTTCTCATTCAATACAGTATTTTACAGGTACGTATTTTTGTATTGTGTTCTTGATAACGTACATCTATAATACCTTCGTTTAATTGTAGGTTTTAATTTGGTTTTTTAAATTTTGTTCGATGATGAAAGTGTCTATATCTATAATATAGAGATGAATAAAAAATTCCCTTCTCATGTGTGCTTTCTATTCATCATAAATTCATATACCTTGCATGCAGAAATATATTATTGTCGAAACTAATGCAGCCAGTTCCCAAGAAGTTCATACGATTAGTTTGATACAATTTATAGAATATTTCATTTAAATTCTGAGAAATATGCTTCAACAAAAATTCATTCTCTCTTTGGGTTTATTTCTACTCTTCAAGGAATGAAAGGAAACTTCAGCATGGTACATCGAAAAGAAGACACATCACATAAATTTACCCCCTCTATTCAGTTTCGGAAGTAGCAAATTGGAGGCACGAGTTGTCTGTCGAAGTATGTTTTCTGTATTCAAGTATAATCACAATCTGTAATAGATGGTGATCCTTTGACCGTTCATGGTAGATGACGCTTACAATTTCACTTTATAGTTGTAATTTGTCCTCAAAAGTATAGGTTAGTTGACAAGAATTTTTCGACGTCGTCATCAACAGAAGACTGCCATGTAAACCACGTGTTGGCCACTTCTCAGCCAAAGCTAAAGTGGTGCAAAGTAGGCTTGTGTATGGTTTACGATTTCACTTTATAGTTGTAATTTGTCCTCAGAAGTATAGGTTAGTTGAGAAGAATCTTGTTGCTGTCATCACCAACAGAAAACTGACATGTAAACCACGTGTTGACCACTTCTCAGCCAGAGCTAAAGTGGTGCAAAGTAGGCTTGTGTAGGTCTTACGATTTCACTGTATAGTTGTAATTTGTCCTCAGAAGTATAGGTTAGTTGAGAAGAATCTTGTTGCTGTCATCACCAACAGAAAACTGACATGTAAACCACGTGTTGACCACTTCTCAGCCAAAGTCAAAGCGGTGCACAGTAGGCTTGTGTAGGTCTTACGATTTAACTTTATAGTTGTAATTTGTCCTCAGAAGTATAGGTTACTTGAGTAGAATCTTGTTGCAGTCATCATCAATAGAAGACTGACATGTAAACCACGGTTGACCACTTCTCAGACAAACCAAAGTGGTGCAAAGTAGGCTTGTGTAGGGCTTACGATTTATTTTTATAGTAGTAATTTGTCCTCAGAAGTATAGCTTAGTTGAGTAGAATCTAGTTGAAGTCATCATCAACAGAAGACTGCCATGTGAACCACGTGTTGACCACTTCTCAACCAAAGCCAAAGTGGTGCAAAGTAGGCTTGTGTAGGGCTTACGATTTCACTTTATAGTTGTAATTTCAATAGGTTAGTTGAGTAGAATCTTGTTGCAGTCATCAGCAACAGAAGACTGACATGTAAACCACGTGTTGACCACTTCTCAGCGAAAGCTAAAGTGGTGCAAAGTAGGCTTCATATTACATAATGTTTCATATAACAGTATTCAGTCAACAATAAAGTAGGTGATTGGTGCCGTTACAACAAACTAAAAATGAAACTACAAAAAACTGAGTGGTTTTTTTCGATCATGCAGATCAAAAATTGTTTTCCTGGAGTTTGTTGGTGATGACGTGAACCAGATACCGGTAAGAGATTCAGTGAGTTTCCTTGGTATTACTTTAGACAAGAGTTTGAGGTGGGACTAACATATTGATCAGCTTAGAAAGAAGCTGAATTCAGTCTCTTTTACTCTTTTCATGTTGAGAGATCAAGTTCACTTGCATGTCCTAAAGGCTCTTTTTTGCTAATTACCAATCTTTACTGTCTTATGGTATAATTTTCTGGGGATGCTCCACCCACTCTGATAGCCTCTTCATTTGCCAGAAATGGACACTTAGATCTATACTTAGACTCGACTATATGCAGTCTTTTCCTGGTCTATTTAGTAAACATAATATTCTCACTTTCTAAGGAACATATGTTTATAAGATATCAACATTTTTCCATATAATAGAAATCAAAATTATTTTGCAGAAAATTTAAAAATGTTAATAATACAAGGCAATGTGTTCCGTGCTTCTTTCCTATCCATTCTTCTACTTTTCGTGATATGTCACGGAATACAAGGCACTCAGGTTCAGGGTTTACTGTTCTAAATGCGTCTTATCTTTATTATTTTTTTTTGTGACCTGTTTCATATTTATTTGTTTACTAAGATTTCAGTACTTGTAAAAATAATCTTTGAAATTAATAAACATTATATTATCAATATTATTTTCAGTTACTATCGAGATAGATAAATGTTTTGATTCAAGTGAAAGTTTTGTTTTCAATTTATAATCCTTTATATTCATGTAAAAATGAGACAACAGATATTCATTATGACGTTCTTTATGAACTATCAAAACAAACACAAAAAAATTTTTTGTTAACATTCAATTCTGAAATGCAGTTATTTTTGTTGAAAACTGACAACGTTGTGCATGACATTCCAATTATCAGGATAAACGAATTAATGCATATACAAAAATTCACTCAAGTCGATCCATCCGTTGATGATGAATAATACCTAAATTTCTGATTTAATTTTTGAATTAACGTTGAATCAATATGAATTATTTCTAATTGTAAATTCCTGATTTCAATTTATTTCAAAATTAAATCAGAACTTCCTCAATTTCTGAAATAACTTTGAAATGTCAGAAGGCATAATTTCTACTTGAAGTCAGAAATTTCCAAATAGAAATGATGCATTTTGATATTTCGCCCATTTCAAAATTGATTTAGAAATTAAGTTATCACTCTTAATAATGGGATAACCGCCCAGAACATACTCGTTTAGTTAATATGTTAAGTTTCACTCAGTGAAACTTAATCGATATAACATATATTATATCGTTAGGTAGCTCTTTGCACATTTGATTGACTGCCACGACCTGTCAGGTCGTCTTCTCCTCGGCATTGTAAATTGTAATCAATAAAAGTGAGAAAAGATCTCGCGCACTCAGAGGTAAATTTTCACTATCACAAAAGGTCAAAAAAAGAGCACATAATTTGAAATGTCACTGTCACAAAAGATCACCACAGTAAAGAAAGTTCTCGCGCACGTAGCGGTAATCGCCACTCACGAATATAGAAGAATGCACTCTTTGTATGAGGTATCGATCGACATAGACTCTATGTCATAGAGGATAGATCGATACATTAGTTGGTTGTCAAATGTCAAATATTATGGTAGCTTTCAGAATTTAAATTTGTGAACAACCTTAGGATTTATCAATCTATATGGAAATAATCTGATAGATATTAAACAACTGTAGTTAGCTAAAATTTAGTTCTTTTTTTACCCCTAAGAATAAATATGTAGTAACAAAGATATAAAAATTCTAACTGGTTATTCATTTTAAACTATTCTCTCAATTTGATTTCTGAACGACGGCGGACACATATTTAATTCCGAGGTGAGTTGTTACCGATTTGTCGGCACAATAATCAATTGCCGGATCATAGTGGAATGCAGCTCGTTCAAGAATCACAGAAGCACTGCGTCTGCGGATTCGCTCAATTTCATTATGTCGTGCTTGCTATTGTTGTGATTGATGTGCACGAACTTGTTGCATTCTGAGCCTATTTACTTTTCATTGCCGCTCACTAAAGAATGCAATTCTGACATAGCAATACGACTATTTTCTTGATCTGTCTCTCTCTGGTCATTAGTGCGGTTAACACGTGAGGTAGCTCTTCGTACATTTGACTGACTGCGACGACCTAAGTCAGGTCGTCTTCTCCTTGGCATCGTAACGTAATATAATAAATTGAAGTGAAGAAAATTCGCGCTCACTTAACAGTAAAGTGTCACTATCACCAAAATATCAACAAAAAAAGAGCACACTACTTGGAATGTCACTACCACAAAGCATCACAAAAGCAAAAAAATTCTCGCGCACGTAGCTGTAATCGTTACTAACAAACATAGATGTACTCATAAAATATCGCAACCATGATAGTAACACAATTTTGTTAATAGGAAAACTTTTTTCCGTGTTTTGAGGTTAACTCCGTGGTTGTCAAAAATTATGGTTGCGTTCTGAAACTCAAGTTGTGACCAAACTTAAAGATTTATCAAACTTAAAAAAATTGTCTGATACGGTAACAACTGAAGTTAGCTAAAATAAAGTTACGCAAATTTGAAAATTGATTGAAAATCAGTACTACTGATGATTTATTACATTTTGTGACTATCCGATTCTGTCACGTTAAGTTTCACTCAGTGAAACTTAATCGATATAACATATATTATATCGTTAGGTAGCTCTTTGCACATTTGATTGACTGCCACGACCTGTCAGGTCGTCTTCTCCTCGGCATTGTAAATTGTAATCAATAAAAGTGAGAAAAGATCTCGCGCACTCAGAGGTAAATTTTCACTATCACAAAAGGTCAAAAAAAAAGAGCACATAATTTGAAATGTCACTGTCACAAAAGATCACCACAGTAAAGAAAGTTCTCGCGCACGTAGCGGTAATCGCCACTCACGAATATAGAAGAATGCACTCTTTGTATGAGGTATCGATCGACATAGACTCTATGTCATAGAGGATAGATCGATACATTAGTTGGTTGTCAAATGTCAAATATTATGGTAGCTTTCAGAATTTAAATTTGTGAACAACCTTAGGATTTATCAATCTATATGGAAATAATCTGATAGATATTAAACAACTGTAGTTAGCTAAAATTTAGTTCTTTTTTTACCCCCTAAGAATAAATATGTAGTAACAAAGATATAAAAATTCTAACTGGTTATTCATTTTAAACTATTCTCTCAATTTGATTTCTGAACGACGGCGGACACATATTTAATTCCGAGGTGAGTTGTTACCGATTTGTCGGCACAATAATCAATTGCCGGATCATAGTGGAATGCAGCTCGTTCAAGAATCACAGAAGCACTGCGTCTGCGGATTCGCTCAATTTCATTATGTCGTGCTTGCTATTGTTGTGATTGATGTGCACGAACTTGTTGCATTCTGAGCCTATTTACTTTTCATTGCCGCTCACTAAAGAATGCAATTCTGACATAGCAATACGACTATTTTCTTGATCTGTCTCTCTCTGGTCATTAGTGCGGTTAACACGTGAGGTAGCTCTTCGTACATTTGACTGACTGCGACGACCTAAGTCAGGTCGTCTTCTCCTTGGCATCGTAACGTAATATAATAAATTGAAGTGAAGAAAATTCGCGCTCACTTAACAGTAAAGTGTCACTATCACCAAAATATCAACAAAAAAAGAGCACACTACTTGGAATGTCACTACCACAAAGCATCACAAAAGCAAAAAATTCTCGCGCACGTAGCTGTAATCGTTACTAACAAACATAGATGTACTCATAAAATATCGCAACCATGATAGTAACACAATTTTGTTAATAGGAAAACTTTTTTCCGTGTTTTGAGGTTAACTCCGTGGTTGTCAAAAATTATGGTTGCGTTCTGAAACTCAAGTTGTGACCAAACTTAAAGATTTATCAAACTTAAAAAAATTGTCTGATACGATTGTTACTAGAAATAAGAATCATATGCGAGATGGAAAATTAATAGTCGATAAGAGTAGAGTAGTTCACTTCAAGATGCAGATCCATAACGTTAACAATAGTAAATTATCCGCATCAATAATAATAACACAATGATTAGATAGCACACATATGTTTGATTAGATTATTGACTTTTAATTTTTTATTCGAGGTTTCCATTCTCTAATCATTGAGCTACCTTGAAAATGATAGTAGCTAAAGAAACGGATCAGTTTTTGATTTATGACTCGAAATAAAACAATCATTTTAAAAATTAATTGACCATCTCTATCCGCTAAATGCATAAAGTTTCGGCAATTACAAAAAATTGTGAGTAATTCGAACTGAAACTCTTCTACCATATTATAGTTAATCATTAACGAAAATAATTCAAAGAAACTTTACTATCGTCATTAGCTTTTCTCACAAAATTCATGAAACTTATATATATATATATATATATATATATATATATATATATATATATATATATATATATATATATATATATATATTTAAATATGTGGAGTTTTAAGCCCAATGGTGCGATCTATATTACTTAAAATAAAAACGTGAAACAACTATAATGAAAAATATTTCTATATATTCAACTTAAGAGTGATAAACGAATATTTCTAAAATAAACATACCTTTTCTTCCAAACATAGTATATTTGGAACAGGAAGAAAAATACTTCTAACACTGATTTTATATGCGCCATAACTGAACGTATTTATATCAACAATAAAACCAATTATTTCCGAAATATGCCAAAAATGTTATAAATGTTGTTACAATTTACCTTTGAATTACAAAATTCAGTTCATACCGAATTTGTGTCGTTAAATCAACTGAGTGAACGTATATCAAAATAGAAGCTTGGACCAAAACGACCACGCCGCCAGACAATACGATTTCTTTGGATTATGGCCAATAATTCGTTATGAAAATTAATTTTATGCATTCATTCAAGACTACAATGACATTCTCAGTGTTTAAAATAATCATATAAGACAATGTGTAATAATAATTCAGGTACCTATTCGTTTCGTGAATAGGTACCTGACTGTAACATTTTAAAATTGAAATTTCAAATTTCAAAATCGTAATTATCCTGTTATTGGTACCTTGGCGTAATGCGTCCCTGTGTAATTCCTCGGCTAAGTTAAATTATAAATTTTTGCAGTAAAAAGTATTCACATACATATATATATATATATATATATATATATATATATATATATATATATATATATATATATATATATATATATATATATATATATATATATATATGTATATAATATAAAAACAATAATTTTTTTCCTAAAAAATAATTTTGACATTTTGATATCTATAGTAATTCATAAAATTCAATTATTCAATTAATTCATTAGTTTCGTCAAAATTGTGATATACAACGAAACGTCAACAAAAATAAAGTTTTTCATATTAAAAGAAGCCTGTTATTGTTAAAAACATTCGAAATAAACTATCTTAAACATACAATAAATCAATTTTAAATATATATATATATATATATATATATATATATATATATATATATATATATATATTTAAAATTGAAGAATAGTTTTTTTCAATGTTTCCAATAGCAATAACAATATTAATTTTAATGTTAGACAGACTAATTTTAATTTTATTTTCGTTAGCGTTTCGTTGTATATCACAACTTCGTCAAAACTAATGAATAATTGAATTTTATGAATCACTATATTTTGTTTTGATATTTCATAGATATCAAAAGTCAATTTTTTTTTAAATCAAATTAGTTTTTTTTGTATTTTCACATATTCATTTTTAGTATCAGAGGAATATTTTTGGCTTAGTATTCGCTTCGGAAGTTTTAGTCTTCTTCACCATGAGGAAACCTCTGAAAAACTCATGGTAAGCCAGATGATTCTCAAGAGTGATTTATATATACATATATATATATATATATATATATATATATATATATATATATATATATGATTTATATATTATATATATATATATATATATATATATATATATATATATATATATATATATATATATATATAAGATATTTCTCTCCCAAGGTGGAATAAAACTGATTGGTTTCTCTGTAAACAAAGAAACTACAATAAATGTTTCTTCTTCCCCTCTTAATGTACGGAACTTATAAATTATAAATTTTATTTAGTTTGAACAATAAAATATCAGTCAATCTATCTCAACAGCTCATTTCGTGTTTTGACAGTGACAGACCACTGACAATTTAGTAAACGCGGCACAATTAGGCGCGTTCAGAAATTAAAGAAATATTTTTCTTTACATCTCCCCTTCATGGTGAGAATTATACAAGTAATTCTCAAAATGTTTAGGATAAACTATTCATAATACTCTTCACCCAAGCTTTCACTATTTATTCCTTCTTCCATTCGTATAAGTTTTGTTATATGGTATATTCCTGTTTCCTTTCTTGTTCTTCCTGTATTTATTTTGTATATTGTATTGGATATTTTTCCTGTTATTTCAAACGGGCCGATTCTTAAGTTGTCCATCTTGTTTCTATTCATTTTGTTTCCGTTTTCAATATAAACCAGTTCTCCTATATTAAATTCTATGTGTTTTCTTCCTTTATCAAATATTTTTTTATTATAAGTATGGGATCTTATTGTTCTCTCCAGTGCTTCTTCTCTATCTTTAATCCATCTATCTATATTTGTTGGTTGTCGTAGTTCTTGTGGTAAGATACTGGTGTCTTTTCCTTCTAATAAATATTCTGGTGCAAAGCCTGTCACCGAGTGTTCGGTTTCATTATATTTATCTATACATTCTCTTGCAACTGATGTCCAGGATTTCTTCTCCTTCTTTTCATTGATTTTGCATCTCATTTTATTTACTAGTGTCTGGTTCAATCGTTCATTAAGTCCATTTGAAAATGGAGTATCTACTGCAGTAAAAATTAGTTGTACATCATTATCTGTCAGAAATTCTTTAAATTCTTTCGAATTTAATCCTGAATATTGGTCTGCTAGTAAAATATCAATTTTTTCTGTCTCTAGAACCTTATTCACTAACTTAATGAAATCCGCAGCACTCTGTGTTTTAGATGTTAGAATGAACGCAAATCTTGTGAAATGATCAACCAACAAATGTAGGTATTTCTTTGTAGATCGTTGTCCTCCAAAGCCACCAATAGTATCTATCGACATTATTTGAAATGGTTTTGTCGCTGGTCCCAGATGCGACATCAATCCGTATTTATTTTGGCCTCTAGACTTATTCTTGATACAGGTGTCACAAGTCTTACATATATTTTTTATATTTTTTGTTAGACTCTTGGCTGTATAATATGGGCTTATCTTATTTATCATTTGCTGGATTCCTAAATGGCACCATTTGGTATGTACTTCTTTTATTAGTGTTATACTTGATTCTTCAGTTAATATAATTTTCTCCCTATTTCTTATTTTTTTGTAGAGTATTCCATTTCTTTCAATCAATTTGTGTTTTTCTTTTTCTATTTTCTGTTGATCTGCCTTAATATCTTCTAATTTTATATGATTTACCATCTTTAATACTTCTTCTTCATTATCATTCTCTTCCAATACTGGATTTCTGCTGAGACTATCTGCTTCTGTGTTATTTTTTCCAGGTATATATTTAACATTAAAGTCGTATTGAGACAAATAAAATGTCAATTCACCGAGTTCTTCATCTGTTCTTGCTTTTATGTTGAGATTTTCTAGTGGTTTGTGATCCGAGAAAACTGTGAATTTTCTTCCAATTAGCCAGTATTGCCAGTATTTAATTGCTTCTTTGATTGCTAAACATTCAAGGTATATTGCCTTCTTCCTTTTTTGTGTGTCATTAAGTTTCTTTGAGAAATATCCAACTGGTTTTTCTTTTCCATCTTTTTGTATCTGTTTCAATATTGCACCTATACCATTCAGTGAAGCATCTGTGTAAATTCTTATAGGTAAATCTTTATCGAATATTTCCAGTACTGGTTGTGAGCATAATATCTTTTTTATATCTGAGAATGATTTCTCACATTCTTCTGACCATGTAAATTGTATATTTTTCTTCAGTAATCTATGCAGTGGATCTAGTATTATTGAATTGTTAGGTATGTATTCACGGTAGAAGTTGATCTTGCCTAAAAATTGTCTAACGTTCTTTTGAGTCTTCGGTGTTGGAAAATTTCTTATTGAAATAATGTTATCTTTGATAGGCTGCATTGTGTTGTTTCCTATTATATGTCCTAAGTATTTTACGGATGTTGCTGCAAATGTGCATTTTTTAAATTTTAGTCTGAATCCTTCATTTATTATTGCTTGTAGTACTTGTTCTATGTGTTCTATATGTTTTTCAAATGATTGTGAAAATATTAAGATGTCATCAATGTAATTTTCTGTAAATTCTTTTAAGTTATACTTTCTCAATATATTCGATAAGATTCTCTGGAAAATTGCAGGTGATGTTTTCAATCCAAATGGCAGGCATGTCCATTGGTAGTGTCCTTCTTGTGTAACAAATCCTGTTTTCTGTCTGTCTTCAATGCGTAGTGGTATAGACCAGAACGCGGAATTTATGTCCAGTGTGGTAAAATATTTACAATTTCTTGCTTTTATTATCAAGTCACTTATCAATGGAAATGGTTGTGCTTGTGGTACGATTATCTTATTTAATTCTCGGAAATCAATGCAGAGTCTTGATTTGGTGTTTTCATCTTTCTTAAAGGCCAATGTAACTGGTGCTGAAAATGGACTATATGATTCTTCGATTAAGTTGTTTTTTAGTAAATTTGCTATCTGATTTTCTATTTCTATTTTGTCCTCTATTGTACAACGGTATGGCCTTTTGCTGCAGTATCTATCTACGAGTAAGTCTATCCGCTTCATATTCTTTTACTGTCCCTACATCATATTTATCTTTGGCGAATACATTATCATATTTATCTATTAATCTTTGTATTTGTGTCTTCTTGTTATAGTCTAAATGATGTAAGTTTGTAATAAATTCATTTTTATTCACATGCTCATTAAAATTTATTCGAATTTCTTCTTCTGCTTTTTCTTCTAATCTATTCATAGTTTCTGTCTCTATTCTCTCTTTCTTTTGTATTATTCTTAAATCTTCATCTTGGGTTAGGTTAAATTTTTTTATCATGTCCAGTCCTATAATGAAATCTTCAAAATCAACATTGTCTACAATAAACACATCAACATTTTCTTCTACATCAAAAATCTTTACTTTTATGTTTATTAAACCTTTCGTGTATGTCACACCATTGACAGTTTTTAATTTTATTCTATTTGCATCTTCTGAAACACTCTGTATTTTTACTAATCTTTTGTTGATTAGAGAGACCTGGGAACCTGAATCATATGTTCCATTTACTAGTATTTTGTCTTCTAATAACATTTTTATTTTTATCAATGGTGTGATTACTCGTTTTTTGTTTCTTCGTTTAGATTAACTTCTAATACCGAATTACTTCCAATGATTTTACTTTCCTTTCCTTCTTTTTTAAACCAACATGACTGTTCTGGGTGATATCGGGTACCTTTATTCAAATTTTCGCAGATTTTACATGGCTTTATTTATAATGTGTTTCTTGTTATCTTGTTTATCTTCTCTCTTTTAATAAAGTTACTGTTGACCAATCCTTCGCACTTCTTTATTTCATGAAGCAATCCTGTTGAATTTTCGCACTTTTCTGGATCAATTCTGTTTCTTATATATTCAGGTAAGCCAGCTGCTATCAGCATCACTAGAGTTTTCCCCCAATATCTTCATCCATTTCTAATAACAGTTTTTCTTTTCTTATTGCATATTCCATCAGAGATCCTTCTTTATGTCTGTAATATATAGCATACATTCCTGTACTCCATCCTTTATCAGCAAATGTTTCCAAAAATTTTTCTTTCCATTCCGACCATTCTGCTTCTATTTTCAGGGTTTTCAGTGTAGCCGAGTGCCAGTCTGCACATGATTTGTCCAGAAATAATCTTAATATTTCTATCTTTGTTATATCTTCATTAATTTCATGTCGTTTGCATTCTTTTTCAAATGTATCCATCCATTGTTTTGCATTTTGAATTTACAAACAAATTTTTCAATCATAAATC
Organism: Henosepilachna vigintioctopunctata; assembly: GCA_030704895.1. NCBI lineage: Eukaryota > Metazoa > Arthropoda > Insecta > Coleoptera > Coccinellidae > Henosepilachna > Henosepilachna vigintioctopunctata. Next base: position 4,818,835 of record JARQZJ010000065.1, read on the forward strand.
TTTCTGATATATTTTTTAAATTCAATTTGTTTTCTTTTTTTGGAGTAGTATCTTCTGATTTTGTTTGTTTTATTTCGTTGAGGTACATATCGTTGAACATTAGGTTTTCATCTTCGTCAAAATAGGTATTTATCATTTCTTTTTCACTACAAGTTATCCATATTGTTCTCACTGCACCTCTTTGATTCAAGCTCCTTTTAATCGTTTAAAGCTGTCCGTTTTGCTGAGAGCGACATGTTTACTTGCAATTTTATCATCTTCTTCCAAGGTATACTTCTTGTTATCTTCTGTTGATATTGAGGTTATAATGATAACATTTGACTTTTTGTCTGTTTTTGATGCTACGTATGTGAAGGTAAATTGTAGTTTTGGTGCCATCATGAACAAGTATTGTAGTTTTATAAGATATTTCTCTCCCAAGGTGGAATAAAACTGATTGGTTTCTCTGTAAACAAAGAAACTACAATAAATGTTTCTTCTTCCCCTCTTAATGTACGGAACTTATAAATTATAAATTTTATTTAGTTTGAACAATAAAATATCAGTCAATCTATCTCAACAGCTCATTTCGTGTTTTGACAGTGACAGACCACTGACAATTTAGTAAACGCGGCACAATTAGGCGCGTTCAGAAATTAAAGAAATATTTTTCTTTACATATATATATATATATATATATATATATATATATATATATATTTACAAGCTACAAAGGGCCTACAAGCTCCTCCCAAAGATCCTCCTTCTCTGTGCGCGAAGTGTGCAGTTCCCCTAACAGTGCTCCATATCCTTTGTGACTGTGAAGAATAAGGTGAGCAACGAATAAATCATGACCTGAACAATGACTTAAAAGCCACATTGACTGCTAAATGGAGTAACGCTATCAGATTTTCAATTGAGCTGAATTTGCTTAAATTTATTTAAGATTATGTTTTGTTTAGTTGTATAAGTTGTTTCAGTTTATCAATTTTGTTATTCCACTGCACCACAGCTAATAACCCTTGCGGTTGATGCGGGCAATTTTCTAATGAAGAAAAGCAGTGCATTTCGAGAGTCGCCAAATTAAGGCACCATAACACAACGATTCTTTCAGAAGCAATCTACGCAGGTGAAACAATGGTTATTATCGGCCATTCACGAATTCGAGAAACAGAAAAACAAGAACGGAAAATTCTCGGGGAATCAAGAATTCATCAAGAACTAGGAAGATCTACGGGCCAATAGGGTCAATAAAAACGCCATTTGGATGAAGAGACCTCAGAATGAACTTTATCAAAAGACAAATACTTACGATAACGAAAGAAATCAGAAAACGACGAGCAAAGTTTTATACACATGTCTACAGAATGAAACAGTAGGGAATACCAAAGAAACTACTCGATATAATTATAAAGAGTAAACTCGGAACAGAGTGGCTAAAAGAGGTCCAAAAATATTTGCAAGAGATCAATATAAAAAATCTCGAAGAGTGTCTCTATAAAATCGCACATACGAAGTTTGACCAAAAATCAAAACACCAACCTGGAATAAAATGGACAGAGGAACGGAAGAAAGAGCATTCAGTGAGAATGAAGCTTTTTTTGGGAGGCGAAAAAGATGAAACAAAAATCCTAAGAATTTCGAATTCAAATTCAATCGTCTCCTCATGGGGAACAGTCGTTATAATATAATAATATATAATATATATGTGTGTATGTGTATATTGTTATTTTATATAGCATTGTTGAAAATTGATAATTTATTTGATCGTGGTACATAAAAGAAAGAAATTTGGTTCAAATAAAATGAATTACTGAAAAACGTTTTAGTCCATCAAGAGTTTATTTGCAGTTGTTATTTTATGTTTTGGTACTAAAAAATGTAGCTATATTAATATTTATCTGAAAACATATTGACATGCCTCTGTAAACCTCGAAAATATTTTCCTGTTGAATTTAATTTAACAAAATTTAATGCGCATTTAATTTAACAGTTTTTTCGCTTTTCTCGAAACTATTTTTGATATTTACGTGTACCTGAGTCAGTATAAAGTCAGATTTAAAAGGTCATTCGGCATGTAATCTAGCACATTTTTACAGCATGATGTTATATTTTCAATGATTACATTATTTCAAAGTATTACGTTATTTTTAGTTTATTTCATTAATTATTCTTTATTACTGTTTCAATTCATTTTTGTTGTATATATTCTCTTATAGTCTCTTGTCTTTGTTTTTTTCTCCTCTTTTTTTTTGTTTATTTTCATTTTTATGCAGTTTGTTATTTTTTTCCTCTAATTGGATATATATCTGTTGGGAATAAATGTATCATTATTATTATTATTGTTACATTTCTATAAGATTCTGTCACTTGAACATCGTCGATAGAATATTCCAAAAAACACAGAGTCGGTATTGTACATAAACGAGAGATGATGTTTCAGCTTTGTGGTTAATTTGAGTAACTTCATGTGAATGTTTATATTTTGCTTAAGTAACTTTATCAGTGCAGCCTTTGTTATCAAATTATTGCGGTAGTGTACGTGTATTCATAGAGCACTATAACATTCATTACAGATCTAAGTCAATATAAATCAAAATAAATGAATACCTAAGTCAAAATAAAACAAATAATAAATATTCATCCTAACAAATATTGCAGACATTTTCCAGCAGATAATAATAACATAAGTGGATTGACAATACAATGGAAAATTTCGGGAATACATTTCATAACTAACTCTAGGAGTTATGCTGACATTGACCTTATTCTCATTTTTATCTCACAGTCGTTTACGTAACATACTTATGAAAAAGCAGCCCAAAAGACAGTCAATATTTATCTCAAAAATGGTGGAACATGCAGTATATCTCAATAAATTATTACAAAGATAACAAAAATACGTTTACAATCAATGTCAAACGTGTAAGGAAGACGTCATAAGAATTAAGTTAAACTATGGTTAACATTGAAAAATGCAAGTCTGCCAGAAAGAACTCGATGAAAACAAATTTTGGCTGATAACTCTTATCTGTTTCTTTCAGTTTAAAATCTCATTATTTGTGGTTACCCCATTTTTCCTCAAGATGATATAAAAAGAGTTCTGTCCTGATATTATAAAAAAATAATCCAAAACAACATGACGAATTATTTATTTAATTCATATAAATGAATTTTCTATTATTACGATAACTCAATAAGAAAATAATAATAATCATTCATTTTTGGTATGGTATAGAAAAAGTCACATAGAAACCAAAAATGAAAATAGTGTCTGTAGTATATTCTGAAGTTTCCTTCATAAATGTGAACAAAGTTTTACAACTCAGTCTTATTTTGAAAAATTCTAATTTTGGCAAGATGCTATCATAATCTCCAAATTTCTCTCCGTCATAACCACTTCGCGACTGCGGGAGAAGTTGAAAATTAGAAAATGATTATATATGGATGGATCTTCTTGTACTCAGGTACCTTTGGTCGCCTTTCTAAATTCTGTTTTAACCCCTAACCATAATTTCTACATTAAAACGTTACCCCAATCATGAAAGACTGGCACATAATTACCGAATTCAAAGTATAAACAAAGTTGAAATATGTGATAAAATGATTACTGATAATATTTGTTCCTTCTCATTTATATTTCGAAAAATTATTATGGTTTTTCATGATAATTTTTCATTTTCATTATGACTTTTCCATTTCCAATATAATTATGACCCAAAATGCATCTGGAGAGTTGAAATTATATCGAACTCAAAACCCAATTATCATAAATTAAAAAAGACTACTTTTCTAATTATTATTTCAATATTGGGAACAACGTACTCAAGTGAATCATCTTATAGCCTTTAAAAATTTGTTAAAACCAAACACAATAGTAAATAACTAGCATCTCAAAGAATTACTGAGAAGTGTTGTCACCAATTAATAATTATTAATGATTCACAACATTTCAAAGAATTCTTATGAGAATGAAAATTAATGTGATTAATTATTCATTTTAATTCAAGGAACATATTTCATACTCTTATACATATTTCTCAAATAAATATTTAGTAAGATATTTTCGTGACAAAAATGTTTCAATACTCTTTTTGCGTACCTATTCCTTTTAAATACGTATTCAATCGACGCTTGCCAAGAATTGCTGAAAAATGGGTGGGACTATCAAGGAGCTTGGCCAACCCTGGTATACATGTTTATTCATATTTTATTCATATATATATATATATATATATATATATATATATATATATATATATATATATATATATATATATATATATATATATATATATATATATATATATATAAATTATTATAACGATTGTTCCCCATGCTTCATCTTTTTCGCCTCCCAAAAACACTTCATCCTCTCTGAATGCTCTTTTTCCGTTCATCTGTCTATTTTATTCCTGGTGAACGATTTGACTTATGCTCAAACTCCACATTTGTGATTTAATAGCGAAACGCAGTGCGTTTTTCGATAATTTTTATTTCGATGTGTTGTAGATCTTTTCGTACCTCTTTTAGTCACTCTGTTCCGCATTTATTCTCTATAATTATGTACTGTTTCTGGATTGTTTCATACTGTAGACATGTGCATAGAACTTTGCTCGTCGTTTTCTGAATTCTTCCGATATCGTATTTTTCTTTTGATAAAGTTCATTCTGAGGTCTTTTCATCCAAATGCCATTTCTATTGATTGCACCGTAAATCTTTCTAACAATTAATAATTTTAATGAAACTAAGTACTTTTTCGATTTTCACTATAATCAATACAAAAGCATGACAATATTGTTTCGCCAACTCAGTGGCTTCATCAGATGATGATGACAAACTAAGCTTATCATCAGTTTATCATCAATATCTGATGAAGCCACTGAGTTGGCGAAACAATATTGTCTTGTTTTGAATTAATTATAGTGAAAATCAGAAAACTACTTAATTTTATTTAACTTATGTATTTAGACTTTCATCAAGTATCGGCCCAATCCATTAATGATTTCTAAGAATTTTCCGTTCTTGTTTTTCTATTTCTCCAATTCTTGCAGGGCCGTTAATAACCATTGTTTCAGCAGCGTAGATTGCTTCTGGAAAAATCGTATTGTTATAATCTCTCAATATAGCGCCTCTCGAATTGCACTTTTTGTTATAGTACGCCCTTGTTAGCTTGTAGGCCCTTTGGAGCTTGGTTATTCTCTGATGATTGGAGATTCTGTTTAACTTCTCCGAGGAATTTTAAATGGCGGACTGCAGAATTTCACCATGTTTTGTGATAAGAGAAGATTTATTTTTTGGTTTTCTTTCCATGAATTTGGTTTTATCATAAGAAATTTGTAACCTGGTATACTGCGCAATTTCATGTAGTTTTTCTACAGCGAGAATGGCTTCAGTTCTGTTGTCTGTGATGATATATATATATATATATATATATATATATATATATATATATATATATATATATATATGTGAAATGTGTGTGTATATAACAAAAAATGTAGTTTTATATTTTCAAAATGGGTCAAGTAACAGCATATCTGCCAATTGAATCAGTTCATTGTCGAATAAAAATTACAGTTATTAATAATTAAAGAATCATTTATAATAAACGTGGCGTATAATATATAAACAGAGCATTTTGTCTGCATTTGAATAACCAATATTGAATAAAACTGTATTGCACAAATATGAAATAATAAATTCGTGTTTCAATTATTTTATATACCAAGATGTGGATATTCCGCATGATTAATCTTGAGAGAATTTCACAGTTATTAAAAAATCCATAATTGGTAAACACAATATAAATTTTCCAGAGGTTATTGACTAATCGAAAATAGTGGTATCAAAAGAATTGCTCTATGTGAATCGAATTCAAAACTGCAATATAATTACACTGTTTGTAGTAATTTCTCCCAGTTTCACACCGATACGGTTATATAGATATTGATGTAACTTATATATATATATATATATAGACTACATAGCATGACGCATTTCGTCGTTACAAACGACTTAGAAACGACAAATGTCGTTAAAAATCACAGAATAATTATTCTGTAAGCATCTGACGAAGTCGTTTGTAACGACGAAACGCGTCATGCTATGTAGTCAATAAAGTGTAAATCATAAGTTCAAGTGTCGACAAAAGAATAATTGCTTGGAAAAAATTTAACGGCCATAAAAATGAGGAAGACTGGGAGAACTTTCTTATATCTCAAAAACAGACCTCCAAAGTAATAAGAAGAGAAAATCTGAGATATGATAACAATAGGTGTCACGATATACAGAAGGATTTCACCAATAATAATCATACTTAAATTCAAACACTTAAACTAAAGATTTAAACTTTATTGACTATATATATATATATATATATATATATATATATATATATATATATTAGGGCACACTAAGACAACCTCATCGCACCAGGAAACATCGCTGGTCGAACGCAATTTGCGATCCATCAGACTTGGAAAATTTAACGGCCATAAAAATGAGGAAGACTGGGAGAACTTTCTTATATCTCAAAAACAGACCTCCAAAGTAATAAGAAGAGAAAATCTGAGATATGATAACAAGAGGTGTCACGATATACAGAAGGAAATAATCATACTTAAATTCAAACACTTAAACTAAAGATTTAAACTTTATTGACTACATACGCATTTCGTCGTTAGAAACGACAAATGTCGTTAAAAATCACAGAATAATTATTCTGTAAGCATCTGACGAAGTCGTTTGTAACGACGAAACGCGTCATGCTATGTAGTCAATAAAGTGTAAATCATAAGTTCAAGTGTTTGAATTTAAGTTTATATTCAATTAAAATGGATTTACATCAAGTAAACGCCAACACTATTAAATAATAATACTACAGATTTTTACAAAACTTTCAGGGAAATCTTGCAAGGATACCAAGCGCCCAGTTTTTGCTTCAAAAAATCCGATTCCCTTCTCAACTTTTAGTACCCTTCTCAACTTCAATTCACCACCTCAAGAAAAACTTAAGTTCGACTTTTCGATGTTTACGCATCCAGACTCGCAAGCTCCTGATATGGAATAGATTACGGCAATTATCAAGCAACTCAAAAACAACAAAGCAGCAGGAGAAGATGGGATTATTGCGGAACTCTGGAAACTCAACGATACTACTTTGACGCAAAAACTTCATCATTTAATATCAGAAATCTGGAGAACGGAACAGATACCACAGGATTGGAAATGCGCGCTGATTCACCCATTGCACAAAAAGGGGGACAAGATGGATATCAATAATTACAGGGGAATTTTCTTACTCCCGGTTGCGTACAAATTACTCCTAAACAGAGCAGAACACCAAACGGATCCACTAATTGGGGAATACCAAGCTGGAATCAGAAAAGTCTGATCATGTGCTCAACAGATCCGGACTCTGAAGATGATATTACAGATGAGGAAATGTAGAAATACAGTGATCACAATCAGTGACTTCCATAAAGAATATGATTCGGTAGGCCGCAAGCCCTTGTTAAAATAATGGAAGAATTTGTGATTGATCGAAAGACCCGAAAAATTATAGAACAGATACTTAGAGGTACAACTTTCAAGGTAAAATTCATGGGCGAAGTATCAGATCCATTTGAAATCAAAACTGGTGTGATGACGGACTTTCGCCAATCCTTTTCAATATTGTTTTAGAAAAGATCATTAGGGAATGGGAACTTCACGTAAAGGTCATACAGGTGGGTATCAAAAAAGAAACTAGAATAAATGTCAAATGTCTCGCCTTTGCAGACGATATTGCTATCATCACAGACAACAGAACTGAAGGCATTCTCGGCGTTGAAAAAATACAATATATTACGCAGAAAACTGGGTTACAAATTTCTTATGATAAAACCAAATACAAAGAAAAAAATAAATTTTCTCGTATCACAAAACAGGGTGAAATTCTACAAGTCGGCCATTTTTTTTTTACCAAGCTCTCAAAGGCCTACAAGCTAACATGGGCTTACTATAACAAAAAGTTCATTTCGAGAGGCGCCAGATTGAGGCATTATAAAACAACGATTCCTCCAGAAGCAATCTATGCAGCTGAAACAATGGTTATTGACGGTCATTCAAGAATTAGTGAAATAGAAAAACAAGAGCGGAAAATTCTTACAAAGATTTACGGACCAATCAATAGAAACGGTATTTGGATGAAAACACCTCAGAATGCACTTTAACAAAAGACAAATACGATAACGGAAGAAATCAGAAAACGACGAGCAAAGTTCTATGCACATGTCTAAAGAATGAAACAGTCCAGAATGCCGAAGAAACTACTCGATTATAAAGAGTAAATGCGAAACAGAATTGCTGAAAGAGGTCCAAAAAGATCTACAACAGATCAATATAAAAAATCTCGAAGATCGCACTAAATGTTCTATAAAATCGCACATGTGCAGTTTGAGCAAAAGTCGTTTATCTTTTTTGGGAGGTCAAAAAAGATAAAGCAAAAGTCCTAATAATTGCGAATTCAAGTTCAGTCGCTTTCCTCATGGGGAACAATCGTAATAATAATAATAATAATATATATATATATATATATATATATATATATATATATATATATATATATATATATATATATATACATCTCGAAATTGATTTATTGCCTGTTTAAGATATTTTATTTTGAAAGTTTTAAGCAATAACAGGCTTTTTTTGATATGAAAAAGCCTGTTATTGCTAAAAACATTCAGAATAAAATTATATATATATATATATATATATATATATATATATATATATATATATATATATATATATATATAATCATTTCAAAATGAAATATTTAATAATCCTTCTAATATTAGAAATTCTTCAAATCGATGATACACTTGATGGAAGCACCAAGCAGACTGTTTATTTTTATTTACAAGGGACCCATCAGTTGTGCCGCATCCATCGACAAGTGGTACATCAATTTCGATCTCCGATCACCTTCTTAAGACTCCGAGATGAAAATTGAAAATCAATCTGAATTGTTCTATATAAGTTGAATCTTTCGAATGACTGTCTAGTGAGTTTATATATATATATATATATATATATAGTAAAGTGAATATTATTCGCGCTAACCATGCACGTACGGACATATATGAAGAAATGTTTATATGAACAACATAAATTAAATTATAATAACACATGAGCAACCGGCAAGCATAAAAATAAGATGAATTTTAGGTGAGCTTTGTGAAATTTCGCAAAAATTAGAAGTAATATCAAATAAAAATCAAGTGTTAGATTGGTCTAAAAAATTCCTGATTAATACTAACTTAATACTGGAATTAAGTACTTAATACTGGATTAATACTGGAATAATACTAACCATCACATTATATCACAATCAATAAACAATTTTAACACCTAAAACACCATCAAACGATCAACATAATCAATGGGAATTTATATGAATTGTCTAGATTGATGCATTAATAAATAATCACGTGTACATAATTATCTAATGTGAAAATTTAAATTTGTAAACAAATAAATTATTCGGCTTAATATGACTTTATCAGCCGGTTCCTAGTAAATATTAACGTACTTCCGAAACGAATAATGAGCCAGTCTTTTCTATGAATAGATCAGAAAGCATACAAAACACAAAACTCTCAATTATTTATTATTTTCCAATAACATCAATAAAGTAAAACGTCATGTTTTTCAATGTTGTATATTCAACGAAGGAAACACATGCCTCAGTTTCACAGAATTATATTAATTTCTGCATAATTTTTTCGCGGTGTTAGTCCATTCTGAAAATTGAACTGTTTGTTAGTCCTTTGAAAATTGGGTCATACGAGTTTAACTTTCGAACAATGGGATTAAACTCCGTAACAATTGTCAAGCAATTAATCTAATTATGAGGAACTAAGTCAAATATGTATTTCAGTTAACATTAAAACAAATTTCACCAAGAGACCAGCCAATTTTCAATCAACTTTCCAGAGTTTGACAAAGCTACAATTTGTGTGGAAACGTCAATTACTATTAATGATTTTATAAATTTTCAAGAAGGTTATTGCTACGAGTAATTACGAGTAAGATATTCGACTGTATTATATAGAAAAATTTGTTTTTATTACTATATTTATCAAATTGCAACTGCAGTTTCGTATTATCAATACATTTTCAAGCACATTGAATAATGTGCTTGAAAATATAGTAGTACAATATAATTTAATATAATAAATATCAAGATAAAAAAGAAGTGTGTATTTCTCTCAACAAGAATACGCTTTATCACGACATAATGAACAAATTAAAATGAAATCATGAGATAAACCCAAAATATTTAATTGAAAAAAAGACTCACATGCTCTCGATAATTCACATTATTTCACTGTGAGATCAGAATTCGACACTTTGAAAAGTAAACAAAAACTACATAATTTATCACAATTAATTATTTCATATAAACAATCTATCGACCTATAAACTCCGAAATAATATTTAAGATTCAGTAAGTATTTTCCTAAGTAGTTTCAATTCACAACAATTTTAATACATGTCGTACCAAAATAAGTTGAACAACCTATATGATCACAACGTGTAACAGTTATTATTTAACAAGATAATGCAGAAAAACTATTGGCAACTTTCAAATGAAACGGACTGCCAATTGCAAATTACGAGTGATGCATAAGATATGTCACGAAACTATTTATATTATTGTTATTGTTGTGTATTGGTTAGTTTGGCGCGGTGCAAATAACTCGGTTGGTTACTTTTTGACCACCGCAAGTACTGCGGCTACGCTTTTTATCGTCATCTTCAAGGAACTGCAAGCGCCTCCTGGAGAACAATCGACTAGCTGATTTTCAAATTCCAGAAGTCGTGCGCGCGTAAATCAAACAGGTTAGTACCCTGACATCTGACGGATACTTTATCAACATGACATACACTCTACTTGAATTGCTCTCTGTACTTTAGAACACTTTTTTCACGCGTTTTCATTAGTTATCCTAAGTCGAATCATTTGGTGCATTCAATAAAATGTGGAAGACGTAGTTTTTTAATATAATATTCAATCTTCATCAATTTCTCTGTGAGTTAAGATTATCTTTTACGCTTTAGGATCAACAGATTCCATTGAAATTATCATTTTAATTGAATACATAATTAACAACTACCAATAATAAATAAATACGATAGGAGCTTACGCTTTAACGTCATTGTGAATGTGTATTCATTAAAAGTCATATTCTACGTAATTAGTGATTTCATTTCAGATAAAAATGTATCGCTTGTAGAAAAGCTACGGAACCCATAGGCGCCGACGCAAATTTCTGCAAGGGATCCAAATATCGGATCATCAGCAGAGATCTCTCTAGCAGAGAGTTATCAAAAGTGTTTTTTAACATTTTTTGTTATTTTTATAATCGAAACAATTTTTAAAATTGGAAATTCTTCATTTTTGGATTTTGATTAACTGAACTAATATTCCTACAATGTCAATATTGCGTGTTACATTATATAAATATTAACTAAGATAAGATGATTAAAACCTAGAAATATTTCTTCAGGTATAACTGCAACCATAGATTATACTTATTATTTAATGAAATTCAAATAAGTAGAGCCGGCAAGTGGAGTAGATATATAAAGTGTATCTTTGTATAGCAGGGTGTTAGGTACCTACATAATATGTCAAAAAAATTTGATTTGATGGGTTATTTTCAGATTATTTTAAGATTGTTATACTCTACACTGTTTTTAAGAAGAAGCTTCTCATTTAAAAGATATCTTACGTAAAATTTGCGACAATACCAAGACTTCATCAAAAAGTACATGTAGAGTTGCTCGATCTGCTGTAAATTTTCAAAATTATATTGTCCTTTTGAATTTGACAATCATGCATTCAATCTTCTAGTAATTAATCAACTGCCTAATCCTTTATAAACAATGGTCCTTCATAACTGAGATACGCCCAACAAACACCTATTCGTTTTCTTAGAACGCCCAAATTCTCAATCAGAATTGCGTGAACTAATGATGTTGAAAAGAATGATGCTCCTAAGGAATAATCCAGATGTATTAAGTCTGTAATTTGTGCTGTAATAATCTACGTATGTTGATGTCAAATAATCAAGAACAGCAAAACTGAAATATTATGGCGAACCATTGTAGAATGAAGGGCGTTGAACTTTTAGTCGCAATATCGGATGATTGCTGCTTGTGATGAAATTGAAAACCACCCTGGTTTAAAAGTTCGACAGTTTAGGACAAGAAGATCGAATGCTAAAGATTCATGTATCCTGCTGAGAACAGGACATTTCGAACATTTGATGAAGATTGATAAACTTTACTTTAATGAAACGACAGTTTTTCAAAAAGAAACAAAAAATTTTCTCATATATCAAATAATACTCATGACACTCATTCCGAAGTACAACTTCTTCTTGAGATGCTAAATTAACACTGTCGCGCTTCAAGTATGGGCCTCATCAATCATCGGCTTTACTTTTTCATTTTATTGTTTTTGATAATAATATTAATTATTTACATCAAATTATCATTTGATGAAATAATCCTAGAATACACAAAAGAATAACCCTTTGACACGTTTTCCTAGCACCATGTACCTATAAGTAGACTACTTCCAGAATCAGAAATGGAACGACCTCTGAAGAAGCTCGCCACTCGTGCTAGCGAAACGTTAGGAAGAAATTTCAACCGACGACGGCCCTTACAATCGAACCAGGACAACGCCAGTTCAAAAAGGAAATTATTTCCTCAATTTCTACAAATAACTTTCAGCAAAGATGTCTATTCCAGAGTTTTACTAAATGTGGGTTGCAATCATCAGGTGGATCCTCAACGCCCCAGGGAGGCTGTGGACTATCGTTGCTTGCGAGAAAAAAAAACAAGAAAATTCAAAAAAATGTTTTCATTCAGGAATGTTAAATAAATGACATTTATTGTTGACGTGGAATACAAAATAAATTCTTATTCAAATATACTGCGCCTGTTTTTTCAATATAGCAGATTAGTTTTTTCTACGTTCAGAATAAAATCGCCTCTTTTCAGTAAAATGTCAATATGTATAGTTAAAAAGTGGCCATTATAACTGCACACTTTAGATGTTTTAAGATTTGTTCCAATTTCGAATTATTATTATTTACATAGTATATAGAATCATAAAATGTGTATACATAACATGTATAAACATACAAAAATGTTTATACATATGAGGTTGCGCACTATGAAAAAGCCTGATTTATTAATTTATTTGTAGTTCAAATACCTTTCTGTCAATTCATAACCTAATACCACGAAGGTAGGTCTAATATCATATACACTGGATTTATTTACTATTTTTTAATCTTAAAAGTCAATTTAGTCAAATGACGAATCTAGTTTGAATTAATGTATAACTCAGTGCTGTAAGTACGAAATTAATTTGAATAACGAATAATTTACTATTGAATTCAGTTTTAAACAGACAATGCTTAACGAATTTATCATAGCACCAGTACTTACTCGTACAAATCAAAGTAGTCGTGAACCACAAAGGACAACTTTTAAATTCGTTAACCCCGCGATATTTTGGAATTCAAATCTGTAATACATTTATATCACTAATTTATAATACTTAGGGATTGGAATTATTTCATATACCCAACTTCAAGGATTTTTCATAATAGTGATATAGAGTAATATATAGCAACTTTTTTTTTGTTGTTCCAGGTGCCAACAAAAATACAAAAGATGACTTCGAATTCCTCATTAAACCACCATGATGGTGGTTCTATATTTCAAAGTTTTTTGCTGAATGAAAAGTTTTCTCCAAAAAATCTTTCATTTTGTGCACCTAATATAAGTATTTGGGATATTTGGATAGATCATGGTATTTCACCATGTTTCATGGAAACTATTACTTCATGTGTTTTGTTTACCTTTCTGATACTTGCCGGTACTATTCAAATGTGTATGTATAGGAAATATGGATCCGAAGTATCACGTTCACATTTGGCAAAATCTAAGTTATACTGCTTACAGTTATTTGTTATTTTAATGATTCCAATACTTGAAGTGACAAGATTTATACTTCAGCTAACTCTGTTGAATGATAAACATCTATATGGATATATGGTAAGAAAAATAGGACTAATAATTTACAATTTGTTCACTCCATATGAGGATGTAATTATATAAGATATTTTTCCATATTGTCAAATTTTTTTATCTTGAAGTTATTATGTTTTTAGTTTCTCAAAGAAATTTCCATTGTTTATGCATGTTTTATAAAATGTTTGTAGATCATTTCCCTTGTATTAACTTTGCTGACATTTTTCACATATTGTCAAATTTTTTTATCTTGATAGTTATTATGTTTTTAGTTTCTAGAAGAAATTTCCATTGTTCATTCATGTTTTATAAAATGTTTATAGATCGTTTCCCTTGTGTTAACTTTGCTGACATTTTTATATTCGTTATGGATGGTACGTGTGGAAAGGCATTATATGTTACCTTCAGTACCAACAAGAGGTCATGGTATGGTCTTACTATTATTCTGGACAATGGTTTTTGCTTCTGAAAATTTAGCATTTCTAAATTTAGGACAGCAGAACTGGTGGATAAAGTTAAATACGTAAGTGTAAATAAGAAGTTCTTACTCAATACTTAAGAATTCTGCAATTAAATTCAATGACCTGGGGAGTGCCTAATTGAAACTTAAATGGTAATGGTTTACAGGCAATATTATCAACTTATTGATATTATTGCATTGTTCCTCATTCAATGAGATATCATTATGTTATATTTAGAAGTTTAATATTTCATTACTTTGACATAATGTGATAAGAATAAATGAAATCATTGAAGTTTTCTCAAATCTTCAATAAAGGTACTTAATTGTTATAGAGTTATTGAAAAATGAATATGCCAAAAGTAAAAAAAATAAAAACAAAAATATCTAAAAAACTTATTCTGATTTCAATCAACTTATTAGCATTGAGACATAAAAGAACTATATAACTATATTTTTTGACTTAGAAAACATATGTACTTAAATGTGAGGAAAATCCTTGGACTAGTTTGAAGGATCAGTTAAATACTGATTATAACATAATGAGTGACTGCTTTTTGATTCCTCTTTGTGAAGAATATATAATAGATATAAGTGTATAAATTTCAATAAACATTGTAATATTTAGGTTTCAACAAACAAGGTACCTATTACAAGATCATCGTGCTTGTTACATACAGATGAAAATAAAAAGTTGTTTTCAAATTGTATTGATTAATGACTTACAAGATGTGTTTTTAACTGTTTTTCAGGAGATCAGATAAAATAGAATTGGCTTTGTTTGTAATGAGATACATATCATCGATGCTTATGTTTATACTTGGATTGAAAGCACCTGGTATAATGCAAAATATTGATTATTTCAATTTACATGATACTACCAGAAATCTTCGACCACCACAGGTAATTAACAAGTTTTAAAAGTAATTGACAAAAGATATGCATTTATGTATGAACCTTTTGTATTGAAAATTGGAAGAAATATTGGAAGGATATTTCATTCTTTTATCAATCTTGGAAATAAAATAGAAAGTTGTAGAAGTATGTTTTGGCTTTCATCAAAACATTTAATGAAACTCATCATATACCTGATATTTGTCATTGAATGATAATTGCACTTACTGAGTGAGAATGTAATTATTGTCAGTAGTAATTTGTGAGAGATGTGCTTATTAACTTATTAAGCGATAATACACTAGACATTAGATAGATAGTTTATTCATGTCATAAAAAAGGAAATCAATTTTTACATACATCATAGTTAAAAATAATAACATTCACCTATATACATAAACAAAGCAGAAGCAAAATACATTAGAACCCATTAAAAATACATTAACTACATTATACACAGTTGTACACAACAAAATACACGTTAAAACCGAAATTTACAAAGAACACTGGTGCAAATTTACACATCTAAGACATAGTTATTAAAATCAAATCTAAATACTCTTGGGTACTATAAAATATATTCCTAGTGAAGAATGTCTTCAGAACCTCTATAAATCTATTAATATTCACCACTCTAACTCTCGGGGGTATCTTTTTGTATAATTTGACAGCGACACAGTCTGTTCTACTCTGACTTTTCTTCAATCGAGAAAAAATAGCTCTCGGATTATCTCTATTCCGTGTCATATGATTATGGAAGTGCCCGTGCACCATGAAACGGTTCTCGTTTCCCTTGACATTACCTACACTTTCTAGAATATATACAGCTAGGAAAGTCGGTATACTTAGCTTCAAAAAGGCATCCCTACAGTCCTCACAAAAGGAAACCCGCTTATGATCCTTATAGCCCCCCCTCTTCAGACCAAACACCCTGCTCACACACTCACACACCGCTTCACCCCACGCGATGATCCCATAGGACATTACACAATGAAATAGGGCATAAGAGGCTTTGAGTAAAGTAGCTCCAGAAACACAACTCACCAAATTCCTCAGCAGGAATGTAATATTCTTCAGCCTCCCACATACATGTACATCCCACCGGAGCCTAGGATGAAAGTACACGCCCAGGAACTTGACATAATCCGGATTTCGCCTCTCCTTGAGGTTCCGCAGTGTGAAAATCATTGTTTGGCTTTTATCTCTGTTTAATAAAAGTTCATTCGAAGCAAATCAATTCTCCACTCGTAACCGTGCCTCCTGTGCGTCACTCTTAAAATCTTCCAACCGTCTACCATGTAAACTGTATCATCCGCAAAAAGAGTATAATCTGCAAACCGAACCATGAGGAACTCCTACACCAACCACCCTCTCGTCGGAAAGCACCCCACCTTCACAACCTGTCGACGTCCCTCCATGTCCGTCCATAAGATTTAATGAGCTTTATGCTGTTGTCATCAAATTTGTAGTAATTCAGCTTCTCCAGCAGAATACTGTGTGATTCGTAACCAAACGCCTTGCTTAGATCGTAGAAACAAGAGAGGTGATAATGAAAACCCTCAAAAGAGTCGATGATTCCAGATAGCAGGTCCAAGATACCTAGAACTGTACTCCTACCCCCTCTAAAACCATATTGATGGCGAGAAAAAAGGTCATTGTTTTCGAAATAGTTACTGATTCTATGTGCCATCGCTTTTTCAATAATTTTAGATACTATTGGTAACAAAAAAATAGGCCGGTAATTCGAATGTTCCGTTTTCTCACCCTTCTTAAACATGGTGATAGCGATGACAATCTTCAGCACATCAGGAAAAAAGGTTTCACGAAAGCATTCATTAATTAGCTTGGTTAACACAGCCTAACTCTACTTACAAGCCATGAACTAGGAAATCTGGCAACATCCAAGCTAGACCCACAAAAATGATGCTGTAATGGCGTTGTAATGGTTTCTGGTCATTGCTGCTGAATAAATCGCTATTTAACGAGAGAAATAACATTCAAATCCAAAAACAAGTTGTGAAAAGTGCTATTGTTTGAAGTTGTGAAGAATAAGCAAAAGAAATTTCCCGCAAATGTCTTATATTAACAGGAATATCTGTTGTGTTTTAAGTTGTGCTTTTTTTGGTTATACCTGGAGAGGTAGAAATAATACCTAACTTTTACCATCTCATAATTGTGTAAAAACGAAAA
Organism: Henosepilachna vigintioctopunctata; assembly: GCA_030704895.1. Taxonomy (NCBI): domain Eukaryota; kingdom Metazoa; phylum Arthropoda; class Insecta; order Coleoptera; family Coccinellidae; genus Henosepilachna; species Henosepilachna vigintioctopunctata. Next base: position 4,836,467 of record JARQZJ010000065.1, read on the forward strand.
TCCGCGTTTTAGTTGTTGTGCTATTATGTGATGTATAGTGTGTAGAAAGTGCTACTGTGTTTTTTTCAGCAACAGACTAAGGAATACCTTTGAAATTTGTATGTAAATAACTACCGATTACTGATGTTTTGACTGAGTAGTTCAGACATTAACAAAAGCATTATTTGCTAGAATTGTTCCTTTTTTGTGATTAGTAGAGTTACTTACCCTTTGTTAGATTTAGTAGTTATTTAGAACTAATCTCTTATAGGTTTTGTTCTTGATATTAGCACAACAATTAACATACCAAGTCATTGCTGTGTGCCTGGATGCAAGTCGAACTACAAAACTTACCTCGAGGCCGGCGAACCACCAATTTCTGTATTTTGTTTTCCATAGGATGGTAATCTAACGAATCAATGGCTAAAAAATATTCCTAGGGCATCATGGACCCCCACAAAATATTCTGTAGTTTGTGCCAAACATTTTCCAGAGGGAGCACTTACTAGAGAAGGTATTCATCGTTTGCTAGATTGATCAACAGAAGGCAAGAAGGCTAGATTGATGAAGTTAAGCTCAATTTAAATGCAGTGCCAAGTATTTTTCTTTATTTACCCCTACTTATCAAAAACAGTACACTCTCAAAGAGAATATCCAGCCGAAAGAACCAGCATTGAAGGAACGTTGTGAGAAATTGAAAGAAGCCTTTGAAAACTCAGATTCAATTTGTAATTTTGTTGATTTAACATCCAATTATAAAAAAGATTTTAATATGTAAATCGTGGAATATAAAAACTTTTGAAACTAACAGCATTTTTTTACACTCTAGTTTTTCCATCTAGCCTAACTGAATGTTCATAAATAAACAGTATACAAATTATTAATCAGATTTTAGTAGATTCATATATGCATGTAAATGTTTTTATCAATAAAAATAAACTGTCTCCTAATGATTTAAAATGGATTTTACAGCTGAAATTAACTAGATAGTCTCAACTGGAAAATTTACTTGCTCGTTACAAATATGATGTCAGAATCATTCTATCGTTCAAATTACTGTACACATCTCAATAAAGGTTTAAAGGAATTGACGCATTAAACTTACTCTCACCTGAGAATGAAAAATAATGAAATTTATAGCATATTGTCAATTCTAATTGATAAAGTGAACTTGTTAGTGTACATACTAAAAAAACAACATTTGAATCGCTATAACTCGGACATAGTTCTTCTCAGAAAAAAAGTGTATTATTGATTTCTATAGATAATTGTATGATCTACAATTTTTGTTAAAACTATTTTTTTATACAAAGTACCGTTTCGCTGAAAATTTTTCTGAAAAGGCAATTATTAACATGTAGTAGACCGATGTTCGAAGATCGATCGGTCTACCGGATTGGGCAGATGCGGCGTTGCCAAGTCTATGTTCATGGCTTGTAAGTAGAGTTAGGCTGTGGTTACATCTGTACTACTCTTATTTTTCAGAGGGTCATCATTATATGTGACCTAAAGCCCTGCATATAAAGGGGGGATCGATATCAGCAGAGACAATTTTGCTCCTCAAAATATGAGATACAATGATTAAAAAGCTATTTAAATGATTTGGCTCAATTGATGACGTTGAAAATTCGTCATAGTGGCCTTTGTTACTATTCATTATTCTTCATATGCATTTGATCGGGTTTAAATTTACTGAACGTTTATTATCTTTAATCTTAATTCTGCATTATTACCCGGAGTATTTTACTGCCTACAGGCATCTCCAAGAAACTGCACCCTATGCCCCATTTGCTGCAACGATTTATTCAATTCTGCCCAAATTAGTGTTAAATGCTTTATAATATTATTAAGTAGTATACTGAAGAACTTTTAAAACGAAACTAAGTTCTTTCAACATTTAAAAATGCTACTTTCTAAATGTGTAGTAAAATTTTGTTTGCATATTGTTTGGATTTTTTTTATATCATCATCATCAGTAGCACAACCCTGGGAGCTATACTGATTTTTGTAGTGCATTGGTTGGCAAGAAGTATGTGTCTTTTAATTTATTCGCATTGTCCTTTTTATATTTTCTTTCGAATAGTTTCGTTTTTTCTAAATTTACTACTGCTAGGATTAGTGGGTCTATATTTTACAATATTGTAAATGAAAAATACAATTCAATGATAATATGCATTCATTATTAAACGATCTATAATTGAAAATTCCATTTTTATTTATCTTCAGTTTATTTACAGTTCGTCTGCAAAATGAAATCTTAGCTATGTCTGTCAATAAGATGTACAGATAACGTTTAGATAAAATTTCTTATCTATATGTATCCTCTTTGTATGTTATATTGTTTCCTTTTGCTTTATCATTTAGATTTACGAGATGAATACTGATGTTTCAATGATAAATTTTTGTTAAGAAAAGAAAAATTATTTTTTAAATATAACTCTGCTTCTCTTCAATTTTGGTAGATAGAGGTATATCTTCTTATAGAGATATATCTTCACAAAAGATATGTCATCCATTTCTGGCATAAGTTTGTTGGGTTCGAAATCTTATCGTGCGTCAGGACTTTTAATATGTTCTGGCTAAATATGGTCTATGTAGATATTCTTTTGAAACAATAAAAATAATATGCGCTCAAACTATCAGTTTTATGCAAACAGGTTGCGAATTACATACTTGCAACCCTCAAAATAGATTGTCAATTCTTGTTTAGACTTAGATATTCTTAAACTAAAACAATAAAATTGTAGCAGTCTGGGAAAAAGTTTTTTCTCAATTTTTTTCTTTACATTTTACACCAAAGTTTTTTCCGATTGACGGATAATAAATTATTCAAAAATGTTCTACTTTTCACGAAACACGTTTCAAATGAATTACTCATAGACTATTTTGTTTGTACATCAAAATTGGTACAAGGTGCGCCAGAGAAACTTACTTATTTGAAAAAATTCCCGCGCGTTGAGTTGGCGGGGCGAGAGGGGGCGCATCTGGAGGGGGAAGTTCCCAAGTTTGTTTCTCCCTTCAGTCGGTTGCCATCATGCTCTGGTCTAGAGAGCAGCGGGCCTTTGCAATCGAGAGCTTCTTTTCTAACGGTCGCTCACTTGTTGCTATGCAAGGTGCCTTCCGCGCTCGCTTTGAAATTCCTCCTCACAGACTCGTTCCTCCGTAATTCGATTCTGTCGTGGGTTAACTCATTTCGGGAGTGTGGAAGTGTCGCTAAACCCAGAAATGGACTTCAACGGACATCAGAACTCCGAAAAATATCGAAAGAGTGAGGCAGTCAGTTGTGCGTTCTCCCGGCGTTCGGCTCGCAAACACGCAGCTGCTATGGGAATTTCTGACACCACTGTTCGACGAATTCTCCATGAAGACCTTCAATTTCATCCCTATAAATTGGCTGTTGTGCGTGCAAGAATTAACTGAACGCGATTTTGTTGCCCGTCAAAATGCATGTGAAATGCTGGTTGAAAACCTGCCTGAAGACGCGGTCGTTTTTTTCAGTGACGAGGCTCACTTCCACATTTCCGGCTGCGTCAACAAGCAAAACATGCGTTATTGGTGTGGTGTAAATCCACGTGAGCTTCACCAGAAGCCACTTAATTGTGAGCAAGTTACTATTTGGTGCGCGATGTCGGTAATGGGAATAATTGGTCCTTATTTTTTCGAAGAAAACGAACGCGCAGTTACCCTGAATGGAGCTCGTTACAGGAATATGATCGAGGAATTTTTTCTTCCAAGACTCGTAGAAATTAACGTTAGGAACGTGTGGTTTCAGCAAGATGGAGTCACAGCACACACAGCACGAGACTCAATGAATTTGTTGCGACAACATTTCCCCGACCGCCTCATCTCTCTCAGAGGCGATCTCCAATGGCCGGCACGCTCCCCAGATTTGACCCCATGCGATTTCTTTTTATGGGGTTATTAGAAATCTCTGGTTTATGTCGATCGACCACGGACTTGAACCACAATTCAAGAACAACATTCGCGACGCCATTGCCAATATACCGATTGATATGTTGCAAAGAGTGTATACGACTTTCAAAAATCGACTTCATCAGTGTATGCGTAATGGGGATTGCCATTTATCCGATGTCATTTTCAAGACTGCATGAAAAAAAAAATTGGGATAATTTATTCTCAAATAAAAAAAAATTTAAAACAAAATTGAAGTACTTTAGTTTTTATTGACCTTTCAAATAAGTAAGTTTCTCTGGCGCACCCTGTATAATAATCGATATTAGAGCTTAATAATGTTCTTCAAAGAAGTAAGATTTCTGATTCGATTTTATAAGATTCAAGTTTTTATGACATTATACTAGAGTTTATTGTTGTTGATATCAAATCAGTTATATGGTGATAAGTTTTATTACTTGGTTCAGCAGTATAATAAATATTTACCTGTACAACAATTAGTTTGAAATAAAAGGATAATTGGACACGTTGAATTATGTATTTCATATCAAATGTGGAATCTTTTACATAGAAATGCAGATTATAGCAAGCTCGTTATAATTCGTCAACTATTTATTTCCGTTGATATTTGTTTCTGAAAGAACTTTCATAAGTAAAATGAAATATAATAACTCACGTTCAGTTTTTTTGCCTGCAAATTACTTCTACTTAAGCCCATATCTTTGATTCTCAAAAAGTCAATCTCCAAAATGTCACACTTCAAAAATATAACTAATTTCGAAATCCTCGTGTTAACTTCGGGCATTCTCTTTTATTACGATCCATTACAAATATGTTTCAAAAACAGAAAGTTGATGCCAAAACCGAACATGACATCGAAAATAGCAGAAACAGAAGTAGATTTCGTTTCGAAAATCTCAATGTCAAAATATCTATAAAGGTAAAATATTTGTGATGTCAACGTGTTTGTTAAATATATTTCGAAGATATTTCTATGGAAATCATGTGAGCTTTTGGAAATTTTCAGGTTACCGAAAATTCTTCAACATGGAACAATTTTTGGCGAAAAATCAAGATACTGTTTCCATTTTTGTGGCCCAGAAAAGATTTCTGTTTGCAATCCAGAGTAATATTTTGTTTTATCTTGCTGGCCGGAGGTAGAGTGATAAATTTGTATGTTCCTATATACAATAAACTAATAGGTAAGGATAAAATATTAAATTATTTATTTTTGTTGATTATAATTGAACAGAATATATATATATATATATATATATATATATATATATATATATATATATATATATATATATATATATATATATTCCGAAACCCTATCGCTCCTGTAGGCTCCCTCTATCGCCGATAGATACGTGAATATTTCACTCTGTAGAATATCTCTCAATTTGGTATAGGATCTATGTTCGTTTTGAAAGTCATCGATTCTTGATTGATAGATTACATATGGACTGATGCTTCATAATAATGATGAAACAATTGTATCCTATTATCATTCAACAAGATCGATGAATTTTTCGAAACGCTCTTAATATTCACTCTCGAAATTGATGGGTTCGTTCTCGTTGACAACATTTGTGTAGACAGCTCCCTGAGAAATTTATTTCGAATATTTCGATATTTCGATTGAGAGTCTCAGTATTTACTAGTATTGAATGACCTGTGAATCTTTGAACTAGCTACACTTTGCCCGCCTGGGCGTGATCTGGAGCGATTAGGCATGGGATTATTCGTACACATTTCAGACAATTTTCTGTTGTGTTCGAATGAAATATCTACAAAGCCTTCCACTCGCACTCTTGTTGTGATGAGTAGGAATCTTGAACGCTAGGGAGAGTTTATACGTCCTTTCGCCGATAGAGGGAGCCTACGTGAATATTTCACTCTGTAGAATATCTCTCAATTTGGTATAGGACCTATGTTCGTTTTGAAAGTCATCGATTCTTGATTGATAGATTAAATATGGACTGATGATTCATAATAATGATGAAACAATTATATCCTATTATCATTCAACAAGATCGATGAATTTTTCGAAACGCTGTGAATCTTTGAACTATTATATATATATATATATATATATATATATATATATATATATATATATATATATATATTAGAGTTTCGAGAATCATGAATCCTTTATAGTTAGTCTAGTCAGACATTTTTTATCGGAATATTTTTTTATCAAACTCTCAACTTTTTCGAGTGAATGTTTAGTGAATTCCGTGGAACATCGAATTAGTTGGAAATACCAGACATCGCTGGTTCATCCAATTATGGAAATCATCAGTGACATGCATTCAAACCGATCAATCAATTTTCGATTGTAAGGTGTGCTCTTTCAGAACGCCCCTGTGCTTTATCTCTTTGAAAGGCGGGATGAAGAAAGTGTCACATTCACGTGAGCTCTATCTATCGGAGAAACAAAATAAACATTATATAGTATGATGGAGTGTGTTCGTGACAAGATACAATGCGTACTTTCATACAAAGATGACAGGCTTTTTATTACAGCACAGAGATTACTTTAGTGTGTACGAATTGTTCCTTGCCTTATCACTCCACCTCACATCTTACAGGGCAATATAACAACTATTTTAAAAATGCATGAATCCTTTATAGTCTATGTTGAGATTTTGAATCGATTTATATCTAAATATTTCAAATGAAATTCTGAAAGATTTTTTCATTTCTGTAGATGGTGTTGTGATGTAGTTATGCATTCTTGATTTCTACAGAAAACTAAAAATCTTTCTTCATTTGTCATAAAAGTCCTACGAGGGTGGGGTGAAAGTTTCCGGCCTGACCAAGAAAACAATGTTTTAAAAAAAAATTTTGTTTTATTTTTCAACATAATCTCATAACGCTGCTAACGATACATTTCTCATAACGCTGCTCTAATTAAGTTATACCAGTCTTATACGTAGATTTGTCAAGCTCCTCAAAATACTGATTTTTAGTTTCGATAACTTCTTGGTTGCTCTCAAATCTTTTACCCCCAAGCCATTTTTTGAGGTTAGGAAACGTGTAATAGTCGCTGGGGGCTAAGTCTGGAGAGTAGGGAGGATGCGGCATCAATTCAAACTTCAATTTGTAGATTTTAAATTTCGTCGTTTGAAACAATCGACGAATGCACTGGTGCGTTATCGTGATGAAGAAAAAATTTTTCTTCGCTAAATGAGGTCGTTTAATTTGGACCTCGTCCTTCAAACGTTGCAATAAGTCTGCATAGTATTGACCAGTGATAGTCTTACTCTTTTCAAGATAATCAATGTATATAATTCCTCTCGCATCCCAAAAAACAGTAGCCATAACCCTGTTTGCCGATAAAATGGTTTTTGCCTCTTTTGTGAGTTTTTCCAACCCACTGTTTTAACTGTTCTTCATTTTCAGGAGTGTAGGGGTGAACACAAGTCTCATCAACAGTTATGAATCGACGCAAAAATTCGTTTGTATTACGCCTATACAGCGCCAAATTTTCGGTAGAAATGGTTTTTCGAATCAGTTTTTGGTCGAGCGTTAGCAAACGCGGCACCCATGTTGCACACAGCTTTTCTATGCTCCAAGGGTTGTGCAAAGTATTTCCCACACGTTCAGTTGACATCCTAGAAGCCTCAGCTATCTCATGCACTTTCAATCTGCGGTTTTCCAATACTATTTGATTTATTTTCTCAATCATTTCTGAAGTTGTGACCTCAACGGGCAGTCCTGAGCGAGGCTCGTCAGAGGTGTTCACACGACCTATTTTGAATTCAGAAACCCACTGCTTAATAGTTGAATATTAAGGGAAGGAGTCTCCTAGTGTTGAATCCACCTCTTCTTTTATTTGTTTTGGTGTAAAACTTTTCAAATAGAAGTATTTGATGACAGCACGTTTCTCCAGTGCTCTCAAACGCAAACTAACGTAGCGATTGTATTGACGATTGAACTATCTCGATTGCAATGTTCCAAGCATCAATTTCAATGTTCTCTAAGATCCTTCGATGAATAGTCGTCATTAATATAGCCAGAAACAATAGAATATTCTTTAAATTAATTTCGATTTAGCCAATGAAAATGTGGTATTTTCTTCAGTATTTCACATGTACCATTTCCCATAAAAATTTTATGTACATACACATATTTTATGTGTATATTCGTATCTTCGTATAATACATATGTTTATGTATAATGTATTGATATTCTAGGTTAATGTTTAAGTGACAAAAGCATAAAAGGATGTTATTCGTTTTTTCAGTTGATAGTATGACACCATCTGCAAGTAAGTTGTCAGGGGTCCTGAAATTTAGATGGGATTGGATCTTACTCTACGTAATGTTTAAGTTTTTACAAGGTGGAGGTACTGGGGGAATGGGGTTATTGAATAATATGAGATCTTTCTTATGGATTAGAATCCAACAGTATACAAGTAGAGAAGTGGAGGTAAATGAAATTAATATAATTTTATTGATTGGATAAATGGAAGGAATTTTATAATTAATGTTTTTTTCAGGTTGAACTTTTTAGACATTTGCATAGTCTATCTTTACGATGGCATCTCAGTAGAAAAACTGGAGAGGTTCTCAGAGTAATGGATAGAGGCACTGATAGTATCAATAACTTGTTGAGTTATATATTATTTTCTATACTACCAACAATTATTGATATAATTATAGCGGTAGTTTTCTTCATTACTGCCTTCAATGTGTGGTTTGGACTGATAGTCTTCACAACTATGATTTTATATATAAGTAAGTGTTAATTTTAAAAATTATGATATAGTTACGGCTAATTTCTACAGAAAATCTTTAATTTGAAATTTTTAATCAATTAAAAACTTATATTCACTATTTCTAGGACTGTCAAATTATGACAAAATTAGGGCAGAGTAAATTTAGGATGGATTGACATTGAAAAAAAAGCAAATGGGTAAAAACAATTAAATCGAATTTGAGACGAATAAAAACTTTTCGATTTAATGAAATTGAAGCTTATAAAAATATATAAATAAAACTCATCAATTATAAACAATCTGACAAACTAAATTTTAGAATATAAAGAAAAAAATTTTGATTAACTTAATTAGAGAAGTGGCCTTACATTATTAATAATATTGAGTTCGTAATAATATTGGCGAAAAATCCTTAAAAAATTTCTTTCAATTCGAAATTTGGTTTGTTTAGAATGCCTAGTCTATAAAAAGCAGTCAGTTTATTAGTTTATTCATTTTTTCTTCTCAAATTAGTGATTTACTTTACTGGTCATCCTCGGTTGTTATAGCTTAAATATCGATTAATTAAAAAATTGTCTCGATCATTTCGAATTTAATTGATCAAATTCCCTGATATGACATTCAGTTTTTTCAGACTTCCATGGCTTTTTATTTTTGCCTTTTCATTTGCTCAAATTGATAATTTGATTTATTTTCCACTACCTGTTTTGCACATATCTTGTTGAATTAATTTCTTTCAGATTCTAATTCGATTTTAATTTCCAGATTCTCTGATTCAAATTCGCAAAATTGTCTTTCTTTTCAATTTAAAATTTAGTTTGGGTTTGATTTTTAGGCCATTATCAGTGAGTTTCATTAATTTATCTGGTTTTTTGCTTATAGATTAAATTTAAAAATTTCAAATTATCTGTTTTATGTAACTGCTTTACTTTAATTAATTTGTTTAACTTCTGGGTGTGTTTTGAATCTACCCCTTAGTTCAGTTTGTTGAAAATTTTCAATTTTTTGCAATAGTTTTTTTGACAATAATTAATTTAAATTTCTAAAATAAGCGATGGAACTCTGATAAACTACTGAAGGCGCCCCCCTTAATATCCATCGCTCAAATGTAAAACGGATTTAAACAAAGACCATCCTCAAAATAATTGAGTGATACAATTGTTATGGCATAAAAGTGCCTAAATCTGAATCAATGATGAAAAAATGTTGGGAGGAAGGAATATTAGGCAACATTCTATTTAGCGATGAGGATGACTTCCATCTGAAGGTTTTCATAATTAAGAATAATTTTTAGTAGGGTTCTATGCTTTCTTTTAAAGACAGGCTTAAATTTCATCTAAATTTTAATTCAAATATTTGAAACAAACGGAAACTTTCTAACGAAAAGTATAGCAAATAAATATCGAGCAATTGAGATGCCAAGCATGAAATTATTGAAGCTTACAATGTAATCAATAGCAAAATGGATATAAAGAGGTAAAAAGAAACAAATCAATAAACTCAACGGTTTTGTAATAATTGTAAAACTAAAACAATCTAAATCAGGCTTAAACAGATTACTGCCTTCAGTGATACTTTCAGCTATTAAATATGACTTACACAGCTATCAAAGCTGTTTTTATATGCAAAAACGCAAGAAATCTTCTTGCATCATATGCGATTTTAGTCACCAAGTGTCCTAGAATTTAGGTTATTTATGTACAACTATAGTTTCGATCTTTTATCTTTTTCAGTATTAACTGTTGGAATTACGGAATGGCGCACTAAGTTTCAAAGAAGAATGAATTTAGCAGATAACGAAACAAGAGCTAGAAGTGTAGACTCATTATTGAATTTCGAAACCGTTAAGTATTATGGTGCCGAACAATATGAAGTTGATGCTTTCCGAGAAGCCATATTGAAATACCAGGTACAAATATACAAACATTTCGATATTCATTCAGATCAAATTTCAAAGATTAAATTTTTCTTTTCAAATGGTAAATATTAAACTTCGATATAATGGAATATATTGGAATTGAACTTAACATACTTTGTTACTCATTGATGTTGACAAATAAATTATTTTTCAGTCAGAAGAATGGTTGTCATCTATTACTCTCAATATCTTAAACACAGTGCAGAATATTATTATATGTACTGGTCTCCTCATTGGCAGTTTATTGTGTGCTCATATGGTGGTGGACACCCATGAGTTAACAGTTGGAGACTATGTTCTGTTTGCCAGTTATATAGTACAACTTTATGTTCCATTGAATTGGTTTGGAACCTATTACAGGTGAGAAAATATCTTTAGTTTTCAATCTAAAATTCTTTAGGTAATATACATTTATTATTTGATCTTCTACTTAAATTCCGAGAAGAAATTGTGAAGTATCAATATGGTGTTAAATTAGGTTAATTGGAATTTGCACAAAAAAAATAATTTTCAATATAATAAAATTAGGAAGTTGAAAAATTAATGCTATTGTTACATCAATATTCTGACCTTGGAATAAAAATCATTTTCAAGTTGAAAAATTAATGCTATTGTTACATCAATATTCTGACCTTGGAATAAAAATCATTTTCAATATATGTAATAAAATTAGGAAGTTGAAAAATTAAAGCTATTGTTACATCAATATATAACCTTGGATCTGACAATGTTAGACAGGTTTCGTTAATTTGAACACAGGTACCAGAGAAGCAGAAAATTCTATACTGTAAATTTGTAATTTATACTGAGGATTTCGAAAAAATTAGACTCAGTAGACATCTTGTTATACAAATGACATACATTCAATATTTACATGAAACATCCGATCAGTAAAAGTAATCAAGTGTCTCGTAAAATATATATGTAAATGAAACTGAGGTTTCGCTTATCACTTGTGAAATATGTTGAATAATAAATTGAAATTATAACACTTGGCTTATAATAACAAGTATACATATGTTTAGGGTACTTTATAAAGAGGAGTAATAACAATATTCAAAATATTGTTATTACTTTTATAGTACCAATATTCTCATATTGTTATTACTCTTGATAATCGATTTACCACCCGAAACATATGTAGAATTGTTAATATACTCAGTGAAACTTAAGCCAAGTGTTTTAATTTTTTTTATATATATATATATATATATATATATATATATATATATATATATATATATATATATATATATATATATATATATATTAAATTAAACAACCAACATCGCCAGATTTCACTGCACTGATGGCACCAGTGTCTGAACAGTTTGAAGATACAACATGGAGGATCTAAACTTTCAGCTTATATTTTAGTTTATGACACAATCAACCGAATTGTACATTTTAGAGTGTGTAAACATTTCAGAAGCCCACTACTCTAAAAAGGACAAATTATCTTGAATGAGATACAGTGATACAATTAAGTGGTTTAATTTTGTCTTGGAAGAGCTATTTCCAATATCTATCTACATATCAGTTTTTGTTTTCTTTCAGAGCTATACAGAAAAATTTTGTTGATATGGAAAATATGTTCGACTTACTAAAGGAAGAACAAGAAGTGATAGATGCACCGGGTGCAGGTCCCATTACGGTAAAAAAAGGAACGGTCGAATTTAACAATGTTACTTTTGGTTATCAACCCGAGAAACTGATTCTTAAAAATGTAACATTCACTGCACCTGCTGGTAAAACGATAGCTCTGGTAAGATTGTTGAAATACTTCAACAAATATAGGTAACACCTATACAACACTACAGGTAACTTGTTTTAGGTTGGTCCGTCAGGTAGTGGAAAAAGTACGATAATCAGGTTGCTGTTCAGATTTTATGATGTAGAAACTGGTAATATACTCATCGACGGTCAGAATATCAAAACTGTTTCGCAAGAATCATTGCGTAGAACTATTGGCGTAGTGCCTCAAGATACTGTATTATTCAATAATACTATAAAGTGAGTACTTTACTTGATTACTTGAAGCTTAAACAAATGGAAACTAATGCATTTGTTTCAGATATAATATAAAATATGGAAGACTTACGGCAACTGATGCTGATGTGATAGAAGCGGCAAGAGGGGCCGATATCCATGATAAAATACTTTCTTTTACAGATGCATATGATACTATGGTAATATTATTTAATAATATATGCAATTTATTTAGGGGTATTTCAAGTATTACTGTAGCAGATTTATTACAACTATTTACTCCCCTCCTATTTGTCATCAAAAGTAAGCAAAGCTCTTACCCCCCACCAATGCTTACATAAACATGGATATACATTTTTCTTTCGATTATTGTGTTTTTTATTGATTCATGAGCAGCAGTTATGATTCAAGAAATAAGAAAAAAGGCTTAGAATAAAGCATTTTAATGCACTTAATATTCATTCGAACAAATTGTATCGACACGATATTTAGCGTAGATTAAAGTATAAGTTTATAATCCCAAGTAATATTACAAAAAAACAAGTTTATTTAAAATTGTTGGTATACATTCTTGAAAATAACCGAAAAGTTGTGGTCGGCGATAATATCTGGTAGTCATTAAAAGTCTGAATTATTGTTTTCTTTACATAATGTAAAGAGAAAGTTTCTAGCGTTTTCTTATATGTTTAGTGTAGTGTAATTATTCTAATACTCATACATAAAATGGTTTCATTAGAATCATACATAAAATGGTTTTATTACTCACCTTAGGAGAAAAATGAAGCAGATCGAATGTAGTTATCCGCTACCTTGCACTTCTTTTCCAATTATCTTAGAAACAATAATATCAAGTAGTTTGTCGGTAAGTATTTCATATACATTTTGTATAAGTTTCTTAAACCCTTCGATCAATTTTTGGTGTAACTTGGATTTGTCTTAAACATCTTAAACAATTCAACTTTGGCGAAAGTGGATCAACGGTAGCACAAAAGTTAACTTACTTTGTTTACAACATATCAAATCCTCAATCGTACTCGATTCGAACGAATTGTGGGAATCCCAGAAAATGCGTTTAGTTTTCAAGCATAGATAATATCTGGGTTGCCATATGTGTAGAAACTAAATAACTGCGGCTGACGTAATTACCATTTAGACCCCCACACCCGGCGTCATCCCCCGCCAGCCCATTGTGCTTATTTAATACTTGAACGCCAACTCCCATTGATTATTCTAAATGTTTCAACGATAATTTTCAGGTAGGAGAAAGAGGTTTAAGACTTAGTGGCGGCGAAAAACAAAGGGTAGCTATAGCTCGAACGTTACTTAAAGCTCCTCAGATAGTTCTTCTGGATGAAGCTACTAGTGCACTTGATACACAGACAGAGAGAAATATTCAGGTTATATAATATATTATTATGATAAATATATAAGAGATGCAGGTTGTATTGTGCAAATGGAATATTATATGTTATTAATTCCTTTTAGGATTCTCTCGATAAGATGTGCGCGAATAGAACTACTATCATCGTCGCTCATCGATTATCAACTATTATACACGCAGATGAAATCTTAGTAGTTCAAGAAGGTGAAATTGTGGAAAGGGGAAGGTAAATGGAAAAGTTTTTTATGAATTCGGGTTAAACGTTCATTGTGGTATGAAATGCTATTCAATAACTCAAAGTTTCGATACAAAAAATAAGTATAAAATCAAAATAAATAAGCAGCTTCGTATTCAACCTGAAATATCTCGAAAAACAATAACTTTGTGTATACAATCTACACAAATGTTGTTAGCGAGAACGAGCCTATCACTTTCGAGGGTGAATATTAAGTGCGCTTCGAAAAATCATCGAACTTGTTGAATGATAATAGGATACAATTGTTTCATTGAACCATTACTATGAATGATCAGTCCTTATTTGATCAATCAATCAAGAATCGATTACTTTCAAAACGCCCCCAGTAATAATAATAATAATTAAATGTTACACACTTAGAGAAAAATACAGTTCGTTTTTATCACTCTATTATATTGCGACTGCAGTTTCGTAGTATGTATTACCAAGTACATTAATCTGCTTTAAATGTAGTAATACTACAAAACTGAAGGCGCAATATAATATATATATATATATATATATATATATATATATATATATATATATATATATATATATATATATATATATATATATATATATATATATATATATATATATATATATATATATATATATATATATATGTTATATATATATATATATATATATATATATATATATAGCTAAAAGTGTAATGTAATATGTTACTGGAAATAATCATAATTCTGCTTTTTGTTTAGACATGAACATCTCATTGGTCAAGATGGCATATATGCATCGATGTGGAGACAGCAACTGGATAAAGATGCTATTGCTATGAACAGTATCGAAAGCAGTGCTACACATAGTTTAATCACCTAAAATCCAAACATGTTTCAAGTATTTTGTAGTTAAAATTCTACTTCACTTTCACCAAAGGTCTCCTAAAGTTAGTACCAAGCTTAACCAGTATTTAGATCATAACTGTAATAACGTGATTGTAATTTCTGATTGAACTCATTTTATAGTTTTGATTTTGACGTAAAGGGGTTTTAATGGCAATAATTTAGTCAATCAATGATATTGTTTTTCGCTGTTGATTTTGTCTTCGTGTATTGTATCGAGTAACAAGTTTTTTGAATTATATTTTGACCATATACTATGCAGTTTTATTTCTTGGAATTCACAAATGCTATCATATGGTTACTATTTTCTTGGATTGATTAGTCTAATTACTTGCATTTCAAAGTAGGGCTCAACAGGCATCGCTACCCTAACTTTTCATTAATAATTATTATGAATTACCTACAATTGAATTAATTTTTGACAACTTCGCTCTGTATTTAACTTTTCAGAATTATGGGTACATGATTACATTTATTTTTTCTGTTTTTTTCACAATTTATTCGGACTCTTTTTAGGATAGATACAAGTCATTTTATAATAGAAATACTTCTATGTATTCACAAGTAGAAAATACATATATATATATATATATATATATATATATATATATATATATATATATATATATATATATATATATATATATATCACTACATAGTATAAAGCAAAGTCGCTTTTTCTGTCCCTTTGTACGCTTTAATCTTTGAAACTACCCAACGGATTTTGATGCGGTTTTTTTTAATAGATAGAGTGATTCAAGAGGAAGGTTTATATGTATAATAACATCCACTAAATAGTGGAGAAGTACTGTTATTTTTGAGGTTTCTAATGTGATGTCGTAAATAATTACATTTTTTTCGCTTACATTGCAAACGCAGGCTGAACCCTACGAGTTTTATCAAAATAATGTACTAAGTATTGTACACATTGAAAAGGTCTACAGAAAAGTCCGTGATGGTATATGCCTATCTCTTATGGAAAACCCACAATAACTTTTTTTTGTCATTTACTTTTTGCGACAAATAATGGCTAATTTTCGAAGCGATTTTAACCCATACAGCATTAATCCTTAACCAATTAAATACCTTGAATACATTGTTCATTTAATATAGATATATATGGCCCTTTACACCGTATGATTTATGTGAATATTTTCGAAGATATTACAGATTTAAAAATTGCGGGGCGTAGCGTTTGCGGCGTGCGAAGCCGGGGCGGGTCGCTAGTATATATATATATATATATATATATATATATATATATATATATATATATATATATATATATATAATATATTATTTTTTCTGTTTTTTTTTTCACAATTTATTCGGACTCTTTTTAGATAATATATATATATATGATAAAAACATATATATATATATATATATATATATATATATATATATATATATATATATATATATAAAACAGATAAAATAATATATATATATATGCCATAAGCACAAAAAATTTCATTTCATATATATATATATATATATATATATATATATATATATATATATATATATATATATATATATATATATATATATATATATAATATACATAATATATTATATATATATATATATATATATATATATATATATATATATATATATATATATATATTAATATATATTATAATATGAATGGTACTATAAACGATTTCATTGCATAATATGTAGTGTAGATATCTAATATTTGTGGTGTTATCAGTGGAGGATTATCATCGATTGCAACGTATTTTTCAATAGCCTCTAATCAACATTAGACCAATAGCAAGAGCAAACGGTACCTACGTCTATGTATAGAAATCATCAATGGCTTATCATTTGCCCCATTATCCATTTATTTTTAATAACTAAAAATTATGAGTTATTTTAATTTATAATAGATAATGGGAACTTCAAATACACATCAACGTAAATATTTTGAATAAACTAGAAATTTCAGCATTTAGAATGAAGGTAAGATTCAACCTTCTATTTCAGAAATTAATTAGTAATAAATTTTTACAATAGACAGAGGCCAAAAACGAAATATATACAAATAGATCGACTTGGTATGGCTTTTTGGATAAAATTCGAATTTTGTGGCCTTGTCTATGGCCACGAAAAAATTCTTTTTTACAATCGATTATAGTACTCAGTTTCATCCTACTGGCAACTGGAAGAGTTGTGAACTTGCTAGTACCGATATTTTCGAAACTTATAGGTGAGTTTAATATTAGTTATGATATTTCGCTTCAAATGAATAGTAGCTAGTTGAAATGTCAATTGTAGGTTTATGAATCTTACTTCTACTGTAAAAGTCTTTTGTTGTAATGGATTGGTTATTCTATAAATGTTACCCTTCAAATGCGTTTTTTTTCTTTGATACTAATCATAATTCGCCATATGCGTTACTCTGCCTATAATTGCGATTTTGTGACAGAGGACTAGCGATAATCGATCATAAAATATCGTAGTCAAATTAGTTTATAATTATATTATATAAGAATGCAGATACAAAACGACGCCTCCAATATCTTCAGTTAATAATACGGATTAATATACAGATCAACAGTCTGGAATTCTGGTTATCAGTTACATATTGATCAACTCGAGTCTATTCAACGAGAGTTTCTGAAACTTTTGAGCTTCAGAATTGATGGCATATATCCACCTATAGGCATACAACATGAAACACTTACAAATCGGCATAATGTGGACACACTCAGTGCGCGAAGGAAATGCCATGCAATCATTTTATTCCTTAAAATAATTAACAATAAAGTGAAATGTCAGGAATTGTTGCAAAAGCTTAACTTTATTGTTTCAAGAGTTTCTTGCAGTAGCGAATTCACGTTCTACCTTCCAGCAGCTAGAGAACGAATGTTCTAAAATTGTCTGCATTGCACACGATGTGTGAATTAATTAATATTAATTTAATATTTTAATATTTTGGGAGCCAAGGTGGATATTTTCAACTGTTCTGTTACTAATATTAAGGCAAGTTTTCTTGATATACATAATCACTGATAGAACAATCATTTATGTGTATTCACGAACAGAATTCATATTCGCTCAGATAATTATGTATGGTAATTAAGTTTGGTCAGCATTTAAGTTTTTCTTTTTATTCCTATAAATAACTGTATTTTTTTTTATCAGTTGTGATTCATGATCACAAAATACTTCTCTTAAAATCTTTAAAATTTGTAAGTACAAAATTAAAACTTTTGTACTAGTTACCAATTTTGCTTTTAGTATATGTTATCTTTCCTGTTTTGTAATTAGGACATTAAAAACAGTGTATGTGAAATAAATGAATAAATAATAATGGGTGACTTTCAAGCGTTTTTTTCTCAAATCGAACAAAACACTCAATTTGCATAATAAATTCAAAATTGTTATTAAAATTGATATATTGGCCTTTGCCATTTACATTTTAAAGATAACTTCATGTAAATGTTGTCCGCGGCTCCGTATCAAATGGTCCATTTGGAAGGTCTAATTTTACGTCACTTTTTCGAGCATTTCGTCATGTATCCCACGAATTGCGCGTGTTATGTTATCCTGTGAGGCTTCAATCGTGTTCGGCTTGTCCACATACACTAACGACTTTACATAACCCCACAAGAAATAATCCAGAGGCGTCAAATCGCATGATCTTGGCGGCTTATTCACAGGGCCATTTCAAGAGATAAGCTGCTCACCAAATTCATCCTTCAACATGTCCATTGTTTCATGAGCTGTGTGGCATGTGACGCTGTCTTGATGAAACTACATGTCAACCAAGTTCAACTCGGCCAACTGGGGTAAAAAAAAATTGCGTATCATGGCTCGATATCGTTCGCCGTTGTCGGTAACGTTTCTTCCACGGTCGTCTCTAAAGAAAAATGAACCGATGATGCCACCAGCCCATAAACCACATCAAACTGTCGTTTTTTCTGGATGCATCGGGAATTCTTGTATGGCATGTGGCTGTTCATCACTCCAGATGCGACAGTTTTGTTTATTTACATATCCGTTAAGCCAGAAATGAGCCTCATCGCTGAACACAATTTTTCGATAAAACAGCGGATTTTCATACGCACTGTTACAACGCATGCGAGACAATGGTTTAATGTCCAACAAAGTAAACTTGGTGCGAAATTTGGTGATAACAGCACAAATTCACCAGGTCGATTATGACGACCATACTATGGTCGTAACAAGCGATACACATTTTTCACATAGCTCGAATTTTGATAGTAAATTTCAACAATTTGCAATCGTTGCTCGTTTGTAAGTCTTTCCATGATGAAATGGCAGAGTATACTGAAAACTTTTCACTTTGACTGATGACGTTTGGATGCCAACATTACCAATCAGTGCCGCCAACCTGAAAAACTTAACTCTTAAAAAATTACCCGTTAGAAACAAGCGACCTAGTTGTGTAAAATCCTTACTCAAGTGAAGCAACGACTTCAATGCCATCCATTATTTCCATATATATTATATATATATATATATATATATATATATATATATATATATATATATATATATATATATATATATATATATATATATATATATATATATATATATATATATATATATATATATATATATATATATATATATATATATATATATATATATATATATATATATATATATATATATATATATATATATATATATATATATATATATATATATATACATATATGTGTATGTAAGTATGTAAAATATTTTCCGTAGTAAACAGTATGAGCCATAATGAAAAGAACATCAGTCCGACATTCAGATGGGACCTGATACTCTATTATGTTTTCTTCAAATATCTTCAAGCTGGTGGAGTAGGAGGAATGGGTTTATTGAACAATTTAAGGACCTATTTATGGATTAAGGTGCAACAATTCACCACTAGAGAAATTGGAGTGAGTGCATAATCACACAATATAACCATACATTCATGTAGTTTCTTTTGATCTTCTAAGATAATCAATATCGATATGTTTTACATTTCGTTTCCAAAAAACTATTTCCATGAAATACTTTATATAATATATGTATCGTTATATCCCTTCAATATTTCAAGGTTAAATTACTTTCACATCTTCATAGTCTTCCGTTGCAATGGCATTTGAATAGAAAAACAGGAGAAATTCTACGAATTATGGATAGGGGTACCGATAGTATAAATGGCCTCCTTAATGTCCTTCTTTTCAACATATTACCAATCATAGTGGACATCATAGTAGCTGTAATATACTTCTTGATAAATTTCGATGGGTATTTTGCATTAATAGTATTTGTGACTATGGTATTATACATAGGTATGTATTTTCCATAAATATCCAAATTATACATTCGTATTAGGTTCTCCAAAACAATTTCAAAGTCAATGTATTACGAAAATGAATGGATATTTTAATTTCAGTTACCACAATTACTGTAACAGAGTGGAGAACAAAATATCAGAGAAAAACTAATAATGCTGATAACAAAGTGAAAGCCCAAAGTTTCGATTCTCTCCTCAATTTTGAAACTGTTAAGTATTATAATAATGAAAAATATGAAGTTGAAGCTTACAGAAAAGCTTTACTCAATTTTCAGGTATGTTCTCTTGATATTTAAACAACCCTGTGAATTCATTTCATAGTATCATAAGTTGATATGATTATTATAGATTGTGACAAATCAGGTATGTTTGGCACTGAGGCCCAAAAGTGTGTTCTAACGGCAATAATATATGAATGAATGAATTTATTTAGCATTAAGCTATATAATTCTTAAGCTATACAATTTTTTTACAGTATTTGAGTAATATACATCTCATGAAATAAAGAAAAACATACATATCAACACCCGATTATCAAAGATTAATAATAGATAAATTTCTGAGTATCACCAATTCTTGTCGAACATTCTTTCCGTCTGATCTTGAATAGTTTCAAGTTCAAGTTCTTGATGTCAGCTGGAAGATTATTATATTCCATTAGTACTCTGAAAAACAAACAATTCTGGCCCAATGTCGTATTTTTATGCTGCAAGATTAAGTTTTCTTTTGACCTAGTACCATATCGGTGTAGGTTACAAAATTTTATCAGGTTCTCTTGTGCCAACCCATGCTTTATTTTGTGAATGAGTATGAGAGACTTCATTCGGAACATATCGCCAACACTAAGCCATTTCAAAGCAATTAGCATATCAGTTATTTTAGAGTATTTATTGCACCCCAATATAAACCTCATTGCTCTATTTAGAAGGATTTCATCCATATCTATTTTGTTGGCCATGTATAAAATAGCTGCAAAATTGAAATGTCGAGGTATAATCGTATTCCATACGGTTTTCCTCGCCCACATTGTCAGATAACTACTGGATCTATACAATACTCCTGATTTTTGCTAACTCTTTTTGCAGATGTAGTTCACATCGTCCCCGAAGTTCAACTTATTGTCTATTATTACTCCCAGATATTTCAGTTGTTCAACAATTTTAATTTTCTTTTCATCTATTGTTATATTTATAATAGTTCTATTCATTGTATTATCTTTTCTAACTTTACCAAATAGCATTGCTTTTGTTTTCGCTCGATTGAGCCTCAAACTATTGGGTTTCAACCAGTCGTTAATACTTTTTAAGTCCCTATTGATTTTATCTAATGTAACATGTACATCAACGCCTGAAACATATATTAGAGCATCATCTGCAGATAGGCGAAGTTTACAAAATTTCAGAGCGTTTTCCATATCATTTAAAAATATAACAAACAGTAGTGCTCCAATAATACTTCCCTGTGGAACACCGGTTTTAATGTTCAATATTATTGAGGTACACTGGCCACACTGAACTTTTTGCGTTCTGTCATAGAAATAACTTTGAAACCATCTGCGAACAGTACCATGAATATCATAATGCAGTTACTTCAGTGTCAATATTTCTCTATCAACAGTTTCAAATGCTCGCGGAAGGCCCAAAAGAACTGCCACCGTAATTAAACCCTTGTCATTACTTATTTCCTATTCATTTAATACACACTGAATAGCTGTTTCACAGTTGTAATTATATCGATATCCAGATTGACACTTTGTGAGAATATTATTCTCAGATATAGGTATAATTTAAAAGTTGAAAGTAAACTATTTTTTCCAATATTTTTGCCTCTGTTATAATTATATTAACTGCCCTAAAATCATTATACCATTTAGAATTCCGTACTTCTGGCACTGGGGTAATTGCACTAATTTTTTTCTTTTACTTTTCGTGGCAAATAGATTAAATTGAGCCTTGACTGTATGCATGTCTTATTTATAAATTTTATCAGCAAAACTTTCGATCAAGTCAGTGATCGAAAACTTTTAAGGGACTGTTGTACCTAACGCTAAGTACCTAAGTGATCTCTTAGCATACTTATGGATCGAAAAATAAGTAGATCTGTTGCTGATTATCAAATTACTGCTTACTCAACACAACATAATATGCTGTTTGTCACAAATAAGGCTACCTTTCTTTCCTCAAAAATCGTTATAGAACGAAATATTTTTAGAATACATGTTGTAATAAAAGAATAGTACAATGTGCGCGCCAATAAAACAACAAAAGAAACAAGTAACGAGACCTATGTTCAATGGAATTATATGACATTGTAACTTTTATGACTTATGAAGACGGTTTCCCGTTTAATTATTCTGGTCTTGGAGACACAAAAACAATATTATACCTTAGCACAGTTCATATTTAAATGCTTTATACATAGTTCGTAAACATGGAAATATCTGAAAATTCTCCACTTCATTTTGCAGAAAGCCGAATTCAAATCGACCTTCACTCAGAATGTACTAAGAGCTTTGCAGAATTTTATCATAAATGGTGGTCTTTTAATTGGTAGTCTACTTTGCTTATATGAAGTGGTCGAAAAGAAAAAGTTAACAGTAGGAGACTACGTTTTATTTACAAGTTATATAGTTCAACTTCACATTCCCTTGAATTTTTTTGGTCTATATTACAGGTAAAATGACCCTTATAGGCAATATAAGCTTGTCTTCACATAATTCCCTGCTTTGAGGTGCCTTCAAAACAACTTCGTTGACATGGAAAGTCTGCTTGATTTATTGAAAATAAAAGATGAGAATATTGACGAAGCAAATGCTCATAAAGTTTTTGTATCAAAGGAGGATGTATCAAATTCGACAATGTGTCATTTTCTTATAATAACCAACCCATTTTGAAAAACGTATCATTCGATGTAGCAGCAGGAAGATCATTAGCTCTGGTGAGTATTTCAGTATTTTGACGTTTTCTAGTAGAATATGTTAAGGTTTAAAGTTATGGTCTTTGAATTGTTTTATTCGTTCATGTTGTTCTTCGTCAATTGTCAATATCTTCATCCATATCCTCAAATTTTCAAGTTTTATAACTCTTTAACCAGACATCACTATTACTTATGTATTTTAATTGTTTGTAATCAAATTGATGATTGATGAGGCCGATACTTGGAGAAAATTAATATCCATAATGAAACAATATTCAGAATTTTCTCATAATTTTAATACAAATAGGCATGACGACGATTCGATGTACTACTTCTTTATCAAATGCTGGATTAGTACTAAGTATACTGAGTATTAATCCAGCATTTGATAAAGAAGTAGTACTTCGAAACGTCGTCATGCGTATTTGTATTAAAATTATGAGAAAATTCTGAATATTGTTTGTAATCATCTTCATGAAGAGAAAGTTTTCGAAAGCTTGAGTACAGAAAAAAAAAATACAATTGATCTACTGCAACTCGCACGATAAATTATATATACAGATATATATATATATATATATATATATATATATATATATATATATATATATATATATATATATATATATATATATATATATATATATATATATATATATATATATATATATATATATATATATATATATATATATATATATATATATATAAAATTGATATTCATTTCAGGTTGGCCCTTCAGGAAGTGGAAAAAGTACAATAATTCGACTACTCTTCAAGTTGTTTCCTGTACAGTATGGTACTATTATTATCGATGAACAAAATATCATGAATGTAAATCGGGAGTCTCTAAGAAAATCTTTAGGCGTAGTACCACAAGATATTGTACTCTTTAACAATTCTATCAAGTGAGTGTAAATTAAATTGAGATATATTTCATTTTAGATATGTTAGCAGACAAATATTCATGCAATGAATGATTAAACAGTTTCTAGACAAGTGTAAACTATTAGCTCAATTACTGATTACCGTTATTCACAATGACGTTTATTATATCCAGTATTAAATGTAGGGATTTCCGTTATTTGTATTCAAGGAAATAACGGATATTCAGAAAATAATGAAAAATCAAAAAAAAAAAGAAAGAACTGTATAATTGATTCATCGGGGGCCACTTAAGTGGTCGTAAAATTGATATAAATAATTTTTCTTTCAGAATTAATAAATCATTTCAAATGTATACATTGAGTTATATTCGACATATTCACAAAATAATGTTATTTTTTCCTGTTGACCAAATTTGATGATCATCAGTTCTAATCTTGGACCACTGTTATTTATACTGTGCGTAAGTGATTTGATGGATAATATTCGCTCTCCACATTTGATGTTCGCAGACGATTTGAACCTATATCATGAAATTAGATCACAGAACAACTGTGTTCAACTTCAGCTCGCGCTGGACCATGTTGCTAGTTGGTGTGAGGACAATTATTTGAGTTTGAATATCTCAAAGTGTAATGTTGTTTCTTTCACAAGGAAAAGAGACCGAATTGACTGTGATTACAGCGTCGCGTCGGTGGTCAAGTTCTTTCTTGTTCTGATAAGGTGAGAGATCTTGGTGTTGTCTTCTACCAGAAGCTTTCCTTTGTCTCACACATCACCCAACTTATTTCATCTGCTGCGAAAGTATATGGATTCGTTATACGTAATTGCAAATATTTTAATAATTCCTCAACATTTATAGGACTATTTAATACCCTAATCCGTAGCAAGTTGGAGTATGGCATGATCTGGCATCCCATTGACACTTGTCATCAACGCCATCTTGAGGCTATTCAGAGAAGGTTCTTGAAATTCTTAGTTTGGAGGGAGGATAAAGTTTATCCACAGAGAGGAGTCAATCATAACGAATTATTGAG
The DNA here is from genome assembly GCA_030704895.1 of Henosepilachna vigintioctopunctata. Taxonomy (NCBI): domain Eukaryota; kingdom Metazoa; phylum Arthropoda; class Insecta; order Coleoptera; family Coccinellidae; genus Henosepilachna; species Henosepilachna vigintioctopunctata. Next base: position 4,861,637 of record JARQZJ010000065.1, read on the forward strand.
TCGATTTAGTTAAATCTCATTGCAGAGCAGGAGAGAAACTTTATCACTAAAATTTTTAAACAAATTACTGCACAATAGTATTGATTGTCCTCCTCTCTTGTCCGCTTTGAAATTTCGTGTTCCTAGGCAAAATTCTCGTAATACAGAATTATTCCACCTAGAGACTCCGAGGACCAATTCACTGATATAACACCCCATTTGGTTTATGGATTTTACATTCAACAGAGTTGCCAATAGTTGTGACATTCACTTTGACTCCATAGAATTTATCAGGAGTTATGTGAACAAAGATGACTAAAATGAATTGATTTAGATTGGGTTCTTTCTAATATTTCATTGAATTCTATAAAGAAGTTATTAGTTACTATTTTTTTAGATTATATTGAGCTCTTTGTTAAATCTTTTTCTTTAATTATTTAGTTATGTATTCAAAATTGTTATTATTTTCTGTAATTGGGTGTTATACCTGTTGAGAATAAAGAACTTATTATCAGTTTTATCAGAGTAGTCGCTAGTGCACAACTACATCGAAGCTCTCGCCGCCCCTGAAGATGTCTCTTGCAATTAGGAACGAAAAGTCTGGAAGAAGAAGAGTTCCAATTGACCTCAGTCAATCAGCCAGAAGAATTTTTTCACCTTGCCTCTAATTTCATTACTATAATTAGCTTTCGATTTCATACAAAATTTCATTAATGAAACAATTAATAATAAAGAATCCAATCATATTTCACAAATTGCTACATTAAACCAATTAACTACTCAGTATATAATCTCGTTTTCAGATATAATATACAATATGGTAATTTTGCAGCTAAAGAAGCAGATATTATTGAAGTAGCCAGAGCGGCCGATATACATGAAAAAATACTAAGTTTCAAGGACAGCTATGAAGCACAGGTAAATTTTTTTAATATAAAGTTAGCCAAAAAAATCTATATCTATGCACCAATTATTTCTTCAGCCCATATAGTACATAAGACGATTATTTTTCTGGGTGTTATAGTCTTAGTTATGGTCGGTAATGGCCTATTAATTATCATTATTTTAAATGCTACAATATTATTTGTTCACACAACCATCTAACGAAAAGCGTGCTTCTTCACTAAATATAATTTTCATACGAAATGGTAAACCAATATCAATACGAATGTTTGGTTCAGTAATGTATGACGAAAGATGTATCCTTTTGGCTTGAATTCCTGTAAAAATTCTTTGTTGTAGGTACGTTAACCAAGATCTTTGTTTAACATTTTCTATAAGATGGATGGGTACACGTTTATTTGTTGAGCACGGCGACAAACTGATACAAATTCAATTTATTCACATTCCAACAGGTGATTTTTTGATAGTTAAGTTTTTCAGGTTGGCGGCACTGGTTGGCAATGGCATCCAAACGTCATCTGTCAAAGTGAAAAGTTTTCATTATACTCTGCCATTTCATCGTGGAAAGACTACACCAAATTTTGCACTAAGTTCACTTTCTTGGGCATTAAACCATTGTCTCGCCTGCGTACAGTGCTTACTGAAGAGAATATTGCAGCCGTAGCGTACGGTGTTAATGAGGATCGTGAAATATCAATTCGTCGCCGTTCTCAGCAATTCGGCATGTGTTACTCAACCACATGGAAAATTTTAGGTGTTGATTTGGGTTTGAAAGCCTACAAAATTCAACTTCTGTACGAATTGAAGCCGAATGACCTACCACAACGTCTAATTTTTGGTTAAAGGGCCGTACAATAGCTTAATGAAAATCCGCTGTTTTATCGAAAAATTATGTTCAGTGATGAGGCTCATTTCTGGCTTAACGGATATGTGAATAAACAAAACTGTCCCATCTGGAGTGATGAACAGCCACATGCCATACAAGAATTACCGATGCATCTTGAAAAAACGACAGTTTGGTGTGGTTTATGGGCGCATCATGGGCCCATTTTTCTTCAAAGACAACCGTGGAAGAAACGTTACCGTCAACGGTGAACAATATCGGACCATGATACGCAACTTTTTTTGCCTCAGTTGAACTTGGTTGACATGTGGTTTCATCAAGACGGTGCCACATGCCACACAGCTCGTGAAACAATGGACATGTTGAAGGATGAATTTGGCGAGCAGCTTATCTCTCGAAATGGCCCTGTGAATAAGCCGCCAAAATCATGCGATTCGACGCCTCTGGATTATTTCTTCTGGGGTTATGTAAAGTCGTTAGTGTATGTGGACAAGCCGAACACGATTGAAGCCTTACAGGATAACATAACACGCATAATTCGTGGGATACAGGCCGAAATGCTCGAAAAGGTGACGCAAAACTGGACCTTCCGAATGGACCATTTGATACAAAGCCGCGGACAACATTTAAATGAAGTTATCTCCAAAATGTAAATGGCAAAGGCCAAGTTATCAATTTTAATAAAAATTTTGAATATATGATGCAAACTGAGTGTTTTATTCAATTCAAAAAAAAACTACGCTTACAAAATCACCCATTATTTTATACAGTATCACACTGCACATCACCAACAGCAGAAGTGAACAATGTCTTCCCGTGTGTTTGTCATAAAACGGAAAGGTATTTCCAAAACGAACCACTATTTACCTAATAAACTATTAGAATGTATGATTTTGAGCAGAATGAAATAAACGCTAGGTTGGATGAGTTGCTCGTAGTCATCCATATTTTTCGAAATAATTTAACTATTTATCATCGTTGCATAGGTGTTAGTCTATTAATGATTATTTGCCAAAACGAACTACCTACAAAATAATCAAAAAGTGTCAACTCAATGATCACAAAAACAGATGTGTCACGCCAAATTTGAATTCCTCCGACTCTAAAATACTAAATTTATAATTTTGTCTCTGTAGGTTGGCGAAAGAGGACTTCGGCTTAGTGGAGGAGAAAACCAAAGGATTGGTATTGCTCGTACGTTGCTCAAAGAACCACGAATTCTTCTTTTGGACGAAGCTACAAGTGCTCTAGATACAGAAACAGAACGAAATATTCAGGCATGATTTTCAGTATACTTATCTTATAATATTAATAATAACAGCATTTATTTTTAGAATTACAGGTAATACAAAATATAATGATACACCATAAAGTAAAAATACGTCATACATCCATAGATTCAACATTTACATTGTGGAATATTATTCACTCCCTATGTATGAACTTCTATAAGACTCTGACTCCAGACTTCTGATATTCCGGGGAAGGCTATTGAACATCTTATAGCTGTATATCCGGTTCCTTTTTCAGTCAACGTCAAAGAATGTTTGTGGTAAAAATACGTAAAAGTTCTTCTTGTATTGTTGACATTCTTCTACTCATCATAATAATGATTAATTATTTTTCCGAAAAAATAGTACAGTTTTATATAAAAAGACGCCCGTCATAGTGAAAATGTTTTCGGATTTAAAGATACCACGACAAGATTCACGAAATTCCATTCTCAACATCACCCAGATCTCAAGCTTCTGCATTCTAAATAAGTAGTGAATAATTTTTAATATATTTACATCTACTTTTGATTTTTGACAGGATTTACTGTGTAATAATATGACCCAACTTGGTCACGAGTTTTTCACAATGATCTTTCCATTTTGATTCCGCATCGATCGTAATACCAAGTACATTAGCTGTTGAGTAACAGTGGATTAGATGATTGTTATGCTTAAATGACTTGAAGATAACTTTTTTGATCTTCCTGTTGAAAATTCAATAGAAGTTGTTTTATCTGGATTCATTAGAAGTTGTTATTGACATTTGCATTGTACTGTTTATAGTGTTTCCATCTTTCGCTGATATCTTTGTATCATCGGCATTAATAATTATTTTCAATGGAAGATCAGTATGAAGATTGGAAGGTCATTTATATACACTAAAAAGAGTAGAGACCCCAGAATGCTGCCCTGAGGTACACCTATTAGAATCGTGGTCTCCTCGATGTGGATTGGTGCCTTCCAACTGACAGGGATACTCTTTGCTTTCTACCTGTCAGATAACTCTCCATGAGTTTGAGAGTAGCATCCCTAATTCCACACATTTCAAGTTTATAAAACACGCAACCATGATAAACACAGTCAAATGCCTTTGACAGATCAACAAAGGATCTTGCAGGCACGTCTAGTCGCCTTTCTCAAGTTCTCGAGTAATGTGCTGTACTAGCTCAAAAGTTGCCGACTCTTTTTGCCGTGTTTTTTGTTCTTCACAAAACCATGTTGATCCTTTGAAAATAACTTTTGAAAAATTTCAGCAACCTATTTGCCAAAATTTTTTCAAATATTCAAAAATTTTGCAAATGATGTAATCAGACTTATTGGTCGATAATTGCTAAAGTCTTCAACATTACCTTTTTTATATTTTGATTTGACAACATAAATTTTATATAATCATATACCAAGGAAATTTATTCAATGATTCTGGAACTTCTATTGCCTATATATTTTTGCATCTGAAAACAATTTCATATATAGGAAATAAATAGTGAAAACTGAAATAATAAATTAGAAATATTTATCAGTTCGACATCAACCTGAAAAATATTTTGAATTACAAATTAAATCGGTAGGTACTAAATAAAATTCAGAATAACATAACAAATATGGAGTTTGATTACCAAATTTATAATTTTTCGATCAATTTGGTGTCTCCAAAGTTTCAAATGAGTTTTTCACGTTTCAACGGACTTGTCAAACTACACAAAGACACATCGCTCATACCTAGCGTCTCATGATTTTTACGTCAAAATTCTTAGTTTTTGACTCAATATTTCGACGACGCATAAATGTATCTGAATATTGTGCTTTTCAAAATCATCCCACAAATTTGCAAGGCCAAGAAGGCTTGCAAAAATCATGAACATCACTGAACTAGTACTAAAGACTAACAAGAACAAGACTAAATATGCAAGACTTGCATTTTGCAGTTACATGAGACTTTTTTTCAGTGTTGTTATAGTATTTTGCTCTTATATTGGAACTGTTAAACTTTTACTAATGATAAATGTTGTTAAACTATTACAATACACGTTAATGTATGTTACAAATAACATATGTAAGTTTAGTTAGATACAGTTTGTGAAGTAACAATTTTCGTGTCAACAAGTAATATAATGAATATATACATAAAAGAAGTTTAGTCTGTAATATATATCACGTTAATTAAATTGACACTTTATCATAAAATTTCTTTATTCAGGAAATATACCAGATGCGAGTGAAATTCAAATTAGATGTGTACCTACTGTAACTGAGACTTAAATTCTTCTAGTACTAAAGAGAATTACTTTGCATTAACTTTTTGTGAAAAGATTTAGTGAAACATGTTCATTAATATAAGCACAAACTGTTCTGAGCTATTCTGTCTTGCTATTCCATGATCTAAACTGAAGTCCTCAATAATAATAGTTCAACTAACTGACCGTTGACTCAATAGGACTCTTGCAGCAATACCAAAACTGAGGGCCTGAAAAACTGAGAATAAGACAATAGAAAGATGTGTTGGTGCAAGACCTAAATGAGCTAAGTCGCCTCTTGGTCTTGCATTTTGACCACCATATTTTTTCAGTTTTCGTTACTTGTACTTGTTTTTCAGATGCAAAAATGTATAGGTAGTCAGTGGAAGTCGATCTTCGAATGAAGATATATACTTCATACAGAAAATTTTATTGTAGGAAAATCTGAAGAGCATATGTAAGAATAGAACTACAATTATAGTAGCTCACAGACTATCTACCATTATCCATGCTGATGAAATTATCGTACTCAAAAACGGACAATCATAGAAAGAGGAAGGTAAACATATTTTTCTTTTTGTCAGAATGTTTCATTGATTTCCTTACTGTTGCAGGCATGAAGAACTGCTTCAAAATAATGGATTCTATTCTAGAATGTGGCAGCAACAACTTATGAATACAAACATCAATTAATTTGCGTTCGCTGTGTGCGAAGTCATGGTGGGGAGAGCCAAATCGACACTAGCATCGATTTCACGTCGAAGTCACTCGTACACTTTCCTGATTCCTTACATTACCTTCCATTTCCTTCCTTACTGTTTTAAAGTCTTCAGATTTAATTTTTATAAATTTTTAGAAATGTTGTAACCCCGAAACAATTGTGATCTTGACAATTTTTCAGAACCGCTTCTATTTTGAAGATTGGCTTTTGTTTATCATGAAAAACTGTATTTTTTGCAGAAATGCAACTAAATTCGATGAATTGAGACATTTAAAATTTTCCGCTAAAGCACTATTGGCGGGAAACCATCATGTTTAGGGATTAATCATAACACCTCGAAAACATATCATGTTTATGAGCTGTGTGTTATGTTCATGACTTTTCTTCATACGAAAGTGAATACAAAAACCAAAATGAACACGAAGTTTTACAAAAGCTCTGCTGTGTTCGAGTGTGGGAGTACAACGATTACTATACCGAAAAAATTGTTTTTTCATGTTCCAAAAGATAATGAAACCAGGAGAAAGTGGTTGAGACTAGCTAGAAGAGTTATAACAGCATAAGCATCAAAAACTACCGCCTATTTTTGTAAGGATTACTTTGATGTTGCACATTTATGGCATTGTGAGCTCATTTTGGACAGCATCACTTTTTCGTCAACAATAACAGTGACTGCGTATGGCTTAGAGCGAACTTTGTTTTCAGGACTCATCCCGCATTTAATGGTAGACAGAGCTAGGTCTCTTTTTAGTCGGACATATGCAATAGCATCATCACCATAAAATTCTCTTGAAGATCTGAAACAACCAACTAAACAAACTATTACAAATTTATCATTATCTTCTGCATAAAACCTAACTTTGTAAATAGTGATTTGAAAGAAGTTGTAAAGAAGTGCAAACACAATATATATATATATATATATATATATATATATATATATATATATATATATATATATATATATATATATATATATATATATATATATATATATATATATATATATATATATATATATATATATATATATATATATATATATATATATATATATATATATATATATATATATATATATATATATATATATATATATATATATATATATATATATATATATTTATATAAATATAAGTTCATATCATAGAATCTATCTTTAGCAAGTTGAAATTATTTCCTTTGATAAATCTAGTTTTCATGTTGGTATTAATATTGAGAAATTCACAATTATTTCGTCGGTATTAAGACAAAAAACCATGAAATGAAGAAGCAAACAGCCTTTGACGCTTATTTTCAGGTTGATGACGTCATGCATGTACTCTGATTGGCGTTTGCAGTCACGTGACAATAGGCAATAAATACAGCTTTTAATTTTATTTAACCCAGTAGAATAAATCATATTTTTTAAATGTGCTCTTCAAGATTTTAATGATACAACACGCAACATTAATATGTGATTAGTGTCAACATCCCTATTGTAAAGCATTCAATATGCTTAACAATTGCTTGATACTAAGCCGGTTTTAAAACAAAAAATAAATGAATAAAGAAATTAATAAAAATATAAAAATAAATGTACAAAATACTTTTAGTATCACTCAAAATTATTGGATAGAATTTCTATAAAAGGATAAAAAGTCACCACCCTATCCTTGTAAAATAAAATGATGATCTAGTCTCCCAATCCGGAGAAGTTCATTCTGAAACCACAAATGCTTTTTTTTCGAGAGTCTTTGTTCGTTTTTTTGTTTTCAAGTTCGTGCATCTGAAACTTGACTACTTCATACGAGTGCCAACAAGCTCGAAAGACGTGTCAACAACGACTACTTCCAAGTTTTTGATTTGATAATTTCTATCGAGTTATTCCCTAAACATTGGCGTACTGTAATAAAAAGTGCATTTCGCTAGACGCAAAATTGAGTCATTATAACAATGCCATTCTTCCAGAAGCAATCTAAGCAGCGAAAACAATGATTATTATATTATTGACGGTCATTCAAAGATTAGAGAAATAGAAAAACAAGAACGAAAAATTCTTAGAAAGATTTATGGGACAATCAATAGAAACGGCGTTTGGATGAAAAGACCTCAAAGCGAGCTATATCAAAAGACAAATACAATAACGGAAGAAATCCAAAACGTGGAGCAAAGTTTTATGCACATGTCTACAGAATTAAACAGTCCAGAATTCGAAGACACTTCTTCACATAATAACAAAGAGTAAATGCGACGCAGAGTGGCTAAAAGAACCCAGGTAGCAGACTGACGGTAATATGACGTCATATATTGGTTTCAACATGTCGGAAGAGACGTCGACAGAGACGTCTCACTGACCATGCAATGACGTCGAAATGTCACAGCCTCAAGACGTCATATTGAGACGTTCAAAAGACGTCATTAAACTACGTTAAAAAGACGTCACTAAGTAGAGAAAAAAGACGTTCTTCAGAGCCTATATTGTAGGGGTTCCATAATTTAAATAAAACAATTTTTATCATTAAACATTTATTAAGAAATTATATTTTAAAGATTAGTTTCAATCAACGTGCTTAATTCCTTTTGTCTCAATCGTCTGGGGTGTGTTTGGGGCAAACCTTGATGGCACTTTATATTTTACATCATGCGCAGAAGTTCTTGGTGATGTCAGATGAATACTACCTGGAATATTATAATATAGTTGAAACAGTTTCCTAAAAAATCTTTTGATATGGTATTCCCCAAAAAATGAAGAGAATTTTTACTAATCTTCATTAGAAACAAAGATAATTCTTTAAATAAGATTCAAAAAATGAAAGTGTAGCACGAACTCAAAATTTGAAAAAGCACAAGCTTATTTATATAAGAAATAGACATTGCTAGCAAATTGTGATGAATACATGAAGAAGCAACTAATTATCATACTGGAATTTGTTCACAAAAACTTCAAATAAAAATAACCTACAAAATTTTTTCTTTATAAGTACAAACTCGCCAGTCACAGCTGTCTTTAAATGGAGCAAATACTATGATTTTTCTCCGACTTTCTCATCAAAATTGAATAAAGAAGCAACAGCTTCTAACAATAAGTGTTTAAAAATATGATTCACTCAGTTGGTTAAATTCCCTCCATCAAATGTCGACAAGTATTTCACTTGAAACAAATTATTAATTAAAAATTTAGCTTTTAAATCAAATATGTTATGACTTACCAATAAACTAAATTTTTCATTGTCATTTGAATAACTTTCAAAAATATTGAGTTTTTCTTCTGTTCCAACATTGAGATCAGTTAGAATACTCAGAGATGTCCTTTCATTCTCTTTGTACATTGTATTATTTTTGAGTTTTGTTTCCTAATTTGAATCAGTAATAGAATCACTCTCTCTTAAAAAGCTGAAAAATGTTTTTAATGTAACACTGTCTTTATAAACAAATAACATTTACATTATGATGTGAGAAGTTTTACCTGTTCTTGTATATTCATTATTCACTCATGATGAAACTGGAGTATTTGCCTGTTGAAGTGCTGACTGTTGTTATTGTTCTGTATTATTTACTCTCGAAAAACGTGAAACTATGCCTTATTAAAATCCTAGAAAATCTTTAAAAAATATTGTTAATAATTTGCATATTTGAAAAATAAAATTAAAGCAACATTACCTATTTGTGCATTACATGTACTCGTATCTAATTAACTTACCTTTTTTCGTTTAAAGGAGAATTTATCGTCTTCAAGATTTGAATTTGACTCTTATGCATAAAGATTTCGCACTATTCGAAGTGCTATTTCGTTGACATCTGGTTTCTATTGCTATGCACATTACATCTGCTTTTTCCGCATAGTTTATTGCATTCATATACTAGGTCAATTTCTTGGAAGATCGATGCCACATTTCGAGCCCCTGACCATTTCGATGTACATTCTTATATATTTCGATATAATTCTTAACATATATTTCAAAATATATTATAACACAAACACAACTCGTCCATCTTTATACAATGCAAAACAACGCAGACGCAGAACATAAAATATGAGTCCACAGAACAATTGACAACTTATAACCTTGACTATACTACAATTTTCATGTTAACAATTGACGCATGGATGAATATTATTGTTCAAATGTGTGAAAGCTACTATTATCTAAGTGAAAAGAATATTTGTCGTTTCTTTAAAAATTAACGGTCATAAATTGACGAAAATAGTACTTTGCGCTGACGTCATCTGCTGTCATCTTATGAACGTCAGTTATCTGACGTTAAAAATACGTCATTCAACGGTCAAATAACGTCACTGACCAAAATTGACCGAAAATTGACCCTAATAAGACGTCATGTTACGTCAGCTTGCTACCTGGGAAAGTGTGTGCATTTGTAATGCAAATGTTAATTTTTTGCTATTATACAGTTCGTAATAAATATTTTTTGATTGAATATGTTTTTTATTAAATAAATTAGAAACCCACTTTGTCATGTTACTTTCGACCCACGCCGTGTTACTTCCGACCTGCTAACGTGGTCGAAAGTAACAAGAGACGATTTTTTTTCAAGTTCCTAATTTTCATTTAAAAAATTCAAAATTACGTTAAATTAAGGTGGTAATGTAAAGAACATAAACCAAATTTACATATATTTATATCCGTTACGTCATACTAATAACACCTAGCTAGAAACAATGGTTAATGTACAAAGTGTTACTTTTGTACCCGGTCTCCCATATATATATATATATATATATATATATATATATATATATATATATATATATATATATATATATATATATATATATACAGCAAATAATATATTTATCATTATATTGTATAGATATCAATTATCATTTAATCATCTTATATTTTCATTGATAATATTCCTATAGCGCACTGGAAAACCAGTTGAATTGCGTAATATTCTGAAACATTGTTCCATTCATCGATTCATAAACGATATAAACCAATCGTAATGAGTCATTCGAGTCAGTTGTTGTAAACACGTCTCTGTGAACAGTGCAGAGATGGGTTTGTTGCAAGTAAGTAGGTAAATGAATGTTGTGTTGTTATTGTTATGGATTGTTCGTACCTATTTTATAATCAAACTGATACTTTGAATATATTTCAAATGGGTATTAGGTGAACTATTCCTTTCAGAATTACCTTCAAACGCTTAAACAGTAATTTCAAACTTATTTATGTTGTAATTCCCTTATTTAAAAATATGATGTTTTTTCCAACAACTTAAAAGCTTTTTTCTTCACATTTAATATCTGAAATTCAAATAGAATTTGAGTTTAATAACATCAATTTCACTCACAAATCTTGCAGATGTTTATCATTAGGTATATCTAAGTGAAATTTTGTATTATGTATTTCATTAATATATTTCACTTATGAACTTAATTTGTACTTTTTTCATTCTCAGTTTCTTCTCTACAGATTTTCTCCCAATATAGCGATTCCGCTGTATTTCTTCAAACATACCAATAAAAATTGACAACACTTTTCATTATTGACAAATATTAGTATTATTATTTAATCAATAAGGGAAAGTTCGGAGATTTATGTAGTCCTTATTCAAATAGATTACATTTTGAAATTATATTTGCTGTTGTTAAAAAAGAAGAAAAACAGCCTTATAAACTTGAAAAAAAAGTTCTTAGATGATTTTATACCGGAAAAAATAAATGAAAGAAGTCAAATTTATTCTTGAAAGAGTTTACAGTTGATGCAGAAACAAAATCTGGAGATGAAGAGTTCGCTGCATTAAAAATACGATATAAACTCATGCATGTCATGTCAAACTCTCATTTCTACAACTTGTATCTAATTTCAATCCTTACACTCCCCCACCAGGGAATTTTTACTTATCCCAGATTATATATCAGAGGGATAAAGCTCTGTGAGGGTCATTACCAAATTAACATGTCCGTTGTGGCGGTCCACATAGCGACGATCTTAACAGCAGCGGCCTTGGTGGCGTTAATGTCCCTTATGTCCCAGACACTACCTAACAGTCTCAACAAGTAGCACCGATTTCTGTAAGTCCTTATAGAGTTGTTCTCCGAGTCCTAGCTCTCTGATGTTTTTCAGTAGATTTTTTGAGATCGTACCAGTGGACTCTAAGATGATTGGAATACTTTTGGCGACGTTCGTGTAGCACTGCCTTTGCAATCGCATTTGAAGTTCTCGATATTTTGAGGTTTTATCAGCATTCTTCACAACTAATTTGTCTGCATTTAGAATAGCCACCTCGATAAATTTTTTTTCCTTGGCTCTGTTACCAACCAGGACAAGATCAGGTCTATTGTACGGAACTGTTTGTTAAGTCAAGATAGTGTTGTCTAAGAAGAGTTTCTACTACTCATTCTTCAAAATTGACTTCGTAATATAGTTGTAGCAGGACACCTTTTTTGTAGAAGATTGAATTTTAATGCTAGTTACCTGACAATTTTCTTCAATTTGTTTCCCAATTTTAATTATTATAGTTATTATAATTGTTAAAAGAGCGAAGAAGCGTTAACTAATGGTTGATTTTTTAAGCGTATTTTTTTTTGAACCGGATAAAACACTCAATTTGCATCATATAATCGAAATTTATTGACATTGATAACTTGGCCTTTGCCATTTACATTTTAACTATAACTTCATGTAAATGTTGTCCGCGGCTCCGTATCAAATGGTCCATTCAAAAGGTCCAATTTTGTGTCACATTTCGGACTGTATCCCACGAATTACGCGTGTTATGTTATCCTGTAAGGCTTCAATCGTGTTCGGCTTGTCCACATACACTAACGACTTTACATAACATCACAAGAAATAATTCAGAGACGTCAAATCGCATGACCTTGGCGGCCAATTCACAGGGCCATTTCGGGAGATAAGCTGCTCACCAAATTCATCCTTCAACATGTCCATTGTTTCACGAGCTGGGTGGCATGTGGCACCGTCTTGATGAAACCACATGTCAACCAAGTTCAACTCGGCCAACTGGGGCAAAAAAAAAAGTTGCGTATCATGGCTCGATATTGTTCGCCGTTGGCGGTAACGTTTCTTCCACGGTCGTCTTTGAAAAAAATGGACCGATGATGCCACCAGCCCATAAACCACACCAAACTGTCGTTTTTTCGGGATGCATCTGTAATTCTTGTATGGCATCTGACTCCAGATGCGACAGTTTTGTTTATTTACATATCCGTTAAGCCAGAAATGAGCCTCATCGCTAAACAAAATTTTTCGATAAAACCGCGGATTTTCATTAAGCTGTTTTAGAAAATTAAGAATGAGAACACTATACTACATAACTACAAAAAAAGTAAACGAAACAATTAAATGACAATAGATAATTTGAAATTGAAAGATAAGTCCTGTCTTATTAGTTGAATAAACCTTCAAAATTCAACAACAAACAAGGTATTTAAATGTTGAGCGTAAAACAAACATCGAAAGTTGAACAATATAATCAGATAATATGAATAAACGAAAATTGAAATGATAAATTGTTTACGCAAGTAGGTATATCAGAAATTGAATTGGCTATTCCCTTGAAAACGGTAAGAAATACCCATATTATAAACCATAACGTCGTGTAAATTCTAATTATATGAATGTATCATTTCATTTTAATTTATTTATTTTCATTTAATCATTCTGTAAATTTTGTTGTAGTTCAAATTTCATAACACAGAGTTTGTTGTTCAAGCGGTGTGATACCCTGCTTCATTTTTTCAGTCTTTTTTTACAGTTTTCGAATGAAAAATTTCAAATGATATAAGTCGGACAGTATATCGAGGAATCTACACTGCCCAGCACCTTCAAACATTGCAGGCATTTTTGGAATTTCCAAGGTCAGAGTTTTTCCCGCAGATATAACTGCACTAACTCTCATTACAAATTCAAGACCTGGAGTCCTGGAAAGTCTGAATCCGATGGATTAAACTTGTTTTACACATCGTCAGATTCCCAATTAACATATCCATTATTCATTTATCGAAACAATATTAATATGTGGAACGATGATAAATTGCATAGTTGATAATTAATCTATATTTCTGGAACAGATATTAGAATTGTTCTGAAAGATGAAATGGAGTATAGATAAACAGCTTTCTTTCATTTTCATAAGTCACTACTAGAATTTATTAATTTTATAAATTACTTCAATTCATTTGTGAATGTTCTTCGAATTATATAATATAATAAATAGAATTTAATATTCTATTCAAGCTACAAATAGAACAAGTATCAAACTACGTCCCATCAAGCTATTGTGATTGGCCCACCTGGATTTACAAAATTTTCTATCCTTTTAAATTTGCTTCTCATTATAGAAACTGTGGGCGTTTTCAGTTAATGAAAAAAATTCGAAATTTGTAGTTATAGGGACTACCAATAGAATTAAGAACTTGAAACTTTTAGTATCACAATTTAAAATTTCATGATGTTTAAATAAAATTATTAACTTCAATATGCTTTGCATATTTATTGACATTACGATCAACAATTATATGCATGTTCATATGGTTTTTTATTATTCAAATACATTGCAAGCTGTACAGTATCATGGCAAAGTATAATACTATTCAAATGAAATAACAATTTATTTACAATCATATATGGATAATATTTGTATTTATATAAATTTCATTGTACTTGATTTTTAACATTATATTCATTGCATCATTGTCATCATAAATTCAACAATGTTTAGTCTTTTTTTCACTTTCAAATATTACATTGTGTTCTGAAAATATACAATAGGCTTATCGTGACTAAAATAGAAAATGAAAATAAATGACTGAAATTTATAATGGTATGTCAGCTGTATACGCCTCAATAATAATAATATAATTACTCTTCTTCTTCCTTCGAGTTTGGCCGACTATGGACCACGTGAAATAACTTTTCATGAACATTCCTCTCCATCCTTTCTTTTCTTCCAATACTCCTTCATTCGTTCTCCATGTTTTTTTCCTTTCTTCTGTCCATTGTGCCCCAGTCTTCTTTTTTCCTTTTCTTGAAAACACCCGAATCCCTTGATCTTCTTCCTGAATTCTTCTCTCCTCTTCACATCCTTTCCATCGATTTCCATTTCTTCCATGTCTTTTCTGACCTCCTTGATCCATGTTATCTGAGTCTTGGGGTTTCTGTCGGAGTAATGGAATAGTCTCTTGGTCAGACTTCCTTCATTCATTCCCTTAATGTGTCCATAGAAAGTCATTCTTCTTCTCCTCATTGTGTCAGTTATCTTCTCTGTCTTCGTGTAGATCTCTCTATTGCTTCTCAGTTTCCATTTTCCATCTTCATACTTTGGTCCCAGAATTTTCCGTATAATTTTTCTTTCTTTTTTTCCACCTCTTCTGTCTGGCCGTATTCAGTGCAAAGCATTCTGAGGCATAAAGACCCTCTGGTTTAATAACTGTATTGTAGTGCCTCAGCTTTGCATTAATAGATATGGACTTCTTATAGTATATATTTTTTGTCAACTGGAATGCTAGTTTAATTTTTCTTGCTCTTGCATGGATAGCTTCTTTATCAAGGGCGTTTGATTGAATTAACTCTCCAAGGTATTTGAACTTGTTAACCCCCTTAATTTTCCCATGTTTTGTTGAAATCTGTCTTGGTGTAACTTTTTCATTGGTCATATATTCTGTATTTTCATATGATATTTTCAGTCCAGCCTTTTCCGCTGTCTCTTTTAGTATATCCATCTGAAATATAATTATTATTATTATTAATAATTATAATCGTTTCTCAGTAGTCATTCACTATAGAAGGAAAAGGCGCCTTATTACAAATACATTCCTCAGCCAGTTTTTTCGAATGACCAATCTTGACTGATCAAACAGTTCCCCACAAAAGACCTGACCTGGTACTGGTTGACAAAAGAGAAAGGGAAACTACATTTATCGAGGTGGCTATTTCAAATGCGAACAACCTAATTGAGAAAAATGTAACAACCTAATAAAACCTCAAATTATCGAGAACTTGAAGTGCGAATACACAGACTGTTGTACATGAACGTGGTCAGAACTGTTCCAAATATCGAGATTTGTTCCTACATTTATCGAGGTGGCCATTCCAAAAGCGAACAACCTAATTGAGAAGAATGCTAAAAATACAGATACAGTGGCACATGAACGTGGTCAGGACTATTCCAATTATCTTTGGATCCACTGGTATAATCCCGAAGAATCTCCTTAAAAACATCATAGATCTCGGCGAACATCTCTGTAGAGAATTACAGAAATTAATGCTGCTTGCCACAGCAAGGTCTATTAGGAAGTTCTAGGACATAACGGAAATCAACGCCATGAAGCTCCCCTCCGTGAATTTGGCCGCTATGGGGATTGCCGCCACGGACCTGATAAGTTGGAAGGGCTCCCCACAGAGTTTAATCTCTCTCAGATATAATATCTGGGATTAGTGAAAGTTTCCCTATGTGTGAGTGTGGAGCCGTAAGACTTGAAATCGGAATAATAATATGCCTTTATTGAATGCACAATTCGTACAAAAATGACTTTTAAACACGGCGAAGTATAACTGAAGCTTCTCCTACTTAAGCCTAGGAAGATGTATAAGTTTTATTTACTATTAAACTTAACAGTAAATTAAACTTAAATAACAGTAAAATGCAATCAACAATAAAAAAACAAAAAAAACAATTACAAGATATGCAAGTAAATGAAATCAAAAAAACTGTATCAGTAATATTGTATACTTTTGATAATGAGTTAACCACCCGTAACATATGTAGAATTTTCAATACATTCATTGAAACCTAAGTCAGGTGTGTTCATTTTTAATTTTATAGTTTTAACATAATATTTCACCAAGAGATAAGCGAAACCTCCGTGTCAGTTATGAAAAATTTATATTTGAATTTTGTTTCAGTTCCAAGCCAAATGCTACAACTCATGGAAGAATGTAAATATTCTACTACCTCACTTCTGGCCTAAAGAACTACAACTTCAAATCTATTTTGTTTTATCTTTTGTTCTGCTAGGATTAAAGTCTCTGATTAATGCATATACTCCAATATATAACAAGCTGATTGGTAAGTCATAATTACAAATCTTTGTATTTTACTATACGTGAATAAATTTTTTCAGTTGATAGTTTAAGTTCAAATAAAGATGAGAATTCAGAGTTCCGATGGGATTTGATTTGCATCTTCGTTGTATTGAAATATTTTCAAGAAATTGATGAAATGAGAGATGTACTTTGGACAAAAGTAGAACAAAGTATGAAAGTTCAAGTTGAAGTAAGTTTGTGTAAATTATTCATCCTCTTTTTATTCAGTAAATGTTAAAAATAAGAGAAATATATCATTGGATAAAGTGAGAATGCAAGATTTCTCTAAACCCTACATGATTTGTCTGAGTGGTTTCTGCTTTGTTCAATTTCATTTCTACAGCTTGAAAATTGTCATGTCATTTAGCAATTACAATTACAATAAATACATAGATTATTCGACATAAATTTCGAGCTATAGATCTTTTCTGAGTAATTTTATTACTGTTATAAAAAGTTCTGAAACTCCTAATTACGAGTACAAAAACACATTTGATCAATGTTTTAAGTATATATTGATATTGATAAGTATATATTTCTTAATAAGTGTTAAATGAGAAATAAATTAATGAACACTAAATGTTGAACGCCTACATGAAATATGATATTAAAACGGATTGAAAATTAAATAAAAAAAAATTCAACAAGAAAAAAGCTGCTATGAGTAAACCTTTATATCGATATTATGTTTTTGAAGATTTACTGAGTAACAACTGATTTGGTTTTATGAAAACTTGACGTGTTATCAATTATGAACACCTATATCAAATTTTAATTGAAGAGAAAATAAAGAAATTTCTTCAACAAGGAAAACCAGATATAAATTGAAAATGAATTTGAATTTTTTATTCACACCTACATATTTTTAAATGTGTGTTGAGTGAAAAGTCGGTTGATTTTATGAACACTTCTGTATAAAACTTTTTATGAGTTATATTTTATAAGGTTATATGAAATTTCAAAGTGGAAAAATTTTTAAAATATCGTATCAAGATGAAAGCAGATATAAACTGAATTAGCTAGCTATCAGGCTAGCTATGAATTCACATAGCTAGGCTATGTGAATTTATGTTAATTATATGTTAATTTGAATTTTTCAAATGAATGTTATAGTGTTCATTTTCTTAAATATTTCATTCAGTATCATTAGCACAAAAACATAATTTCCTTAAAAATATAGCCGAATATGCCCATAAATCCGGGAGCATACTACTAACGCCACCCATTCGCATTTGAAAACATCATTTGATGGCATTTTTCAAAGAGGCATTGCAATTCAGTAGATAGTATAGAAGAAATGTGAATGTTCGACGCTTGGTGTGCCTATGATCTGAGAGAATTGCTATTGATTCCTATAGATGGAATTGGAACTATAGAAAGAATTCATTACTTCGGTGGATGTCGCGGTGCGACTGACGAGTTCCTTGCAGAACGAAACAGCTGCCTCGCACTTCCATCAGGTGTGGCATCGATTTCAATATTTCTCTAACATTTATCCCTTGAAGGTCAATGAAGGCATTGCATCGTACACGTTCACATACATGTAATATTCTTTCGCTTAATTTGAATTTTTCAAATTAATTTTCTAATGTTCATCATCAACCTCTGTCCGTCAACCCTGTAGATCATCGCTGGTAATACGCATTGGTCAAACACTTTGCTTTTTAAGGATAGTGGCATATCTGATTTGAAGATGTGTTTCAGTGGGCCAACCGTACCGTAAGCTGTTCTGGTTCTTTGCATGATCTCCGGTGTAATATCCCCGTTTCCCGAGACAATTTGTCCCAGATATGTGTAAGACGCTACTGTTTCTAATGGGGGTCCGTCCACCTCCATTTACTTTCTGGTGCAGAAAGGGTTCAGCATCATATTTGTTTTTGCGGTGTTTATTTCCAAACCTATTTCCTCGCTCGCGATGTTCAGTTCATTGTTGCGCTCTTGAAGATCGATAGCATCGTGGGAGAACAAGACTATATCGTCAGCGAACCTCAAGTGGCTAAGGTAGCAGCTATTTATCTTGATTCCTTTCTAGCTCCAGTCCAGCTTCTGGAACATATACTCCAAATCAGCTGAGAACAATAAGGGGGAAAACGGGTCTGCCTGTCTAACTCCTCTCATTATTGGCAATTTTTCCGAGTATCCGTCTATTTTGATGGTTGCTGTGGCATGTTCGTATATATTCTGGATCAGCTCGGTATAGCAAGATGGTATTCCTATCTTCCTATCTTCAGTAATGAGGTGGTTGCAGCTAGAGTTATAGTCAATAAATGCCATATATAGAGGAATTGCATATTCGTTGCATCTTGTTATCACTTAGCAGATGGTGAGAATGTGATCCATCGTACTGTATGACTTCATGAAGACTGTTCAATTAGCTGATATGAGTCCAGTTGTCCCGATAAGCGGTTAGTAATTATCTTCATTAAGATGTCATATGCTGTGGGGAGTAAACTTATCGGCCTCTAGTTCCTCAGGTCCTCCGCATCCCTTTTCTTATATAGTAGAATCATGGACGCGTTGTTCCACGAGGTGGAAATATTTCTGTTTTTCAAACAGTCACTGAAGAGGCTTGATAGAATGCAGTGAAGTAATGGGCCCCTTGACTTGATAACGTCCACTGTGAGATCGTCCTCACCTGAAGACGGGCTTTCAAGGATTCACTTGCAGTTCTCATTTCAGATGCCATAACTTCGAATGGCTCTTCATCCCATATTATCTCAACATGATTACGGTTATCGCTATAGAGTTTTTTGTAGAACTCGTTGGCGACTTTTTGAATTTCGGATTTCTTCGTAATTCTGTTTCCGTTTGAATTTTTGAGCGCGATTATCTGATGTTTCCCAATCATTTTCTTCTGAATAGCTTTCTTATAGCTTCTTTCATCTTCTATAGCCTGCCTCACTATTCTTGTGTTGTATTTCGGCACATCCACTCTGACTTTTGTCTTTTCAAATTCACTCAGTGACGCATATTCGTTCCATTGGCTTCTAGTTCTCAGTGAAGCTCTCATTTTTCTGTGTTCATCTTGGAGTTCTTCCGTCTCGTCAGTTAATTTGGAAACTTTGTGACCAGTTTGATATCCTCCCACCTTGAGGTATATATATATATATATATATATATATATATATATATATATATATATATATATATATATATATATATATATATATATAATAAATTAAACTCTTGGCTTAATGTTTCACGATTTAAATCGTGAAACATTAAGCCAAGAGTTTAATTTATTTTATATATATATATATATATATATATATATATATATATATATATATATATATATATATATATATATATATATATATTAAAATAAATTAAACTCTTGGCTTAATGTTTCACGATTTAAATCGTGAAACATTAAGCCAAGAGTTTAATTTATTTTAATATTCAATTATGTTTCACCAAGAGTTAAGCGAGAATTCAATCTCATTAATATAGATATATATATATATATATATATATATATATATATATATTTGTACAAATGTTGAGTGGAGTAGTCAATTGATTTTATGTCTAGTTGAACTGTTATAATTTTACACTTCTATACGAAATTTGAAAATTAAAATAAAATAAAGGATACTTTGTATCAAAAAAATGCATAATAATACTTCACTAAGGTATAATTGCTTTTTTCCTAGGTCATCTTAAAACCAAAAATTTTCCAATCTCCAAATTTTGATTATTTTGATAGAACTGTTAGAATTCGTTTAGTTTAATTAAAATCAGATAAAGGAGAGTTAAACATAGCTATTCTTCTTGTCGTATTAACTCTTAGATAAGCTAAAAATTACATTCGCATATAATGTTTTTTTATTTGTAGGTTAGCATTTTCTCACACATACAAAGCCTTTCACTCCGTTGGCATCTCAAGAGAAAAACTGGAGAGGTAATGAAAGTAATAGACAGAAGCGCTAATGGTGTGAACTCTTTGGTGCATTTAATTTGCTTTTCCATGCTTCCAACAATCTTTGATATATTTGTATCGGTTAGTTACTTCAGTATTGTCTTCGACTTTTGGCTGGGTCTTACAGTCTTCACATGTATGCTTATTTATTTTGGTGAGTAAATTTTGAATATAAAAAAATGATAAATTCATAAATTGTGTATTGTTTCAGTTGTATCTTACAAAGGAACTACTTATGGAAATAAACTGAGAAAAGTTGACCTCAAAACAGCAAACGAGCTTAGAAATAAGTCTCTTGATTCTTTATTGAATTTTGAAACTGTCAAATATTTTGGTAATGAGAAATACGAAATAAATAATTTCGAAAAAGCAGTAAAGACTCTTTACGTAAGTTTGAATGTTTAAGGAAGTTAGTTGATTTAAATTCTCTGCAAAATTCAAATGATAATGATATTACTGTTTTTAAGATTGGCACGCTTTTTTTCATTTATTAAAGCGTAGTGTGTTTCGGCAACTTAGATCGTTAGCACTCCTGTACATTTCTACATTATATTTTCAATACATTTCACATATTATTCAATAAAAGAAAGAGTATTATACATGACATAGAGATTGAATAGTTTCTAGAAATTTGACTGTGGATTCCAGTTTTTCAAATTCTTGTCCTAGAGCCTGTTATAGGGTGGTCATCATGCCAGGTTGTCCCCGTTGAAGTTGGTAGTTTGGACATTTCAAGAGGTTGTGGTGGACGTTTATACTTTGGTTGCATTCAGTGCACGTTGCAGGGTTTTCTACGTAGTCGAAGTCGAGATATTTTGAATTGATGTAGTCTATTATTGGGTAGAATCATCACTTGAAGTGGATCAGATTTGATGTGCTTCAAAAATGTATTTGTTTGTATCCAATGTGCTTTCCATTCAACCTTATATGATGCAAATACTTTTATATCTTGCATTGTATGAATCTGAAGCCATATGTCTGCATTCTTTGATTCCCATTTTTCTACAACATATGCCTGAGAATTTCCATCAACTCCGGTGTGCGAAGGAATGTAAATGTAAATGATTTTACTACCAAAATGTTCAATTTATTGACGTGGATTGTTGATCTTAATCACCTTGGTGTTATTGCTATACATTCTCTGTAGTGAGTGAATTGCAGATGAAGAGTCTGTGCAGACACACTAGTTCTTTGCTGGAGTGTTTTCGTCTGAAATGTAGACTAGTGCTGATATATAGCAATCAGTTCGCTAGTAAATATAAAACACTTACATATCTATGCGGTATATAAAGTGTT
Source organism: Henosepilachna vigintioctopunctata (assembly GCA_030704895.1). NCBI lineage: Eukaryota > Metazoa > Arthropoda > Insecta > Coleoptera > Coccinellidae > Henosepilachna > Henosepilachna vigintioctopunctata. The sequence continues at coordinate 4,883,861 of JARQZJ010000065.1, forward strand.
TTTTTTAGAGGTATAGAACTTTAAATTGCAATAAATCAACGATTGATCATTCGATTGTCAAAAATTTTTTTTTTCGAAAGATAATCTTTTAAATGATTTCTGGCATATGGCCGCCACGGCTGGCTCGGATGTAGTCCAATCTGAACGTCCAATTTTCGATGACTTTTTTCAAAATTTGTGACCGTATATCGGTAATAACACGGCGAATATTATCTTCAAAATGGTCAAGCGTTTGTGGCTTATCCGCATAGACCAATGACTTTACATAGCCGCACAGAAAGTAGTGTTAAAGCGGTGTTAAATCACAAGATCTTGGAGGCCAATTCAAAGGTCCAAAACGTGAAATTAGGCGGTCACCAAACGTGTCTTTCAATAAATCGATTGTGGCACAAGCTGTGTGACATGTTGCGCCGTCTTGTTGAAACCACAGCTCCTGAGCATCATGGTTGTTCAATTCAGGAATGAAAAAGTTAATAATCATGGCTCTATACCGATCACCATTGACTGTAACGTTCTGGCCATCATCGTTTTTGAAGAAGTACGGACCAATGATTCCACCAGTCCATAAAGCGCACCAAACAGTCAGTTTTGTTTGTTGACGTAGCCATTCAACCAGAAGTGCGCTTCATCGCTAAACAAAATTCGCTTATGAAAATCGGGAACAACGGCAATCTCGTTTTGGGCCCATTCGCCTTGCTTGATGATCGTGTGGCCATTTTTTACATAATTGACAAACCAAACTAAGAATAAATCACTTCTCAGCTGTTAAAACGGTCGCCATCTTCAATAGTAATGCCAACTTAAAGTTCTATACCTCTAAAAAACACCCTTTACATATTGAATTATTTTGCAGGATGGTGAACTGAAGTCAAGGATAATCTACGCTACAATGGATAGTTTACAAAATTTTGTGATCAACACTAGTCTATTGATTGGTAGTTTACTTTGTGCATATAAAGTGAGGACTAATGAATTGACACTTGGACATTATGTTATGTTTTCGACATACATAGTTCAGTTATATAGCTCAGTAGACTGGTTTGATTACTTCGTTAGGTAGGTATACCAACTATATAATAATATTAGACTCGTAAGAATTCAACAGAAATTGTTTAATATACTAAATGAAAACACTTGGCTTGGTTTCACAAAATATTTTGTGAAACCAAGCCAACTGTTTTATTTAAGGCTGCGGTTTAGTCCATTCAAAGAAACAAGTCTTAGGTTTCTTTGATACCATTCCTGAACGAAAACGAATTTCGTGAATCTAAAGACTGTTTTCGAATCTTGAACATTTTCTCCGGGTAACATAATTTTAAAGTTGAAGAATTGCATCAATAGTTTGAAAAATCACAGTTTCAAATTACTCATTTTTTTCACGCATAAATTGTCCACATTTAGGAATTAATTAAAAATATTCACTCTCATATTGGACAATTTTAAAATATGTTAACCCCTAGAGAATTTATTCAACTTTGAATTGGTAAAGGATTAAAGCCCAATGATTAATTAGTTTAGAAATCTAATCAAAGAAACCGAGACTTCATCAAAAATCGATCGGAAATTCAGAAATAAACGCGTTGACTATGCAACTTTTCATACATCATAGTTCACACGTTTTCCACGACACAGACCAAGCGCTAATATAGATCTTGAAATAACAGATGATATGTGCTAAGGAATATATTAAACAATGTTTCACCAAGAGGTCAGAACATTCAAGAAAGTGATTAATTACTTAATTCGATATTTGTTCCGAGCTACTGATATATTGTCAAGAGATCAACTTGGAGATGAAAAAATGCAAATGAACGAAAAAATGTCATACGGTTGGGTTTTCTTCACGAAATCATTTTTTTTTCTGGAGATTCCGATTTTTCCTCTGAAACGAATAAATCAGAAATGACAACGAATCAATAGAATACAAACATTATATAAACCCGACCAATGCAAATCGATATGTTAAGGCTAGCTCGCAATACCTTCGGGTCAAATTAGCACCCTTTAAATCGTGTTGAACGACAAATGTATTCCAAAAAAGTGATTTCCATTAAGAGTTAATACAGGAAACCATTCACAATACAAACGAAATCATCAGTCAACACCAGTTATAACAACAAAGAAATCTAAATGAAACGAATAGTTCTACCATATAAAAAGACAAATCGAAAGCATTTAACGAAAATATGTTTTTTCTTCATACGAATGAAAAATATCTGAAAAATTATCACAAATCCCAAGAAGATGATTCCGATAAACAATGAACGCCTTGCGATATGGAAATTTCATAGGTGCGTAAAAACATACTTAAAACAAAACTTCATAATGCCAGTTTCACACCAGGTAGACAGTTATGGAAAACATGTTTTGTTCTCAAAAAACAAAACAGAAACATACTTTGTTTTTAAACTTTTTTTACTACAAACAGACTGTTTACACTGAACTGACAAGTTTTCTGTTTTCAAAACTGTTTTGTGTTTTGCTATTTGTCCCGTTTTGGTAGTACGACTTTTCAACCACCTACATTTGATTTTAGTTTAGGAGATGTGATTATAGTACTGATCAATTATTACGTGATTTAAGAACTGACGACGTTCGCTTAAATGGAGAACTTGACCAAATTTTCAATTTTTCTGTCAACTTCGTCAACTGATGTTTTAAGTATATGACTTATTTCTTTTAGTGAATCTTGTTCTTTATATCTGTTTTTATAGTTACCGTTTTTACAGTCCCACAAATTATTAAGTAGAAATTTCTTCTTTATTCCACTGTTTCTTTCCACTTGACTAACTCATATTAATTAAATTTAATAAAACAAAACAATGAAAACTTTGAAACGATAATAAAAAGATTCACGATCAAAATATAATAAAAAGTGATAACAGAACTAAACTGATAACAAACTTGTTGAGTGTCGCAGAGTTGCGTTTACACCAGAGAGACAAAAATGAAGAACAATATTTGTTTTTCCTTTGATCTTTTTTGATTTACCGACTCCAGATGGGAAAGTGTTTTGTTTTCAAAAACAATTTTTATAAACAAAAATGTTTTCTGAACTGTTCACTTTTTCAAGAACATCGATATTTTTGTTCAGAAAAACAGTTTTGTTTGTGTTTATTGTTTTGTCCGTTTGGTGTGAAACCGGCATAACTTAACGCCATCGCATAACAAGTTTGGAGAGCACTACCTAACAAAGTAATATATAACCCAGGTTGTAGGTATTTAAACACGTCAACAAAGAAATGATAATATTGATGTTGCACCATTTGTTGCCAGTTGAGGACGGGTGTATTTATTTTACGAAACGAATTATTATTTTTCGTTTATTCAATTAAATACATCGGTATTATGAAGTAGACGGGACAATCTACCATTAATTTCATAAAACTCATAAAGAAACTTCATGGAATACAGAACATCTGAAATATTAGAACCAAATATAGGGATATGATGATTGCGAAAAACATGCAATAATAGACGTTCTATTGAATGAAATAAAAAGAATGTTCTTCTGGCAGCACTGTCGGAGAAAAAAGTCAAAATTATAGAGACACTCGGTAGCAAGCTACTGCAGCAACACCATTGCATTAAAGAAAAACACAATTGTTATGAAAACGAAACGGCAGATATATTGTTCGGGTCATACGTATAGATACCTAGAATATATATTTGTCACTCCATATCTTCGATGCGTAACAAAAAACTGTTTCGCGACCGCGTTACGATACGAATTTTTGTTTTATGTGTTTACACACCTTAATGCTAAGGCAGACGATTATAAAACTGTAAGAACACAAAAAAAGGGAATAGAAATCAAAATCATTCAGTCTAGCTAGCTCCAAAAGAACCCCAAAAGTGAATTTCTTAGCTTCATAAAATCACATTAATAGTGTAAGAACATGCTTAATATGTTTTCTAGAATAATATGGAGTGTACAATGCGGAAATCAGCAGAATCATAAAGCTCAACATCACTTCCTCAGTCTGTTTTAAACTTGATATAGTATGTGGGTTTCATAACGTGTCTTCACTTTTTAATACAGAGAACAACAAATATTTGACTTCTGAACTAAGCGTGATGATACTGTTGCTTAAACCTTCACACCTGATCGTCAGAATTGAATCGCAATTCTGGCAAATTCAATTAAAATAGTGCCTTCCGAACATTCTTTGTACGACCAAAATTTTCATTTCTAACACATTATCCATTTTTTTTAAAGCAGTTAATGATTTTGAAGGATTCTCTGCACCCTAGACAGAATCTGTCTTATTCTTCTGATGCTTTCTCCCTTTTATGTCTCACATTTAAGTTTTTGACATAATATAAATACTTAAAAATATTAATCTTTTGTTTTCTAGAGCAATCCAAAGAAATTTAGTAGATATCGAAAATGTACTTGAGGTTTTAAAGGAAGAACAAGAAGTGTCCGATTCTCCAGATGCCAGAGAATTGGAAGTCACAGATGGTGCGATTAGTTTCAATAATGTTTTCTTCGAATATGTTCCTAACCAGCCTATTTTGAAGAATATATCGTTTGAAGTACCACCTGGTGGTACTGTTGCTTTTGTAAGTCACAAGTTTTTACAAATATTCCTATATTTCACTTGTAATTGTTTTAGGTTGGTCCTTCTGGAGCGGGAAAAAGTACTATAATGAGACTTTTACTCAGATTCTATGACGTTTGTTCTGGATCTATTATTATAGATGGACAAAATATTAAGGATGTAACACAAGAGTCACTGAGGAAGGCTATAGGGGTTGTTCCTCAAGATACCGTATTATTCAACGATACAATTGGGTATAGTATAATTCAATTTATTTTGAATCCGTTGACCATCAAGGTCCACGTATTTTTAAGAAAGTATTTCGTAAGTTGTTCAAATTTCAGTTGAAATAACATGAATATTCTGAGATTATTTTGCAATTTGCAAGTTCTAGCAGGTCAAACCTCCAACAAAAAATTAAAATGTCAAAACCTATTACAATTGAGACATAATTTTTTGACATTTTTTCCGAAAAAACAAAACTGCTTATTAGTGTTACTGTGAATACTGTGATTAGTGTTACTGTGACTGCAATTCGAAAATGGACTCGAATCAAGTTTAACCAACTTGCACTTATTAATTTCAACTTTTTCAGACCTTTCAGGGGGGCATAAGAATTTTAGAAAGGCTAAGGTGGAGCATGACAAAAAAGATCTATAGGTACTGTCATTACTTTTTAAGTTATCAACTGCTGCCTAAAAATTGACGTTAATCTCCTAATATTTCGTCAATATATAGAAGATTCCGACAAATTTTCTGTCCCTTTCAGTCATCTACATTTCGTATTAGGGGATTTTGAAATTTTGTTCTTCACAAAACATGTTCTGACAATAACGAAACTAAGAATTATCCAATTTTCGGAAGCTATGCGCATACATTCATTCTGGCATTTCATTTTTATTTACATAGATCAGGAGTATCATAGATCCAAACTTATTTTGTCTACTGCCCACTTTGAGAATAAATTATTTTTTAGCGCCCCCATTTTTTCACCTACTTTAAAACCACTATAACTTCAAATTAAATTAATTAATTATCGTGAGCTATATTAGCTAAGATTAAACATTCATTCTAAACGAGATTTTTACTATAACCCGCAAGAGTTAACTCAAAGAGGTCTTCACTGAGTTTTTTTAAGGACTGGATTTCAATCATTTGCCTGTCCATCGTCTTTTCGCCTTTTTTCTTCTGTTGGATTTTGTGAATTTTGTTTTCACACATTAGGGCTTAGTGCTTTGTTAGCACTTCCTTTCCTCTGTTTTGGGAGCTCTATTCTTCCGTCGTTGTCTTCCATTGGGACGGAGATGTTCTACCGCCGCGCCGGATGTTCTGGGGGTAATCTCTGTTGTACTTCGTATGAGATTGTTTTGGTGTGATTTCATACGTTCAAGCACATTTGTTCTTCTATCGTTAATCGTCTCCGTAAGTTTTTTTAGTTTTAGTTCTTCATAGAGATTCTGGCTGGGCATATATCTTGGTGCCCCTACTGCTGTGCGTACAATTCTGTTCAGAGTGCCTTGAAGTTTCTCGATTCTTGTGTTGTCCATTTCCCAGATTTCGCCTCCGTGTATGAGCCCTGGAATGATCATTGTTTTAATTATCTTCATTTTGTTTTCAACTGACATCCTGCTCTCTTTGTTCAAAAGGGAGTACAGGTAGGCATGCATTTGTTTGGCTTTCTTGATATTTCCAGAAATTTGGGTTCTGAATTTCAAGTTCTCGTCCAGGTATACTCCTAAGTACTTCGTGTTCTTATCCAACTGGATGGAGTGGTCGTTGAAGATTAATTCCGGTAATTTCTTTTTCCTTTTTTTGTGGTCAAAGTGAAACCCTACTATTTTGTTTGGGTTCACTTTGATTTTACAATGTTCAAAGTACTTTTGCATTATCTTCCTGTAGTCCCTTTTGAACGCTTACTTTTCTTATGTTTGATATGTAGAGCGCAGTGTCATCAGCAAACTGGGCTATTTTGCATCTGTTTGGGGTAGGTATGTCTGCCGTGTATATGTTGTAAAGAAGTGGGCCAACTACTGATCTTTGAGGCACTCCTGCACTGACATTCTTTTCGTTCGATAGTTTTTCTCCTATCCTCACTCTGAAGGTTCTTCCACGTAGGTAAGTCTGGATTATGTTCACTAACTTCCTCGGAAGTTGTTCTCTCTTCAGTTTGTATATCAAACCATGATGTCAGACTTTGTCAAAAGCTTTTTCTATATCCAAAAATATGGCACCAGTTGGTGTTTATATATCGAGTTTGTTCTTGATGTCTTCTGTTATTCTCTGCAAAAGTTTTCAGTCTTCTATACAGAATTCGCTCTATGACTTTGCGTAATGCAGGCAACAGGTTTATATAAAGTTTATCATTGGCAGGTGTAGCCCCGTAAGAGTTAACTTGAGACCTGAGCGCTGTAGGTAGTACACAACGGCGCTCAGGTCTCAAGTTAACTCTTATGGGCTACACCTGAAAATGAGAATGATTATTGAAAAGCAACTTTATAGTATTCAGATAGAGTATCTTTTATTTAAAATAAAACAAACATAATTGATTCTTATATAAAAACTAATGTGAGGGATGAATCTGATGCGGTTTAATAAGTTTGTTGATGTCAGGTTCCAATTTATTCAAGAACAGCCGCGAGTCGCCACGTTTCGTAACATGCAAAAGATTTATCTTTTTAGAAGCATTATGCTTCTTCTGTAGGTGTTTAAAATATGCTACATTCTTGTCTTTCTCATCTGGATGCATTTTATTCAAATGATCCTGCAGTCTTGAAGGCTTCCTTCGAACATGTTTTTAGACATAGAAGGCACAAAGGCGACGATGAGTTTGTGGGATTTTCAATGAATCCGAATTTAATATATCCACACAGTATTGCCGTCTCTTCTTTTTTACTTCCAACATTGTTTTTTTTTCGAGAAATACGTAAGTAAGTGTTGAACTTAAGTACTGCTTATCTATTACGCGCGAAACCGCAAATGAAAATAATATAAATATTACGTTGTTTATATAGGATTGCATAAGCAGCACGCACCGACACAATAAGAAAACATGTATAAACTCGTTCATTTCATTCGACGCTCAATCGGACTCAACAAGTCAGAACAAGTATTCTATGAACAAGCCGATTGATACAGGAATGCACAAATCGCAAAAACTAAAACATGATTGCGCGCAATCTATTATCTACGAAAATTAGCTATCTAGGAATACTAATAAGTATTAAAATGCGAAAGTGTGTTTATTGTTTTTTTTTGTTCGTTTGTGTCTACTTTCATTTCGAAACGGAGCAACCGATTTACATTTATTGAATAAAACAGGACGTATACATGAACTACGCGTAGAGAAATATCGAAATATAATTTGAGCAATCTCTTAATTAATATAAGTGGATGTTCACAAGTTGTAGTCGAGAATTCAGAGCTCAGTCGGTGTCAAGCTACATGAAATTACAAATCGCCCTTCAAGCCACTACACAACGCCCCCATTTTTTTCTGGGTCTCTAACCGCCCTCTTTTAAGCCTGCAGCGCCCACAAGGGGCGTTATCGCCCACTTTGTGAAAGGCTGATATAGATATACACACTCTTTCTATATTTTTCTGAATTCAAATCTGAATATAGAATATTTATCTTCTAAATTTTCTCGTTCTACGAGAATTGTCATAGCATTGAAAATGTTTATTTTTGTAAACTTTTGGAATTGATTTTATTGACTTTGATAAAATCTAAGGACCTTGCCTTATGGCCGCTTTGTGTACTAATACATTTACCACTTCCCCCACAGTCCAAGAAGTACTATTAAGGTCTCCATATTATCTTTCTTTTTCGTAGGTACTAAAGCTTTTTTCCATGATATTTCGTTTGTGCTATTTCATGAAGTCCTTGTTTTTGTTGATTTATGAGGTTGCTTTACCTCATTTTGCTGCCCCTAACATTTTCATTTATATGAGATATACTATAAAAAAATTTGAAAAAATGTAAGATTAATAAATTTGACTTTGTGGGTCAATATATTGGGTTCCACATAAAATTTGAGAGAACAGGAAACATATAAACAAATAGAAATATATAGACAACGTTTTTCAGATATAACATAAAGTATGGTAGATTACAATCTGAGGAAGATGATATTATAGAAGCTGCAAAAGGTGCCGATATTCACGATAAAATTCTAACTTTCAAGGATAAGTTTGCGACCGAGGTGAGTGGTACTTTGAAAAATATTACCTACAGTAAGAAATTCGGAAGCTTTTTCCATATTGTAAATTTATTTATGATGATTTTTTTTTCGGAGTCATTATTTCATCAGTAGATACGTAAAATATTGAAATTCAAAAACAGTTTGCATTCAGTACCCAAACTACTAAAGCAAGTTCTACTACTACGAAATAATGCAAAAGACATGAATGTCTTCAAAATTGGTATTTCAGTTTAATTTTCATGTGAAATCTTCAATCAGATTTTTGAAATTCAACTATTGAAGCATCTTTCACGAAGCTGTCTGAAAAGGTACGAATAATAGCAAATAATATCTAAAGATATTTGAAACCAGTAGCTGTTGCGTTTTTTCGACAATTTCAATGAAAGTTACAAATTTCAGTTTTTTCTTTACTTTATTTGAAGGAACATTTAACGTGAATGTAATTCAAAATAATTTTTATGTAAGTATATAAATAACCATTTATACAGTCTTTAATGACAAAGGATGATTCTAAAACGAGAAGATTACATAAAGAGATATAAATAAAGGGCAGGCGATGCTTTGTTTTCAAGACACACTACATATTAGTAATTATCCATGTCTCGTGTTGTAGTTTTAGAATATGAATATTCAAAGTACTTATTTCATCTTAAATACGAAACGTTTTCGAACCTTTTTATTTATATTTATTTAAACTTTTCGCCTGAGAATCACTCGAAGAATCCTCCTCTAAAATTTTGCCACGTACTTCAATCACACCCTTCACTTACATATATATATATATATATATATATATATATATATATATATATATATATATATATATATATATATATATATATATATATATATATATATATATATATAAATGTTTATATCATGTTTAGCTATAACAGGCTATTTGTAATTCAAAAATCTTCATTTTTGTTGACGTTTTGTTCTATTTCACAACTTTGTTTTAATAAGTATTGACAAAATTGTGATAAACAACGAAACGTCAACAAAAATAAAAATTTCTGAATTACAAATAGCTATTTGTGCTTTTAAAAAAGCCTTTACCTTTTTTAAGCGTCCTTTTACCTTTTAGCCAAACCTTATTTGTGATTTTAATTGAAGCCCACAAAATCATAAATTACATTCAGCTACTTGTTATTACTTCATTCAATGATAAACATAAATTGAAGAAAGTCGTGTCATTTACCACACTTATAACTGGAGTCGGACTTGTCCAATTTTTATGACTTATATAGTATAGACAACAAAGGACATCAATTGTCGAATCGATAATTTCGTTTACATTTGAATTAGAGTATTGTCTATATATTTCTATAAAATATTTCCAATATTTTAATAGTTATTCTACTATTCGGTACTCCCAGAAATCTAGGAATCTAAAAATCATAAAAATCGATTCAGCGGTTCTCTAGTCTACGTGGCGTAACTATCACGACTGTGTTTTATTTTTTTTATATAAGTCTTGAAACATAAAATTTATAAGTTTATGTGAATACAGGTTGGAGAAAGAGGTCTTCGCCTGAGTGGTGGAGAAAAACAGAGGGTGGCTATTGCCAGAACATTACTAAAATCACCTCACATAGTTATTTTAGATGAAGCAACAAGTGCCTTAGATAGTAAAACCGAACAAAATATTCAAGTGAGTACATGAATTTTTAAAATTTTTCTTATATAATTCATTGTTTAATCCATAGAAATCTTTACAAAGAGTGTGTTCAGGACGAACTACTATAATGGTAGCACACAGGCTATCAACAATTATACATGCCGATCAAATTATAGTTCTAAGTGAAGGAAAAATCATCGAGAGAGGAAGGTATTGTACATTTACAAAAGTATTACTATTATTTATATACATATTATCCATTGTATCAAATTTCATCTTGGAATCCAAGAGAATAAGTTAAATATTTATATGAGCTTTCATATAAGAAGTAATTACCTTGAATATTTATTTTTGATGATATATTTTCAATTATTATTATTTAACTGTATTTAGATATATTCATATTTCATTTTTAATTCTGTTTCATATAGCCTAATTATTTTCAAGGTAGAAAAATCATGTGAATGAACAGAATATGTTCAATTTATATCTTCATTCATCATTAGCTATATTCTTATGCTAATATTATAAAGAGGAAAGATTTATTTGTTTGTTTGCATTGAACAGGCCTCGAAATTACTGAACCAATTTGGTTAATTCTTTCACTATTATGAAGCTACACTATTCCCGGGTGAATTAGGCTATATTATATTCTCAAAAAAATTAGGATCCCCATTGAAACTCCAATAATGTAACACAGGGTTTGAAAATTACCTAAATTTTCTTTACATCGTGTGCGCTGCGAAAACATCCAATTTTTTAATTATTATAGTTATGTCACAATAAATGCTATAACACCTCTCAGTCAGCTAGGTAGTAGTTAACCTTATACGATGTTAGTTTCACTGGGGTACGAATTTCTCAAGTCTTGATAATGAATTGAACTACTCGAAACATGTAAACTCAACGTTATAATTTTATTGTATTGTTTTGCTATACATTCGTGAAATTTTAGGCAAAGGATTTGATGTAAATTATTATTTAATTATCTATTTCCATCGAGTATACAAAATCGACAATTATCAATTAAATGATAACCTCACCAAAGGTTTTCATTCTTACCTGACCGACGTCAGTTCGTACAGCTGGAGGCTATACGGTCGTCTGAGTTCATATCTACCTCAGGAATACCTCAGGGGTCTAATCTTGAACCACGGTTATTTATTATGTTTGTAAATAATCTGATGGGTAATATTGACGCTCACCGTTTGATGTTAGCGGATGATTTGAAACTATATCATGATATTAGATCACAGGACAACTGTGTTCAACTTCAGCTCACGCTGGACCATGTTGCCAGTTGGTGTGAGCATAATTATCTGAGTTTGAATGTGTCAAAGTATAATGTTTTCTCTCTCGCAAGAAAAAAAGAACGAATTGAGTGTGATTATAGCGTTGGTGATCAGATTCTTTCTCGTTCTGATAAGGTGATCTTGTATAGTCTTCAATCAGAAACTTTCCTTCATTCCACACATCACCCAACTTATTTCATTTGCCTCGAAAATAATGGATTTGTTTTACGCAATGGCAAATAATCAAATACTCTTTTTACTACTATTTAATTCTATTTAACTATTTAATTCCCTAATCAGTAGCAAGTTGGAGTATGGCATCATGATCTGGCATCCTATTTACACTTACCATCATCGCCATCTTGAAGGTTCTTGAAATTCTTACTTTGGAGGGAGGATAAAGTTTATCCACAGAGAGGAGTCAATCATAACAAATTATTGAGTCGATTTAGTTTAATCTCATTGCAGAGCAGGAGAGAAACTTTATCACTCAAATTTTTGTACAAATTACTTCACAATAGTGTTGATTGTCCTCCTTTCTTGTCCGCTTTGAAATTTCGTGTTTCTAGGCAAAATTCTCATACTACATAATTATTCCAACTAGAGACTCCAAGAACCAACTCACTAATACAATTCCGCATTTGGTTTATGTAGTCTACATTCAACAGAGTTGCCAATAACTGTGACATTCACTTTGACTCCATAGAAGTTATTATTAGTAGTTATGTGAAAAAAGGAAATTAACTAAAATGAATTGATTTAGATTGAGTTCTTTGTTACATTTAATTTAATTGTATTATTTAGTTATTAGTTACTTTTACAGTTTTTTTAAGATTAGCTTGAGCTCTTTGTTATATTTCATTCATTTTATTTATTTAGTTATTATTCAACATGATGTTATTATTTTCTGTGACCAGTTGAAAATAAAGAACTCATTATTATTATTATTAAATAACGGTACGTGCATTACTGTTATAATTTTTCAATAAATAATAAATTGTATACGTCGTAGAATATGCCATGGAGTCACGCATTACTTGGATTAAGCATCTGTTCGCTGGGCTGTATTTCAAAAAAAGTTAGTCGTATGAAAAATGTTTCAGCCAAAAATTGTAGAGAATTCACACTTTCCAATTTTTGTCATACGTCGAAATCTGTTTCAAAGCAAAGTAAGCGAAATATCCATGAAAACCTGATTTTCGTGACCGTTCACCCTCAATATATCTAGACTTGGACAAGATATTAAGTGTGAATTTCAACATATTACTTATGATGCCAAAATAAGGGTTAATTCAAATATTGCGCTCATTATCTTTCACTCCGAGGTTATCTCTTTTATTTCCAAATATAACTGGGTTAAATCTTCTGAGTACTGATTTAATTTAAACTATTTTTTAGGCACAGTGACCTCTTGGAAATGGATGGAGTTTACGCATCAATGTGGAAGCTTCAGTTGAGTTCAAATAATAGAAATGAAATGGAATCATCATAAGTGAAAGGAGTGATTTTTTGCATGTGTTTTGTTAATTAATGTCGTCGCCACAATCGGCTATAAATAAAAATTTCTTTGGGAACTAATTTTGCCTCCATGCTTGGAGTTATAGAATTCAAATTTTTCTAACCAGGCAGTTGGAAATCATTATAGTGGACTAATTAATTTTTCGATAATCTATCAATCAAAAGTTTACCTAATTTAGGCTTCTTTTTCAAGAACGAAATCTACAATTGCCTTACCTGATTTTTTTAGAAATATCTACTCAGCTATACGCCTTTGAACAAACATTGAACAAAATAAGACATATCGCGTCATGTTTATAATTTATAATAAAGATGTATTTGATAGACTAGAAACATACATTAATTAGACCTAATATTAATTTGCATAGGAATTTATTCAAAAATTGTTATTATTTATTTAACTTGGCTTTGTCCACCCTTCCTCCCAAGCCCCCTCCTTTCGCCAACACTGGTCGACAAATATTAAAAATTGTGAACCTTTTGCATAGGAACTTGCCTGAAATGAGTATTATTTTAGAACGTAGTTGTCTAACAAATATAATTAGATATTTGAAATAATATTTTCACAATATATTATAATAATAAAATGTAACCTATGTTTTCTAAGTACTTACAACTTAACACTGAGAAAAAGTTTAAATAGTACCTACCATAAAACGATCAACATGTGTTATTTTTATAATGTTTTGTGAAAATTTAGGTAGTAATAGATAAAAATATTTATTGCTATATTTTTTGTTTTTTATGTAGGATTAAAAAAAACAATTTTTTATTTATCACCTTCCTCATTCTAATCCTAACGGCAGGGCTGCTCCTAGCTGTTTCACCCCTTGCGTCTAAAATATAATTTTACGTTTCTTACAGTTACCAGCTACAATACTAAAAACAGACTTTTCCCTTTTTCTCACTTTAATTTTTGCTGAATAGGTATTATTTACGAATATGAATGGAATATCTCTTAGAAAGACTTTTTTTAATACATTTAATATGACTATTTTAAAACAATTAATTACTATATTAGAGCCCCCAAAAATAATTTTTGTCGTTAAAACTTAAATATTTCAAATACAATTAGACTTCATTAAAAGATGCAAGAACAACATATAGTTATAAATTGTATATAATATGAGTATAATTGAAGTATATGATAATATATCGGATATTCCATTTGAAATAAGCAAGTCAACACCTACTTCCGGTATAACCGTCAGAACATCAACTTTTATTTATTTATTGGGAGTATATCTTGAAATTATTTAAATATATTGCTTATATTTTGTTGAATATATTAAACTCAATTAACTATTTTCTGTTGACTTTTCCTAATTCTTCCATTTTCAAAACGTCCACCTCCATTACAAACAAAGGTAGTTTTGCCTCTTCATCAGTTAGGCCTTTAGTTGTTAACATTTGAAACAAAAAATATTTCATACGTGTTGAGCAATTCTTAAAGATATGTATTGGCAATATTGCTTTTGCAATGAAAACATTGGTAATGTCTCCATTAATTTCGGAATGAAATTCATTTTTGTAACCACTTACTTACACTAAGTGGAATCATAACTTTAACGACCTATCAAATGGAGAGAATTAAACTAAAAAAACACATGCTGATTGCTTGATATCTATACATTCAAATGAATAATTCTATCACCAATAGATATAAAAAGGTGGGTACAGATCTGCGCCTAAGCACTAAACGTACGTATTAGGTAGGTTTAAGCCATATGTCTGACAGGGCGAAAAGTAAAACTTATGCGGTAAATAAATACATGAATTTTCAAAATCTTATTTTAATTAATTGTATATTATACCTTCCTATATTCGAAAATTTCAATATCCTATAGAATATCATGTACTAAATTACTTCAGCTTTACCAAAATAAGAATTTTTTATAATATCATACTATCTACGTTTTGGGAACTCATTTTCACATATTTAATATTCCATGATAGGTAATATTCAACATAGTATACCTTGCATTCGAAAGTATTCTTGTGACCTTCACTAAAATACCTTAAACAAACGTATTGATGATGAAAATAATAAAATTAGATATTAATTTTTTCTATATAAATTCTTCTTAGATTGGCTAAACTGATTATCAACAAGTGTAGCGACAGCTGATGAGCTGTCGAGAACGAGGATAGGTGTAGGATAAAGCGGTGTTTGACGTTTCACGTTATTTTAATTTATTTCTACTTGTCGTTAAGGAAAGTTTTTCCGCTTCAATTTGATTTCCTTTTGATTTCGTATCATTTCCACCATCTTAACGAAACTGTAAGTAATCCATTTTTATAAGGATACATAATGGTAATACGTTTACCGAGTTTACTGAAACAATAAGTTTGAAGTGCTTAAGAGTTTGTCATTTCCTTTGTGGGTGTTTTAAAGCAATTTCAACACTAAAAACGTTAATGTCTACAATAAACTAATCTACATATTGCATTAGTTTTTATTTGTATTTATTTAGAAAATGGAAAACGGATCAAGTTCCGGTTCAAGTAAACCGAAAAATACAATGCTCGAACAGACTCAGGCTCAAGTTAATGAGGTGGTAGGTATTATGCGAGTGAATGTCGAAAAAGTCTTAGAACGAGACCAGAAATTAAGTGAATTGGATAGTCGAGCTGATGCCTTACAAGAAGGAGGAAAGCGATTTGAACAACAAGCTCAGAAACTGAAAAGAAAATATTGGTGGAAAAACCTGAAGATGATGATTATTCTTGGTGTCATTGCATTTGTGATTCTCGTCATTATCATAAGTAAGTTGTAGTTTTTATATTTGCATTGGTTTCTTTGATGTTTTAACTTAACTGCAGAATCAATGTCCCTTACAATAGGTATAACATACTCACCAACACTTATTTTGCTTATTTTATTTATTGCTTTTGGATAGTTGAAGATTATTCACTAACGTTACAAATAAAACCAATAAGAGGAATTAGTGAATACTAAAAAAGTAGAAAAGTACCTATATATAGGAAGTTCTTTATGGAAATATGTTGTATGAAATTATGTAATAAAAGGACAATTTTATAAAGGTTCTCAGGAAAACTAAGTAAGAAATGTTGGTATTATTAACTACTATTAACAGATGGATTCAATTTTTATATATTAAAAGTATTTTAAATTCAATGGACGATGAATCAACTCTGTGATAGTTAATATTCAGTGATTTTCAGACAAGTATTTATTATTACCTCTGATTTAAAAGTATTTTATTATTTACAACAATGATTACTATGTATTATATTCAATAAACACTAATTGTAGGTAAACTGTAGTACCTTCTAATACTTTACATAGTACCTATTAGTATAAAATGAAGTATTTTAATTGTATACAATAACGTACAATTACAATAATTTAATGATACATAATGTGTCCATTTTCCTTAAATTTGTCTTATTTAAAAAAAATAAAAGTATATGTCACTGTGGCAACAACTTTTTATTTGTAATTTGATATTCTTGAGACTCTTTGTAAAATCATTTTTTCTGCTGTATTTCTGACACTTACACTACACAACTATAGGTTCATTCTTAGTGAAATAGCATTTTCACTTTACAAACACAAGTTCGGTATAATTTGAAGTAAATAGATCTTCTAACTTCTTTTTTATTTGCACATTTTCTCATCTCTAGGCTGGATTGCATCGTAAATTCTAAGGACCTATTGAAAGGATGCCTCTGTAAATACCAGTTTGTTCTTGGAAATAACATACTTTTTGGGTCTTAAATGAAGCAACAAAGCACTATTATATGTTATTGTTTATGATTTATTATATATTTACATATTTTTCTTAACAATCAGAAATATATCTTTTTGTTCTACTTAAATATTAGTAAAATTTATTGTATATAATTCACCTTTGTTTTTTGTGTGTTTTTGTATATTTGCTTTCTGTTTTAATATGCAGATCAGTAGATCAGTAACATTTAGAGAATATTTAGTAATTAGCTCTATTGTTCATTGTAGTGATGTGCTTGTAGAAATAATCTTGAGTTACTGACTTGGAGGTAAATATATGAAAGAATGTTGAGAAACATAGCATGATAACCTAGTAATTCTAGTCAATATAGTTAGATATATCTTTACCGTATAAATGTTTCATAACTAAGTGTGTGAGATTAAACTGAGGACACTCACATCACAATTAATAATTATGAATGAACTCTATATATATATATATATATATATATATATATATATATATATATATATATATATATATATATAAGAATTTTTTCTCATGCAAAATTTCATTTGATTTCAATGAGTTAATGAATTCCTACTTGTTGAATAGTAATGCAATCGTTTGGAAGGTATTAACTTTTAATTATTACCTCATAAATATAAAAATACCTACAACTAAAAAACTTTGAGCAGTTGTGATAATTGCTTTCATTCAGTTCTTGATTTATTTGATATTCATATGAATGAAATTTATTCTCATGCAATACATTGAACTTGTAGTCCTACTTATGTGGAAAGTAGCTGCTGTAGGAAACAGTTTTTTTAATGCTGTGATAATTTTGCTTCATTTCCCTTTTTTATATTGCACACTGATTATTTTATGAAAAATTGGGCTAAAGTCTAAAATAATGTTGATTGTAAATTCTGGACTAAAATAGAAGTTTCTTTTGGGCACTCCTAAAGCATAGGACATTTCTATTCTATTTTTCACCGATCTTATCAGAGGTTACTCTAAGTGCGTCTAAACTGGCACAAATGATATATATCATTCATTTTCCAAAACTGACGTCTTGTACGAAGGAGAAAGCATCTTCATATACACACCGTTGCCAGAATTTGATTCAAAAGTAGGTGTAAAGAAATCTAGTATATGTGAACTTTACTCTTAATGTCTGCATTAAAATCTTGCATATTAAACGTCTAAAACCAACAAGAAAAAGGAAAGATGTGTTTTTCCAAAAATTGTAGAACATTCTTTTTATCCTACAATAAAATAAAATACTTCATATATATAAAAGAAATGGATAACATAGCTTTTAATGTTTTTGTTCAACAGGTGAATTTTTCACTTATTTCATACATATTTGGAATAAGAACTCATGGATAGTCATTAGTTGTAATTACTATAGACATATCTAAGGCTTTAAAATGTATTGTGCACAACTTGTGGCAATAGAAGGCCATTTTGGTCATTCTTAACGACTACTCTCTGTATAAATTTGATTCAAATTTGCCAGAATTTGATTCAAAAGTAGGTGTAAAGAAATCTAGTATATGTGAACTCTACTCTTAATGTCTAACATTAAAATCTTGCATATTAAGCGTCTAAAACCAACAAGAAAAAGAAAAGATGTGTTTTTCCAAAAATTGTAGAACATTCTTTTTATCCTACAATAAAATTAAATACTTCATATATATAAAAGAAATGGATAACATAACTTTTAATGTTTTTGTTCAACACGTGAATTTTTCACTTATTTCATACATATTTGGAATGAGAACTCATGTATAGTCATTAGTTGTAATTACTATAGACATATCTAAAGCTTTAAAATGTATTGTGCACAACTTGTGGCTGTAGAAGGTCATATATTTGGTCATTCTTAACGACTACTCTCTGTATAAAAGACACATAACTGTTGCAGACGGAGTATATTATGAACTATCTCATCGCGTACGCTGTTCTTAAACAAATTTCAACTGTTTTCATCTTGAATTAAATGCTACTGATGACAATGCTTTAATAGTTTTCCTATTACTAGGTATATGCAGTTACGTGTTAACACAGGCTGAATCCACTAATAAAGACTTTAATTTCATACTAAATGGTGAATAAACGTTGTTAGTTTTTAGTTTAGTTGATCAATTTTATATGCTTTATATGGCGTAATATTACAAAAAACATGCTTTACTAGAATTAAAAAGAACATGCTGGACTAGTATATAATTATCATTGGTTATTCATTAATTAAGTGAACTTGCAAAGTAAATTTTTCAAAAATCGGTATTAACTTTAGCTTCAAGTAAGTATATAGATTACATATATATATTTATTCTCTCTGCATTTCATGGGAATGATGGCTGCTTTAATATTCTGTATTTTTGGGTAGTGAAGCCTTTTATACGCCATTTTATTTTGTTTACATATTTTCTTTAAAGGCAAAAAAATTTCAATTTATTTGTTCTCAAGGGTGAGTTGAATTTCTTCTGGCAAATACTGAAAATAATACAGCAAATTATTAAGCAGGAAATAAATGAATGGCATCAAAGTGTTTTTTTGCGTTTTAAAGCTTAAAATGATTAAATATTTCCTTCGGTAATATTAATTAGACTTTTTTTCAATTTACTAACTTTTGCAAATACATTTCATAGTAATTATATATAATACCATAAAATATAGTAACACCATCAATTGGCTGCTGAAAAATACTGCACTTATTGCCTCAAATGAGCATAGCAATTTAATACAATATCTTAATAATTTTTATGAAAAATTATAATTCACTTTGAACTTAACAACTATAAATAATCATAAAAATATTAGAAGGCAGATCATTGATGTGGAGAGTGACTAAATATTGTTCTAGTAACTATTACCTTAATACTTTTTTTTACTCTGAAGAAGTATATCCTGACATTTAAAAACATATAGAACTGCGAATCAACTAATCACCTTTGATTGTTTTGTTTAATTTTAGACACCAATGCACAAAATTTTTTTGAAATATTAATAAATCATCAAATTCTGCCAGATCTAAAATATTAATATCGTATTATCTTTAACTGTATATTCAAGCTGTAGGTATCAAAAATTGAAATGGGCATAGATGCGTTTCCATTTGTTTCATGTAGTTGATCCCTTCACTTTGTATAAGTATATAAAATTTGCCTCATAACAATCCTTAACTGTACTGTCCCTGTTATTACTCTTTTGTCATATAAAAATATCAATCACATTTTTCATAAATAAAATTATTAATTGTATGAGCAGTTAAACATTCTTGTATGATTTATTTATCATTTTTGAATACAGGTAAGGCCCAACTGGTCGCAACATCAATTATTTAATTTAAACACTAAAATAAAAATTATCATTGTATTTATGAATCTTATCTTATTGGAGATGAAATCATTTTAAAACTCGTACTGATAATATATGTGTGTTTCCACATCATGAATTTTGATCACGTAGTAAGCAAAATTATTTAAACTATAGTCACTTGTCAGTTTGATTTGTTATAACAGATCATTTTTAATTTTAAATATTAATGCTAATAGAAAAAATAAGATTGCAATTAGATCAACAGTTTCGGTACGTTGATATGTAAATGAACAAAACTTTCTCGAATTTGTTAATATTATTTATTAAGTACAAATTACAATTACTGATTGATGTAATTAAGCTAACTAGAGCAGGGGTTCTCATAGGGCCCCCCGATATATTAAAACAAGTCTGTGCTGTAGACCAGTTGAAAACAAATAATTCTCAATTATTTAAATTCTGAATACAATTTTTTTAAAGAGAATTAAGGTTTTATATGTTTAAAATAAACCATCATGGTTGGAAAATTAGAAAAATTAACTTTGGATTTTTCCAAAGGGACGTGATACAAAAAAGTTGGGGATCTACTGGACCAAAGTCTTTTTTCGCAGGAAGTCGAAAACATCTATGTTGGATCAATGAATGATCACTCCAAAGTCATACATATTCTTTGTATCAAATTTATACCAGCTTAAGTTAGTATGGTTACAATTTTCACTGAAGCACATTACCATTTGTCTGACGATTTACATTTACTTTTTTTATGATCGTCAGTTTTTGAAATTAATTAAACAGATTTGAGTTTATCTGCCACCATGTTGGAAACTTTTATATATTTCTTTCCTGGGATTTGAATGTAGATCTACTTTGTTGCTGTTAAATATCTCATATTAACATTGTTTGAAGATTTTGTAAATATTATTAAAAATATAATTTTGTGCAGCATCCTTATGGAGCTCTGGAAGTTCGAGCGGAGACTCTACAACACCAGCACCATCGAGCACTACCGTCGCCAATGTGAAAAATCTACAGCCAACTCCTTCCACTTAAAAGAAATGAATTCAAATGGCATCGACACACCTCATGAATTTAATCCATATATTTAATATGTTTAGGTTAGTCAATAATATATAATAAGAAGGGAGGTATTTATAGACAATAAGTATTAATATTTTGGAAAATATCTTTGAATTGAAATTTAGAAAAAAATTTAAACATATTTAAATTCTCAAGATTACCTAACATATTTGTTCGATAAAATTGTCTTATTTCATTATTCACAGTAAGTACATTCAACTAAATAAGTGCCAATTAAACATGTCAGCCTTCAATTAGTGCCTTAATGTAATTCAGGAATCAGCACAAATTAATAAACATATTTTGTAACATATAATGAAATTCAGGTTGTCTAATTTTCATAAATTTTTACATATGATTAGCATTATTCTTAAAATAAAATTTTAAAACCTAGTGATGTTTATAAACAGTATAAAAGTTTTATATGAATAGATATATGTTTCTAAAATGTTATCTTTAGATATATTTAATATGCTTTTATTGTTACAAAATTTTCATGAATGATAGCACACTATATTTATTGAGACTCAATTAATAAAAAACTGTTACTTTCCGCATGTTCTTTCAAATAATAGTTTTGTATAAAAATTTGTGTTTGAGGCAAATAACATGTATGCATCTACTTGTACCGTTGTATCAAAGCAGGTTCCCAAATTTCATTATTTAAAATAAGAATTATACACTTCGTCGTACAAGTTCAACACTGTCTCACTAAAAACAAATTACTTGTTTGTTGAATTAATATACCCCACTGTACAAAGATAATAGTTTTTACCGACTCATTTCAAAAATAACAACAACGTATATAATTCAACACAGACAGTGAAACGCAGCAGTATTGTTTAAAATTCTTATTTAAAATATGCTCGATTCAAAGTCACAATACAATAAGTAAAATAATAATTGATTCTAGGGAAAATATAGATTAACTAATTTAATAGATATTGGAAGTGTGAATTCAAACAACCAATAATGAGATAATATTGATATTTAGATTTTAAAAATTAGCTCTACAAAAAAATTTCATTAAATATCTCTAGAACCTATTTTAGCTTCGAAATTCCTTTGGTAGTGCCTAACTTCTTTTAGACTGCAGATACTTTTAGATCTATTTCAGCTCCATATATATTTTCAAGTTCCAAAGTATTTAAATGAGAGGTAATAATAAAAACTTGTCTAAAAATCACTGACTGAACAATTCTTTATTCGACTAGTTTCGCCTTTTACAGCATTATCAAGAATGAAACTAATCGAATAAAGAATTGTTCAGTCAGTGATTTTTAGACAAGTTTTTATTATTACCTCTCATTTAAATATGAACTATCACAGAGTAGATTCATCGTCCATTGAATTTATTCCAAAGTATTTCTTCCTTTCAACTCCAGTAGGTTTGTTTAACACTTTGTAAGTCTGGTAGATTTCATAACTTCGGGAGATTTGGTGAAATCTATAATATTTAGGAAAGTTCAGTTTGTGAGAAACCTATTTGATGAGTAGAATTTTTTTCTAAATCTGAAATGTATCACTAAGTCTTGTTCATAACTTTTCATGCTACATTCCATTCCTAAAAAAAACAAAGAGAAAAGAAAATTTTTGGTCGAAGAAATAAACATAAACTCGCATCACGCAAAAAATCGAAATATTCAAAGTTAATTAGAAAACTTGACTTGTTTCCTATAAAATTGAAAAAAGCAAATCAGTGAATATATAATCCAAAAAAACGATTTTTGAAATGTTCTAAGATGGTATTTTGAGAATATAGGATTTTATGAAAAACTAGGTGCACAAAATCTGTTGATAAAGTAATCGATTAATTAAAACATTTACCGATTATTTGCGAATTCGAGATTAACTGAATTTTTATTGAAAATGATAAAAGATTTATCATTTTAATTCAATAAAATTAACGTTACCTATTAATCTTATATGAGTTTGTGTTATTTGAATATCGAAAATCATATTTTCAAAATTTAATTGACTTCTATTATACGAAACTTAGATTAATTAACTCTTTAGTGGTCAAAAATTTATGTGAATACGAGGAGAGAATTTTCAAATTTTTTTCTCCCTTAAGAAGTGTTTGACGTATGCTTAATAGAGCTGCTAATGGTTTATTTGATACGATCTCAACAATATTTATTTTAACCAGTAAAGCGTATTTTACGAAATACCTCCTCGCTCTTATGTGATCCTAATACAACAAAACGAAATTTATCATTTAATTTCTATGAACGAAAGATGTGACCTGCCCCGTGTGATTTCGAACTTATGCAATCCAAATTGCAGTAACATGTATTATGTGTTGACTATATTAATCTTTTGTCGATCGCCGATAGTCTTTTCAAACACCTCCTCTATCCTATGTGCTCCTGATACAACAAGACGAAGTGTATCATTCAATTTCTATGAACGAATGTGATTTCTTCCCCCTTGCGATTTCCAAGCGTATTTTACAACATACCTTCTCGATCTTATGTGATCCTAATACATACAGCAAAACGAAATTCATTCAATTTCTATGAACGAATGTGACTTTCTTCCCCTTGCGATTTCCAAGCGTATTTTACAACATACCTCCTCGATCTTATGTGATCCTAATACATACAGCAAAACGAAATTCATTCAATTCCTATGAACGAATGTGACTTTTTCCCCTTGCGATTTCGAAGCGTATTTTACAAAATACCTCCTCGATCTTATGTGATCCTAATACAGCAAAATGAAATTTATCATTTAATTTCATGTGACCTGCCCCTTGTGATTTCGAACTTATGCAATCCAAATTACAGCACCATGTATTATGTGTTGACTATATTAATCTTTTATCGATCCCCAATAGTCTTTTCAAACACCTCTATCCTATGTGCTCCTGATACAACAAGACGAAATTTATCATTCATTTGTAGGAAAGAAATCCTTGCGATTTTTAGTGAAAAAAAGACAGTTAGAGTGAGTGAATTTAATATAAGCAATAACCATAAACCTTGAAAACATCCCCTAAATCTTATGTGATCCTGATAAATCGAAATGAAATTTATCAGTCATCTTGAAAAAGATTAGATCTCCTTATGTTTTTAGCGCAACCTCAAAATGCACTGGATTATGTGAAGAGACTTAAAAACATCTGCACGATATTTTGCAGAAGAAAGAAAATTGTTATCACGACAACCGTTACAGAATTACCACATAACAATAGAAATGTTTGCACTAATAACAAAATCATGTTACCCGTTAATTTTATATGAGTTTGTGTTATTAGAATATCGAAAATCATATTTTCAAAATTTAATTTATTATTTAGAATTTAATATATCATTATCTATAATATATCCGATATCATTATCCGCTAAAAAGTTTGCAATGGCAATTTACATCTCTGTCATTTCTTGGTTTGTATTCATACCTACGGAATAACTGCGAGTACTCAGTAAATACCATAATGGAAACTGGATGCGTCAAAGGAAATGGTTCCATTGCCAAAGATATATTCTTTTGATGGATCAAGATAATGTCTTGATAATGAGCAGACCGCTCGAAACATGTCGACTCAACGTTTTAATCTTATGCAATATATTTGCGAAACATTAAGCCAAGATGTTAATTCAAATTTTATGATAAATAATTATTTATTTCCTTATTGTTCTATCAAACTCGATATTACGTCATCAAAGGATCAAAGAATGTCAGTAACAGGGCAGCAGAAGTGTCGCACCGATTTGTTGAAATGAAAAATGGTCTGCTGCGTTAATTGTACATCAGCTTTTACTCTATAAAATCGTATAGCCTATAGCATTTAATGACGGCCGGCGCTAGTAATTTAGCCGCTCAGAGCAAAAAGGTGAAATGCCACACCTTTCCCTCAAAATTAAAAAAATAACCAGACCTAGATCTTCCCACGCTTACCTAGTAATGTAATATAAACGTGAGCAAAAAAGTTGCTAAAAATTGAGCTACAACTGCTCATGTTTTGCTTTGTCAAAAATACAAAACTCTTGATTTAATTGTATGGTTCCACAGAATAAGTAAATAACGCATATATAAAACAAATAATAAAACAAAACTCCTATGTAAGCCCCATAGGATCATAGTAAAAGCCCTAATAACCTGCTTTTCAATTCCAATGTTTAAAGAGTTAGAGGTGAGATTATTATTATGGATCAAGATCTTTGAACCGTAAAGAAGCTTTGATTAACTTTTATAAAAGCCTCATGTGGATTGGATTTATAAATGGATATGGTTCTTACTCAGTCATTTGCTCGATCTTCCTATCAGAAGTACAATCTGGAATTATTGAATAACATTTAGCTTTGTTAACCAGTTTGTTGTTTCAATGAAACTTCAACATTATATTATTTATCAGCTTGTTACATTGTGAACAGGAGCTTGTGGAGGAAGACAAGACATAATTCTGAATAAAACATAATTTGTAATAATTATATCCCTTAAAAATTGTTTTTAAAAACATGGCGGATGCGCTTCTAATGCTGTTAGTAATTTTTGTTAGTGTCTATAGTTTACCATCCGCCTCTACCTTACGTATTTAATTCTTAAACACTTAATTATCAGTTGCTCGATACCGATAACATCAGCACAGTACAAAAATATTCTCATTGAAAAAAAATTAACATACATAAAACCTCCATCAAAGAAATCTGAGATCAAGGTAACCAATACAGTGGCAAATTGGTGAAATATTCTTCGTAATTTAAATAAAACTAAGTAGTTTTCTGATTTTCACTATAATTAATTCAAACATGACAATATTGTTTCGCCAACACAGTGGCTTCATCAGTTGTTGATGATAAATATTATCAATGGTTTATCAAGATGATAAAGCCACTGTATTGGCGAAACAATATTGTCATGTTTTTGAATTAAATATAGTAAACATAAGAAAACTACTTAGTTTTATTTAAATTATGTATTTAGATTTTCATCAAGTATCGGCCCAAATCGATTAATGAAGTATTCTTGGATCCATGCCATGCCATACAGATACAAATATACTAACATTTTATGAACACTAGCAACTAGGGCAGAATTTAATCAAGGACATATAGCAAACAGTAAAGATGGACTAGGTGTAACACTAATAGTTGTAGAGTTCGTGGGAGCTTGACCTTCACCTGTGTGATAACCAAATCAGACCTTTGCTTATAAAATATTATTGATTTATAAAAACACTTGGCAATACCAACATAGATAATTACTTTCAACTTCATAAAATACATTGCCTTACATATAAACCTTCACCTATATCAGCTACAAATGCCTTATTCTTCTACAAATCCTCAATTTATCTCATATAAATATTCTAATTTGCAATTTCTTTATTGAATATAGATACACCTGTTTCTTAGAAAAAATATGCACAGTATGTTAAATATTCAATATGAAATTATAGTTGAATGACAATCAGAAAATAACGAATAATAAAATTAGTTTCTTTTAATATTCCTTTCTGTGTTCTCTTCGTTTATTCCAATCTTGGTTACCGTCTCTCCGATAATTTTGCCTATCGCCTCTGAAATTACTCTGGTTTAGACTTCTAAGGAAGAAGTTACCCTGCTTTGTTTCCAGGATACGTTCATTAGAATCCACAAAGTTATTAACCTTATCCGCTAATTGCAACGCCAAGGACTGTAGACGAGACGGCTCACTCCTGTGCATTACTACTGTCTGTGACGGATCATCCAATGAGGCCATAAGTTCCTCATTAATTATCATTTTTGAAATAATTGAATGGACGACTGACTTGTCAAGCTCAAACATGTCTGCCAAAGTTGACATGGAAATCGAATCATAAACATTTGAATAGGTAAATAAGTAGGTTCTCAAAGACTCCTCCTTGATTAACTTTGTCAACATGGCCCTCACTCTAGCGGCCTGATAAAACAAATCCCATACTTTAGCGTTCATCTTATCGTTAATTATAAAATCGTTACAGGCTTTCCAGTTACCATTTCGCATGGCCTTGGCGGCAGCAACAACGTGTTCGCGCATGCTCTCAGGTGGACCACCAGATTTTGTCTTTCGGAGCTTCGCAACTGTTGATAAAACGTCTTCGATATCATCCTACGTCTGGCGTCAAATTCATGGGCTGCCATGTAAGGAATTTCGATTAACATGGCTGAAACTAAGTATACACACTCGAGCAACTCCAAGTTTATATGCATATGGAACGGTATTTGCCTCTGCTTTTCTATTTTTTCTTGTTCTTTGCTGCGTTCATGTTGCCTCTGTGGCAGAAGACCCTGAGCAAGTAATTCTTTGGGCTTACCTGAAAAAAAAACATTTATCTGAATTTAAAACAATAACAACTGTGATTGGAGTGTTTCTGATCTATGTAAGCCGATGTTGACGATGACATACTCTTTAACAAACTCGACTTTCTAGACCAACATTGAGCATCTTCAAGGGCTACCTAACAAAGAGATTTCAATGCACTTTTGTTTGTGGTAAAAAAAGCCTTCTAAACAACGTATAAAATATGGAGTACCACTGGGATCGATATTTGTACTGTTGTACATCAATGAACTCGAGGGGTGCAAGCTTACAGGGTTTTTAAAGGGTTTATACAATGATTATCGCTGGTAAATAATAAATCGCTATATTTAACGCTGGTTAACTTTAAAGGAATTATCCAAGAAGAACAAAGGACTCTTGAAATTGTGAACTCGTGGATCTATGATAATCGAATTGAACTTAATGTCGATAAATGCAACTTAGTTTTTAACCAAAATTGTGATACCAAAATAAGCCTCAAATTCAAATGTAATAACTGAGTGATAAAAAAGTGGGCGAACCAAATACCTGGGATTGATAGTAGGTAATAAAATCAATTTTCAAAATCATATAAATAACATAAAAGCAAAAATTCCAACTTCTGCTATAGTTTTCCGAATATCCGACACTTATTTAAGTATCAGATATCCGATTAGTATAATTATCCTGTATAAAATACCTTATGCACAAATCTTATCTCACGCTAGCTGACTGACTAGAGCAGTTGATTTGATTAAGTTAAAAAAACTATAGAATAAGGCAACAAAAGTATTATTTCAAAAAAAGCAACGTACAGCTACCAAGTCATTATACGATGAGTAAAAACGATTAACTTTAATATTAGCTAGTTGATATGAATGGATAAACAAAATGAAAAACAATTTGGTAGAAAAATATATAAGTCGATCAATCATAATACAAGAACCACACAACATATAAATTTTTTACCGACAGTTACCAATATTAAAAAAAAAGGAACTGATACAGCTGCAAAGTGGTTCGATGAAGTTCCAAATGACGCCATAGAAACCAGGACTGTTGTCGATTTCACGAAGAAGGTGAAAAAATATTTGATCAATAAAAATAACTGCACTGACGTTATATAACTGTAATAGTAGAAACCTATAATCTTGAACTTACGCCGAATTTGTCTCTTCAGTATTAGATTTAAATGTCACAAAGAAATGTGCTTTGTTTAAAACTGCAAAGTAACCTGTATTTTAAACTGAGTAAGCTGAAAAATAAATTTGGGAAAACAAATGTTAGTAAATTTAAAATACGACAAACTGCATGATGCGGTGAAACTCGGAAAATCTGGAGTACCGCAGGGTAGTATATCGAACTTCGCCTTTTCAATGTTTTAATTTTTGAGTTTTTTAATATCTTAAAATACTGTGTCAATTATTGTATTGTGACGATATTCAATTATGGAAATTATTACAGCATTGATGTAAAGGATGCAACATATGATAGAATAAACGATGACTTGCGATAATTTCGAAAATGGTGTAATGATTATGGACTTGGACTTAATACTTCCAAAAGCTATGATAATAGGCTCAAAAAAGCTACCTGAAGAAAGAGCGAGGAAAAATTTGTACCTAACTGGCGAGGTCATCGATTTCAAGACTTTTAGGACTTATATGGATGAAAATCTAGATTTAGTACACATGTGATCTGTTAAGATTCGTACATGAAACTGAAATCATTATATAGATTCAAATTCATCATGGCATCAGTACTCAAATATAAACTTATTGCAAAGTTGATCATGCCTAAGATCACCAACCACTCCATAATATTTATACAAATATTTGTTGAGGAGATCTGTAGAAAGAGTAACTCGTTTGAAACGAGAGACCTTCATAATCCGTCTACGCCAAACTTCGACTACCTTCACTACGGCACAAGATATCTACTGGTTTGGTAGATCCGATATCGCCCCAGTTGATGACATTGGCGCGACAGAGCGGCCGAGATTACTCCCTCGTGCTGTCTCGGCCCGTTGGGCAACAGGAGGTTCCCTCCTTACACCGCCACACATGCAGACTCGTGAGCCGCGTGAGCATGGCAGCTGCTCGGCAGGGCTCGAAAGCCCCCCACCCCGGCCAAGGATCACAACACGGAGTGCCCATTTCACCCCGTTCTTGCGCCACATTGTAGAAAATTATGGCTTCCTAGAGACCCAGATCGGCCCGTACCTACTTTAGAGGCCACATAGGACCGACCTGCCGGATTCACCGAGGGACTCGGCTACCGGGTAGTGAGGCAATGCGTAGCGACGCCACAATTCAGGATTTGGTTCGACTACCCACTGTCCACTACTCCTACAAGCGCAAACTGCCCGTACGAGACCAACTCCAATGGGCTAGTGGCGAGAGAGCCAACTCCCGCCGGCTTGGTACTAGCCCCCCATACTGCTACATTTCGAGGCATTAGTCTACCGCGCCAGAGCCCCTTAGGCAGTTGCCTGCCCGCGACCATTCAGGGGTTGACCTTGGGCATGGCTACAGCGCCCATAGAGGTAGTCAAGTGTCCGAATGTTATGGTAGGTTGAACCGCTTCCTGTCCGACGAGTCAGTGCATCGCCCGCTCGTATCACTGGACGTCCGCAGCTCATCCTACCGACGGCAAAACAAGATCTACCTGGAGGTTTCACCTCCCTGTTGGTGCAGTGTAGTAGGCACCACCACACAGGGTAAGGTTTACCAGACAAGTCCGTTACCTCCATCGCTCGGATGGGGAATCCACCCCTCCCCACATCTTTACAGAGCGTGGGTCTCCACTCTGACTAGAGCCTCGTCTGCATCCCGAAGGATCCCGGCAGGTACCACTATAAAATATCATAATATATGTATGTATGTATGTAGGTATGAAATTAGGGCTTTCATAAACATGGGTTTATAAAATATGGCAACAAAGAAATAAGTTTCATTTTCACAAATAGTCAATAATTGAACACCATCAAGTAATATATTTCGATATAAATTTGAAATGTTTATTATTGTTTAAATTAGGACCTTCATAAAATTTGACAGAAAAGAAATAAATTTCATTCCAGTATATAGTCGATAATAGTAATATCATCATAGTAATACCATCACGTAATATATTTCTATGCGAATTCAAATTATTATGGTATAAAATTGGGACATTCATAAAGATGGCTTCACAAAATGATACAAAAAAAAATATGAATTTCATTTTCACATGTACTCGATAATAGCACATAATATAGTGCTATATTAATTAAAAAGTGTATAGTATAAAAATATGGCTTCTATAAAGATGGATTCACAAAAGGGCACTGAAAAGAAATAAATTTCATTCTAACATATAATCGATAATATAACATCGTGTATAAATTATAAATTTATGGCCTTCATAAAGATGGATTCCCAAAATGAAAAAAAAAATAAATAAATTTCATCCTCACATACAGTCGATAATAGAAGCAGCACATCATATATTTCTTCACTAATTCAAATTTTTGTAATATAAAATTTAGGGCATTAAGGATGGATTTACAAAATAAGGCACCAAAGAAATAAATTTTATTTTCTCATATAGTCGATAATAGATCAATAGAAAGCCATCACATAATGTAATATAAGTCATTTGCCAAGTAAATATCTAATAAAAATAAATATGGTGAAAACATCACATTACACAGTACTTATGTTTAGCGTGATGGTGTGATACTGTGATATAACGGAGTAATATTACTTTCAAGCGTGATGTGCTGTGACATCACTTCACATCTTAACGTTCTGATAGCTTGGAATGTCATGGCAGGACAACGTCTGTCGGGTCCGCTAGTATCTAATAAAAATAAATATGGTGAAAACATCACATGCTTGCGCAGGCCTAGTTACTAGTTATATTGCCTGAAAATAGGGCATCTTACCTGTCATCATTAAATCAACAAGACAATTGTGTGCGTCCTTGATATTAGCATGTCTAAAAGCACACAATCCCAGGTGGGCAATAGTTCTGTTATACAGAATTTGAGTGCTTGGATCAGAATGTTGAATTGTCTCCTGCAAGTGAGACATCAATATGAGATCCCTTGCCTGGAACCAGTTGTCGTGAAGAGCATGATGATAGATGTGTGACAAGATAGCGCGGGTTCTAAGACGATCAGTAGAATCATGGGCATAGATAAACTTGCAAAGTTTTTCCATTTCTTGAACAGAAGTATAAATATCCTTGTCTCGGCCTGTACAATAAATCAGAATTTTTAGATTTAAATTTTCAGTTTAAATGTATTATACGTACCGTTTTCTGTTTCAAGTTGTTTGGATCGAACTTATAGTAAAGATGTTCGATTTTACGTAAGTAAATTCTACACATTTCAGAGGAAACTTTGAATCTCTCTAAATATTTCATAGTTTTATCCATGACCGCAGATACTTTAACCTCGTCCTTAAGACGTTCAACATATTCATTGCTATGAGGATCACATTCCTTGAGTAGTTTAATGAATTCATCATCCAACCTTAAAAAAATATATTGAATTTGAACATAGCTTATTGGTTAATCGTATTTTTTCATTTAAGTACAAAATAATAGTGCATAATAAACAAAGCATAAGTAATTCCTGAAACTGAAAGAGGTTCAAGTGAAAATATTTTGGCATTATTATCTATATTAACAATATGCAAACTTCGACTATAATCATTGTTAACAAATATGTTGTTAGTTTAACCTTTAACTAAATTCACCTTTGATTTCATTTTATCAAGTACAGATTCCTCCTAAATGTTTTAAATTTTTCTTACTAACAAAGTTACTGTGGATGTCATCAATAACGGCCTCGGTTACAACGACTTTTTGGTTATACGACGTCTAACTTACGTCCCTTAAACTTAAAGTAAACTTTCATAGGAAATTATTTCAGTGAGGCAACTTCTGATATAGCGTCAATTTCGGGTATAGCGACTTGTGTTTATGAACCATTTATGACAGATTCCTAGAAATCCATTGCGGATATTGCGACCGAGTCGGCAAAGGTATCAAGATTCACAGATCGTCAAATGCTTTGTTTGTATGTAGGACTACTTAGCAAGTGCACGAACTTATGAATTAGTTGAGAAAACAACGTTGATCTGTGTAAATAATTTGAAGTTTCACATTCTAAAATACCAATGGCTGAAAAACTGCGCTAAAATTGTGGAGATGTTGAAAATGCTCTACTAGTGTGCTTTAAAGCTCCGTTAAGTCAAAATGTAGTGTTCTTTTGCAGGAGAAAGCTGATCATTTTGCCAGTCAGCTTGGGAAAACAAACTCTGAATGTTCAGGAAGTGGAATTTATAGATAAAGGCAACATCATGATATAATTCTCCACAAGTTTGTGGAGGAGCCGCCAGTGTGTCGCAAAATGCCTGTGACAATTGGTTGAAAATAGTCTTAGCAAAATTAATTGAAGGGTATACCGACAGTCAAATATGGAACGCTGATGAGCGGGATTATTTTTTTAAATTGAGTACAGATAGAACACTAAAATTTAAAGGAGAACAGTGTGCTGGCGGCAAACTAACAAAACATAGAATATCCATACTTTTTGCTTCAAGTATAGAAAGCGAAAATTGCTAATTATAGACAAGGCGAAAAAACCAAGATGTTTCAAGAATGTAAGAACTTTGCCAGTTGATTACGAAGACAACAAAAAAGCGTGGATCACATCGTAGATTTTTGAAAAAGTTTTACGGAAATGGGATTCTTAGCTAAGAGAAAACATAAAGAGATCATTTTATTTATTGACAATTGTCCAGTTCACCCACAAATTCAAAATTTGACTAACATCAAGCTGGTATTTTTACCAACAAACACCACATCAGTTATTCAGTCTATTGATCAAGTTATAATTAAAACCGTTAAAAGCCATCATTCTCAGCTTCTAGTGGAAAATGGTAAATGACACTGAAAGAAGTACTACTCCATTTTCCGTCAATCTTCTGGATGCCATTGAAATGATAATAGCATGGGCATAAGTTAATCTAGGTACAATTAAAAAATGTTTTTCATATGCTTGGTTTGGTGAATATAAATTCTGATGATGAATTCGACAACTTGCCATTGGCGAGATTATCATAACTGGAATTACGGAATTGGAAAGTTATGTGAATATTGTCGATCAAGTTATCACTACTGATGACAGATAATGAAATTATTGAGCCTGTGCTTCAAACACAAGAAAATGGGGATGAGGAAAATAGCAATTGAAGACCACAGGCAAAGAACATTCTAAGTCACTTTTTCTTACTTTTGAGTAAATTGAAAATCAGTCTCCATTTTTGATTATATTTATTCAAAAAAAAAATCAAACATAATGTCATAAAAAACAGTGAAAAAACAGTCTAAGTCAGTTGAAACATGGAAATAACATTCTATGTTCATACATAGGTTATTGGGAATTTATAAACTTTACTTAAGAACACATTTAAAAAGTCAAAGAATATAAGTAAATATTTATTTTATTATAAAAGAATAAGTGAATATGATCATTCAATCCATAATTTAATTACTGTGTGCAACGAATTGTCATTTTAATCAATTGAAAAAAAAAATCAAATGTTCTATGTATGGAGAGAGCTTTAAAGATACTGAAATACGGAAAAGTTTTAAAGATTCTTAAATACATATTATGAATTATCTATTCAAATGTAATATTCTAAATCAGAAAACAATAAAAATCGTTTTCAAACTGTAAAATTACTGTTACAAGCTAATGTTTCAAATTTGTCAAATATGTTTGTGTTTCATCTCGACAGAATCTCTTTAAAACCTGAAGATCATTGTATTTTTCATTTGATATGTTCAAATTTTCAGAGTAGGCATTTGCTGGAAATGAAGTTGATATTCTTGATCTACCCCTATTGTCTTTGATGATAAACGAGCTCCAAATACCATTGTAGGTGGTTCGCTATCACTATTTAACTATAAGTTGAAATAAAATGAACTGACTTAAACAACCCACAATCACTGACAACAAAAAACTGAGAGGTTCTATAAATCAATCAGCTGATTGAACATAGAATGATATTTCCTGTATATGATTTTTTCACGCTTTAATAACTGACACAGAATGTTCTTTCCACTTGATGTGTAGACTAGGCTGTAGTACTTGGTCTTAGCTACTAGATAGCGCGAAAACCTCATCTTTTAAAAAAATTACTTAGAATGTTCTTTGCCAGTGGTCTTCAATTTAAATGAGATTCCAAAAATATCGATGCATTATGTGCTCTAACAACTTTTGAAAAGTACTGTTCATTTGGTAAAGACCAAAATAATTCAAATATACAAGGAATTATGACAATGGAATCCACTTTACAGAGCGCACAAAAAACTAAACACTGCACTAGAACACGTTTCTTCAATAACATCCGTGTATAACATAATTAAATAAATGATAAGTGAATATGTACATGACCTTTTATTATTTCAGATGTAAAGATCTACAGATATAGCGATGACATTAAAATAGACCCTCTGTAGTGGTTATAACTGAAATTCACTGTAGTTTAACATTAACATTTGAACTGATGGACAGATTTATGCATAAATATGGATATTTTAATGTAATTATTTAAGTATTACTATAAATAACGATTTCAATATACAATAACTCAATAATCAACATATTTATCAAACATGACATGTCAGAAATGTTAATTAGTTTGTTGAATTTTGCACAAAAATATTTGGCGTATTGATCAGAATTATTTCAAAAATAAAATAAAATTAGAGATTTCTGAAGTAATCTTACCTCTCCACCAAGGTTAAAATGCATCCTTGAATCTTGTAAGGACTTTCTTCCAAATTTTCGGATTCTTCAGTCACAGACTCTGATACCACCAACGTGGGATTGCACAGAAGAACATCCAACGTTTCTGACATCCTATCCAATAACTTGAGCCAATATTCGGGTTTCATAGCGTCCGAAACTTTTGGATTGTAATCGAAAAAGGCTGAGATGATGGCTAGTTTAATTTTGACAATTATTGCAGGACCAAGATTATGCTGGTCGGCCACATTTTGTAGCTCATGTAACAACTCTATCTGTTCTCGCCTATCAGTACGTTTTTTACCTCTAGCAGCCATGATCTCACTCAGTTTTTTTATAACCAAATTTAAATCGATTTCAGCATCTTTGGCAAACATCTTGGGCTTCTCCTATCGAGACAAAGAGAATAATAATAAAAATACAAGTATTTTGCATAAGAAGCTATAGCTTTCAAAATATTTATTAATTTCTTACATATTTATGAACAGTTTATAGGACTGTAGAAACAAGTAGAAAAAAATAATCTTCAATTTTTCTGTCAATAATTATAACATATATGACACATATTAACACATATACAAGCTCTCAATATAACAATGGTCATATCATATGGCTTAACAAAAAGTATAAAAATCTTTCAACATTGGTGAAGCAATTTCAGAATGACATTCAAGTGTTTAACTTATTCAACCAAAACTTGAATAAATACTTTAAAAATAGATAAATTTAAGGGAAGCCGTTTCAAATGAAAATAAATGTGTTCTATAATATCAAAAATAAATGGCTGAAAATCAAAATCCTTGACGCCAAGTATCCCTCAGAATTTTTAATTGCCAAAAGTATAATTATAAATTAATCAACAATGGAAAAACAGTCTGATTTTTGTTTAAGTCTGATAAAATAATGACTATATCAATTTTTGCAATCAAATAAACAATGCACTTAGAAAATATTATTATCACACATCCTGCTATAAATATAGTTTAGCAGGAAAACCATTTTAATACAATTATTTACGTACTAAAATTAAGAAAGTAGTTGTGAAAACCTGAAAAAATTACTATAAAATATCTTAATATTTTTGACAATCTTTTCAGTTTTAAAATTGTTAATGTTTTCATTTCGAGGAAGTATCTATCATAAATAAAATTGTTAGGTACAGGTTCAGATATAATTAATTTCGAAATGATTTTGTGTAATCCTGAAGCATTTTCATATTAAACAACAAAAATAAATGTGATCACTTTTTCGTTTCACATCAAAATTTTCATGTGCGATTCCCTTAGCAAAGAAAAAAGATATATTGCAACTAAGCAATTTAATTTCCTTCTACATGTTTAGTAGGAAAGTAAAAATTCTAACTCTAAAAATGTATATTGGTATAACTGCTATGTGATTATACACACAAGTCGTTTATAATTGTGCAATTTAATTGTTTATAATCTCTTATATCATTTTTTATATTTGATGCCTCATCTCTGATAAATAAGCTTTTTCTTCAGGGACTGGTGATGATTTTTTTAAAATTGTTTATGGTTACATTTTAGATTGAAATTATTTATGAATCTAATTTATTATTTTTTTCAATCATTAATATGTATTACTTTTATTCTAATAAGAATCTATATAAATTACTTACACTAGGCATGGCAATGCCACCTTTAACTGTTTCCCATTCTCCTTCATCATCATCCTCCTCCTCTTTTCTGAATTTCCTTCTCTCTTTTTCTTTACGTTCCTTTCGACGTTTTTCACGTTCACGCTCTTTTTCCTCATCATCTTCAGCAGTTGGTCCCGTTTTTTTCAAGAAACGTTCTCGCATGCTTGTGTATTTACCTTCGTCGTCGTCTGAAGAATCTGAGCTCGATTCAGAATCAGAGGGCCAATCGTCAGAATCGGAAGAAACGTCCTTATCAGCGGGTAATTTGGCGACAGCCTTTGCAGTTGGTTTGAGTGGAACATCATTATCTGATTCTGCTTCTTCTACAGCTATAGGACATACGTAAAGCAGTTGAATAAAAAATTAATAAATATACGTACACATGAATATATATATATATATATATATATATATATATATATATATATATATATATATATATATATATATATATATATATATAAGGCCAATGTGAGTCATAACAAAAGCTGAATTATTTTTAACATAATTAGAACACCTACAAACTCTTGATATATCGTCACCAACTATTTCACTTAACTTATATAACAATAAGTATTTAACTTTTTAACAATTGAAACTGCCAATGTTTACTCACGTTTTTCTTCCTCCTCTTCATCATCAGGTTGATCTGGATTATCTCTAAATTTAGAAACTTCTTCTTCAAAGTCTTTGATATATTTTCTCAACTTCTGTCTCATAGATGTCAAAGACTTGCTGAAAATAGTATTATTTATTTACAAACATATTAATATTCAAAATTATACAGGTACAAACCTGTTATTTTTATTCATATTTTTTCTGCCTCCTCTATCCTCCCACATTTCATTAATGAAATCTTCCATTTCTATTAGGCATCTTGTAAAGAATCTCGGAGTTTGTCCATTTTCTTCCTTCTGAATTACAGGAATTGCTTTAGTGTATGCCTTCTGCAATTCTTCAAAGCCTGCAATATAATTTTTTAGTTATCATCTTATTAGTACTACAAACAAAAACACATACTCGTGAGCATACTACTCATGTCCTTAATCTTCTTATAATTCCTGATTTGTTTGATAATATTTGTAAGCTCTTCATATCGTTTCTCCTTTGCCGAACGGACAACTCGTTTAACCTCTTCTTCATCGTCACTAAACTAGAATTTTTTATAGATGTGTAAAACATTAATTTACGAACAAATATGCTCAACTTACTGTAAATACTTGAGCGGGTGCCCGTTGAACTTGCTCTTCTTCTGATGAACTATCAGAATCTGAATCTGAACCCGCAAAGAAACGACTCATTTTGGATATAGACTAAAACTAATAGAAAAGAAACTATTTATTCCATGTGTAGTGTAAAACAGAAAAAGGTTAGATTACTGAGTAGCATTAATAATCCAAATAAATAGTAAACATTCCTCAGAAACTAAAACAAGAAAACTTAGGTACACTGAAAAAATGTTAAATTGTTGGTGAAATATTATATACCTTATTGAATTTTTTCTTCAAATAATTAGAAAATTACATCAATACGGTAAACAGCCCTAACGAGCACCAAGAATGAGCCAATGAGCTGTCATATCACAGAACATACCAAGATTCTATGTTCTGTGTGTTTTATCTTGACATGTCATGAATGTTCGAAAAACTAAAAGTGTGTTCGTTACAGAATAACTGAGTCCTCAAAAATGTCCTCAAGTAGAGAAGCTTGTATAAATACTTGAAAATTACTATTTTAATTAACAAGAGGAAAAATAATGGCAAAAAGATCCAGTAATTTTTCTTCTAATCTATGTAGAATCCAAACTCAAAAATTATGAATACTTATGAAAAATTAAGAAGTAATAGTAATATAATTAGATATTTTCATAGTTTTTCGGAAAAATGTCAAATTGGTACAAAACCCTTATCAACTGAAAACCTATTAAAATTATCGATAGACTAAAAAAACATTATGTCATCTATGTTCATTCAAATCAACTAGAAGATGATAACAATATTTTTAAATCAGAAAATAGATCTAAAGATATATGCGAAGTATAGTTGAGTACAACACTGTATTCACAAACAGTGCGTGGATGTGATGATGATATGTAAAAAAATTGTCTCCAAGATATTTGACATTCGAAAGTGACTGAAAACTTCAGAACATAAGATAGCTAAAACACATCCTAACTTTACTTTGTAAGTAAAGTTAGGCTGTGGAAAAGGTTCTCATTATTCTTCTACTTTCTAAATGTTTATGGGGAATCATATTCAAAATTGTCATTCAAAAAATTCAATAAACTACTTATAACGATAACTTTACTCTTAATTTTCTCAAGATTAAATTTAAATACGCCATTAACTATCCAATTTCGAAGAAATAAATTAACTCTATTTAATGGCAAACCATAATCTTTTTCATTTCAAATAGTTAATCGAAGAACAATCCACTAAATCATAGTCAATTATTATGAAACATATATAAAATAAATTTCACTATAGTGTGCTATAAAATTTTATTAAAATGCAGTCTAGACCACTTTGGATGTATTATCCATCTTGAGCAACTTCTGAAATTCAAAAAATGTTGGATTTTGAGTTACTGAAGATCCAAAACATTATTTTCAGTTTTTTAATTTCGAATACATTCTTATTGGATCTTGTGCAATAATCTCGACAAATGTTATTCAACATTTATTCTCAACAAATTCGTTGCCTTTCGGCAAATTTGATCATAATATGTGTTTTCTTCAAAATTCCTCGTCTTATCAACTTTTTCTATAAATGCCATATTCAAAAGCAACAAATGAAACTGTTGAATGAAAATTCTTCTTTTTTAGATAATATCTACGGAAAACGAATATTACACTAATCTAATATTGAATAAAAAAGAAAGTTCCACTATTTGCCATAACTTTAATCCAAAATAACAAATACCTGATAAGTAGCAATACATACGATAAGTGATAATATAAATAACATATACACTGGCCTTTAGTTAAGAAGTGGCCATAGTTAGAAAGTATGTGAGCTTTTTTGACGATATTAGAATTTCTATTTGTTTATGAAGGTATGACGTATAGGACATAGTTATTAAATTTTGTCTGTGATTTCCATTTAAGAAAAGTAGTTGTTCATAAAAAGAAAAAGAAGAATGCGAGTTGAAGAAAAATGAATAAATATTCCATGGAAGCGATATAAATAAAAGGGGATAAATTTATTTGACATCTTATATTTTCATTAATTAATATTTTTTGAATTGTAGTTTCTACGAATTAATCAACTAAAATGCCACAACCTCTTGATACTCCAGGCTCACAGCGGCTTACTAACGATGATTTCCGAAAATTACTACAAACCCCAAGGGCCACTCCATCAGGAACCCCTGGTACAGGTTCAATCCGAGAGGCAATGGCTAATTCCTCTGCAATGCCACCACCTAAGGAAGATAAAAATGAACTCAGACGTAAGAAAAAAAGTTATTATGCAAAACTAAAGAAGCAGGAGGATAATAAAATGGCAGAGCTAGCAGAGAAGTACAGAGACCGAGCTAGTGAAAGACGTCAAGGTGTTAATCCAGATTATCAAAATGATGATCCTGTACAAACAGCACAGGCTTACAGAGCTGTGGCGCCAGATTTGAAGTCTTGTTTTGATGCTGCTGAGCGCAGAAGAAGGATGATTCAAGAGTCCAAATTTTTGGGAGGTGATATGGAACATACTCATTTAGTAAAAGGTCTTGATTATGCCCTTCTTCAAAAAGTACGTAGTGAAATTCAACATAAAGAAATGGAACAGGAAGTTGAATTAGAGAAATTGGCAAATAAAACTATAGAA
Organism: Henosepilachna vigintioctopunctata; assembly: GCA_030704895.1. Classification (NCBI taxonomy): domain Eukaryota; kingdom Metazoa; phylum Arthropoda; class Insecta; order Coleoptera; family Coccinellidae; genus Henosepilachna; species Henosepilachna vigintioctopunctata. The sequence continues at coordinate 4,924,686 of JARQZJ010000065.1, forward strand.
GAGAAAGAAAAAAAGGAATTGCAAAAAAAGAAAGAAGATGAAGTGAAATTCAAAACTAAAATTGGTCGATCTATTTATCATACTATACAAGCAATAAAGTCAAGGCATATTGAAAGATCTGAGCTGTTTATTCCTGGACGAATGGCATACGTCATTGATTTAGGTAAGAAAATTTATATTTTACAATAATAATTATTATAAATCTATCGTGAAATAAGAATTATAGTATTGTTAGTTTAACAGTTAATATTACCCTGTTTTTTTGCAGATGATGAAGCTGAATCTGATATTCCCACCACAGTTATAAGATCAGTAGCAGATGTTGCATCATTTGAACTAACAGCTACTCTCACTACAAATGATATAGTTATCAACAAATTAACTCAAATTTTAAGTTATTTGAGGCAAGGTAAGTACTTGAACCTATTATTTTATTATACAAAATTAATGCCTACTTAGTAAAAATTTATTTATAACATAGGCAGAAGGACTTGAAGTCAATAGCCTTTTGTATGAATTTTTCATATGATAAAGAACTATTATTATTATTTATAACAGGGACAAAGACAAATTCATGGTCATTTGGCAACAAGTGTTTTTTCTTTATACTGCATTCAAGATTGAGGTTGAAAGTACTGTTTGGGTTTACCATTCATTATTTTTTTTCATGGATTTCTCCATGGAAGATTAGATTGAAGAGCAAACAAACAAATTATTGTTTCTCTGAAAATAGTTTAAGAAACAATGTGATGTCAATATCAATATTGTTCCTCATAATGAATGTACGAGACCTTTACTTACGATATATTTATACCAATAAATATATCTCCAAATGTATGAAACATCCAAATCATTTGCATGTGGCTTATTAGAATGTGATTCAAGAAATCCAGATTTTTCAAAATTTGATATAATTATTAACAAAACATTTGTTCTTAGTATGAAGTATTTTCTGTATGTACATATCTGAATGTTAATTTTCACTAAGTAAATAAAATATTAAATAAAAAGCAATTTCAACTCTTGCTTCTACATATCCTATTTCATAAAAAGGATTTCATCCTTTCAGATGTTTGCTGAATTGCACTATTGAGATTAAATGTTTTTTCTAGGGAATCGTAAAAATAAGAAAGGAAAACGACCTCTGACTGAAAACAAAGACATTGATTTGGAACCTGAAGCAAAGAAATCGGCGAAGAGACCTGACTTTGATGATTCAATATATGGCGATATAGGCGACTATGTACCAACTAAACCTTCAAAACATGATAAAGACAGAAATAAACGGCAACCTTACTTTGATAAACACGAGGAACATGCAGAAAACAGTGGACCTACTATCAGAGTCAATAAATCAGCACAGATTTTGAATAAACTAACGCAAGAACCTGAAGGTTACGCCGAGTGTTACCCTGGTCTAGAAGAAATGAACGATGCAATAGACGATTCAGATGATGAAGTTGATTACTCGAAAATGGATCTTGGGAATAAAAAGGGGCCTATTGGTCGATGGGATTTCGATACTGCAGAGGAGTATTCTGATTATATGAATCAGAAAGAGGCCCTGCCTAAGGCTGCTTTCCAATATGGGCTCAAAATGGCTGATGGACGGAGAAGCAGAAAACATAAGGAAAAGAATGAGAAAGCACATTTGGATAGAGAATGGCAGAAAATTCAGAATATCATTCATAAGCGGTAATAAGTCACAATTAGTTATTATAGTATAGATGTTAATGATTGGAGTATATATATAAATGTAATAGTTTTTAAAAATTTCTCTCTGCATAAATGTATCATCTAAAAAATATTTGAAACCGGGACTATAGAAATTACTATGAAAAGTAATTTCAAATTTCTGTTCTCTATCAATTTTTTCAGTTACTATTTCTTAAATATTAGTTGTTGCTGGACAGGGTTTTTCATTTAAGGCAGTCAACGTTCCTCAATGTTTTTAGGACATTTACATCTTGATAGAAGTGAAAAAATTGACATACAAACTTTTCTTTTGAAAATTTTTTTTCCAGTAATCAACAAATAAAATAAAAAATATAAAGGGTATTGTATTTCAAATAATAATGTTGGCTATTATTATTTGTTTCTTGACATACTTATTTGTACACTGTTATTCTGATAGTAGTTTCCATAAGTAAATAAGAGGGTACCATTTATTTATGGAATTTATCCATTTGGCTAACACAAAACTATATATAAAACATGTATATTAAAAATATTCTGATTTATTCTGATAGTAGTTTCCATAAGTAAATAGTTGGTACCATTTATTTATGGAATTTATCCATTTGGCTGACACAAAACTATATATAAAACATGTATATTAAAAATATTCCGATTTATTGATTATTTCAGTACAATTACTCAAAGTTAAAATTATTGTGTATATAAAAAGACGGGGTGACTGATTAAAAAAATATTGATATGAAAAGTGTTTTATTGAAATGTATAAAATAACATAGTCAACCTATGTGATATAATAAAACTTGGTAATTTCAGGTAATAGTAGTGATATTATTTTTAACCAAAATCAAAACCTAATACAGATTCCAAGTTATAATCAAAAAGAATAAAATCATTTTTATAAAGTTTGTAAAGTGCTTGCATATATTTTAACGGTAACATTTGAAAGTACTCCCTAACTTTTGTACTTGTATGTGCTGAATTTGTCATAGGAAATCTAATAGGTGGAGCGTCTATAATATCTAGCAAAGCTTGGGCATCTTCAGTTAAATGCTCATATTTTCCTATAAAGGTGTAATTTATTCTGCACGGATGACATAAGTCGTAAATTGGTGTCCAGTGTTCATTAGAGTTGAGACCTTCGTTTAATAAATACTGTACAAATTCGTTGAGAGTAACATCAGATCCTGTTTCTTTTTTTAGGTATTTTTGATTCCTATTTCTAGGGCGGTATTTTTTCACTATATGTCTGCCATATCGTTTCTAAAATGTTATAATAGACATGATTTAGTAAATTACTCAATGTAAATTCAATTCAAGTAAGCAACCAATATACACTTCGTATTCATCACAAAGATTATGAGATTTCTAAATTATTATCTGCGTGTGTGGGGTACTTAGGCAAATAAATTGAAAATGCAATATTTGAATAGTTCACAGCTAAATGACTGTAATTCTTTACTAAGTTAATGGACAGATTATATTTTTGCTGCCACATCTACATTGCATATTGATTTGTAGAAATAAAGTTTTCTTGTGGTCTAAATCAATAATCTTGATTAATCTTGTTATCTAAATCAATAACAATCATGAACAATTGAATATATTTCTCATAAGACTAATTCAACTAAAATCAACGATTAATTGCAAGGTGCATCCGAGGTTACAGTATCTACAACTACGCTTGACATTCTAAGCTACCAACCAACGTTCGGTTACGGTTTCTGTAACTCAAGTACCTTTACGCGTTTAGTATTCCGTTAATGTAATCATTCAAGTAAATAGCGACGAATCAATATAATTTTAAAAATAAAATTTGAAACAAAAAAAATCAGTATTTGTCAAATTTCCAATTTATTGTACAAGTCCACAAAATTATGCTCAGACTGAATGACTAATAGATATTTTATGCTTAAATAGATACATAACTGTACTTTATGTATATATAAATACACATTCATCAAAACGTCATTGAAACGAGTCCTTCAGCCCATAATAAAATTAATAAATAATCTTTGATTTAAATAGAAAAAAGTAAACAATATCTTTAAAATATTTAATAGTGTTGGCGTTTACTTGATGTAAATCCATTATAATTGAATATAAACTAAAATTCAAACACTTGAACCTTTTGATTTACACTTTTATTGATAACATAGCATGACGAGTTTCGTCATTACGAAAGACTTCTTCAAATGCTAACAGATTACTGACTGCTACTGAACCACTGACTGAGAGTCAGTATTCTGTTAACATCTGAAGAAGTCGTTTGTAACGACGAAACGCGTCATGCTATGTTGTTAATAAAGTGTAAATCGAAAGTTCAAGTGTTTGAATTTTAGTCTATATTTGAAATAATCTCAGTTTCTGTAGTAATGTGCACGACAGGAATTTCCTGTATGGATGTATTGGTTAATTGTGCATCAGGTTGCTTATGCCATTCAACATTTTTAATCTTTGAGATAATTTATCATTCAGTTTCTCTATCCGTTTCCTGATAGTTTATACTTCATTACTATTTTATTCACATTTAAATATTACATTGCATATTTTACTAAGTTTTTCAATTCAAAGTTTTTACAATTCCAAGTACAGGGACGAAAAACTTCTTAATGCTTTAGTTGGATACATTTAACGAGATAAACTCTACAATAACATAAAACTATTCAAAAAATTCATGAGAGACTCTTCTGTTCTTGATATTATTGGAAGGAGCATTATCAATATCAGCACTTGTGAATGGAACAAAAATACAACTGCTTGACAATTATGTTATTTGAATTAACTGGAATATTATGCTCATAGACACATTTATTCTCTTCAGAAAACTTTCAATGAAAGTAACTGAGTAACAAACTGATAACTGAAAACTTTATTTCAGAATTTTAATAAAGAAATCTTTGTCTCAATATGAATATTCATTCAGCAGTCACTCAAGATATATTAAAAAAACTTGAACAAATTAATATATTTTAGATCAATATTAAAATGAATAACTGTGAATAATATTAAACAAAAAAGAACTAACTTGAAAATACTTAGAGCTGGTCAAGTTGCCTTCAAATTTATTCCTGAAGGCAGAAAGAAGCCTTTCCATTGGATGTCTAACCATCAAGAAAGTGGTATATGATTCTAGACATTTTTTTATCTCTTTAGGTGACAATTGTGACAATCTTTCTGTGGACTTGTCTCCATGGGCAACATAAGATGGGATGTCTTTAAGATATGTTGTATTTGATTTTCCAGTGAGCACCATCATTACCCTTTTCCAGTTTGTACAAGCTACCTACCACAGGAGAAAGGATATTCAAATTTTTTAATAATTTATTTCTGTAATTTACTCATATATATTCAATAAAAATGCTTTTTCATAAACTAAAAATTAAAAAATATTTTTATTAACAAATATGGTACAAATTTCAGATTAAGACTGCAATATTTGAAAATTTTCAAAGGAACTTATTTCCAGCTAGTAATTGATATTAATAAAATCAACACAACATAATACTAGATGCATTTTTGTCAAAAATAAAACTTCAAACAAACATAGTACTATATACTGAAAAAAGAAAGTGTTCTAAATTTTTTTAACCTATTGTATAAAATTTGATTAACAACATTTAAGATACTTTAGCAAGAGGTAATCTTTGCTATTTATTTGCTCACCTTCGGAACATAGCAATACAACATTTTATGTTTATGATCTACCAAAATATGTTTTAAGGATGTCCTTTTCAAATAACCAAATTTATTATCGTTTATTGTTGAGCATCCTTCATTCAACATTTCTTGCCTAGATATCTGTTCCAGCCAAGGATAGTTTGTAGATTTCACAAAAATTATATCTGAAATGAATTCAATTTAAAATTAACAAATTACCTAAATAATTAAAAATAAAAAAAATTATTTTTAATTATTTAATTGGTTTTTATCACTAAATTTTTTGCTTGAAAATGTACTCGTAGTATGAAATACTCTTCTCTTTACAGTTGTGTGGATACAATTATATTTAACTAAAAGGAAGGGATTACAGTTCTTCATGTAATTGCTTATATGCAATTATATAAAGAGGCCTTATTATCTCTATGAGTTCTATTCAACACTTTTTTTGCAATAAATTTTACTGATTGGTAAATTACTTAATATTTAAGATTTACCTATAAGTAAACACAGCACACCACTCCACAAAAGTAGAAATGTGTTCATCACTTTTAAGGTTGTCTTGTTCCCTTATCATTTAATCTTTTAATAAACCTTAATTCCGATCTATTTGTGACACCGTATTTGGAAACAAGGTCAGTGTTTTTTTTCAGCAACATCCCTTCGTGCTGCAGTACGTAAGCTTTCCACACGTACTTCCAAGATATTTTTGTCTTGATTTTAGATCTTTGTTGTTTGAGTGAAAAGCACCTTTGAATAGCTTGTTTCAAATCCTTGACAGTAGCTCCTTGTTGAGGAATCTTCAAAAACAAATTAAATAATAATTAGGTATAGAACAAGAGATAAAATATATCACAAAATCAATGATTAAAGCAACTCATGATATACCTGAATATGTTGACAAAATTGTAATTTATCAAGTTAACACTAGATAACAAATCAAACAGATATCTATTATGATACAAAACCTTTCTTCAACAGAAGTGATATTTTATGGATCTTGTATTGAAAACATGGTATACTGAAGCTATCATACTTTTATAAAACTTCGTAGAAATGTTGCAACTAAGATTAGTAAGGTAAAAATTTAAGCTATATTAACTGAAAATCGTAAGTGAAAACAGGTTAATTCTAGCATTTAATGACAATTTAATTATACAATTAATGACTCACCACAACATTTAGAGGACTTTCGGAATGCCTCAAAATTGTTACAGTAATAGACTGACCCTGCACAACAGCAACTTGGGATAAAACTTCATCAGTTGTAACATCTAAAGGTAAATCCTGAAGCAAAGAGTCGGCTGATATTAACCTCTTCAAACTACTCTGGGTAATTTCTAATAAATCCTCATGTGATAATTTCTCTAATTCTTCTTCCAAATCACCCATCCTGTTGAAATAACGTTGCTAATGTAATGAGAATCAGTTGTTTATTGATTAAGGAATCAGGCAGTGTCAGTAACCTCGAATTTCAATTGACATTCATAAATTAAGAATTTATATAACCTTATAAATTTTAAAAAACTCTATTAAAAATTTGTTCTTCTTTTTCTTTTATTGGTCTTTTAACAAGGCATTTATTGCCCTAATTTAGTGGTCTACTGTCTACTCTATACAGATAATGGCGCTCTTTGAAAGGAATCTCCGGGATTCCATTAACTCTTGACTCATTTCACATCTAATTTACAATTGTTATATTAATTTTTTCCCGCCAAAGATTTCAATTCTCAATTCTTTTTTTTAAATAAGAAGCCAAGCATATAAGGAATATCATTGAGGTCCCCAAATTCTCCACAATTGCATTTAGTATTGCAATATATTTCAATTTTAAAGATGCCCAGGAGTTACATAGTGAGATGGACTCCTTCAACAATATGTAGACGGTTGAATATAATTTTGCTGGCTTATAGCACTGAATATGAAATTGCCCATTTAATTTGTACAATATAGAAGATAGATAAAGTAGAAAAACACAAGATATAATTGTAATGCAATATTGTATAACACTTGGTATTAGATGCACTTAGTTGAAAATTTATTCAAATAAACAAAGTATTAAAATATTTCAATTTACTTCGATGGAAGTTTAATAGTTTGAAACAAAGTTTTAAACGTTTTAAAACAACAAAGATTAAATATCACTAAATATATGATTTAGAAGTCTTATATGCAGAATCGATTTATTTGACTATATATTGTGTATTCGAAAATATTCATTCGCAATTATTTTACAAATTCTGCAAATGGCTTTTATATGTTTTCTATAAAGCATTAGTTTAGTGTACCGAGCTTTTTTCTGAAGTTTATGAGTTGTTATCTTGGAAGAACACTCTTTACCTTTTGTTTTCTTTCATGACGTACATTAGTCTTTACAAGTATCTACTCAAAATTTTTTTTTATATATAGGGGAAAAGTCACTTGGAGTAATTACTTGTCATTTCTTTAAGCATTTATCTACAGCCAATCACATATGTTCACCTTTGTTGATATCATAATCAATAATATAGAAAGTTGATTTTTCTTTAGACAAAATACATTTCATATAGTTCTAATCAATGAATGATTATGATCATTCAGATAATTAATAATTACTTGATATTTTTAAATTGAATTATTTGCATTTCTAATTTCATGTTTTGAGAGAAAATATGATAGAGCTTTTGTAACTTTTTTTAGTTACATTTCGATGTATGTTATCATATTTTTCATTTGCATGTCTTATATATATATATATATATATATATATATATATATATATATATATATATATATATATATATATATATATATATATATATATATATATATATATATATATATATATATATATATATATATATATATATGAATTAATTATATATATATATATATATATATATATATATATAGAATTCATAAATTTAATATTATATAAATATATATACGAAAATAATATTATATATATTATATATATATACAATATATAAATATATAATATATAATTTAAATTTTCCCATAATTTAATACAAATAAAGTGCATGACGACGTTTCAGAAGTAACTTCTTCATACTGTTTATAATATACCATGTAATAATTACAGTAAATGCTATATAGGACAAATATCACAAAATCTCGAAGAAAGAATTAAAGCGCATAAATACGCAAAAACTCAAATAACAGCCTTACATAAACATAAAAACACGATTTTGATTATAACAATACAAAGATTTTAGCAACTGAAAAAAACAAAAAAATGTAGAGAAATCTTAGAAATATTACACATTCGTAAAAATTTGGAAAACAGAGTTAATGAAAGAACAGACATTAAACATCTTACTTGTATTTACAACGATTTGATAAACCTTAAAAGTTTGGAAAATACAGTTAATGAGAGAACAGACATTAAACATCTTAATTCTATTTACAACGATTTGATAAACCTTACAAATAACACTAATAACATGAATACACAACAATCAGCAAACATCATATCTCAAAACTCATTCTTTCCAGATCTACCTTCAATTTCACACACATAAACCAATTAATATACATATTCTGGATAAGGATAAAAACTCGAATATATTTAATATATGTATGTATATATAAATCACACTTATAAGAATCACCTGGCTTACCATGAGTTTTTCAGAAGTTTCCTCATGGTGAAGAAGACTAACACTTCCGAAGCGAATGCTAAGCCAGAAGTATTGCTCTGATACTAAAAACCAATATGTGAAAATACAAAAAAACTAATTTGATTTTTTTTTAAAATAAGTTCGACATTTTGATATCTATAGTAATTCATAAAATTCAATTATTCATTTAGTTTTGACAAAGTTGTGATATACAACGAAACGTCAACGAAAATGAAGGTTTTAACATTAAAATAAGCCTGTTATTGCTAAAAACATTGAAAATAAACTATCTTAAACAGGCAATAAATCAATTTAAAAAAAAAACATTATATATATATATATATATATATATATATATATATATATATATATATATATATATATATATATATATATATATATATATATATATATATATATATATATATATATATATATATATATGTATATATATATATATATATATATATATATATATATATATATATATATATATATATATATATATATAATGTCAAGACAGATTAATTATCTTGAAACATTCCGTTTACATTGGAGGAAGAATTTGTCTGCAATTTTACTGATCAGTTAAATACCTCAATTGGACTCACTCTTCATATTTCACCTCGTTTAATGAAGTTTTGTTTCGGTCATCAATTTGACCTTTATCTAATATTTCGGTCTACAATCGAGAAAATACAGGGGACGTAATGCTAATTGTAATTCCCTCGTTGTTGAAATTCCTAATAATAATCACAAATAATTGCAAATTAGACGAAAATATAAACCATAAAACCTATTGTTAATCATTTAACAATAGGTTTTAACTCTGTATTAACAACTTAAATTTTCGTTTACTTTTACGTTTTAAGTTTCGTATGATATTAACTGAAGTTGATATTATTATAAATCCACTGCCACCCTTACAACGATTAATTAAATGTTATCTAATAAATTAATTGTTAATAATAAAAATTAATATTCCATAATCTATATAAATTCTAATAATGAACGATTCCTGTTTTCATATCCTACATTATTCTAATTAAGATTTTCGACATTTTCAAGTCTTACATCGCCTCAGAAAAAATAAGAATAAATGACGCAGAGAAAACCAACATAATATTGAAACAATAAATGCATTCCTCAACAGAATCATTTGAGGATAAAAAACTGACAAAAATATACACCTTTCCCTTGACAGAATACTATTCTGGAAATATAAGAGTACAATTTGAGGCTGCATGAAAGAACACAAAAAATGGATAAGCAATAAGTCCATATTACATACCAAGAAAACTAGAACTAGAATTCATTGGAAATAGTAGATTTACTCAGCGTAATATGCAGACAGATAATATTCCAAAGTAAGGAAAATGAATATCGAGCTGAAACATATATCAACATGGTTGGCATTAAACAAACAGATAACTTATGGAGTTATATTCCAAAGTAAATTGAAAAGAGTCGAAAGCTGCAAATATTTAGGAGTTATTTTTGATTGTAACTTAAAATGGTCGGAACATGTGAGATTTTTGTATGATAGAACTAAGTATCTTGTTTTCTTATTTTATAAACTGTCTGCGATAATGAACGTCGAGACAATGAGGATGATTTATTATGCTTTTTTTAACGGTATTGTTACTTACGGGATAACGGCATGGGGAGGCGCATATGGTAATGCCATTGGACTGTTGTTTAATTTGCAAAAAAGATTATTTAAAATACTGAATAGAAATACTTCTTTAAATGAAGAGAACCCTTTGTACATCAAACAAATCTTTGCTCTGGAATCAATCTGTTATCATTATGAGCGCCTTAGGGCTGGTTTCGTGGCTTCAGAAAGTGTAACGAGAAATAAAAGCATAATACTGCCAAAAATGAACAAGGCTGTGAGAGATAAAGATAGCTATAAATGCAATTAGGATATTTAATAGACTGCCAAATAGCTTAAAGAATATGAAGGTTAAGAATAGGAAAATTAAACTAAAAGAATGGATAAAAAACAATGTATCTATAACGTGAAATGAATGTGTATTAGGGTATAGATTGCTGGGAGTGAGTTTTAGTTTGTGGATGTGGACTTATGGGGGGGGGGGGTGTTTGTTTGGGGGTGGTTTGAGTTGTTTGTGGGTAATTTTAAGTTTAAGTTTTAAGTCACCGTGCCCACCAACAGATAACTGTGTTTATCTCTGTGGGAATTTGCGTAGACTTTTGTAACCTCTATGTAAATTTATGGTTTTCAATAAACAATAGTTAATCTTTAGCTATTGTATGGCCTCCAAAAATGCGAACGCTACAAAATGTAGAAAACTATATCTCTAATTAGTGATGCTGTATTCACAATAATTATACATGGTCGTACACACAAAAAATTAGGATATTGAGTTGGCTACAGTAAAATCGTTTCCAGAATTGGATTAAGAGAAAATTTGTTAAAAATTCAGTCCAAAAAACTGGATCAGAAGAATTGTGAGGCAGGTTTATATTCTGCTTCTCCTCTTAAATCGGTACACTGGTAATTTTGTTTGCCGACGAAATTTTATTTAAATTTCTTGCATGACTGACTGTTCTTGTGTATATGGACTTAACTTTTTGTGAAAAATGCCAGAATTTTCTGAAATTCATCACGAGTTTTAGTTTCTGTACCATTATCTGATTGCAGTACCTTCACTCTTCGGTCAAACTGATTTTCGACTAATTTAAGAAATATTTCTAGTCTGCAGCTGCCTCACTTTTATTTTTCAAGAAATACACCATCCTAAAATGTGTATAATCATCCTAAAAATAAGAAGTAGTTTGCCCCTCCTAAAGAATAAATGCCCTTCTCTCGAAGATCTACATGTATTAAATCGAGGTGTCTAGTTGACGACTTTGGATTTAAAGGATGAGATACCCTATATTATTTTCCATACGTACATCCTGAGCAAAACTATCCATTCCAATCATCTTAAAACATCTCTTACAAGTGATGTGCAACATTCTGTTGCAAGCTTTTCACAAGATATTTTTCTGGCTCTACGAAATTTCATTTTGTATGATTTCCGTTCTTTTACAGTCAAAAATTTTAACGAAACATTTGGGAATAGTATTGAACAGCCAATTTTATCCAAAACAATATTTTTTAATTTTACTAGTCTATTTGAAAATTAGCCAGTAGAAAAAAATCTCCTGTGGAAACCAAAAATGTCCCAACCCAGACTCGTAATAAAATAGCACAAAGGAAAATCAATAAATAAGTTATATATAATATAACAATAAATAAGCCCAGAAAACCAAAGCAAACGAGGTGTGAATTTACACATTTACAGAATGTAAATAGTTTCCTTATCTTGGATATATACATTGTAGAAATATTGAAATACTACTCCAAAAATATGGTAATATTTATACACAGATAAATAAATGAATATAACATTGGATTCTCAGTTAACAATCAATTTTATCCAAAACCATAACTTGTAATTCTACTACTTCTTTTAATAATGGTCTAGTACAAAAAACAATGAAACTAGTGGAAACAAAAACAGTCCCAATAGAGACTCGTAAATAAAATAACACAAACGAATATCAATAAAAAACTTAGACCAGAAATCCAAATGAAACGAGGTGTGACACAGGAATGTAAACAGTTTTATTATCATATATACATTGCAGAAATGTTAGAATTTTTCTCCAAAAATATGGGAATAGTGATACACAGAAAAGGTGTTAATAACATCAGATTGTCAGTTAACAACCAATTCTATACAAAACCATATCTTCTAATTCTACCACTTCATTTAAAAATAGTCCAGTAGAAAAATTAGTGGAACTAGTGGAAACAAAAACAGTCCCAACAGAGACTAGTATTAAAATAGCACAAATGATAATCAATAAAAAACTTAGACCAGAAATCCAAATCAAACGAAGTGTGACACAAAAATGTACATAAATAGTTTCCTCATCTCAAATATATACATTGTAGAAATGTTGGAATTTTTCTCCCAAAATATGGGAATAGTTATACACAGAGGAGGTAAAAATAATATCAGATTCTCAGTTAACAACCAATTCTATCCTAAACCATATCTTCCAATTCTACGACTTCATTTAAATATGGTCCAGTAGAAAAAATAGTATAAATAGTGGAAACAAAAACATTCCCAACAGAGACTCGCAATAAAATAACACATATGAATATCAATAAAAACTTAGACCAGAAATCCAAATCAAAGGAGGTGTGACACAGGAATATAAATAGTTTCCTTATCTTAAAACACAAATTGTGGAAATGTTTAAATTTTCCCCAAAAATATAGGAATAGTAATGCACAGAGAAGGTATAAATAACATCACATTTTCAGTTAACAAACAACCAATTCTATCCAAAACCATATCTCCTAATTCTACCACTTCATTTAAAAATGCTCCAGTAGAAACAAATGGGGAAACGGAAAGAAAAACAGACCCAACAGAGACTCGTAATAAAATAGCACAAATGAAAATCAATAAAAGACTTAAACCAGAAATTCAAAGCAAACGAGGCGTGACACAGGAATATAAATAGTTTCCTTATCTCAAAATACACATTGTGGAAATGTTTAAATTTTCCCCAAAAATATGAGAATAGTAATGCACAGAGAAGGTATAAATAACATCACATTCTGCGTTAACAAACAACCAATTCTATCCTAAACCATATCTTCTAATTCTACGACTTCATTTAAAAATGCTCCAGTAGAAAAAAATGGTGAAACGGAAAAAAAAGACGCAGGAGAGACTCGTAATAAAATAGCGCAAATGAAAATCAATAAAAAACTCAAACTAGAAATCCAAATCAAACGAGGCGTGACACAGGAATATAAATAGTTTCCTTATCTCAAAACACACATTGTGGAAATGTTTAAATTTTCCCCAAAAATATGGGAATAGTAATGCACAGATAAGGTATAAATAACATCACATTCTCAGTTAACAAACAACCAATTTCATCCAAAACCTTCTAATTCTACAACTTCATTTAAAAATGGTCCAGTTGAAAAAAAGTGCAACTGTTTCAATCAAGACTTGTAATAAAAACTTGGTCCGGAAATCCAAATCAAAAGAGGTGTGACACAGGAATGTCAATTGTTTCCTAATCCTAAATCTATACATTGCAATTTTTCTCGAACAATACAAGAATAAGTAATAAACAGAAGAATTATGAATAACATCATATTTTGAGATGGCAGATCATTTTTGGATACACGACAAGAAAATAATAAACATTATTAGACTGGCTAAATTGCCAGTATATAGAATTCGCACTGAAATTCAATTTCAAAAAGAAAAACTATGTCATAATTAGTGGAAACAAGTACGTAGGAAAAAAATTAAACTTGCAAGGTAAACTAGTGGATCAACTAATATATAATATATATATATATATATATATATATATATATATATATATATATATATATATATATATATATATATATATATATATATATATAAATAATATTATTTTCAATTGAACTATATTGTTTTTGAAAGTGCTTACCAATAATAATGGTGGTGAAAAAAATATCGCATCAAAGAAATCACTACTAACTAATTAAACATAGGAGGCGACCTTCCTTTGAATTTCATAAGTATTATATTGTAACTTTTGGAATTTATGCAATGGAGCGAAATAAACGATGCCGAAATATAAAGACAAATTAACATAGTTGTTCATCAAAATAGAAAGAAGAAATATGTACAAAAGTTCGCAAAGATCACACATATGTGATTTGGCTAGATGTGTAGTCCCCACTTGAAGTGGTATGATACATATGAATATACTGGTACCTTAGTATGAGGATGGTACCAGTTTTACCAGGTCGGTTCAATAAGTCGTCAGGTTTAGTACCTATATAAACAATATTCTAGAACTTGAAAAAGGGTAACTTCTAGTTCTAAAGGGTAAGGTCAATTGCCTTTTTGCAGAGTTGGAGTGAATTCAACAGTATTTCGAATTAACATCTATTTAGAGTTATGCTTTTATCATTATTCATTATTGTATGATGACATAAACCATTAATGTTCAACGAGTTTTTCAATAGGTTTCAGCTATATTTTAGTAAATAGTTTCGTAGCTTATTTTTTTTTGTTATTTATTTATCCACCTATATTTACATTGGTGAACTCAGAAGTTATGGAGATGATATTATCGGTCCCAATCCTGTGTAAAAGAAAGGTCTCTAAGGACAGGTTATCCTACTACTATAAAAGATAAAATTATGAATCGAAAATTCAGCTTGAAAAAAGATTCATACAAAGATTATAACTTTCGCAGAGAATAGGTTGAAGAGATATGTGTCCATCGACAAATAAGAATGAAGAGTAAACGACTAAAAAAAGTAACAAGAATACGCATTAATTTACAGCTGGGTAGAATAACATGAAAGAGCCTACAAAGGAGTTGGGATAGTCAACTCCAAGTATAAAAAAAATTAGAAAAAATATAACTCCAAGATAGGGGTCAACCTAAGAACATGTGTCCTAAAATTAACCCTGTTTTGATATATGCTCCATATGACAATAAAACCTAAAATACACGAAGAATGTTTTTCAGCCTGCATCAGCAAAAAACCAATAAATAATAATGTTGGCTTTAATTGAAGACTTGATGAATCAACGATAATGAACTCAGTCCATGGATTGGACATAAAGAATATGGTTTTATCAGGAATATATGTATAAATTCACTTTCTCAACACTAAAAATACACATTAATTGATTATAGACTCGTAGTTGCAAGTTACAAGTTACAACTCGTCTAATGTAAATAGAGACCGTAATATTGTGGTAATAAATACCAAAAGTACATTTCAAAGAAATGCAATAATAAAAAAAATCAATGTGAAGCCAATGTAAGATGCAGTAAAGGCAGCTTTAGAAACAAAGATTTACATTTCAGGTTATAGAAAACCGAGATCAGATACAGTTAAATTATTTGGAAAAAGAAATATCTGGCTGTGATAACACTGAAACGAACAGAGGAGCTAGACTAGCAAAATTGAACAATTTGACGAAAACAAACGTAACAGACAGCAGGATCTACAATATAGCGTTTAGTTAAATATGTCATTATTTAACTAACGCTAGGAAAACACGACCGACACAACAATAACTCAGCAGATGAAGGAGTCAACGGAAAGGAAGCACTGGCCACAACATGGATAACTCGTGAATGTCAAAGAGCACTTTGAGTTCAAACACTTTTTGTATCAAACAATTTCTTCGATATAATGGGTGTTTTTTTTAGAGGTATAGAACTTTAAATTGCAATAAAACAACGATGGATCATTCGATTGACAAGAGTTTTTTTTATTCGAAAGACAATCTTGTGGCATTACATGTTAAATATGATTTCTGGCATATGACTGCTACGGCTGGCTCGGAAGTAGTCCAATCTGGACGTCCAATTTTCGATGACTTTTTCCAACATTTGTGGCCGTATATCGGCAATAACACGGCGAATATTGTCTTCCAAATGGTCAAGCGTTTGTGGCTTATCCTTTATGACTTTACATAGCCCCACAGAAAGTAGTCTAGCGGTGTTAAATCACAAGATCTTGGAGGCCAATTCACAGGTCCAAAACGTGAAATTAGGCGGTCACCAAACGTGTCTTTCAATAAATCGATTGTGTCACGAGCTGTGTGACATGTTGCGCCGTCTTGTTGAAACCACAGCTCCTGGACATCATGGTTGCTCAATTCAGGAATAAAAAAGTTATTAATCATGGCTCTATACCGATCACCATCGACTGTAACGTTCTGGCCATCATCGTTTTTGAAGAAGTACGGACCAATGATTCCACCAGCCCATAAAGCGCACCAAACAGTCAGTTTTTCTGGATGTAACGGTGTTTTGACATACACTTGAGGATTATCTTCACTCCAAATGCGGCAGTTTTGTTTGTTGACGTAGCCATTCAACCAGAAGTGCGCTTCATCGCTAAACAAAATTGTGCGTGATACGTATTCCGCACAGAACCATTATTTTCGAAATAAAATTGCACTGTTTGCAAGCGTTGTTCAGGCGTGAGTCTATTCATGATGAATTGCCAAACCAAACTGAGAATGAATCACCTCTCAGCTGTTAAATCAGTCGCCATCTTCAACAGTAATGCCAACTTAAAGTTCTATACCTCTAAAAAAAACACCCTTTGGAAATAAATGTTCCAATGCTATTTCTTACAAGCGAGGACATGTAAAATTTTCAGTAAAACTTCTGGAGATAAGTCTTAAGAAATTTGAGTATCAAAGCAATTCCAAAGCAGTTTGAACAATTGAAATTAAAAAAAAAGGTTGTTACTGAGTGTTGAATACCTGTATTACTTTTTAACTAGGAATTTTAATTTTAATTCATTTTTATTCAATTTTCTTACCAGTGGAATAACTTTTCGAAATGGTCCTGGTATTTTTATTTCTCTTAGCAAGAGAAATACAACCAGACCTATAATTATGGTGATGACTACTTCAGTGACGCCAGAACGAGTAACCGTTACAAGCACCATTACTATACATTGCTGTAGATATGGTTTGGGCTAGCTGTAAAACTGAACGATATATTTTTTTGTATTTGAGAGAAGTGGATTACGTCTAGTGTATATACAGATATTCTTATATGTACACTCATACATGCATTTATTATTATTATATCGATTGTTTCCCAATGAGGAGAGCGATTGAACTTGAATTCGCAATTCTTAAGACATTTGTTTCATCTTTTTTGCCTCTAAAAACGCTTCATCCTTTCGGAATGCTCTTTCTTCAAACTTCACGTGTTCGATTTTATAGCGACACTCAGTGTTTCCTTCGAGATTTTTTATATTGATCTGTTATATACTTATTGTGCCTCTTTCAGCTACTCTGTTCCGAATTTACTCTTTATAATTATATCGAGAAGTTTTTCGGTATTCTGGACTGTTTCATTCTGTAGACGTGTGCATATAACTTTGCTCGTCGTTTTCTGCATGTATATATGTATATAAATATATATAAAACATGTTAAGAACAAGGTTTGTCAGGTTGAAAATGGAGTTAAGAATTTTCGGTATTTACCTGAGATTTACGTTGCTTGTTTTTTTGTAACAGCCGTTTACTAACTATATATATATATATATATATATATATATATATATATATATATATATATATATATATATATATATATATATATATATATATATATATATATATATATATATATATATATATATATATATATATATATATATATATATATATATATATATATATATATATATATATATATTCTTGTGAATGCTATAGAGAAAATACTTTTTTTTTATCACTATATTTATTATATTGCGACTGCAATGTCGTAGTATTTATTAATTTATTACTAAGCACATTAGTCTGCTTTCAATTAATGTGCTTAAAATGTAGTAATATTACAGAATTGCAGTCGAAATATAATAAATATAGTGATAAACACAAAGCGTATTTTGACCCCCTCCCGAAACAATTGTCAAGTATTCATTATAAATTTTGTGAAACCAAGCCAAGTGTTTTTATTTAATATACCTATTTAATATATAAAGCGTATTTCTTTCTATTTTTTTTTAATTCAGTGGACCTACAGTTTAACGCCGGTTCCGAACGGCCATTGGGCTTGTAATCGATGTAAATACATTACCCAGCAAATATATTTCTATTAATACTATGCATTATCACAAAGTAACGTACGAATAAATACAATATTCTTTTGAATGGTATTATTGCCTGTTGGACGTGTTTAGTTTTTGAAATTTTTGATGTGAATAACGTAGTAAGTAACGAAACATTATCAATTTTTTAATGAAATTTAGGATTTTTGTGGATATAAATGATTATATAAATACAGAAAGATTAATTGAACATGCTGTGCCACAGGCACAGTCCTCGGTCCCCTGTCGTTCCTGGTATACATCAAAATCCTTTTCAAGTGTTCAAACAAGCGGAAGAATCATCAGTTTTTCGGATAATACCGTCATAGTACACAGCTCTGAGCATGGGAAAGCAAAAAGTAAAAGCGTAAACAGACTTTGTGAAAAAGAGGACATATTTTAAATTCAATGAACTATCAACAAATAAAAAATGCACCAACCCTTGACACAAAAGTGTTCTCCCTAATTTGAGCCCTTTGAATATTTATCTTTGTGTCACTATGTAAAGACACAGGAAAAGGGATTGTCACATAATTAATATAACATGTAAATTATGGTAATTTCACTTAATTGCCTCAGAAATTTGAGAACCTAAAAGACGTCATCAAAATGTCATCAGACACTACACTGACGCAATCGTACATATTAGCTGGGGCTGAGTGTAAGATGCACATCTTGAAAGATGGATTTTGAAAATAGTACATGGGAACATTTTGCGATATCCCAGTGAAATGACCTATCTGTCTGATAAATGACACGGAGGTTTCGCTTATCTCTTGGTGAAACATTATGTTAAAAACAATAAATTAAAAATTAACACACTTGACTTAAGTTTCACTGAATATATTAAAAACTCTACATATGTTTCGGGTGGTTAATCCATTATCAAGAGTATACAATATTACTGTAATCCAGTAATATTGTATAGTCTTGATAATGGGTTAACCACCCGAAACATATGTAGAGTTTTTAATATATTCAGTGAAACTTAAGTCAAGTATGTTAATTTTTAATCTATTGTTTTTATCTGTCTGATATTTTCACAGTGTGTCAAATTTTTGCTTTGAAAATAATGTGGCATAAAGTTGACTGATCTCTTTTGGTGAAACACTGTTTAATACACTGAACAAAAAAGACTCCACTTGGTTTCACAAAATTGTATAAATTGCTTCACAATTGTTCTAAATGTAAGCTAAAATGAACACTTGTTTTCTTGACTAACATTCTTATATAATAGTTCAAGGCTGCATACAGCATACAGACTCGCATATGGCTAATTTCTGACTGTTGGTTCGGGAAAAACGATCACAATAATAAACATATGTTCACTTTTTTCTGTGGCGTACAATGAAGTTGCTACTGTTCATAATGCACTGAAAAGTTTTGAAGCCACAGGAATTATACCTTTCAATTCTCAGATATCTGCTGATTATGCATTCGAACCTGCCTCAATCAACAGCCCGAACACAGAGAAAATACATTTAGTGAAATTGGAAATGGTGATAGCGGAGAAGTTGAGCTTGTTGTCGATGTTCTATCAACAGCTGGATCATCTGGAATTGATTTTATATCAGGTCTTCCTCTGACACCGGAACCCCCTCAAAAGAGAGAAAGATGAGAAAAAACTAACCAGTCTACATATCACAAGTATTCCAGTGAAAAATGCTTTGTTATTGAAGAAAACTGAGAAGGAGGATATTGAAGCATAAAATCTGAAAAAAAAATCGAAATTGTACTCTGCAACGGGAAAAAAAGAAAAAGCAGAAAGCTTGTGCAAAAATTTCATTCAAAGATGAAATTTCTTCTGATTCATCGATACTGTCCAACTGGAAAGTGAGGACGAAGAAGAAAATTAATTAGAAGAAATTTGTATTTTCTGCAACGAAGTCGGTAAAATCGAAACTTGGTTCTGTTGCTCAAAATCTTACAAGTGGGCTCATGCCGAATGCACCAGTTTATAAAAAAATTAAACGAGGAGGAAAGTTGGATCTGTGATTTTTTTTTTGTACTAATCGAAAAGTTTTTTAACTTGTTGAAGAACAGTTCTTTCATTTAATTTCTGTGTAAGATTTTAGGTTACGATTTATTCATATTGTTTGTGAATTTTCTTATTTCGATAATTATGAAACATATTTTGTTCAAATATTTAAGAATAAAGTATTGATTTATAAATTTTTTGATTGAAATCATCGATCTTTCTTATAATCCCGAGAACTCGTCATCTTGGGGTGGGTAAGATGAATTGAGGAAGTTTCATAAAAACTCAAATAAAACAATTTCTCTGTGATATTTGGCAGTTGAAAAACAAACCAATAACAACAAGAGCTCTACTGAATAAGAAGTACAGAAGATTATGGTTCTAAGACAGAGTAGTTTCATGAAAAAAATTGTTAATCCTTTTGTACCATCTTACCCTCTCTTCCCCTACATCTATACTTGCTACACATGGTAAGAGAGAAAATAGGGATGAATACGTTTACGGTTCTAGGTATCGATCTTCGAAAGAAAAGAATCGTATTCAGGAAAAACGAAGTAAATTTAAATGAAAAGAAATTCGAAAAAGGAAGTTTAAATTGAGAAATTGAGGACCAGGAAAGTAATAATGGCGACAAATTAAAGGTAAGTTGATCATTTATTTGATCAAGCAATTAATTTAATTCTATTAAACAAAACCAAATGTGTTTTATTCAATATATAATGTGCCATACTTACCTATAAAAATCCCAACCATCATTCGCATAACACTAGACAGAAGAACCACCTACATACATGCAAGTGTAAGAAAAGGATAGGAAAACTTCATTCTACGCGTATGTTGCTGCGATTGGTAGAAATTGAACCTCCTTCATATGAAAAAATTAGATAATATGAAAGATTAAAAAGACGAAGGGATAGTATACAATTCTATTCAAAAATTAAATCTATGAAAGTGACTTGAGTCTACTTACCTAATGTGATTTTGGAACTTATCTGTATTCGTATATAGACTCGTACCTATTAATGACGAAGCCTTTTTATTAAAATAAATTAAACTCTTGGCTTAATGTTTCACGATTTATTTAACAATATGAATAGTCAACATGTTTCGAGCCTTAGCTCATTTCCGAGTCTGTCAAGTCAAGGCACTTGAAAATGAGCTAACGCTCGAAACATGTTGACTATACATATTGTTAAATAAATCGTGAAAAATTAAGCCAAGAGTTTAATTTATTTTAATATTCAATTATGTTTCACCAAGACTTAAGCGAGAATTCAATCTCAGTCACGAAGCCTTTTTGTTCACTGAAATTTTAATTAACTTCTATCAAGGCCCAGGACAAGGTTTTTGTGAAATATTTCCTCACTTGTTTACTAATTTTTTTAAAATTTATAATTCGAAACACACTCATTATTAAAATAATTATTACTTAATTATCATTTCCTCGCTCATAATTCTGTGGAAAATTTTAAATTTGATCATATAATTAGAAACACTTCGCTTAACTTCTCGAAATTCTTCAATACGATGGACATATGTTTAGGGCTTCTAAGTCATTATCAAGAGTTTAATAACGCTATATCACAATTGTTATATAATTAGACGTATTAAAATCTTGATATTGTGTTAGTATCCAAAACGTATGTCTAGCGATCAAAAATTTACTAGTAATAATTAAGAAAAATAATAGGTTGCACTAATTGCCAGGTAGTAGGTAGGCTGACGGTAATCTGACGACATATATTGGTTTCAATATGTGAGAAGTGACGTCGAAATGTCAGAACGTCATTCTGAACTGTTCAAAAGATGGGATAAAATTACCTTTTTAGGAATTTAGAATAAGAAAATTTGTTGTTTCTTAAAAGATGTTGACGAAAATAGTACTTTGCGATGACGTCATCTGCTGTCATCATACCAACGTCAGTTAACTGACGTTTAAAATACGTCATTCAACGGTCGTATGACGTCGCTAACCAAAATTGACTCTAATAAGACGTCATGTAATGTCAGCTTGCTACCTAGGCTATAATTTTCAAAAATGGTCCTCGGACAATCGTTTTGAAAATGTTTTTGGTTTCCTTTTGTGTTTTCAAAATTCCAAAGAATCTTTTTTTTAGACTTTCTTTTGATTTTTTTATGGTATCACTTTTCAAATTTTCAATGAAATTTTTTGATTTTTGTATTTAATAAATTCTTAATTCTCTTCTGGTATATATTCAACAAAAATAGAAATTGAAAAAATCTTAACAAAATTGCGTAGGAACGCGTACGAGTAGCAACTTCCCAATTAAGTATTCTATCATTCCCCTTCTTTTACATGAGAATAAATAATACTACCTGCTTACTAAACAGAGATAGAGGTGGTTCAACAAAGCCATTCACGCAAAGGTGACTCAAGTAAAGATCGAGCAGTTAGTTGAAGAATAGAAGTCAAAGAACAGTTCGAAATATTTCGTGAAAAAGTTGTGGGTGTATTGAAAAATTATATATTGAAATAAACTATAAAGTTTTGAGGATTAATTTCTGAATAATAAGGTAAGTTTGAGAAACGAAATGTCAAAAGAAGTGTTAGAATCTTTACTTTTCAATAAATAGTTAAAGATGCATTTGTATACGGTAGTGGTGAAGCATTGAGCCTTCGACCTTTAATAATTATTATTTATTTCAATTAAACATTCATTTCAACTCCGTAATCTTTAAAGTACTGTAAATGCATTAATCATTTGGCATTGAGAAAATTGATGAAGTAGTCAAACTGCTTGTGTAATGTAGCTAAACTATGTCATTTCTATTTTTGATATAATCACTTCACTCTTAATAAAACTTTCAGTTATAAAACTTTCTTTTTTTCAGCTCACACCTAATTCATATTCAATTTAAAATGTTTTGAGATTTTTGTCTTATATATTTCAGGAGATTGGTCTAATGTTAGGTTGTAAAAATATACAAAAACACTAATTTATTGAAAGTGTTTCAGATTTTTAGATATCAAATTTCCTGTTTGAAATTTTTGTCATTTAAATTTTTCAGATAAAACTTTCATAAAGCAATTAAAACCTTCATAACGTGTCCAATATTAATTATATTGATTGACAATGCAGTAACCGGTAGAATTTATTGTAAACTATGATTGGTAATTTGAATTATGATTTTATTTAATTTAAATAAATCTAAGTAGTTTTCTGATTTTCACTATAATTAATTAGAAATATGATAATATTGTTTTGCCAACACAGTGGCTTCATCATATGTAGATGATAAACTGTGTTGGCGAAACTATATTGTCATATTTTTAATTAATTATAATGAAAATCAGAAAACGACTTAGTTTTATTTAAAATTATGTATTTAGATTTTCATCAAGTATGAGCCCAATCGAATAAGGATATGATTTTATTGCCTATCGAATATTTGTTTGCTAGATTTTCGCAATAACAGATTCTGAAAATTTTATGTAAAGGTATATAATTATATTCATTAGAATAGGAATATACATATATTCTATATATATATATATATATATATATATATATATATATATATATATATATATATATATATATATATATATAATTAGGTAACGAGAATAATCGGCCCTGTGAAGTATGTTTACAAACTCATTCATTTGAAATAATTCTCGATATTTGGACCCTTTTTGTGCCTTCTTCAGAAAAACAAGAATTTGAGTTAATAAAATGATAATAACAGAACTTCTTATATATGACAATATATAGCCCCTTATTTTGCTTCACCATGTATCCCACATATGGTAAATATGGAGTAAATGTACCCCATACATGGTAAAACAAAATAGGGATAGAAGAGTTCTGATCATCATTTTATTTACTTTAATTCTTCTTTTTCTGAACAAGGCACAAGAAGTGTCGAAATATCAAAAATTATACCAATTATTCCTTTTACCTTAATTCTATATAAGTATCGTATGGTCGAGACATTACCTAATTATATATACTATAATATATATATATATATATATATATATATATATATATATATATATATATATATATATATATATATATTATATATATATATATATATATATATATATATATATATATATATATATATATATATATATATATATATATATATATATATATATATATATATATATATATATATATATATATATATATATATATATATATATATATATATATATATATATATATATATATATATATATATATATATATATATAGATATAAATATATGGATAAATACATTTTTATTTAGCTGTGCTGGGTTAATTTATTATGCAAAAATCAAACTTCAAAATTGAACTTTTCAGTGTATACATTTACATTTTTATAAAGTTCAACTTTAGTCGATTAATTTTTGTTCAATAAATTTACCCTAACCTGTCAAAGCTATCTGTGCATATTATTAAATCTTTAATGATATACACAGATAAGAAAACTAATATTCATTAATGCAAAACATACGTGTATATATAAATTCATATTATTTTTGTGCTACAATGGCGTCGAGTAAGAAATATTAAAGAAAGCACTAGGACATTAATTTGAAAACTTGAAATTAATAAAAAGATTTTCATAGCAAAGCAGGTTATATGAACATGAAAGATGTAACGTCTCTATCATCGTTAAAGTGTGTAATGTTAGAGAATATTGAAATCCATGTTACTTGAATGACTAGTCAGAATGTTTGGTTCTTCAAAGAACTCATCAGTTGTGCTACCTCCATCACCTAGTGAGGCAACGACTTCAATATTTGATAACTTTGTTATAACTACAAGTGAAAGACTTCCTTTCTAGCAATCAACTAAATTACTCAATATTCTATTCAAGAGTTTAGAAGAATAAATGTTTAGCTAATTCATATATTGAGATGACTAGATTCAAGAGCATTTGCTGGTAAAAAAGTTAAATACTGTCTTACTCAAATTGTTCCAGATTTTTGCTACATTTATTTTGTCAACCTATCACTACGATGCGATGCCATCATAGTTGATCATATTTGATACAAAAGTATATATTCTATGTGATCATGATTCATAGATTCATTAGTAGGTATAAATCAACCTACTTACATGGACTTAGAGTTTCAATAAATTGTAAATATAAACATTAGTTGTTTGAACTACTTATGAAATCGTTTAAAATATTCAGGTCATACAAAATTTACTATTAACAATAACATCGAAAAATTATGTCCGAAAAACTTTGCGTAGCAGTATTTTTTCTATAATTTCACTTGAATGTTCACGACATCAGTGATATCACGATACTTGAATTTTCGACCGAATTTTTCACCGGGATTCGAACCCGAATCCCACCAACCCATATTGGAGTGTTTTCCCAAATAAATATCAACCATTCTTGTTTTAGTATTATTAGATAATTTTAATTATTTAATTTTTTCGAGAAATAACACAACGAATCGATTTATACACTTCTCAACAAATTTCAAGTACTCAAAATAAGAAATCTTTTCAATTTGATAATTTGTTTGCAGAAAAAATGAAATCCACACTTTGCACGGTGTTCTTGGTGTGCTTATATTTTGCTAGCGTTTTAGCTATCAAAGATATGATGAGAAAATCTATAGTATTTGACAAAAATACTCCTGATGTTTTCTACTGTCCAATTCAAAAACCTAGTGGAATGGATAAACTAATAGTAAAGTAAGTACAACATTCACGTAATTACATTCATATTTTTTTTGAAAATTTTTATAAATTATATATATATATATATATATATATATATATATATATATATATATGAAAAATATTTTAATGTAAATTTGGAATCGAAATTACACCACAAAAGTTTCAACCTCGACTGTAATACGAACCCAGGCCTCTCAGGTTTACGCCCTGTTGCTCCACCAACTAAGCTACCCACGTCTACACTTCGCGATGCAATTTCGACTATATCTAATTATTCTTTTGTTCACAAGCCAGTCATCGACGCTTGTTGTCGACGGGTTGTCGTCTTTCAAAGTGCACGAACGTGAGTAAACACCTTCCCATCCTCCCAGATGTATATTCGAATTTTTTCGATAATGAACATGAATTAAAGTAAAGTGAAATTATTCGCGCTAACCATGCACTCTACTGCCTTGCGAACAAAAGAGTAATTAGATATAGTCGGAATTGCATCGCGAAGTGTAGACCTTGGTAGCTTAGTTGGTAGAGCAACAGGGCGTAAACCTGAGAGACCTGGGTTCGTATCCCAGTCGAGGTTGAAATTTTTGTGGTGTAATTTCGATTCCAAATTTACACATAAATATTTTTCATATACAATATGTCCGTACGTGCAGGGTTAGCACGAATAAATTCACTTTACTATATATATGTATATAGTTTCAATATTCACAAATCATTCATACTAACAAATACTGAGACTCTTAATCGAAATATTTCAAATAAAACTCTCAGGGAGCTGTCTACACAAATGTCATCAACGAGAACGAACCTCTCACTTTCGAGAGTGAATATTAAGTGCGCTTCGAAAAATCAAAAGGATGAGAACATCACTTTGTGAACATTCACGTGAGCTCCCTCTCGAAGAAGGGGAAGACGTATAAACTCTTCCTAGCATTCTAGATTCTCCTACTCATGAGACCATTAGTAAGAGCACGTAGAGGCTACGTAGACATTTCATTCGAACAAAACAAAAATCTGTCTGCAATGTGTAAGACTAGTACCATGACCAACCTCTCAAGATCACGTCCGGCGAGCAAAAAGATAGCTAGTTTCAAGATTCACAAATCATTCATACTAGTACATACTGAGACTCTTAATCGAAATATTTCAACTAAAACTCTTAGGGAGCTATCTACACAAATCAACGAGATCGAACCTATCATTTTCGAGAGTGAATGTTAAGTGAAGTTCGAAAAATCATCGATCTTGTTGAATGATAATAGGATACAATTGTTTCATTATTATTATGAATAATCAGTCCTTATTTAATCAATCAATCAAGAATCGATGACTTTCAAAACGCCCACAGGTCCTACACCCGAAGGAGGAAAACAGCACTTGAGCACCCTCTATCGAAGAAAAGACGTATAAAGCCGTTGCCACGTGTTTCGAGCTCGTTGGCTCTCAGCAGAACGGTGTAGCCAATATCAATAAGTAAGAAAGTTGAAAGAAGAGATTAATGTACAGGAAGTGAACATATTTAAGGTTTCATCATTAGAACTCTATTTTGCATCTGTTTATATTTTCTTACGCATTAAACGTTCTTTTTAATTTATTCAAATTCTTGGATTGGAGGTTCCGTACGAGATAAATAGCTGCCTTAAGGGAGGAGTTGGTCAAATTTCCCAACTTGGGAGTTCCAATGCAGAAGACTAAAATGAAGTCACTTGTTGTGTAGGGGTCTTTTGTTTTTTCCATATACAGGTTCCTAAACCTTGAACTTGGCTATGCCGACCTGATGAAAACCAACAAGCTCGGGACACATGACGAAAGCTGCTTCCAATCGCGGGTTATACCGTTAAGTTTTACTTATCGGTGAAAAGTGAAAAGTATATTACATAAAGTAATTGGGATTGCAGTCCAGGACATGAAAATAAGTTACCTCTTCAGTACTTTCTAAGCTTTCAAAAATGTTTATTTTTTTCTTCAGAACTAAAATTGTACAATATTAACAGTTTATGTAACAAGGCACTATTGAAAATTTTTCTTACAATTACTGTGAAGTTAGTCAAAAAGGTACATTTGTTTCTTGAATTTTAAAAATATCAAAGTATTCCTGAATGCATTGGGTTCGAATATTATTGCATTTTGAGTGTATGTAAAATTCAATAATAATCAAACCCAATGCATTTGGGTTTGATTATTATATAATACTTATTTTTTAAATTCAAGAAACAAATGTACCTTCAGTCTCACAGTAATTGTAAGAAAAATTTCAATAGTGCCTTGTTACATAAACTGTTGATATTAACTGTTGATATTTTAGCTCTGAAGAAGAAAACAAACACTTTCGAAAGATTGGAATGTACTAAATATGTAACTTATTTTCCTGCCCAGGAATGCAATCCCAATTAAACAGTGAATATATATATATATATATATATATATATATATATATATATATATATGTCTCAAATTCTTCTCTTCACAACGATACTAGAAAAATATCGTCAAGAGGTTCCCTGTAAATCAAGAGAAAGGTGGATATACATATAAATGAAATTGACGATGACCTCGTTCCATGATGTCATAAGTATGACAACTTATTATCGAGCTGAAAATTCACAACAATGCATTAAGCGTAATACTACACATTACATGCAATAAATTAAGCTTGAATTTTAAATTATATTAGATCAATAAGAAAAACAAACACTCCTATACAGGAAATAGCAGAATAATGTGTCTGCGTCAAAGAATCCACAACTTACTATTTCGACTTCCAGAAATTAATAGGTAAATCAAATTAGCCGGAGAACACTCGTAGGAAATTCACTCTTTGAAAGCAAAAAATGCGTATTATGAAGCAATGCCAACTTGGACCGTATTGTAATTGATTAGATAACAGGGAAGAATCAGGTCACGGACGATATCGAAAGAATTAAAAGTCAACTGATAATGACTGTGGTACTTTGTGGAGAGGATTACACTACAAGTTATTTTTAAAAAGCAATGCTTGCCTGAAAGTTTGATTTACAGTGTAACGAAGATTCCAAACGGTCGAAGAGGACGGTGGGAATCGATCCCACCAGAGCCCGTAAACCGAAAGAGTTGTCGGGTCACTATATACCGTTTGAATACTGAACCTTTATGATAAGCAGCAGTATATGGTAGACCCACTAGATAAAGAGACTAAACTAAATTAAAAACTTGAGAGATACGCCGAAAAATAAATTATGAACTCGAAGAGCTAACAGTAGAAATGCTCAGAGGCTCAAATGAATATATAACTGACCATGTCTCTTGGACATAGAAATTTAAACTTCCCAAACTTTTTAAAAAAAATTTTCCCAAACTTTTCATTTTTTAATAAATTCAATGGACGATGAATCTACTCTGTGATAGTTCATAATTAAATGAGAGGTAATAATAAAAACTTGTCTAAAAATCACTGACTGAACAATTCTTTTTCGACTAGTTTCGCCTTCTAAAGGCGAAACTAGTCGAATTTGTTCAAGTGATTTTTTTTTCAATTACTCTCATTTCATTTTTTAAATTCTAAACTACAAAATAATATATTTAGACACCCTGTAGAATCACGGGATGGTTATTAAAATATTTATAATTGCAGAGCACGGCCTTTGAAAAAATTGTGCGAATTCGAAGGTCAGCCCTTGCCAGAAGACTACAAAAGTGATTGTTATCAAGATGTTGATGAATCAAACTACGCATGTAAGGAAAAGTACAGAATTATGGTGAGTAAAGTATAGGCATTGTTCAAAGTTGGATAAAATACACACTACAGTATTATAGTATACACTTTATTTAGAAAAAAACGTTACATTTTCTGTGTATATTGTGATTTTACGTGCAAAAATTCATTCTTTCACAATACGAAACCTTTTTCCAACTACTGGTTAGTTTAATTCTATCTTGTAAATATTTTGCACCTCAATTACTTTCGTCCAAGGCACATATAAAATAAATGTAATTATTTTTTACAGTGAAGGCTATCCTTACGAGATGAATGTTTGTTTGTACTGAGTGAAAGGAATTAAAATTATGATTTGCTAGATGTGGACGGTATAATTCTAACGTGAAAAGAATCTTTTAAGATAACCTTCGCTCGTTGCCTTCTCCAAAGCATACAATCATATTCTTCATTTACAAAATAAAATCTTTTCTCTTTTTATAAAATTGTGATTTGGAAAGAGGGGCAAAATTTGTGCATATATTTTATGTTAATTTCGAAAGCCAGATTTACTAGTTTATTTATTTTGTAGGAACAAAGTGTTTCTACAGCTACAAAAATTTGTAGAGATAAGTTTAATAACTTAAGTGGTAAAAAAGGGACTACAATTAGTGTTTGAATGTTGGATTAATTTTTTTTATTGTGTGATGTACATTTCATATATAAAGGGGGAACAATATAATTTATTCTTTTCATATTGTTTCAAAAAATAAAATAAATTGTTTCTCATAATTGTATATACGTACATCTACATATTAATTTGCTCCTATAAAAGTGATGAGGCATTTTAGCCCTTTCATATGTATAATGTAAATGATATCTGGTTGAATGAATTTTTGTGTATAGTTTTTCATCTTTTGTATGGATCATTTTTTATCCAAAAACAAACTAGAAATTTTTCATGGAATAATATTCATATCACGAAGTATTGATAAATTTAATATTAATATTTAACATTTTTATTAACTTTTCAGAAACGAATAAATAAAGCTTTGCTAGAAGAGGAGCTCAGAAAATAATATTATTGCAATACCAAGTTAACCTTTTCCAATTATTTCTACTAACAGCTTTTTGTAACATTAATTTATCTTCAATTATCTCGCATATTCTCACTTTGCTTGTTATTTTTTTCACCGTTCCAACTGCTTTTTCAATTTATTGACTAAGTGATATTGCTAAATATAAAATATCAATACTGTTATGAATGTAGTATAATTATAAATAGAATGCAGTTTGAGCTGTGAAGAGAAATGAAAACTATAACTGATTCACAGTACCTTGTCTTCTATTTTCTACATTAATATTATAGTTATATATATATATATATATATATATATATATATATATATATATATATATATATATATATATATATATATATATATATATAAACATATATATATATATATATATATATATATATATATATATATATATATATATATATATATATATATATCTATTAACTGGGCAACAAATAATTTGGTTTGTTCAAAAGCTGGGTAATGATATCAACCAACCTTCCTATTAATATAAGGTAGAATAGAAACTAATGGTGTGGATATCATTGTCCATATTTGGTGTTCATCCACTTAAGAAATATTTCTTCAACTTATTATGGTTAGGTTCACACGGAAGCAGAATAATTATCGATTTTTCTGAATCTTCAACGTTTATTGATGGAGAATTCGATTCGTAATCTCTCCAGGTTTTGAATATTTCGAACCTTATTAAATTTTCTTTATTCTTGATAGTTTCGATTCTTTAGACTTCTAGAATTTACATGTATATTAGATGCACTTTTCGCTATTATCTTTTACTGGTTCCTCTTTTCTCTTATTTTTCGAAAACATCAGTGAGCGGATAAATGGACGATGGGAAATAACACGGTCACCTTTGAAAGAAGGGTAGGTATAATAAATTGCTATAACTAAAATAAAAAAGCATTAATGCCTGAATTACTATTAATAAATGACTTGTGAGCATATAAGCTTTCAATTAATTAAAAGCTGAATATTAATTAATCCGGAATTTGAAAATCTGTGAGCCTCACAAAGAGTAGAGGTTCAAATATCGTTGATTTTTATTCTTGTTAGATCATTCTGTACAAATAAGAAAATAGCGAATAATATAATTCAAAGTACTGGCATAAATTCCACAAAAATTGTTATCACGACATACTACAACTAGTCATTGTAACTACAAGAGTTGTTACAATGACTTTTTACTATGCAACTGAAATTGAACAATTTTAGTGGAATTGAGGTGTATTTTAAATTATATTATTATAGTTTTTAACAATGTTACATCAAGGATAGGTATGTGCAAGTAAGTGGATTGATATTATCAAATAGTGAACAGTTGTACAAATTTCAAACAATGTTTATAAATCACATCTTGAATTTGTCTTCACTAGTTGAAATCGTAAGTTTTATTATCTTACTAACTTGTTATTTTATGTTTAAGATGAGAACTGCACCTCCAGGATCTGAAAAACCATTTGAGGGAAAAAGATTAGCCAGATTTCTTGATGTCGACAAAGAATATTATCTTGCTGCAATGGAAGAGAAGAAACAGGAAATGTTAGCGGGAAATAGCAAAAAGAAACATAAGAAAGGCAAAAATCAAGCATAAATCCAATAATGAAAAGACAGTAACTTCAATCTAAACCATCTAAATCGTTTATTAATTTATTTGTAAATTTTATAGAAATGTCTAATTCTTGTTAATACCTGAATAAACCTTCATATTATAAATATATATAAAAAATTATGCAATTTGTTTAAACAGCTATAAATACTGTTTATTATTAGTGGCGCCGATTTGTAAAAAATATTTGAGGGGGGATGTTTTTGCCTTGGAGAATTTTCTCAATTTTAGTTGGAAAATAGTGGGTTTTGAAGTTTTTTTTAACATTTTAGAGTCATATGATCAATATAAGAAGTTTTTCAAAATTCTTAAGATACTGAAAACTCACATTGTTCATTCAGTAGGGCAAATAAGTCGTAGACCAGATTTTACAAAGCGTAATATAACTCGTGAAACAAGATGTTTTTCAATAATTTTTTTCAAATAATTAACAATATTGGTATAAAAACAATGTACGGAAATGATGAATGTAAAGCAAAATATGACATAAAAGATGAGATACCTACGCCTCCATGAAACGAAGAGCAGTGCTACATCTCATTGAAGTTGTTCAATGTGTAGCTTAAACTAATGGTCCGCAGAGGACAAAATACGGTCTGCTAATAATTTAAAATTCAGGGGACCATACTTCCTTATAAATTCATTAAAAAATCGAACGCTGGTCTAATGGCACGAGATTTGCGACATCGCAAAAATCAACGGAAAAGTCGTTTAATGTTTTGAAATTGATAGCGCAATTTCAAAAACCTCTCAGAGTCGGAGAAAAACTCGTGAAACTGTATTTGAACAAAGCCGTCGAAGAAGTTTTGAGATTAGAGATCAAGAAAGAATACCAGATATACTTATGATCAATAAAACGGCCAAAGCTCGAATTGAACTTACGTCAATAGATACAGATGAGCAATTCATTTCAAGAATTAAAAAGTCACCAATTTTCGTTCTGCTGTGTGATCAATCGACTAGCATTTCGAATTGTTTTCAACTACTTGTATTTAGACAACATAATCAAAGAAGAATTATTGATTTCACGAGAACTACAAAAAACATCAAAAGATGTCGACGTCATGAACTCGATATCGAAAAATTTTAAGAAATATATTATCTTATGTGGGATAAATTCGCTGCCCTCTGAGTTCCCAATATACGGCTATATTAGGAACTCTTCTTGGTTGACTTAACTATCATCTACAAATGCCTATGAATGCTGTAGATGTTATCAAAAGCACTTAACTTTTCAAATAATTGTGCACAGAAATGGACTATGTCCATTCTTTTTTCACTCACAAGTTCGATGGCTATCGAAAGGATAAATGTTGGGAATATTATATGAACTGAAAGCAGAGGTTGAGATTTTTCTGGTCGACTAAAAATTTATGATTTGTTGAAACAGTTCATTGATCCGGCGCCGGCGTGTCAAATGAATTTGGCTTATCTTGTGGATATATTCATACACTTAAATAAACGAATATGCCACTGAATCGTTTCAGAAATAAACAATCAGAAAATATCGCAAATATATTTATTTTTGAAGATCAACTTTGTGCTTTTATTTGTGGTTACGTAAGAGAATAATTAAGCTGCGTTTGCCAAATTGCGACATAACAGAACTTCTGGAAGACAAAAATTATGCCGCTTGTAATGCAAATATACGAGAAAACAACAAGACTATTTACAAATTTTGATTGACGAATTTAATCGTTACTTCCCAGAATATACCGAAAAAGCTAAAGTTGATCAGACATTATTGAAACACTTTTAATACGGAAGCTAGTGAAGTTAATGAAGAAATCCAGGAAGAACTGATTTAATTAGAAAATTACAGAAACTACCATCCTTCTAAATCGCATTCATTTGACTTCAGAAATCATCAAACTTCAGAAATCGCTCTGCCACATTTTGTGATTTTTTCAACTACTTATTCTGCTTTATTTGTGATCGAAAACAAGGGGAGAAAGTAAATGGTGATTTGCTTCTAGATTTGAGTTACACTATTATCCCTAAGATAGCCAAACTCGTGTAGAAGATAATAGCAAGCTCAGAAATCACATTAATATAAAATTATATAAATTAGAGAAGTTTATACCGAAAAATATTATGATTTTTTCAGTGTAATTTTTATTGAGTTTTCAAGGAAAGTTTCGGTTTGATTAATAAAGTTTTTTGTATAATTGCATAGTGGTCCTTGGCAAGAAGAATAATATGAAGATGGTCCTTGTCCAAGAAAAGGTTGGGAAACCCTGGCTTAAACGGTTGAGTAGTATAATAAATTTAATACGAAAGGTAAAATAGGATTGAAAATGAATATTGAACAATGTAAAAACATATTATATTGAATATATTTGTGAACACGCAATTCCATACAAAAACATTCTTATACTATTGAACATACAGGAACATCTGAATATTTTTACTCATTAAAAGACCTGTGCTTTTTGAATTTTCGATGCAGATAAATTACAAAACTATTATTTTGAGAGAGTACAATATCGCTGAAATTATATTATATCGAATATATGTCATTTAATTGACAATAATTAGAAGATAAAAAATTACACAAGTCTTTTTAGATGAATTCTGTATTTCAATTATAAAAACTACAAATTGAAAAAAACAAGAATTCCAAAAATAATATTCTTGCTTTTCAATTTGCAATTTTGTTCTAATAATAAAAAACATTTAATTATAATAAATCTCGTTACTACCTTCGATGATAGTACATACTTTAATCGAATTATTTTAATAATTATTATAAAAATCAAACAACATACATTTGGCATTTTTGACTTGAATATAAATAATAAAAACATAATTAATATAAAAGAAATAGATGTTTGTTATAACATGTAGAATTAATTGATATAATTGGAAATTGAATAGAAAAGAACAACACATGTCATTTAAAGTTCAAGAAAGACCGTTATATAGTAAAATTGTCCTCAATAACAACAAAGTAATGTTTTAAAATTTTGTATCCGAGTTTCTATCTTTAATCTTTGAAACATGAATAGAAATTTAATTGAAATATAAAAGAAAACTACCAATTATGAGTTTTAAAGATGAATAATCTATCTCAAAAACACAAAATTTTGTTTCTATTTGACCAGTTGAACCTCAAATTGATCCTTTTGATCAATTTATCATTTATCACTTTTTCATATTATTAATGATATGAAAGTGTTAGAAATTTTTTTTTACTTAATATACATCTGAGCACTCTATCTTTGGAGCATTGATAAATTTGATCGTTGTAATTTCATTTATGTATCTCTAACTTACGTATATAGCTAGTATAGCTGCAACTAGCAACCTTTTGTAATTGACATATTTTAAGAAATGAGAATATAGTCGCAGCTGCCAATATCTGATCAATAAATTCGATTTCTACAATATTAGTATGAAAATTCATTTTATGAGGCATTTATTATACAATACTTAGCGAATGCAAGATGAATTATTGAAATTTCGAAAAAACACTACTATAATTATATCGTGATAATTTTGAAACCGATTTATATAATTTTTCAATAAGTTTAAATATATTGATTAAAATTTCTATAACAGAAAACACAAATTAAGTTATAAAATACATTATATGAAATCAGTTGGTCAAAAGCTTGTGAAATAGTATATGAAAAAAGAAATGGAATTTTTTCATATACTATGCCTCATATATTGTAGTCAAAGAAAATATTGTTGAAGAATTTATAAAATTCTATATTGATATGCCACGTGGAAAATTGTTACTATAAGAACAGAATAATAATCGTTATTTTAAATAACAAAAATCAACTAAAACGAAACTCTTAGTTTAATTCCAATGAAATTGCTATGCGTACTTTACATACAAATTTTAGTTGCACATACTATCAAGATATAGCAATTTTAATGTCATTTACGTTGAATCATAATGTCTCAAGTTTCACTGAATATATTAAAAACTCTACATATGTTTTAGGTGGTTTACCCATCATCAAGAGTATACAATATTACTGAATCTTGATAATGGGCTAACCACCGAAACATATGTACAGTTTTTAATATATTCAGTGAAACTTAAGTCAAGTGTGTTAATTTTTAATTTTATAGTTTTTAGAATCATAATGAAATAATGTTCCACCAACAGAGAGTTCATCGATATTATAAAAAGTAGGCAGTATGATAAAACTTTTTTAAACTGCTCGGACAAGATTTAAATTTACATGTTATACCAAATATTGTAATCCTTCAGTTAACCTCTAAACACAGAGAATACATTTAACTTAATTATAATGTCTTGGTTTCATCACCTATCAACTTGAAATTGTTATACGAATTACAAAAATTGACAGTTACATTTTAAATAGTTTTTCTGAATTAAACAATAAAAAACTTAATCACCACAAACTTTTATGAGATTATTAAATGCACCATTTGAAAATAATCAATCTCCTTTACCTTAAACTATTTACAATTGAATAAAATTGGCAAGTAAACGAAATACTATGGAAGGATATATTACATTGTAATAGTTAAAGGTTAGTTAATCTTATGACACAAAGACACTTTCAATGTTAACAAACTCTATTCATACGATCCAACACCATTTTCGGAATTTAGAATCCCTTGAGAAACACTGTCAATAATTATTTGTTATAGTGGTGCAGAAGAATGAGGGGAACAAGAGTTGATGATAATATATTCCAAACTTGATCAGTCTTCGATTTTCATTCTCAGCAATTCGATAAGAAGAATTAAGAAGAATTATAAATATAAAGTTTCTATGGGGTTAATAGTAAGACTATTAAAATAAATTAAACTCTTGGCTTAATGTTTCACGATTTATTTAACAATATGTATAGTCAACATGTTTCGAGCGTTAGCTCATTTTCAAGACTTGGAGACTTTGGAGTCTTGAAAATGAGCTAACGCTCGAAACATGTTGACTATACATATTGTTAAATAAATCGTGAAACATTAAGCCAAGTAGTTTAATTTATTTTAATATTCAATTATGTTTCACCAAGAGTTAAGCGAGAATTCAATCTCATTCAATAGTAAGACTAGTGAAAGCCAATATTAACCACCTTTTGAAATGGTTTCCGTTGCTTATGTACTTCTACTTGTTTGTTTAATATTTAAGGAAACACTGTAATGAGCTGCCGTTCAATAAAGTTGTATTATTATTATTATAAAGTAGTCTAATTTGGCAGAAGTGTTGATATCTAGAAAATAGTTATGAATAGCTTCTAATTTATTCTGTAAAGATAATCTCACTTTTTCCCCAAATAAATTATCATAATCAAACATAAAAATAAAGTAAATTACAACAACCAATAAAAAAGAAATTGTAAATTGTTCAGAGAAAGACGGAACAGCTGCGATCTGATAAATAGAGAAACAATTTTGTGCGATAATATTGAGAAAATAGAGAATTTAGCTAATAATTTTATCTCTACATCAGTGGAAAAAAATGGAATTTACAAGGGTCTATGTTTGAATATTTCATTTGTTAATCATACGAATTGAATCACTCATTCGTTGATCTTAATTTCTATATTATCACCTATCGAACTGACCACCATATTCTTAGGATTCGTCCGTTCTAAAGAACTATGCTTCTTTTTACGTTTTGCCTTCACCTCGTTGCTGAGACTGGTACTCTGAGTCTTGTTTCCCAAACTTGAGCAACGGCTGCTGAGACTGTTCTGACTCTCATTGAGTTTATTACACCTTGCGAGATTCCTGTCCATAGGGATGGGGTCGCTGGGGGAAGTTTCCGCGT
This sequence comes from Henosepilachna vigintioctopunctata, assembly GCA_030704895.1. Lineage (NCBI taxonomy): Eukaryota > Metazoa > Arthropoda > Insecta > Coleoptera > Coccinellidae > Henosepilachna > Henosepilachna vigintioctopunctata. The sequence goes on from JARQZJ010000065.1 coordinate 4,963,120, forward strand.
ATCCACTATTCACTGTGTGATTGTCCGAGCTATGGCTAGATTTTGAGCTATAACCGTAAATTAATAGCGATATATAATTTTCAATTTAAGGAATTATTGGACAACAAAGTTGAATTTGACTGAGCAAAAAAATCAATTCATTTAACATTATCACAAAAAATAACAAATTTTTCAGTTGAATAGGATCGAACTAGAGTTACTTAATAATCAATTAGTATAGATATTCTGAAAATATTAAGTTCAGGATTGTATTTCAAGTGTTTAGGAAGAGCATGGAACAGCTAATAATTTAAACTTAGCATTTCTCTTAACAGTGATTGTAAGTTAGAAAAAAAACCATTTTTATGGTGTTAACATCAACCAAAGCTTTTAAAACTCAATGGAAAGAAATACCAACACAAAATTATAGTATAGCAATCTGTGCATTAATTTATTCCGGAATTTTAGCTATAGAATGATCGCAGTGAAAGTAGAACATCACAGTCAGAAAAAACAGTCCGACATTGCCATATTCAAGACAAGACGATCTTTCACGCAGAAATCACTAGCCCTACAAGCTCTATCAATTATCAAGTATCTTTACAGTTTGAGGTCTCGTTTTTAAATAGCTCTCCTAAGCATTCATTGTCTATTCCTCACTCCATATCTCTCAATTTCAGCTAGCAGTTTAACAACCACACTATCAAAACACTCGATAACTCCAGAAATACCTCAACAGATAGTTCATTCTTATCTAAAGCCTGAAATATTTCTGCCTTTTTCCTCGCCATGATTTCAATAATAAAACTTTTCCATCTTACTTTCTTTAACTGTCTTTTATGTTGTGATCCAAAATCTACAGACTTGTAGCAAATTTAAAGCTTTCCAATTGAAGTGAAATTTACAATCTTTGGAACACATGAAGTAGAAAAGAGAAAATTTTTTTGTTTTATGACAATTAGGTTCTCAGCAACAAAATGAGACTGTATTATTGATAAAACAAAATATAGCCTTCGATTTCTACACTTTTTTTAAGACAATTAACAATCCTAATTAGGATTAGGATTAATCGTAACTTAGCAAAAAGTAAAATGTTTGTAGATAACACTTCATTTGACAGCATTCACGCTTTATTTCGGCGCTATAATTCAAATTTGATACTCAAAGAAAAAACTTTGATATTTTCCAATTGTGTATGTTACAACATTAAACTTATGGACAAATCAATAGCTTTTATTATCATAATATTATCAGAGGTATATCAGACTTCGATAAGTGAATCTATATTTTCAAGAGAAGGGTTCAAAAGTGTGTTTAATACCCACCTAAGGATAAATCCGGCCTCTTATTAATTAAGAGTGATAATTCTATTTACAATTTTAATACAATTGTAAAGCTATTTGAGAAAAAAGAGACATTTTAAATTTAGCTCACCTATGTCCATACTTATGAGATTGTAAGGCATGTTCGGGAGTTTTTATGTAAGGCGCATTACTAACTGTACTGTGTTTCCACACCTTCAGTCGATGTGACAGCTCGGAAAAGTTTGGACGACGTATAGCAAGCTCCGCCCAACATTCTATCATTAGCGAATAGCAGTGGCTCGGACATGCCTCCGGACACGGAAGTAGTTTTCTTGAACGGATCATGTTGATTACTTCTTGATTATTGAAACCATAATAGGGCTGAAACAAAAATAAGTTAGATTGCAACTTGAAATACTTAAAATCCTAAAATACTCTCGAATAAATGGTAAAAACAAACTAGAATGTACAATAAAAATCAATCTTTCTCCTGGACTTATAAAAATATATTTAGGCATCAATGGTTATATTCTAACAATATGTAGTCAGACATATTTGGAACAAGGCAAGTCTATTAATAGATCACATCTCAATAATACTCGATTGTAAATAATAGTTTTTGTTGCCAACTCTTTATGCTATAGGATTTGAAACAATGTTGTTATATTTAATTAAATTATGGTGAAAATCCAAAAACTACTAAGTTTTATTTAAATTATGTATTTAGATTTTCATCAAGTATCGGCCAATCGATTAATATCTTTAAAGTTTGAAGTCCTGCTTTTATTTAACGTCAATAGTACAAGCCTGCGACTGTGAAATATCAATATAGCCGTCATATTTAGGGCTTTCACGTCATCAGTGATAATAAATGAAAATTAATATGAACTTTTATTTTGCCAGTCTGAAAATTGTGCCTAAATTCTGATGAAATATTGTGTCTACATATTAAGTTATCCAAGGTCAAATGTCTAAAATATCTCGCTTTCTATAGAGTTAATGATATTTTCAGTCTTATAATTATTTTAGATCATACCTCTTGAGGGTATACATAATTATCAAACCAAAGGTGTATATGATTTTTATATTGACAGTTGTAAGAGAGCTCTGAATTCTATTTATTACAGAGGACTATTATAACGACTAAAAGTTTATAACTATAATTTGTACTAGATTGAAAATTACGAAAATTTTGTGAGCATTTATTGTTATATATAAGCGATGCTGAATAAATTATATTTTTATTTATTTATTTTCCATCCAACAAGAAAAATATAGTTTATTCTCATTCATTGCGATGTTGTCATTTTATTTGTTTTATATGTAAGGTGTGAGATAAGACTTCTATACTAACCTGTAAACCATAACTGTATATTTCCCACAATACAACTCCATAGGACCAGACATCACTTTCTGTCGTGAATTTTCCATAAAGTATGGATTCTGGTGGCATCCATCTAACAGGTAATAAAGATTTTGACTGTACCCTGTAGTAGTCACAACTGTACATATCCCTACTTAATCCGAAATCGCTGATCTTAACAATTAAATCTTTGGATACTAAGCAGTTCCTAGCTGCAAGGTCTCGGTGAACGTAGTGATTTTCAGAGAGGTATTCCATACCTTGAGCTATCTGGATGGCTATGTGCAAAAATTGATTTTGGGTCAAACTTCTCCCTTCATTTGGCGAATTTGCAATGAGGAATTCGTGTAAATCGCCCTAAAAATAAAAAAATTGAGTTTTCTTGTCGCTTCTCGAAAATTTGTGAACATATTGCATATATATACTAACCAACCGTATATTACATTTGAACTGTGTCATTTTTTGCAGTCTTATAGCATTCAAGCAAAGAATATGAAAGTAATTTAGATACACAAACCATTAAAAACGTTTTGTTTAAAAACACGAAACTCTATATTGTCTATAACAGAATATCTATAGAGAATAAGTAGAGTGATTTTTTGAGTATTGATTAATAAATACTAAGGCTATAAGTAAATTAATAACATAATGGGATTGGAATTTACAAGAAAATTGGAAAAGAAATAATTTTTTATTTTGGAACAATTATTCAAAATTCCAATTTCACTTATATGACAAAATGAGAACTATCATAATTTTATTACAACCTTAATTTCCAAGCATTAATGAACGCAGATTGGTAGATATATAAGATATAAATAATACAGATTAACAAAAATAAAAATGTACAGAAAGAATGACTTTTAACATTTAAAATCGATACCATACTTTTACATAAAGCATAAAATAGAAAAAAATTATGTGAACTAAAACTTTGTTTTAGATGAGATTGAAAGAATTTTAACATTATATATCTAATGGAAACTTGTTCATCAAGGTCGAACGCTGTATTTGCGTAATAATTCATTGCTTTCACGTAAGGATTATATCATACATAAAATGAATCTATAAATATATTTATATATTTTTAAATATCAACAAAATTTGAATAGTTTGGTCATATATGAAATCACTCACCTCCGACATGTATTCAAACAGCATACATATGGGATCTTGCTTCAGTACAACTCCTAACAAACAAATGATATTTGGATGCTTCAATTCACTAATCAATTCAATTTCCCTCTGAAAGTCTGCTTGAGTCTTGGCACTAGCATTTTCTTTTAAAGATTTCACCGCAACAAAAGTCCTCTGGCCGTTTTTCAACTTCAACTCGCCTTTGTACACTTTTCCTGTGGAGAAATATTACATATTCTCAAAAACAAACTTTGGTGGAATTTCTGAAATGTACTAACCGAAAGCTCCCTCCCCTAATTCCTCGATGAAGATAACTTCTTTGTGAGTGAACTGCGGTGCTACGCTTACTGGTCCTTTATTTGGATGATGATTTCTTGGGGGAGGAATATTTGGAGGAAGCAGCCTGTTCATTTCCATTGGAACAACACTTGTAGGGCTGTGATTACCGTATATATTTTTATCTGCAGTAGGAGTGTTCATCTGAAAATAATAATTAGTCAAAAATTTTATTATATTTACAAGAAGTTATTTACATTTTGAAGATTTCTTCTAGGTTTCTTCTTTCCTCTACAGCAGAAAAAGGCAATCAACAAACTGAGCCCCAAAGAAATGATGGCAAAGCAGACGAATATATACAATCCAACAACGTAAACTGAAAATAAAACGTGTAAATTTTTGAAAAATAACCTCTCGAAATTGTTATACTCAAACTGGTATAGACAAGTGTTATGAACAAACCAATAATTTTTGAAGTGAATTTTTTTTGAAAAGCTAATCGATTATTTGAGGACAAGCAGCAAACTAATTGATCCATCAGAACATTTCCATATTTTGAATGGGAAAATCTGTTTAATCTTTCCATTCAATTAATTGAACTATTTTATTAATAAAAAATAAGCCATAAATATAGTAATTGTGTTTCTTTATAATAAACTGAAAAGAAGTATCGACAGAATCAGTTCAATAATTACTTACCACATTTTGATATATCGCATAGTTCTTTATCATTCTGGTCCACAAAGCAGAAGGGCTGATCTTCTGCATTACCAGGATTCCTTAAAAATATGCAGAATAAGAATAACTAAAATAATTTTTCAACAAAAATGCCGAATACTGCAGGGTTCTGGTAGCGGCAGACTGATAACACGTTGGTGGTAAAGATTGTACTAGTTAACTACAGAAGATACTAGTTGAGATATTGACGTAACAAGGTATTAAGTTAAAATGACAGTTCATGAAAGTTGTACAGTAAATTTTAATTTTAAAGTTGTAATGTAATTTAATTTCATTTACGGAACTTGTACCTACTTTATGAGAACAGTTTCATATTATAAGGAAAGAGAGCTCAATTATTAATTATAAATAATTTTATTATACACAAACATACTTTTCACAAGTTCTTTTTTACCATGTGAACTATTTTGTGAACAAGTTAATGCCAGTCTGAAACATGAATACCCGATAAAACTATCAAAGATGTACCTTTTAGCATTATGACTAGCTGCATTGAATAGGTAAGACAAATATGTAACTGACCAGCAGATCCCAACTTACCGGCAATAATTATGACCAGTTAACTCTGGATTATCGGACAAGCTGATATGAAGTTGATGCGACCATTTCATGCATTTTTTGCCTGAAATTGTTATATCTTGGGTGCCTCTGTATAAATGACCTTGATCCCAGTAACATGTATCCTCTAAAAACAGAAATCCAAAGTACTTATCAAATCCGAAATCAAATTTCAAAATTTTACCTTTATCTATGTTTTCCAATTCCACACCTAACGATAAACAATTACGTGTGCTACCATCTATTTCATCAGGCAGGAGTTCACATTCTTCAAGTTCTGGTATTTGACCTGTAAAATATGAACACAATTGTGATATAATTTTTTTTTATATATCAATGCATTGAAAAACAATTTAGGAATATTAGAATTTTGTAACAAGAATTACTTTTGTGTATATCTATGAAAAACATAATAACGATCATCATATTGCAATCAAACAATTGAAGAAATAATGAATAAAGATGAAGTTTAGTATCTTCAATAAATACCAAAATTGATCATTTAGTTCTGAATTTAAAAAGCTTTCGAGCCCTATGACTGGCAGATTTTTATGTTATAAGCAATTGATATATTGATATAAAAATTCATAGAGAATCCATCAATATTCTGACGATACCCAGGTCTACATTTTACAGCATTCCTGGTGATATAAACATCGCAATTAACCAGTTAAACCAAGATCTCTCATCTCTGAGTAGTTGGTCCGCACAAAATGGTCTTTTGTTGAACCTGGGGAAGACAGTCAGTATCCTTGTTCGTACAGAAACCTTTAGAAGAAAGGCAATTGCTTCTAGGACCAGTGATGTAGTGCTTGGTGGATCAGTGACTCAGTTCAGTGATGCTGTTAAAAATTTGGGTTTAGTGTTCGATTTGGGACCCAGCTTTCGTGAACACATTATAAAGACACTTAGCAAGGGATATGCTACATGTAAATACCTTTAAAGCTTTAAGAATTTCATTAGTCGTCCTATAAAGTGGAAAATAACATGTAGTCTGATTATGAGTTTGTTCAATTATTGTAGCCCACTATATTTTACCTTGAGCACAAAGGCTATGCAGGATAGGGTGCAGAAGCTGCAGAACTCCTGCCTCAGACATGCCTTTAATATCATATTTTTCTGGCATGTAATTTTGTTGCGTGTTTCCTGGCAAAATTTAAGAGGTGTATGCTGCAGTTACAGACTTTGTGACAGGGCACCTGGCCTGCGTGCTTTGGATTTATTGAGGATGTAACTGTCATTTAAAGTCTCTTTAATTAGGTTGAAGTGGTAGAACAGTGAATACTGAACTTCAAATATTTTGTACAAATACTGATAGCGATGTTTTGTTTGTGCAATAAAAATATTATTTTTATATCCATTACTGGAATATTGCAATGTTTTAGTGTTTACTTTACTATCATGAGGAACCATTTTGTTGAAAAAAAAAAGCTTGAATTTTTGCTTGTTTCATCTGCTTGAACTTGAATTTCCATTTAAATATCAGTTCAAATAGAAATTTTCAAACTTATCTACAAGTGACCCAAAAACATCTACAAATTTGAAGAAATTAGCACTATTATTCCAGAAGCAATCTATGAAATGTTCTTCCAGGATTAAAAATAGAACTCTTTAATCAATACTAACTAAAATAAGTGAACAATGGACTTACCAATAATTGGATGCCTTCTGGCAATGGCATACTCTTTAAGACAGAGTTCTGTTTCTAAAAGGAGACAATCATCTTTGCACACCCTTCTCAAATATTTAGTCAAGGTGTTTCTAATGGTAGAAAACTTCTCTTTTGTGAGGTATTGCTCGCCCTTCATTAGCATTTCTTTTTGGTATTTATGAACTGGCTTCGGGGCCAGGCATATAGGGAAAGCCGAGAAACACATACTTGGATGGACGAATTTTTCACAACTCGAAGATATATCGCTGAAGAATAAATAAATGAGCTGACATATCTAAACTGATGAAAATTTAATATTCTCTTACTTTGATTGTGAAATAACCAGGAATGCATTATTCAATTTATCCTCTATAGCCTGTTGAGTATACGGTGGTTGAACAAATACATACTTCCCATGTAACAAATCTTTGCACCTTTCCCCATGATATATTTGGCAAAAAGGTTCACTTAGGTTTACAAGAGCTGGAGCAGATGGGACGAGTTGTTTTCCAGTTGGAGATAGATCGAATTCAAGCCCGTTAGTGTGCTTCAGACCGTTAGATAGAGGACCATGGTCTGTGGAAAAGAAAGAACCTTCCGCTCGGACATTTTGATGAGGACTTGGTAGTGTCGTGAGTTCTCCCAAGAAACTGAAAAAAATAGGAGATATGAAAAAAATAGTAAACTTTGTCTTATTGTAGCAAATTCTATGTTTGATATTTATAGTTGCGTTAGTTCAACCTACCAAGCATTTCCTTTCAAACTTGGTAATAATTTATGAAGTTATATTCTTCCAACGCACAATAAGAAATTACTTTGCTATATATGTATAACAAACAACAAGCTGCTGAATTCAAGTGTTCTTATTTAGGCAAAATTTCAATGGGAAATATATTCTGTCAATGTTATTATTCGTGTGAATATTTCTTTGTACATATCGAACAAAGTAACGCACCAAAGATTTGATTGATACTTCTACATTGAAATGTGGGTTTCATTTTACTAACTACAGGCTGTCCAAAAAGAGTATCGGGTATTTGTAAGTTCAATAAAACAAAAACTACTTGTAAATAGAAAAAAAGTTCATTATTGATAATACTAATATTTAATGGAAAATTATTTGGAAAAGATCATGTTATCTAAATGGTGACCGTTGCGTTGCTGGCACTCTTCTAATCGAACACGAAGATTACGGATGACACGCTGACACGTAGCTCTGGATATTGCTGCCATTTCTGACCTCATGTTTTGCTTCAGCTGTTTAAGGTTTGTTGGTTTGTTCTCGTAAACCTTACTTTTTAGGTATCCCCATACGAAATAGTCAAGCGGGCTAAGGTGTGGGCTTCTGGAAGGCCAGTTGATGGTACCCCTACGCGAAATCACTTTATTCGGGAATAACACATTGACGACTTCCATCGCTGCATTTGATGTATGGCAAGTGGCCCCATCTTGTTGAAACCATGTTCTTGAGTTGAAACCATCAAACTGATTTTTTTGATGATTTTTTATGTTTAACGCTTGTCTTCGTTTATGGATGGATAACGACGGATTTTGACGAACCGACGCCTCCAGTTCTTCGATGGTTTTCTCGTCGCGAACTGAACGTGGAAAACACGAGTTTCGGATTTTTACCGTCGCACTTTTACTTATAAACTTATCCATTTTTCAATGCTATCGTCACTTGGTGCGTGGTGTGTACGGTATTCTGCACGATACATACGTTGAGCAGTCACTACTGAGTTAACATTACGATAATACTCTTGTACGCAAAAAGTCGGGTACCACTCCATCGCGACTAAAACTCCACAGAATGGCAGACGTTACGAACCCCTCCCCGCTCCTTATCAGGGCTCCGTTTCAAATACCGCGCGAAAACAAATACCCGATACTCTTTTTGGACACCCTGTAAATACCAATAATTTGTTGCCCAAAAGAGTTGTCGTAATTTCTTGGGTTTATGGATGAATTTTTTGAAAACGACTCTCAAATCTAATTTATTTACTTAATTTCAGGTTTAATTCAATTAAAATTCACTGGTTTGCTACAAAAGAATTTAAAAAAGGAATAAAATTACTTCACAAATATGAGATTAAACTAGACGAAAATATAATTAAAGAATGGTTATGAAATATATTATATTATAGATAATTTTCGATTTATCAACATGCAAAAAATGAAATAAAATTGTCTCATTAAGGCGTCTCCCTATAAGAGAAAAAGTTTCGTGAGTAGTCTTGAGACTCAGCTCATAAAAGGAAATGAGTCTGATAGGGTATCGAAGACAAGTCTTCGAGAGTGCCCTTATCACAAGTGGTCACGCACATTGCGTTATCGCGACTAGGTCTCCAGTCCTCAATCCGTGCGTGTTTAATGTGTTGCGATTATTTTTGGTTATTGTGAATATTTACTTGAAGAGTTCTACAGATATAGTAGCTTTTCTTTGGAGTTGTATTTCAATTATTTTGAATATTCACGAAATGATACTAATCGAGAGAAAGTGGAAAAAAATATTGTCATGAGGAATTGATCGAGTTGATTCTTAATATGATTTTGAAGGGTTCCTATGGAACTTGAAACATAGGTGTTGTAATTACCATGAAAAAAATAAAAAATTCCAGGAATTCCCTACAAAATTTGAAAACTCCAAATACATTCCGTCGACCCATCCATACCCTCACTCAAAACCCCCCGTTTTTCCGTTGTTTGGTAATTTCGTAAACTTTTTTCTACTGTGAGGCCTTTGGGACTTTGCCATTTTTTTACGATGCGCCCCAACGCAGCTCCCAACAATACTATTCAATTATTAATTTCATTATCAGAAAGCAATGTTTGGACATTTATAATTTTCATTAGGAAATAAGAACGAAAACAAAACATAAGCATAAAAGAGGTATTTATGTGACTGGTTGGCTAATGTGAAAGATGTGCTTTGATTGAAATGTGATGATGTACAGAAAATTGCAAATTTCATTTCATTTTGTACCTCTATTTTAGATATGTACATGTTCTTTATTAGAGCAACTGCAAAAAATCCTATTTAGCATAAGTACAAAGTTGTTAATAGTAACAAAACCTTCAATGCAGCAGTGCTGATAGCACGATATTCATAAGAAACTGAGCTAAAAACAGTCCGTCTCCTTATCATATTGAAGTTTTAGGCTAGAATAATTGTTCTTCTTCATCTGTTGAAAGTTTCGATGGTTTGGACCACTAAAAGGCTTTCTGACCCAATTTTATAGCTCCAAAGAGTTGAGAAAATATTTTTAAAATTGTTGGCTTAATAATAATAATAATTTTATTCGTACTTAGGCTACAATGAGCGTGTACATGTCATATAATATATAATAATAGTTAAAATTATAATAAAAAGATATAGTAAACAATTGAATGTATAACAGATACATTACACTCACACAAAAAGAAAACTATGATCAGAATTCACCTATGTTGAATAGAATTCCTGAAGCGTATAAAATGCTCTACAAAATAAAAATAATTTTAGTTCTTTTTTGAACTTTTTTAGAGTAGTAAAGTTAGTAATATAAGCTGGTAATTTATTGTAAATGGCCACAGATACATACTTGGGACTCTTCTCATATAAGGACTTTTGTGCTTGGGAAAAAGTAACTTGTTTCCATTTCTAACTAGAAATATATCATATATCACTAGTGCTATATGATACCCCCAGTTTAACGAAATAGTCAAAATTTTGCCTCACATACATAGCTGCTTTCAGGATAAATATAGAGAGGAAAATCAGTATTTTATTTTCTATAAAATATTTCCTACAGGATTCAGTGGGACGGAGACGAAACAAAAGCCTTATTACCCTCTTTTGTGCAATGAAAACTCTCTTCCAATCAGTCGAAATTCCCCATAATAGAGTATTATAGGATAGATGTGTATATATGATTGAATATTGATCATTTTGCGCAATACTACTCCTCAACTGGAGAAGAGCATAGTAGCCTCTACTCAGTTTTCTGCAGACATGGTCCACATGAGAGTCCCATCTTAACTCAGAGTCAAGAAAACATCCCAAATATTGGATTTCATGGTTATTGGTATTCACCAACATATTACTATGTAGCCTAGTATTATGAAACTGTAGCTGCACCGTTTTACCCTCATTGAGAATCAGAATGAATTCAATTCACAACACTTCTGGAAGCTCTGTTGTAGGCTATGATAAAAGCAACGACGCTTGTCGTCAATCCTTTTCAGCAAACAAGAGTACATGGTCACACCACTACAAGCACATACTCACAAGTGCAAACGAAATATTTCAAGTCTCGAGACTGTTGTTACTGTCGAGTATCACGAATCTGTCTCGAGAGCGAAATCAATTTCAAGTGGACAACCCTCATAGACCAATCTCGATACTTTGTCTCAGATGGACACTCACCTTTTTGAATAAATGACTGATACTACCTACCTTGAAGATTGAGCAGTATTAACAAAGCCTCGGGCGCCATTGGAGATTTCAGTATCTAAAAAACAAAACGAATATCAATATGAATTACTGCAGTTAATTTTGAAATGTCTGGCAATAAAAATCGTTATTCGTTGCAATAATAAACATAAAATGGAAAAATTTATTTCTTGTCAACGTTTTGCTTTGAATTGTATCAGTGTAAAAACTTTTTTGAATATAAACTCAAATTCAAACACTTGAACTTATGATTTACACTTTATTGACTACATAGCATGACGCGTTTCGTCGTTACAAACGACTTCTTCAGATGCTTACAGAATAATCTCTGTAAGCATCTGAAGAAGTCGTTTGTAACGTCATCATTATTCTGTAAGCATCTGAAGAAGTCGTTTGTAACGACGAAACGAGTCATGCTATGTAGTCAATAAAGTGTAAATGATAAGTTCAAGTGTTTGAATTTAAGTTTATATTCAATTATAATGGATTTACATCAAGTAAACGCCAACACTATTAAATATTTAAAAACTTTTTTGAAAAAGGAATTCGTTAGTACAAATTTGTAGAAATGTAATATCTAGGAGTATGATGTTGGAGGAGCCAAATGTAATCATTCACAAAGTATTGTTTGGGATTAATTTACCGAAGTTGACACAGATAGAAAGATCGTTCATAACTTCATAACTAGGGTTTGTCGGTTTAAAAACCGATTTTTTTGGAGAAAATTATGAAATTCGAAACCGGTTTTTTAGTACAAAATATCGGTTTTCAATGTATGAATAACACTTGAATACACGAAAAGTAGTATTATTAAAAGTAATGCGGACAAATATTATCAAAATTATATAAAGACTACTCTACAGGGTTAAGAATGTGATATTCAAAACGTGATGAAACCGATATTCAAGAGCCAGACAATGTTTTACTGAAAAATGCTATGAAAGTGGCAATTAACAAATATTTAAAGGAACTGGAATAAGTGACTTCCTCTACTCAAACTCTAATAAAAGAGTTTTTGGGCCTGAAATCCACAAATAAAAGGACAAAAAATTTTGAGTTTAGAGGACAAAAACGATAAGCCTAGTTCGGTTGCAAGTGAGAGGGTACTTTCTATTTTGGGGAATTTTGTGAATAAACTAAAGACACGGCTAAATAGCAAATCGATAGACGTCCTCTGTTTTCTGAAATCATATTTTATTAAACAAAAAAATGAATAGAATATTTAAATTTGTATTAATAATATATAATAATTTGAATAAAATAATAATATTTGTATTACCGGAATAGAAAATACTCGGTCCTTTGCTTAATTGTCTTTAAAACTAAAATTGATTTTAATAAGTATGTATGCATAAACTTTATTTACTCTTGTCTTTCGGCTTTGATTATAATTTACATCAGATATTTTGATGTACATTACACAGATATATATTTTCTAATTGTTTTTAATAAGTATCCATCTGTATCTAATAACATTGTTTTTAAAAAAAATAATATGGTTATTATAAACATATGAAAAAATATTTTTTTTATTTATTCGAACCATTTGCTGAATAATTCGTTTTACTATTACAAAAATATTTACATCCTTATATGTGAAAATTATGCATAAGCAACGAATAATTGTTTTTAAAGTTATTTAATCCTGGTCAACTATTATTTCTTTGTTCTAGTAAATTGCATGAAAAAAATTGTTTGTCAATAAAATTAAACAGTAAATAATTTCAGTCAAAAACTGCTATTAATCACTGAAAATTTTCTGTTAGAATTTTTTGTTCGAATTACAGAATATTCGAGCAAAAAATTTTTTTTATAAAAATTCGAAATCGATTAAAACCGGTTTTCTGAAAAAATTACTATTCGAAAACCGGTTTTCGGAAATGTCGGTTTTTGTATAAACCCTACATAACTGACATATCCGAAATTTACTTTCATTGCTCGCCGCAAAAATGAGTACCTCCATACCTCTAAACTGAATAAGAACTTTTTTCGAGGCAGGAAACTAATTTTTCTTTATTTTCCAATCCAACTTTCTTTACAATGATAAAATCGATTCCAGAATTTCATTTAATTTGGTTGGCCAAGGAAGGGTCTTTGATGAAATAGTTATAAAAACTGCCGCGCCCATTTGAAGTAATATTTATTTAGTGAACAATTCACTTACCCCTAGAAGGAACCATCGAATTAATTTGAAGAGCAGCTTGTGAACAAATCTTGTCTATTCCATTTGACGCATAACAGGAGTAAAAACCAGTGTCGAAAAATTCAAGTGACCCAATCTTAAGAGTTGATTTTAAACGATTTTTTTCCTGAAAAAATATTTGAAAAAAATTATTATTATATTATTAATAATATAAATTATTTTGGTAATTGTATGGAGATCTATACTAAACGTGCATGTGCATTTTTTGTTTTCTCAAGTTTCTCTGCAAATAGGCGAAATATGAAAATGATAACGCATATTTTTTAGCCAAGTAAAAAAGTAGAAGATATAAAATAATATCTAAGGGGCCATCCATAAAGTACGTCACACGAATTTCATGATTTTTTGAGTGATCGGCGCGTGTCACTAGAACGGGTATGAACTCGTCAACAAAACAATTTAAACCGTATTGTCATAATGATAGAGTTGGAAATATTTTTTAGTTTAATTAATATTTCAAAGTACGGGATTCTCTAGATATATTAGAGATTTTGAAATGTGATGTCACAAAACTTAGACCCCTCCCACCCCTTGTCACACCATGTCACACTTTGTCGACCCCCTCCCCCTCTAAGTGTGACGTACTTTATGGATGACCCCTAATCTAATTATTATAGAAGATATAAGATAATATCTAATCTCATTAATGATCTTGGAATAAACTTGGACTATCAACTCGAGTTCAAGGAACATATTAGAATAATTACCAACCGTGCATTGAGAATGATTGGTTTCATACGTCGAAACTCAGTTGAATTTTCTGACGAATCAACTATAAAATTACTTTATTTTGCTTTTTGTAGACCTATTGTTGAATATGGGTCAATTATTTGGTCACCTCATCATGAGGTGGACTCGAAGTATATTGAACGAGTGCAGAATAAATTTCTTTTATATTTCACTTTTATTTCTTTCAGGAGGTCAATACCTCGTATAAATTTTTCGGCAACTTTTATTCGCACTCAATTAGACACCTTGGCTTCAAGAAGAATTATACTTGATTTGGTTCTTTTGTTCAAATGTTTGAATAATTTTATAGATTCTATTGAATTGCTTGGTCAAATTGGCTTTCACGTTCCTTTCAGAAGAACTAGAACTGACAATGTATTTGCGTATTCCAGCTGTCGTACTAATTATTTGACCAATACACCAATTAATGGCATGCTATACTATGGCAATCGATATGTAAATGCTGACCTATGTTTTTGTACATCTCTTATGCAGTTTCGCTGTATAATTAAGAACTTACTCAACTAAATTTGGGTATTATGTGTATTTTCTTATTTTTTGTAAATGGGTTTTCCGTATGTAAATAAATAAATAAATAGATATGTCATCAGATGGTTCCTAACTACACCTTTGTAGCCATCTTTTGACAGAAGTGGAGGTTTTCTAGTTTGGTTACAAACTGAACGAATATAATAATAATGACAAAATGTTGTTATCCCCAGGTTATTCGTAGTTTACATAATCTTTCCTACATTTATAAATTACTAACTTATTCAAAGGCAATAGAGAATGAGCTGAAGTCCAGTGATGAGACCGCTAAAATTCACTCATCCACTTCACTTAACCTAGACTTATTTTCGGTATTTTTTAAATATGTTTTGGCTATACATGCTGAATTGAAAAAATTTCCAAAATTAATTGCAACAGTTAAAAAGAGAGATAGAAAAACAAAGATAAAGACAGAAAAAACAAATGACATCGTTCAACTGAACAAATAAGCATGGGCGAAAAAATGAGATTTAATTTTTTATCCATGAAGACTATAGTTTCAATAGTCAAACATAAGCTCTAAAATGTCTGAAAATTCATTGATTTAACATAAAAGGGAGAATATTATGATTATCAGCTATAGTGTGAGTACAGCCTCTCTGCAATATAGAAGTCTAATGGATAGATGGCGTTATAAATAACGTTGAATACATGGTACCTAAATATTAATTTTTATTGAGATATGCAGATTGCTTAGCGAAACTTATTTCCTGGAAAGATAAAACTAAGTGAAAATCTTTTATGCTTCTGCAGATAGTTTTTTTTTCTTGAAAAGATAGATATAGAAAGACATAGAAAACAAGTCCAAACAAATACACAATTTTCACACATCATCAAAATATAAAAATATTGGATTAATTTTAAATATCTAAAAATAAATATATATTCAACCTACCCGAACATTTTTTATTTGTATTTTGGGACTGTTTGCTTCGATAGGTACTGTGTATTTGTGCCAAGAAATGGTGGCCTTAGTTGAGTTGTCCAGATTTTCTACTTCGCAAATAAACTTGACAATTTTTCCAGGATCTCTAGTCGTATTTTTCAATTTGTCGGAAGTGAATTTCAGAGTACCTGTTAAATTGAAATTAGTGATAAACAAAGATAAATAGGAAATTTAACAGATTTTTACCATTACTGTAAGGACTTTCTTCGCATTCCTCGATGTCCTCTTCGTACTCGTCATCGAAATTTGTCGAAGTTTCTGTAATTGAAAGAACAATAATAAATAAATTATATGCATACGGGGTGTTATTTAGGTAGGAGACCAAACTTTAAAGGGTGGCTCTTTGCGTGATTCTAAGGCGGAAAATTCGGAATAAAAAAAGGTTAAGTAATGCTTAGTTTTGAAGATACACAATTGAAAAATTATTACTAATCACTTGTTATAATTAATTTACTCATATCACACATCAAAAACATTCAATTTCCATCCAAAGTGAATTGTTTATAACAATGTGATTAATAACAATTTTTCCAACGGGAATCTCTTCTGAGACCTTTCAAAAATAGTTACGAAAACGAAAAAAATTCCAGAATTGTAATTGTTAAAAATATTCGCACTTGCAATGTTTATGTTCAGATAGGAAAAATTTCTTAATTGAGAATGCATAATTAATAGAATAATGGCCATAAAAATTGTTCGACGGACGACTATTGTTCTTTTGTTTATCTAAAACATGGCTGTCCAGACTAGGTGAAACCCAGTGCCAATAAAAATTACTAAATACATTGGGGGGCCGCAAAATATTTATAACATAAAATACAAGTATAATAGGTATCATTATTTTTTATTACTTTCTCATTAATTTATCTTTTACAATTCTGTCAACATCAATATTAATAGTAGCTAGATGAAGTGCATGTTTAAGTGAAGTATCTGTCAATGAAGAGCTGTATTTCGATTTTTGAACTTTATTGTTGAATATGCACTTTCACAAAGAGAGGTACTGACCATCATCGAGCCATTTTTAGGCCGAAATTCGTCAGTTTCGGGAAACGTTCAACAAGGAGCTCAAAAAATTCAATTCCTGTTTCTGTTCTGCCTTTGTAAAATGGGTCTGATTTCAGATCACACAGTTTCAGTTGCTAATCAATGTTCACGCTCTCAACTGTGATCGTTAATGGATTATCAAATTTTTTAAAATCTGCGAAATGTTGCTCAAATTCAACGATTATTTCGTTCATGTAATTGAGGTGGTGCAAAAAATTAAATTCTTCAAAATTTTTCATTTCTAAATAATGTTCTCTACAATTTGGAAAAAAAGAAAAACGTTTTGTTGTAGAGACGTTTTTAATAATATCAATTTGCTTCTAAATCCATCAACATATCCGTACAAGTTGGCTATAATATGGTTTTTGCCTTGTTACTTTAAATTCAATTGGTTCAAGTGTTGCGTCAGATCAGTTAAAAACGCAAGATCGTCCAGGAACTGATAATCTGGCATTTAATTTTTTAGTTTTTATAGTGTTGCCCAAAGCAAGGCCAAGACGAGACTTAGGCAGTGTTGGTCTTGGTCTTGCTGCAAGAGTCTTGCAAAGTCTTGTAGTCTTGCAAGTACCTGATAGATTATACTTTTTATTCAAGATTCCAATTTAGATTTTCGGTCAGTGTAACAGGGCCGAAATTTATAGCTTATGTAGACATAAATGATGATGATAATAATAAAAATCGGAACAAAATTTTGATTTATAATAAAAAAAAATGGATAAAAATGTCTTTATTGAAAGCACAAATTCGTACGAATAAGATTTTACAGTGCGAAAACTAGCCGATGATACTCCCAATAAATTTTTCTGTTTATACATTGAAATTAAGAACAATGATTTGATAACAATGAATTCAAAATATAATAATACAACAGTACAACAGTCATTGTACACCAGAAAAATTTTCGAAAAACCTCTACACTTAGCTTTGAATTAGTCAGCACAACTTTCGTTATCAATAATACTTCGATTGTAAGATGAACTGAATAATTTTGAAAGAGATATATCTGAATAATATGTGAAAGAATGATAAAAATAATCCGTTTATTTCCTTTTACGCCAGTTACGCCATGACAAGAGCTTCCTTAAATAAACACGTCGAAAAATGTTGAGTCTTATTTCTCATATTTCTAATACAAAGATTATTAAAAATATTAAAATAAATTAAACTCTTGGCTTAATGTTTCACGATGTATTTAACAATATGTATAGTCAACATGTTTCGAGCGTTATACATTTTCAAGTCTTGAAAATGAGCTAACGCTCGAAACATGTTGACTATACATATTGTTAAATAAATCGTGAAACATTAAGCCAAGAGTTTAATTTATTTTAATATTCAATTATGTTTCACCAAGAGTTAAGCGAGAATTCAATCTCATTCAATACAAAGATTATCACTTACTTGAGTTCAAAAGAACGAAATTTCATTTTTTTCTGATTCCCGCCAATTGTTATTTAAATCAACAGATGTAATAAACTAGTCGACGTAGCGTAGGACAAGGATTTGCCGCGAGACGAAATATGATGAAGTATGTAGAGAATTAATTCTTGAGAAAAAGCGCTAAATCGGTGCTAAATTTTGGTCTCGCAAAAATGCAAGACCAAGACCAAGACTGAAAGACTACGAGACTTTTTGGGCAACACTAGTCAGATGGTATTTCATTTTTTAGAAATAAAGGTATTTCTCTTCTTAAAGTCAAAAAGCCTTGCAAGGACTGTCCAGCACTTATCCATCTAATTCCTGAATGTAATAATAAATCTCCGTAGATTGCATCAATTTCATTTAAATATTCCCTAAATTTTTTATGTGTTAATGCTCTGCTTTCACCTCTAATTAAATTGGTTATCTTATCCTGACAACAAGTTTCATAGCTTTGATTTGACGCAAAGATTTTCCACATGTATGATGAAGTGGAACAACGGGCAATCAATGCCATTTGTTTTAGAAGACCCGCGAATCAAATCACTGTCCAGGTCATAGCTTTTGTCCATCAGTCACAATACAAGAACACGAAATCCTCCGTACTCTTCTATAGTTTTGTTAACTGCTTCAAATATATCACTGCCCTTAGTTCGATCAAAAAGATAAAATATTTTGCGGACCGCATTGAAGTCCTGGTTTGGACAGCTCTGATCTAAGATATGGTTGAATTTTCCCAATTATTAATTCCTTTAAAAATAATGTTTATTCGATAAAAATCTAAAACGAGCAGAGCTTACGCAATCATATCCCCCGTTTTCTTCCGTATTTTCAACCGCATTTTTTTTTGGAAAAAAAGCTCCTTTACTTTCGAGAAGTAGGTTTTTGTTTGGAATATTTTAATCTCTTTGTTATTCTTTAGTTAAATTTCAAAGTGGCAAATATTTTCTGAGATATTTGCGAAAAAACCAAAATCCATTGATATTTTCAGTTAATTGTTTATAACTTTTTGAATGTTTGCAGGCAACTAATGAGGTTTTTTCAAAAATCATCTACACACTGTTTCGAATCGAATGACATATCATTTATATTTTTCGGAGGCGGAGAAAAAAATCAGACCCAAAAGATACTTGTTGCCTATACATACTATAACTAAATGAATGTGACACTTATATTGAAATCTATCAATTATATGGGGGTATTGAATATTCTCTAATGCAGTGGTTCCCAACAAAATTTTCACGAGGACCCCCTCGAGCCGCTTTTATAACAAGGACCCCTATCAAATCCTAATCTTAAAAAGTGACCCCTGCCAGCACCCCCTTAATATTAATAGATAATTTATACATGGCTGGTAATGTGAAACAAATAATACCTTGTCATATCAAGTGTATTTGTACCATTGTATCAAGTTCCTAAAAAAGCCAAATTAAGAGTTTTTTATAGGTTTTTATTTTTGGTACTTCGAATAAACATTGACATGTTCATTATCGAAAAAGAATATTGACGTAAAAACTTTTTCAACTTCGCTATCACTGTTATTGTCAAATTTCTGATTATTGCTCAAAATCCTTGTCTTCAAGTCTGGGTATTTAGTATAACAAACTCCTTAAAAAAATCTATCCAATTTATATCTGATATATCTAATAAGCGGACAAAACAAGAAATCTGTTATCATATGAAATATAATTTCTATTCTTATAGCACCTTACGTACCCCCCTCTAACTCGCAGACCCTCAGGGTCCGCGGATCACCTGTTGGGAAACACTGCTCTAATGACTCTAATAAAAAAGAATTTACGAATGGAATACAAATTTAGCTATATCAAATTCTGCGAATGCAACTGATAATAAGCAGGCGTATAACGAACTTTTCCGAATAACCTACTTCCGTTTTAAATATCCAAAATTGAGATACTAAGAATACTCCAGACAGAGTGCCGATCGAATCGGCCAAAATCGAAAAATTTTCATTGTAATCTTCGATATGCAATATATTCCAATCTATCAAGACCCAAATCGATTGGACAATTAAATAAACTCTTGATTGAAAAGATCAATATTCCGCGAAAACTCCTTTTTTATCGAAATTGATCTTTATACGTACACATCTTAACGTTGAATCTCCAGGAAATACTTACGCAAGCCGAATGAAAATATCTGAAAATAGGTGCTGTATTTATAGATCTCAAAGATTAATAAACATTTGGCTTCCTAACGAAATTTCGTGTGAATTTAGAATCAGTTAACCTGTCCAATTACTGTTGCCGAGAAACAGTACAAAAATAATAAATTAAACGAAAAAAAAAAAAAAAACCGTGAAAAAATAAAACGACCGGTGCAAACATACAATACATAAAATTAGTGCATTTAGTGCAACGAAAATCACAATATTGTCCAGTGTTATTTTGGTGTTCTTGAAATTCGCATCGATGCCCCCTATTTTCTCAGTTATAAATTTAAAACTGTCGTTTAACGACCTATTTCCTCGCACTTTCGGAACTGTTTCCGAGATATAGTTTCGCTCGTAAACAATGATGGTTTTCAGTTGAGGGGATGAAGTTTTAAAGATTAAATAGTGACGTTTTTATGTGATTTTTATTAGTTTTGAGATTGATGGATATACAATATGATTAATTCATGAAACGATTAGACGGTATTGACCGTCGTTACCTCGGCGTGAGGAATAATGTCTTCCAGGTCTTCCGTGAATATGCTGAGGACAAGAAGGAGGGACAATAACGTAAAGCCGAATAGAAGGTAGAACATTGTCAATGTTTCTTATTCGAATTCATTCATAATATTTAACGTGTCACCATGTTTCTTTCATGTTGTTTCACACATTCTGATAACATCTCAACCTATACCTACTTGAACGCATCCTGAAGATATGCTGTACAGTTATTTATGTATACGATGAAAACAAGACGCATCGAGGACTTTAACTTAATATTACGTCAATGGACCGGAACTAAACGCCCCGAGAGGAAACAGTTTAATATTAACCTGTTCTCACTTCATTCTGTTCCAACGAAAAAGATGACCTAGTTCACGCTCACTAAAGAGGAGAAATATTGCCGCTATTTTCGTCGACAAATAATTGAAATTTTTTACCATTATTCACAAAATCCAGTGTGTTATCTTTTTCTAGAATTGATTTCTGAATGAACAATGCTTAGATTAGTATAAAACTGATCACCAAAACATAATTTTTATGTAAAAAATATAAAAAGCCTCCAGTAAAAAAAAGTATTGAGCTTTAAAGCAATTTAACAAACAACGAGATTCAAACATTCATTAATAAACTAGCCCCCCTTCGAATTTTGCAATCTCATATATTTTTTCGTGAATATTATCGAAAGTCTTGAAGGACCTGTTTTACTACTAATGCTGCATAAGTTTTACTACTAATGCTGCATTGTTTATATTTTTATTATCCATCCTGTGTGGAGATGATAGACAAAGAAATGTAGCACTTCCAATAATTTCAAATCAGTCTGATTATCAATAATTCGATATAATAATAATATATATTTAATTTAAATAAAACTGAGTAGTTTTTCGATTTTCACTATAATTAATTCAAAACATGACAATATCGTTTCGCCAACACAGTGGCTTCATCAGATGTTGATGATAAACTGAGCTATTACATTGTGGACTGCGTATATTTATCCTGAAGTGCGTGGGGTAGGAATGACCATAGAATACTTTTCTTCGATTGCATTTTTACTTGAATAAATTTAATAGCTTTCAAAACCCAGAATACCATGGGTAGACACATCAGAAATGCGAAAGATAAAATTTCGCCTGATGATAAATCGGGTAATTATGAGTTGAGTTGCTTGTCCTGAAGTATATGTTGGCCACACTGGCAGGAATTTCAACCTTAGAGTATCTGAACACCAAAGATGCTTTCCAAAAAATAAAACCGATTTTACGTATGCAACACATGTTTTAGAAGCGAACCATGTCTTCGACAACAACTTTAAAATGTTGCATACTGAGCGAAAAGTTATAAACTAACCCTGATAGAATGGAAATCAATAAGAGGAAGAAATTGAACAGTTTATAAAATAATCAAGTTTTAATCAATAATTCTCCGTTATTAAATTTATTCCAGTATAAATGCAATCGAAGAAAAGTATTTTATGGTCATCCCCCACAATTCAGAAGAAATATGTACTATAGTCATCCCCCTGTAAAAGAAGAACAGTTTTCTATGGTCATTCCCACCCCACGCACTTCAGGATAAATATAAGCAGTCCACAATGTAATAGCTCAGTATTATCCTATCGGCGAAACGATATTGTCATGTTTTGAATTAATTATAGTGAATATCGAAAAACTACTTAGTTTTATTTAAATTATGTATTCAGATTTTCATCAAGTATCGGCCCAATCGATTAATGATAATATATATTTGTGAAATAATTGTTACATATATAACACAAACATAATAAAGTAAATTATTGCCCACTTTGGCGATGCCAGTCTGTGGGGCTACAACAATATATATAAAGCACAACAAAATGTTCTTAACTGTAATTAAATTATACTGTATTTAATCAGCTTCCGTATTAATTTCCTATGAAAAAAAAATCGATACCATAAAAATAAATTAAAAAACACCACAAATCAAGGATTTCAGCACACATCAACTCAAACCCAAACAAATCCAAGGCGATCCTAAAAAAATTCCGACATATTCTTTCTTGGTTGGTTTAGTAGATCATTTCTTATCTTTCTTTTAAAAACCATCAATGATAGGATTTCTCTCATTTCTGTTGGAAGAGAATTATACATTCTGTTTGAGAGATGCAAGAATATTATCTACATCTTTGTCCTAAGAGAAAGGCATGTTTTGATCTTTTTGTTTGCCTTGGATCTTGTGTTATGATGATGATCAATCATCTCTAAGTCTTTTCTGTTCTTGAATGTCTCCAAGACACATCGATAGAAGTATAACTGCCTCAAACCCAATATTTTTGCGTCTCTGTATAGCTGGTCAGATGGAAACAGCCTAGGCTTTATTATAAAAGTGTGTTAATCTAGAAAACGCTCTTGATAATATTTTTGGAACGATTAAGACCATTGTATGGTATAAAATCAATATAAAAAACACGGTCTCCTAGATAAACACACCTCTTTTTAACAATTGCGACGTCAATTTCATCATTGCGACTGATATTTCAAGACTGAAAAAGCCATTGTTATGTTGATTTTCGAAGAATCCACTAAGATGGTGGAACGTACGTCACAATGTTTAATGAAAGTGTGTTAATCTATGAAACGCTATTGATAACATTTTTGGAATGTTTAAGGCCGTTATATGATGTAAATTCAATAGAAAAAAGACGGTCTTCTAGATAAACACACCTCAATTCAACAATTCTGACGTAAATTTCACCATTGCGATTGATATTTCAAAATTGAAAAAGCCATTGTTATGTTGATTTCCGAAAAAGCCATCACAATGTCAAAGCCATAACGTAGTGGAACTTTTTCAAGACTGAAACAGCCATTGTTATTTTGATTTCCAAAAAAGCCATCATAATGTCAAAGCCATAACGTGGTGGAACGTACGTCACAATTATATAAAAGAATTATATTATTGTAGGTAATACATACAAGTAATGTTGTCACATACTTATGCTTATATTTTGTCAGTTCGAAAAAGGCCATTATAATGATGAAACTTACGTCATAATTGTTAAATTGAAGTCTGTGTATTTAGAAAACAGTGTTTTCTAAATGCTTGAGAATTGAATATTTTTGCTTGATGATATGCATTATCAGGGGGTATTATTAAATGCCAAGTTTAATTTCTCAAAGATAGTGAATACAAAGTCCTACAGTTAGTTATTACTGTGATTAAAGATTAGTTATTTCTAAGGAATTTATCTTGATTAACAATTCTAACAATTGTTCTCCCGAGATGTTCAGTTCAACTTCTAAATTTAAATTCTTTTTCAATATCGGTTCGTAAAATCGTTTGAACAAGGTCCTTTCCATAGCAAAGAATATTTCTTATAGTATATCAGTTCATGTTTATTCATCAAATAAGTCATAAGTCATGATATGTAGTAAAATGGAGATTTACGAGCAGTTCACTTTTTTGGAGGAAATTCGCAATAAAATATATACGTTTTCTCTGCGTACTCCTACGCTGTTTTTCCAAACATCGAAGCAGATGTTAGAATTTGGCAATGCCAATGTTTTGAAAAGGAACAACACTTTCAGTAACCTCAAATTGAATAAATGTAGAAAAAGTAGAAACGTAACCTATTTTTCATTAGCAGGTTACCAGATTATATACATATACAATATCACAACACTAAAGGTATGTATGAATAAAACGACTGCAAGAAAAAATTCTGTAGTCAGCTCATATCATCGCACTTATGAATAATAATCAATATTATAAGTATACTATATCTATCTTTCGATAATTTTTTTATACGAAATAATAATAATAATAATAATGTATTTATTTAGCAGAATTGCTACATCATATTACAAAATATAGTAATAACAAGTTAATTGAAAATTAAAATAATGAAAAGTAAAATATTGTGAATTAGTTAAAGTACCAATATATGTAAATAATATAATATAGTAGAAAAACAAAAACGTTATACTTAGCACCTAACTAATATTACATGATAAACATCAATTAGAGTACTAGCAGAAACAAAGCTCAATTGAATTAGAGTGACTTTAAACTGTATTGCATTTGGTTGAGATGAACGTCCTCAAAAGTCTTTTAAATACTTTTAAACTTTCAGTTTTTTATATGTGCAGGAAGTCCTTTAAATTCAATTAAACCTTTATACAAAATATTTGAGCTTTTGTGTGGTGTTACATTTTCCAAGGATAAAGTCTGTTTTGAATCTCGTATTATAAGTATGTACATCTTCAAATAATCGAACTCTATTACTAATGTAGGTTGGTAACATATTTCTTTTCAGTTTAAAAATGAACACTTGTACATTAAACACAACTCTTTGGCTAACGATAACATATTTAACACATTAAGCATGGATTTGACAGGTGTATATCTATTACATTTTAATATAGATCTTATGGCCCTATTTTGTATTTTTTCTAATCTACTTATTTGATATTGAGGACAATTAAACAATAAGGAACAACAGAATTGTAAATGAGGAAGTGCAATGGCTTTATAGAGTGACAACTTTGTACTCATAGACAAAGATTTCCCGATTCATGATAAGAATCCTACTTTTTTCGAAAATTTTCTCGTTATATAATCTGCGTGTGCGTGAAAGTTTAAATTCGAATCCAAAATTGTACCCAAGTATTTGATATGTCATCGTGAACAATGGCTTCTCCGTTTACAGAAATGTATACCTATATTATCAATCTGCACATTTATCATTCGTGATTTCTTGGCGAATATACTAAATTTTGATTTTCCTTCATTCAAACTTAATCTATTATCACACAGCCACGCGAATAACTTGTTCATTTCAATGTTCATATCCGATACCATTTGATGTATTCGAAAGAATATTATAGCAGAGCTCGCTATGTGAAGCATGAACAATGTGATGTCTCCATTATTCTTCGAGGGATAAATGTGAGAATATTGATGTGCTGCAATACGGAGGAGGGCCTGGTAGCTCGAAAGAATGGCTGTCTTGCGTTTCCAATAAATCTAGGCAATAATTTCAATATTCTCTAACTTTTATGCCTCGAAATGTATGAGACATCACCACTGAGACTCTTAATCGAAATATTTCAATTTGCCCTGGGTGTGATTTGGAGCGATTAGACATGGGACCATTCTTACACATTGCAGACAAAACTCTGTTGTGTTTAAATGAAATGTCTACAAAGCCTCTACGTACTCTCACTAATGTTGAATCTAGAATGCTGGAAAATTTATACGTCTTCTTTTCGATAGCTTTGTCTGTAATGTTAGGAATGGTTCCATGCCTAATCGCTCCAGATCACACCCAGTCGGACGAAAATAAAACTTCACTTCATGTTAATAATAAGAAAATGCCACCAGTTATGCGTTAAAATATGTTATGCGTCGAATAATATGACGACGAAAAATCTTTTGAAATTAAGTTTTCAATAAAGAGAGATAATCATATTTTCAACAAAATTACCAACTTTTGAATTTCTCGTATAACTATTGAGGATATACGAAGGTGGGGTGAAATGATGAGACTTTGGTTCACCACTACACTCCTGAAAATAAAGAATAGGCAAAACCATTTTTCTTGCCGTTTCGAGTTGGTGCCCGCTTGGAAAGCGGGAACCAACTCCAAAGAAGGAAAAAAAAACAATTTTATCGGCAACCAAGCTTATAGCTACAGTTTTTTGGTATGCGAGAGGAATTATAATTATTTACCGAATTAGTAGCGAGTATGAATTACTTTTGAGTTGATGGCATTTGAAGTTTTTACGTATTGAAAATTCTGCATATTCAGAATTAATTAAATCGTTCGAAGTTTTCTAAGTTATTTCAGTCGAAAGTTAGTTCTATGTCTTTGTGAATACATTTCTTATAATGTGTCACAAAGAGTTATACTTCATAAATATTGAGTAGTTACTAATTGTAATTCATTTATCAAACATTGTGACGTACGTTTCACAATTTTGGTGGATTCTTCGAAAATCAACAACAATGGCTTTTTTAGTCTTGAAATATCAATCGCAATGGTGAAATTTACGTCACAGTAGTTAAATAGAGACCGTGTTTTTTATATTGAATTTACATCATGTAAAGGCCTTAAACATTCCAAAAATGTTATCAATTGCTTATTATATGTTTTCTAGATTAACACACTTTTATTAAACATTGTGACGTACTTTCCACCATTTTGGTAGCCTCTTCGGAAATCAACATCACAATGAGTTCTTCAGTCTTGAAATATCAATCGCAATGGTGAAATTCACGTCATAATTGTCAAATAAAATTCTTTATCGAGAAGACAGTGTTTTTCAAATTCGATATACATCGTATAAAGACCTTAAATATTTAAAAAATGTTATCAATAGTGTTTTCCACATTTACACTCTTTTTTTAAACAATTGTGACGTACGTTCTACCATTATGATGGTTTCTTCGGAAATCAACATAACAGTGGCTGTTTCAGTCCTGAAACAATAGCAATGGTGAAATGTAGGTAATTTCACTATTAAATGTACATATAAGTAACTAGCGACCCGCCCCGGCTTCGCACGCCGCAAACGCTACGCCCCGCAATTTTTAAATCTGTAATATCTTCTGTATATCTGTAAAAATAATCGTAAATAATCTGTAAAATTATTTACGACATCACATTAGAAACCTCAAAAATAACAGTACTTCTCCACTATTTAGTGGATGTTATTATACATATAAACTTTCCTCTTGAATTACTCTATCTATTAAAAAAAACCGCATCAAAATCCGTTGCGTAGTTTCAAAGATTAAAGCGTACAAAGGGACAGAAAAAGCGACTTTGCTTTATACTATGTAGTGATGTTTTATTCAAATATTTCGTCCTTCCGAAGCAACCATCTTAACCTAACCTAGACTTGATAAACCTAGAAAATTTTCTTTTCCATCTCATTTGAAATGTTTATATCAAGTAACGACCTTCAACATTAAAGAATAATATCAATAGATTTTTATCGAGTAACATCCTTATCAAATCAATTAAAATTTACTGTTTGATGGTTAACATTTCTCATATTCAAGAAATATTCCGTTTTGTTCTAGTATGTCAATAATCGATAACCATATTATCAATACAATTAATTGATAAAATATTTGTGTTTGAATAATTTTATCGAATGAGGCGGAGATAATTCATCACAACATCAAATTTTAATAATGAGAATCGCAAATCTCAACAAGATGATAGAACTATAAAAACAACTAAGAACATAATCGAATGACTTTCTTACACCTAGAACATTCAGAAAAACTACTAAGATAGATTATATCACAGTAAACCAATCATTATAAAATGAATTACAAGTAGTAACTACTCAATATTTATGAAGTCAATCATTATGACACTTTGTGACACATTAAAAAAATGTAGTCACAAAGACATAGAACTAACTTTCGTCTGAAATAATTTAGAATACTTCTAACGATTTAAATAATTCTGAGTATGCAGAATTTCCAATATGCAAAAACTTCAAATGGAATCAAGTCAAAAGTTTAGTATGTTCGCTACTAGTTCGGTAAATAATTACTTCGAAAGAAACAGAGTTAATATAAGAATTGCGAAAACCTTACAAGGAAGTTAAGTAAGTACCTATATAATTTTTGGATGAAATTTTCAGAGTAAACGGTTTCAAAACTTTTTCCAAAGATTTCAAAGATTTTTTGAAGTAAGTTAATGAAAATATCTCAAGTTCTCTAAACAAAATCAAATAAAAATAGAAAATGTTCGCTCTCTGCTAGTGTTTCGAAGAAATTGTAGTTGTCACAACTCTTTTTATTAGAGTGAATATTCAGTAATAAATAGTTGATAGTTTCTGTTTTCTTTGACAACATTTATGCAGACAACTTACGCAAAATACCCGAGTATTTTATTCGAGTTATTTCGAACAGAAATTTTAAAATGAACTAACTTAATTCTCGATTACCTCTTGGTGAAACATGATTAGTTAAAAATTTAAATCAAACTCTTGGCTTAATGTTTCACAAATATATTGAATAATAAAATAAACCCAACCTAAAATAGACTCAACGTTGTAATTTTATTTTTTTATTCATTAAGTATACTTGTGCAACATTAAGACAAGAGTTTGATTTAAATTTTTATTTTTTTTTATTATAAGATTAGTGGTAACTAATCAAGTAATCAAATAAATCTATCTAGTGATAAGAACCGATGTATAGTAGTTGTAGTAATCTTTATTGCAGAGAAAGAAATTTCTTACAAATGGTAGAAGTTTGACGAATCATTCTTGCACTCCTTCACAAATAAAATGAACATAAATTAGAGAATAATACAAAAATAGTGGAAAGAGATACAAAATCAAACCAATATGAAACTAATGATTGAAGTAAGTGTAAACTTCGTGAACTTAGTGATTAATTCACCATAAGAATGAAAAAAAAACAAATTTGTATAATGCACAAAAAATATAAAAATTAACACATAAAAGGATGTGATGAGCATGTTCATATTAAAGACTTTGCCTTGAATTGCTGCGAATACTCGCTGACAGAATAAAAGCAAAATCTCAGAAGATATTTCTTGATGTTTATTTTGAATTTATTGAGAGAAAGCTCGTTGAAATGGGAAGCTAAGACATTGTATAAATTATCGAGTTTTTTTTGATTTATTTAGATGATACTTATTTGTTCAGATATTATTTGCGCCTCTTGTATTATAATTATGTAGATCAGACTGTTTTATCAATGTATCTGCATCCTTATGTATTTCTAGAAGAACGTAATAAATCCATAATGTAGGCAAAGGCATTATTTCATATTTTATAAATAATGGTCTGCATGAATCCAAGTAACCAACGCCTGCCATTATTCGAAGTGTCTTTGTTAGTTTTAATATTTTTTGACATTGACTTTATGTGTTATCACAAAGTATCGGACTTATTTAAACGTTTTTTATTATTTCACTGCACGTCCAAATTTAGCCTCACACTACATCGTTTCCACACAATACACAGGAAATCTCAATGGCTGCTCATAAACAAGTTATGGACGTAGTTTCACGCCTTCTTTGTTCCTTTATTTTTTACCGAGGAGACGAGAAGAGAAATAGGTTTTCCGGAAATATATTCCCAACACATGGTTGGATAGTTACTACTATCCATACCCTCGCTTCAGACGATTGTTTGTATAAAAATAAGGATAATAATCATTTAGCACATTGTAAGGGATGCAAAACATTTAGCGAATCAAAGAAAACCACACAATTTTTAATCTAATACCTAATATATTATTATAACTGACGTTATAGATCAAGTGATTACTGAGGGCATTATAAGTAATGGCTAGCTATATCGAATCAAGTGATTAATTATTATTTAAACTTCTTCATTTATATATTGAATAGTATTGGCATCTACTTGGTGCAAATCCATTATAACTATGGGGAAAATTGCATTTGATAAATAACACGGAGGTTGCGCTTATCTCTTGGTGAAACATTATGTTAAAAACAATAAATTTTCTATAATGTGAAAATGAATCGCAAAATGTGTTGGTAAGCGCATAACTCAACAACGCCTGGAACAATTTTGTCAATTCTTTTTTTAAAATGTTCGTTGAAGTCTAAGGGTGGTTTTTACGTCGAGAAAATTCGAATAATTGCCGTGAAAACCCTAAAAACAGCCCATTTTTTCCATACAAACCTTTTCCAACTAAAATATAGAGTCAACGGATGGACCGATTTCATAAATTTTTTTTATTGTCAGGGAAAAAATTGCGGTTAAAATTAAGAAATTTTAGAAAACCCAATTAATAATATAAGTTAGAAATAATTATTAAGTCTCAAAATGAGGAAGTTAAAACTGTAAAGGATTTTAAAAAATCACACCTCTTTGTTAGTTCAGAGCTATAACGACCAATATTAAAACTTCAATTTAATATAAAATTTTGGTAAGTTTGAATAGACTCACATTCACCTTACCAACATAGCACGTGGTATATTTCTATATAGAGAAGAATCGAAAACAACAATACGAAAGAGTTGCGTTTAACTCCTATCGACCTGCATTCAGTTATAACGTTTAAACTGATTACAGTTCATAGTAAATCGTTGTTATTGTACCAATGAACGTTGTGTGTCAATATTACAAGGCAAAGTTTAATTAATATTGATAAGAACATCAAAAAGAAAAAGAGTCAATTCAAATGGACGCTATTGGTACATCCACCAAAGCCACTATATTCATTGATTTCCGGGAATGGACTAAATTCTGAACATTTTTCGACTTATATCCAGTAAATATCACACTTAATTAATGATGAGATATATGGGACAAGTACTTGATACGAAATTAGGAATGCCGTTTAACTATAGAACGGACAGGTTATTAACTTTTAATACATCAAACGCGTTAATATAGGAATTTTTTGATAATTCAACTTATTTGAAATAACAGGAAGTATTGCAGTCCCTTCGTAAATGAGTAAGGCCCTGGCTCCACAAGGGATAAATATTGAAAACAAGATAGTGTAGCACAAATAGTAAAACATGTCTTTCCAGCTGTTTGAAAAATATTTAGAGAAAAATAAATGGGCGTAAAAAGTTCGGCGGGTCAGCTAGTAATATAATAAAATTAATACACTTAGCTCAAGTTTCCTAAATATATGAAATATTTAATAGTGTTGGCGTTTACTTTATGTAAATCCATTATAATTGAATATAAACTTAAATTCAAACACTTGAACTTATGATTTACACTTTATTGGCTACACAGCATGACGCGTTTCGTCGTTACAAACGACGTCTTCAGATGCTTACAGAATAATATCATTATTCTGTTTCTGTGTAGATTCTGTGGCTTAGTTTATTCGAAAAGTTGAAGTACAGTCACACCCGAGACGCCATGTATCCATTTTCCAACGAGTTTTTTGAAAAGTTCCAATCTTTTTCATTCTTCAGAGCTTGAGGAATCATATCTTGCAGTCTACGAATTACATAACTGTAATGTCTTTGTCCTATTTGTTTCGATGTTCTCACCTTATGCGTAATAATTTCTTTACATCTCGTGTGGTACGTGTGTTCTGCATAGGGAATTATGGTTTTATCTCTGAAGCAGTACATCAATGCTCTTTTCATATAGAGCTTTCTTAGGTTCAAGACTTTCATTTCCTCGAAAATTTTTTCACTCGAGTACATCCTGTTTTTGTTCAATATTATCCTCAATATCCACCTCTGCAACACATTTAAGTTTGCTAAATGAGCATCAAGAATGCCTCCCCACGCCACTATGCCATACGCAAGTTGCGATTCTAATTGATCTATTGTTACGCCCAAGTTGGTTACAGCGTTTGCACATTCACGTATTTACGAATACTTTATATTAGTTATAGTTATACGGAATGTGGTAACAAAAGTGTATTATTAATTTGTATATCATTTAATCAATGTTGATTGTAAACGGCGAGGATGTCAATAAAATTGTACGCACCCTAATCTACTCCGGTACAAACAGCTGAATCTTTTTCTGAATAAAATTATTATTATTATATGGACATACGACATCCAATTCTGGGGTTTCGCAAAGGCGCCAAATTATACAAAGTATACAACTAAAAGTATGTATAACGCTCAATAATTAGTGCACCTTGGTATGTCTCCAACCTCACCATCCATGACTATTTAAAAATTCAATATGTCACCACTGAGATACAAAACCTCTCAT
Organism: Henosepilachna vigintioctopunctata; assembly: GCA_030704895.1. NCBI lineage: Eukaryota > Metazoa > Arthropoda > Insecta > Coleoptera > Coccinellidae > Henosepilachna > Henosepilachna vigintioctopunctata. The sequence continues at coordinate 4,995,830 of JARQZJ010000065.1, forward strand.
GAAAATACTATCAGAAACTTGAAGGACCCAAAAACCAACTAATAGATCAGCTAACTGAAAACCCATTCAACCAGCAGAGACTAAAACGGACCTAACAAACGACTCAATTTGAAGTTTTCATGATGAAATATTAAATTTCAATACTTCCTTGAAGACAAAACAAACATCAAATTTACCTAATACTTTTATAAAGTAGATTCTACAACTCAATAAATACTACAATTAGAGTACGAGTTCCAGATGTTGCTCGAGCTCATAGTTGAAAACTAGGGTATAATACATGTAAAAACTGTTGTTAATTAATTGAAATTAATCTGTCAGTCTGATCATTTGAATTTTTCTTCAAACTGAAGAAAAAATTGAAATATTTTCAGTTCAACTTTGAAGTTTATGTGTTCGTGTAATCTCCGGACAATTTTATTATTCGAATAGTTATGATTGAATTACCATCGCTTATTGGTCATTTTCCATAATGACCGGGCATTATGTAGAATGACCCATTTAATACTTGACCCATAACAAATACATATAGGTAGATAAGCGTAAGATTTGCCCAAATATAGGATTTTATATATATTTTTAAATTTTATATTCATTTTTAAAATTAGAAAGGTTTTCCCCAAGATTCAAAATTACTGAACATTTCATTATATAATTTCAAACGATTTATGAAACGAATTATTTTTATGAATGTTTATTTTAGGTTTATTCAGATAAAAATTATTTCTAGATCTGATGTTATAAACATGTGATATCGCTAACAAATCTACATTTATGAAACAGATGTGCCATGTAACATCTATATAAATAAAAATGAATCGCCGGAATGTATGTAGGCACATAACTTTCGAACGAATACACAATATTGGAAAAACCTTTTCTTTTTTAGTTCACAGAATTTTCGAATAGAAGAAAATTTTTGAATATTAAACAGAAACTATTTGAAAATCACAAAGTTTGTCAAGTGAGTGAAATGTCAATTTATTGAGAGAACATTGAGGTATTGACGTCAGTTTTTCAAGCAGCAGTTGATGAATACAAGAATATTGGCAGTATGGATAGATTAACATTATTTCATATTCAATAAACATTTATAGCAATAATTGTTAATTACTGTGTGTTGATGTGTAAAGAATGATATTCAAATTTTAAACGAAATTACGGACTTATCATACAATTTTGGATGAGACATAGAGAGGAAGAACCTGCTACGAAACTAGGAACTTCCACTTCAACTATAGAATTGACAGATCACTTTCTTCAAAAAATTAAATTATTGATAATCCGTCTGATTTAATATTACTAGAAGTGTTACATTTGCTAGTTCATGAGCTCCTCTATGCTCTACATGGGATGAATACTAAATAGTGGAACACAAATATTCTAACATATCTTTCAGTATTTTTGAAAATATTCATGACAAAATATATGAGCATACAATGTTTGCCAGATCAGAGAATTTTGTATACAAAAACCACTGCGTTAAGAGTTATAATTTGTTTTAGGATAAATAAGTTTTTATATAGTAGTATATATAAAACTCTCAGGGAGCTGTATACACAAATGTTGTCAACGAGAACAAACCTATCATTTTCGAGAATAAATATCAAGTGCACTTCGAAAAATCATCGAACTTATTGAATGATAATATGATACAATTGTAACATCCTCATCAGGAATCATCGGTCATATTCTATCAATCAATCAATCGACCAAGAAAACGACCCCAGGTCTAATCTAATATCCGAATGGGGAGAACATTCGTGATCTAATTCATCCCTCTATCGAGGAAGAGGCAGTGAAGATGGCTCCTTGAGAGTTTTTTCGAAATATTTCGATTGAGAATCTCAGTATTGACTATGTATAAAAGATCCGTGAATCTCAAAACTAGTTATATTTTTGTATGTGATATGGAACGATAAGGCATGGGATCATTCATACGCATTACAGACAAAGCTCTGGGGTGTTTGAATGAAATGTTTACAAAGCCTTTACGTACTCTAACTAATGTTGTCAGGAGGAGGAATATAGAATGCTAGAGTGAGTTTATTAGTCTTTTCTTCGATAGAGGGTGCTCCCGTGATTAGTTCACGAACTAATGTTATCCTCATTCGGATATAGGACCTGGGGGCGTTTTGAAAGTCATCACATCCACATGGCAGACATCCCAACTCCCGACAAGTGCAAGTTAGCCCAGTTCGCCGATGACACAGCGCTCTACATATCAAGGAGGATGAAAAGCGCCATTCAAAAGGGATCACAAGAAGATCTGCAGAGAATTCAAAAGTACTTTGAAACATGGAAAATCAAAGTGAACCCTAACAAAACAGTATGGGTTTACTTTGATCACAGAAATAGAGAACGAAAACCACCTGAAGTGATCTACAATGGCCACCCCATTGTGTGGGAGACGAAAACAAAGTACTTAGGAGTAATCATGGACGACAACTTGAAATTCAGAACTCAAATTTCCGAAAACATCGAGAAAGCCAGACAAATGCAGGCCTACCTGTACCTCCTTCTGAACGAAGAGAGCAGGATGTCAATCGAGAACAAAATGAAAATGCTAAAAACAATTATCATTCCAGGGCTAACTTATGGAGGTGAAATCTGGAAATAGACATCGATTCTTGATTGATTGACTAATAGGGACTGATGATTTATAATAGGATGAAACAATTGTATTCTATTATCATTAAACAAGATTAATGTTTTTTTTTCATAGCGCCCTTAACATTCACTCTCGAAAGTGATGGGTTCGTCCTCGTTGACAAGATTTGTGTAGACAGCTTTTCCTGAGAGCTTTATTTGAAATATTTCGATTAAGAGTCTCAGAATTGTAAGAATGATTCGTGAATTGGTTTCTTTTCTGCAGGTATTCTTTTCGAAATTGTTCAATAAAAATAATCAGGTAAAGCAGAAATTAAAATATGGTAGTAAAATCGTTTTATATATCTACATATTGTCAATTTGGTTCAACAAGTTCAATTACTTGAAACTCTACCTAAAATGTTAATTTTTTATTTTTATTTACAATGTTCAGCGAAAGTTAGATTTTCGTCTATAACCCAACTTAATTATTTTAACTCTTCTACTGTCTCAATGATTCAATTGTTAACCGTCAAAGTAATATTGAATAATTTCGATTTATAATGGAAAATTTTATAATCATCATTTTGAGCCATTCAATTAAATTGTTGAGCTCTCGATTTAGTATTTTCAATATATCTTCTATTCTAGTATTTGTAACATAATTAATGTGTCATTCGCAAAATGGATCATCAGTGACAGCTGGATATCATTTATATAAGGTATAAAAAGTGTTGATCCCAAAACAATTCTCTGGGAATACCATGCTCAATTTTACTTGCAGTGAAAAGGTCGCCATATTTGCTAACTTTATCATTGATGTATTTCCATCAAGGACGATGTTATTATATCGATATTTCAATTAATTCCTTGGGAGATGAATGGAAATGAAAGTAAATTTTTTTAAAATTAATTTAATTTTTAATTCGTCCGCCAGTCATTTTTATTGCGAAGAGTAAACGTTTTCATCGTCCCCTGTACCTACTTAAAACAATAAAAGGATTAAGCTGCTTTGTATAACCATATTTCAACTTCCCCAACTCATTCATATTCAACAAATATCAGCGACGATTCACGATACACCCTACGTAATGTTTAGGGTTGTTCCTTTGGGAAACGCCAATATTTCCCCCTCGGTCTAGCGCCGTCATTTGATTACTTAGTTAAGTGTGAAATATGAATTTCCACCCAAATGCGAGCATACGCTATGTGAATATTGTGAGACACGATTATTATGTTGGCAACCGTGATTCTGTACCTACATCGAGCTTTCTACGCTATATTCTGGACTTGAGAAACTGATATTCGAGAAAATTTCACATAGGTATCCCACATCAGCCAGAGAATAATATGAATAAACCTTCGAAATTAAAGAGATAAATAATTGTTTATATAGTAAAAATTGTAGGAATTGACTTCGAATAAATGCTACTTTTCTGAAAACGAGTGGAAATTCAATTTGTGTGGAGATCAACGAAGATAACAAGACTTTTATATCACTTCAACATAATCCTGACAAAAAATATAATATCCCAATAGAGTAAACAATAAAGCCAACAACCTTCTTCTTCTTCTTCAAGTGCATCTCCGCTACGAAGGTTGGCTATCATCATTGCAATTCTAATTTTGAAGCTGCTGCTCGAAGGAGTTGGTTTGATGTTCATCCAAACCATTCCCTAAGATTTCTTAGCCACGACATTCTTCTCCTTCCAACACTTGATCTTTCCTGGATCTTTCCCAACATTATGAGCTGCAGTAGATGATATTTATCGCCTCGCATAATATGCCCCAGGTATTGCAATTTTCTCTATTTAATTCTTAGTATTAATTGCTTTGTGGTCCCCATTCTGCGAAGTACTTCTTCATTAGTAACTCTATCTACCCAGGATATTCTTAATATTCTCCGATACATTCACATGTCAAATGCTTCCAATTTTTTCATATCTTATAAAATAAAAAATATATTTAACCTATATATAAATATTTTATATATAAGTCAACAACCACTTCGGTGTAAATTAGATTTAGATGGGTCTATAATTCAACAAGTGATTAAATTCAAACGTCTAAAGGTTGAGGTCCATTTTGGCCTGTGACCTGTCCGTTTGGATGAAGTCATGGGCCGAATGGATCTCATGCCCAAAGAACTACCCATGTAGTTAACTAGTTCACAAAGCAGAAACAACTAAAAAATTTGTACTGTAGAAATGAAGGCTAATGATCTTAAGGAAAATGCATGAGTTACACTTAGACACAGGCAACCCAGCAGACAAATAATGGGCAAGATGTGAAATAGAGGACGTAGATTAATGAAGAAAGAGGAAAAAATATACCCATTCTACATCTCAATGTATCAGATATAGTGATCGTTAAATTACGTTTTTTCATTGAAGTATGTTGCTTTTTTCATAGTTTTTAGTACATTTCTTTCCATCAACAGATTTCACTATTTCCTTTATCAAAACCTCTATCAATAATACGTTATCAAAACAGGTGAACACATTCTAAACTTGATATTATTCAGCATTTTAGGTACATAGTAATTTACTTCGATAGGTGCTTCAATTTTTATTTGGGGAAATAATTTGAAAATTTTGATTGCTACGTTTAGAATTTTTATACTCTTTTTTATGCTTTTATTTTGACACCGATTATCTATATCATTAATTTTTGCATACACACACACACACACACACATATATATATATATATATATATATATATATATATATATATATATATATATATATATATATATATATTAATATATATTGAATATATATTAATACATAATATATATTCAATGTTTTTAGCAATAACAGGCATATTATTAATATTCTTAATATTATTTTAATGCCAAAAATCAAATCAAAGAAATATATACAAAATTAAAAAGTAAAACTGTAATTCAGAGAAAAACTTACAGTTTATAATATTCCGTGTAACAATTGCAATAAAAGCTATATCGGTCAAACAGCACAAAATCTCGAAGAAAGAATCAAAGCACATAAATTGAAATCTCAAATCACAGCCTTATATAAACATAAAATAACAGAAAAACATGATTTTGATTACAAAAAATATATATATATATATATATATATATATATATATATATATATATATATATATATATATATATATATATATATATATACATATATATATATATATATATATATATATATATATAAATATATATATATATATATATATATATATATATATATATATATATATATACATATGCTGCATTAATATATATTGAATATATATTAATACATAATATATATTCAATGTTTTTAGCAATAACAGGCTTATTTTAATGTTAAAAACTTTAAATTAATGATTGATGAGGCCGATACTTGGAGAAAATTAATATCCATAATGAAAACAATATTTAGAATTTTCTCATAATTTTAATAAATATGCATGACGACGTTTCGAAGTACTACTTCTTTATCAAATGCTGGATTGATACTAGATGCAATTTTACAAAATTCACTACTTATAGCTATTTTCACAGAACATTCCAGGTATGTATTATGACCAACTTAGAATGAGGACATAGAACAACTGATACATAACAAAAGGGTCTTATACCTGGAAATGAACAACGAAAAATCACTTTCTTAATTACGGTATGCCTACTAAAGATATAAATAATATCCGGTAAACATTTCTAAGAAACCAATAAAGGAAAGTTAAAACTTTTTTGAACATGAAACCGAAAATTTTTTACAAATAATTAACTAAACCTACGTAATCAATCTGATCTGCTAACATTCTTATTGAACAAATTAAGTAAAGGGCTAGTGTTAACATCTAACTGGCTATTAAGTAAAAGTCCCGAATTTTTGAATTTATTAATCTGTAATGATTCTAAAAGATTTAGTTTGGAACCTTTATTCTCTCTATATAATATTTCAAACTCTGAACTAAATTTATGATTTTCATCTATTAAATGGTTGGCATAATGAGAATCTGTTTTCTTTTTCTCAAAACTACGTTTATGTTCCGATAATCTAATTTGGAAATTTCTGAAAGTTCTTCCTATATAAAATTTTTCACAACTACCACAATTAATTTTGTATACCCCACACATTTGATTTTTATTAATTTTTGATTTATTATTTTTAATTATTTTACCAATATTATTAGTGGTCCTAAAAGAAATATTAAGCTTATAGCTTGCCAAAAATGATTTTAATTTTAAACTAGGTGTTCCCATATATGTTAAAACATTAAATATTGACTTTTCTTTAATGAGAGGATAAACTTCTGAAACCGCTCTTTTGTAAAGTTTTTTGTTTATTAAACTGTTTATTAATTCTGGTCTATATTTATTGTTTGAGGCTATTTGCATAATTATGTTTTTCTCTTTGTTAAAATCAACCTTCGAAAGCGGCAAGTTAACAAGTCTATGAACCATACTATTGAATGATGACATTTTTTGTTGTATGGGGTGAACGGAACTATTATGAATGACTGTATCCGTATGTGATGGTTTGTGATAAATAGAGAACGAATGCTTTTTGTCTACTTTTTTAATTCTTAAGTCTAAAAAATTAATTGAGTTTTCCATTTCTTCTTCTAATGTAAATTTTATTTTGGGGTGTATTGCGTTGATGAAATTTAGAAAAGAATGAAGTTGTCTATTCGAACCTGTAAAGCAACAAATAATATCGTCAACATATCTAAACCAATATAGAAAACGTTGGCTCAACGGATGGTCGTGGATAGTATGTTCTAGGTTGTCCATGAATATCTCAGCACATAAGGGACTCAGCGGATTTCCCATTATCAAACCTTCAGTACTGTTAAAAATCTGACCGTTAAAACTAAAATAGTTTTGTTCTAGACATAATTCCAAAAGCGAAAGAATGTCTGACTTCAATATTGGATCTACACAGTTATTATTAAGTGACTTTTCAATCAATTTTAATACATCGTTCGGTGGCACACTTGGGAACAGATTAACGACATCAAAAGACAATAATTTTGAATTTGCAGGTAAAATTACATCTTTAATATTGCGAACCAATTCGTACGAGTTTTTAATAGCGTATTTAGGTATAAAATTACAATGTTTTTTAATAACCTCAATTAAAAAATGTGACAGAAAATACGATGGGGCGGTAGTGAACGAAACAACTGGACGAATAGGGTATCCTGGTTTATGCAATTTAACTAACGAATACAATTGTGGAATTAACGGATTAGATACAATAAGTTTGAACTTTTCGTTATTTTTGATTAAAGTAACGTTAGTATAATAATTGATAAGAAATTTAGAGTACAGCAACGAAAATTAAATTCACTTATCCAGAATAAACAACATAACCCGCACACAATTAACTCAAATAAAAATAAATATAATAAAAAGTTTTCATCTCATCAATTTTTTGAACGTTTCACTAATCTGTCGAACACCAATTTTTCTGTTGATGAAGTGAAATTGTTAAGTAAAGGTTTCAAACACAATATCCAGCCGTCTGGATCAACTCATGAATTCGATCAACTGGGTGTTGAAGCAGAATTGGCAGTAAGGCATATACCGGATAACACCATTATCAAACACCAAGCCTCAAAAATTATAAAGAAAGAGTTTTCGAATTACAAGATTAATACATCTGATAATTCAATTTTGAAGTCAATCAAACAAAAATCCATAATTAATGAAGTAATCTTCACGAAAGCTGACAAGGGTAATACAGTTATAGCTTTAGATCGTAACGATTATGTTCAGAAGACGTTAGATTTTTTGAATGCAGGTAATTACAATATATTGAGAAACGATCCGACAATTAAATTTCAGAAAAATGTAAAATTAGCTTTAGAAAACTCCAATATTTTAATCAAAAATAACGAAAAGTTCAAACTTATTGTATCTAATCCGTTAATTCCACAATTGTATTCGTTAGTTAAATTGCATAAACCAGGATACCCTATTCGTCCAGTTGTTTCGTTCACTACCGCCCCATCGTATTTTCTGTCACATTTTTTAATTGAGGTTATTAAAAAACATTGTAATTTTATACCTAAATACGCTATTAAAAACTCGTACGAATTGGTTCGCAATATTAAAGATGTAATTTTACCTGCAAATTCAAAATTATTGTCTTTTGATGTCGTTAATCTGTTCCCAAGTGTGCCACCGAACGATGTATTAAAATTGATTGAAAAGTCACTTAATAATAACTGTGTAGATCCAATATTGAAGTCAGACATTCTTTCGCTTTTGGAATTATGTCTAGAACAAAACTATTTTAGTTTTAACGGTCAGATTTTTAACAGTACTGAAGGTTTGATAATGGGAAATCCGCTGAGTCCCTTATGTGCTGAGATATTCATGGACAACCTAGAACATACTATCCACGACCATCCGTTGAGCCAACGTTTTCTATATTGGTTTAGATATGTTGACGATATTATTTGTTGCTTTACAGGTTCGAATAGACAACTTCATTCTTTTCTAAATTTCATTAACGCAATACACCCCAAAATAAAATTTACATTAGAAGAAGAAATGGAAAACTCAATTAATTTTTTAGACTTAAGAATTAAAAAGTAGACAAAAAGCATTCGTTCTCTATTTATCACAAACCATCACATACGGATACAGTCATTCATAATAGTTCCGTTCACCCCATACAACAAAAAATGTCATCATTCAATAGTATGGTTCATAGACTTGTTAACTTGCCGCTTTCGAAGGTTGATTTTAACAAAGAGAAAAACATAATTATGCAAATAGCCTCAAACAATAAATATAGACCAGAATTAATAAACAGTTTAATAAACAAAAAACTTTACAAAAGAGCGGTTTCAGAAGTTTATCCTCTCATTAAAGAAAAGTCAATATTTAATGTTTTAACATATATGGGAACACCTAGTTTAAAATTAAAATCATTTTTGGCAAGCTATAAGCTTAATATTTCTTTTAGGACCACTAATAATATTGGTAAAATAATTAAAAATAATAAATCAAAAATTAATAAAAATCAAATGTGTGGGGTATACAAAATTAATTGTGGTAGTTGTGAAAAATTTTATATAGGAAGAACTTTCAGAAATTTCCAAATTAGATTATCGGAACATAAACGTAGTTTTGAGAAAAAGAAAACAGATTCTCATTATGCCAACCATTTAATAGATGAAAATCATAAATTTAGTTCAGAGTTTGAAATATTATATAGAGAGAATAAAGGTTCCAAACTAAATCTTTTAGAATCATTACAGATTAATAAATTCAAAAATTCGGGACTTTTACTTAATAGCCAGTTAGATGTTAACACTAGCCCTTTACTTAATTTGTTCAATAAGAATGTTAGCAGATCAGATTGATTACGTAGGTTTAGTTAATTATTTGTAAAAAATTTTCGGTTTCATGTTCAAAAAAGTTTTAACTTTCCTTTATTGGTTTCTTAGAAATGTTTACCGGATATTATTTATATCTTTAGTAGGCATACCGTAATTAAGAAAGTGATTTTTCGTTGTTCATTTCCAGGTATAAGACCCTTTTGTTATGTATCAGTTGTTCTATGTCCTCATTCTAAGTTGGTCATAATACATACCTGGAATGTTCTGTGAAAATAGCTATAAGTAGTGAATTTTGTAAAATTGCATCTAGTATCAATCCAGCATTTGATAAAGAAGTAGTACTTCGAAACGTCGTCATGCATATTTATTAAAATTATGAGAAAATTCTAAATATTGTTTTCATTATTAAAAACTTTATTTTCGTTGTATATCACAACTTTGCCAAAACTAATGAATAATTGAATTTTATGAATTACTATAGATATCAAAACGTCAAATTTATTTTTCTAGAAAAATCAAATTGGCTTTTTGTATTCTCACATTTTCTTTTTTAGTATTCAGAGATATATTCATCTTTAGTATTCAGAGGAATATTTCGGGCTTAGCATCCGCTTCGGAAGTTTTAGTCTTCTTTTTTTTCTCTGAATACTAAAAATGAATAAGTGAGAATACTAAAAAGCCAATTTGATTTTTTTTTAATAACTTTGACGTTTTGATATCTATAGTAATTCATAAAATTGAATTATTCATTAGTTTTGACAAAGTTGTGATATACAACGAAACGTCAACGAAAATAAAGTTTTTAACGTTAAAATAAACCTGTTATTCGCTAAAAACATTGAAAATTAACTATCTTAAACAGACAATAAATCAATTAAAAAAAAAAATAATATAGATAAATATACTTAGCTCTTGGCTTGATGTTTCACCAATAAGTGTAAAATATTAAGTCAAGAAATGGATTTAAATTTGAATTAATGATGTTTCACCAAGAGGTAAGCAAGAATTCAATCCCAGTTATAAAGGGTATTTTTTTAGAGGTATAGAACTTTAAATTGAAATAAAACAACGATGGATCATTCGATTGACAAGAATTTTTTTTTCTCGATAATCTTGTGGCATTACATTTCAAATATGATTTTTGGCATATGACCGGCACGGCTGGCTCGGATGTAGTCCAATCTGGACGTCCATAGACCCACAGAAAGTAGTCTAGCGGTGTTAAATCACAAGATCTTGGAGGCCAATTCACAGGTCCAAAACGTGAAATTAGGCGGTCATCAAACATGTCTTTCAATAAATCGATTGTAGCACGAGCTGTGTGACATCGTGGTACTGTGCGCCGTCTTTTGAAACCACAGCTCCTGGACATCATGGTTGTTCAATTCAGGAATGAAAAAGTTAGTAATCATGGCTCTATACCGATCACCATTGACTGTAACGTTCTGGCCATCATCGTTTTTGAAGAAGTACGAACCAATGATTCCACCAGCCCATAAAGCGCATCAAACAGTCAGTTTTTCAGGATGTGATGGTGTTTTGACATACATTTGAGGATTATCTTCACTCCAAATGCGGCAGTTTTGTTTGTTGACGTAGCTATTCAACCAGAAGTGCGCTTCATCATAAAATGAACGTAGTGCGCGATACGTATTCCGCACAGAACCATTATTTTCGAAATAAAATTGCACTATTTGCAAGCGTTTTTCAGGCGTGAGTCTATTCATGATGAATTGCCAAACCAAACTGAGAATAAATCACTTTTCAGCTGTCAAATTGGTCGCCATCTTCAACAGTAATGCCAACTTAAAGTTCTATACCTCTAAAAAAAACACCCGTTATATATATATATATATATATATATATATATATATATATATATATATATATATATAGCTAATACTTAGATTTTTAATCGAAATGAACTTTTTGAATGGAAACACAATGCAATTGTTTCATCCTACTATTGGAAACTTTATTGGCATGTATCCAAACAATAAAGTTTTGCTGGTTCCCAAACGCACCTAGTACCTATATTCAAAATGAGTCGAATATTCATTATATATTTATTTATTTATTTATTTATTTAGAAATGGAATACAGACAGGTATAAAACCCACAATAGCATTCACAGAATGAAAAATAAGAAAATATAAACTATATACTTGCAGAATTAATATCTAAAACTTACACTAACAATTTCTAGATTCTATGATACTTAAAAACTAAAAAAAAAAAACCAAATTAAATTAAATAATATTATGAAGACAGATTTCTATTCTAACAAACAAACCTAAAACTAGAGAAGTTGACGGAATGCATTCTTAAGAGTTCGCTTTAAGGAAGGTAAAGAAACAACAAATAAATCGATCTCGCATGAGCGTAAAAATTCGTTACTGACGGACATTAATCTACAAAGCCCCACATTCTTAGATATATTAGTTCTTCTAAATGGAATATAAAACAAGTCGTGATATCTAAGCCTTACATTTGGAACATTAAATTGTATTCTATATAATAACGATGGAGCTTGTAAATAATTGTTACTGATGATTTTATAAATAAAAATTATGTCAGATATCTTTCTACGATTATCCAGAGTAATAAGCCCAAACCTTTTACGAGCTTGTGAATAATCGTGATCTGAAATGTTAAAATTATTTCTATAAGCTAAGTATCTTATAAATCTATTCTGAACGCTCTCCAACCTATTAATATAACATAAATACCGAGGGCTCCATATTACCGAAGCAAAATTCACCTTGCTGAAAACAAATGAAAAATATAAAGATAGAAAGGTGCTATTGTTTTTGAACAATCTACTATTTCGGAAGATGTAACCCAGCATTTTATTGCATTTACCAATTACTGTTTCGATGTGTTGATCAAATATCAATTTAGAGTCTAGAGTTACACCAAGATCGCGAATGGCAGAGACGCGTTGAAGGGAGTGATCGCCCACAGAATATGGATATACTATTTTATTTATATTCTTTGTATATGTTATAACAAAACATTTACTGAAGTTCAGAAACAAGGAATTAGCCTTACAATAGCTATGAAGCCATTGTAAGGCAATATATATATATATATATATATATATATATATATATATATATATATTATATATATATATATATATATATATATATATATATATATATATATATATATATATATATATAAAGTGATATTTATCAATTTATGGTAATAATTTCACCAAATCCACATAAGGAAAAAGACAAGTGTCTTCATAAGGCAGAGATAATTTTAACAGAGATTGCGGTCACACGACAATCCTTTCTCAATTTCAGTTAAAAACATGACCCAGTAACATAACCTAGAAAATATGCCATAATAACGACGGAATTCATAAATTATTCGAAATTGAGGTCATTTCACTCTGATGCTTAAGATTTTGAAACTGTTCAAAATACGAAATATTGAACGAGCAATTTGATGAAAAACAGACTACTAGACCTGAACAAATGTTTATGACTAGAAAAATTAAGAAATAAAACAATGTGCGACTTCAATCGCGGCGACAAGACCATTTCTAACAACTTGAGTAGAAAACTGAATATACTCGTTGGTATAACTTAAGATTTACCAACATAGAACACCTACAACTTATCTATTTCTCATTTGACGTAGAACACAATTATATATATATATATATATATATATATATATATATATATATATATATATATATATATATATATATATATATATATTTTTTTTACAAATCAACACTTTTGGGAAATACAGCCATTCCGTTTGAGCATTGAAAAATTTGTTGAATGAACTTCAACAAATTGATATTCTTGAAAGCTTCAAAATAAACAAGATATTTAACCTGGTTGTTCAGTAAAATAACGATAATAATAATAATGAGCTCTAAAGGACAAGTTGGAACATGGCTTGAATCGTTTCCAAATTTCTCTTATATCATTTTCTACTCATTTTTTCACCTTTGTCTTGGTTTCCCTACTTGCTTTTTAGTCCTATATTGCACACCATTAACATTTCAGGAAATCTGTCATCCTGCATTCGCATAACACATCCAATCCAATCTATCTTTAACACTATTTACCATACAAAATTCTCTGTAAAGATCATATCTTTTTGTTTGTTCGTATTTTCCATACTCCTTGCTCCATTTTTGCAATGAAAATGAAATTGCAAAATCAAATTGCATTTTAATGAAAATATTTGGAGAAATATTATATAAATCACTAATTAGACCCAGAATTTAAATTTATAAAATTTTATAGAAGATATAAAATTTATATTTTGAAATTTTTTTGTTACTCGTCGGTTTTTTAACACTGGGTTTACTGCTGCTAGATACCTGTGGCGTGTTGATGTTGTCGATTTTTTTCTCTCACTAATATCAGATTTTTTTTTAATATTGTTTTCAGATAATTAAACTTGTTAGTTCTTTATTTATTTACAAATACACCACTCAACAGCTTGGGTCAATTACTAAGTGGGAAAGATGCAATATAGTTTACAACTTATGTAAAATAAAACTAGAAATAATACCAATAATGTACAAACAATACACATGAACGATAACTCCGTCGGCAAACTGACTTTAAAGCTCACCCACAAGATACAGGAAAAACTAATATTTAAAAAACTTATAACTAAAAAAGAGTCAGGAGAGAGCTCGTCTGATATCACCAGGCACGCATGCAAATATGTCGATGACGTCATGAAAAGGCTCAAAATCGCCACAAATTTTATGAAGTGGTGAAAAAGCCAGAACATTAGTTCGAGCTTTTAGAACGAGCCAGAGGTGGATAAAAAATATTCATATTTCTACAGTTATTCTGGGAACACGGAAATTTATGAGGGAACAAAGAAAAGAGCAATCAACAGAAAACCTTATCAGCTTGTATAGGAACTTTATTCCCAAATATTTTCTACGTGTTTCAAGTGATGGAACATTAAATCTTGTAGTAAGTAACTCATAATTTATACCACGTTTTGGATACACACCGTCAGAGTAAAAGCATAAATATTTCAAAAATCGTCTTTGCACGGATTCAAAATTCCTTATATTACACATGTATCCTGGATTCCAAACGACACTAGCATAATCTAGTTTTGAACGTAAATCTGTAATATCTTCGAAAATATTCACTTAAATCATACGGTGTAAAGGCCATATATATCTGCATTAATGCTGTAGGTTAAAATCCCTTCGAAAATTAGCATTATTTGTCGCAAAAAGTAAATGACAAAAAAAAAGTTATTGTGGGTTATCCATAAGAGATGGATTCAGATTGAGAGAGCCATTTAGAATTTCTTATTACAAAACGTAATGTTCTGTAACAACTTGAAATAATATCATTAATGTGAGTAGCAGAAGTTAATTTTGTATCGAAAGTTACTCCTAAATCTCTGAATTCGGTACATTACTGATTTTATTTCTATTCACATTGTAATCGAAATGAACTATACTTTTTTTAAGAGAAAAAGACATTATGTTGCACTTAGAAATATTCAGTGTCAGTAGATTTCTTTCACACCACCGATTCAAATTTGAGACATCGTCTTGAAGAATGTGGCAATTACTTACTGTTGAAATTTCGCGAAATATTTTACAATCATCCGCATATTCAAAATTGTAGTCTTCTACGTTCTTCACAATTATACAGTCTTCTTTCCTGTTTAGCAGGGAATCCCAACTAATGAGACGTGCCCCACTAGATATTTATTATCCATTAAATAAATGGTCATTTAAGTCCATTGTAGTTTTCACTGTTTGTTTTCTACCCATCGTATTTGAGTTTCGATAAGGGGGCGCAATATTTTGGGGTAAACTTCAGGGAGACGCATAGGGTAATAGATTGGGAAGTCCAGCTGTATAGAGACTCCCAGAACCCTACCAGATACATAATGTCAATCGGTCCACGCCATGTGCTCAGCAAGATCTCACAGATTTATTATTAGAATCATTTGAACATTCAAATTTATAATGATTCTGAATTATTCAGTTTCGTTTCGTTCGACAAATTATAAATAATTTGCAGTTTTTTCATTGGGGGGATTGGAGAAAATCAAGATGTCGATTTTCAAGTTAATGATTTGTGAATGTTTCATAGGTCTTATTCTTCAGCAAGGATTATTGATGTTCCTTAGATCTTAATTTAAATCATTTAGACCATTCGGGTCAATATTTATGTACATTCAACTTGTAAGCTAAGGATTGCTATTAAAATAAATCTTCTCCAAATAAATTAACTTTATTTGAAGTTCCTGGCGACGAAAGTAGTAAATCCATTGAAAAAGGCATCAGTTAATAAGAACAGAATTTTTATTTGAAAAGTACTCGTGTATGCATTTATGGTGGAATTGCAGAGGATTTGAGCAGAAATTAATAATTTTACCATATCAATAACACAGATTATAGTATCTTATAGCGTATAATGAACAATGAGACAAAAGTAATCTATATATCACATAATTATGACTTTTTTGTCTATAGATTACATTGGGTAACAGCAATTTTGTTGTCTTAGATCTGTGACTTGTTTTTGACTAAATTTTGATATCTGAATTCAAAAATCTTATCAATTTTTTTCTATCGCGTTAAGTTTTTAAACTACAGGATACCCTCTCTTTACCCTGAAAATCATACAAAATGGGCATAAATAGGAAAATAAAGTAGATACTAACCAAACATATTAGAATATTTTATTCATACAAAGGTTATAATAACATTAAAATTTAAACTGTGTTTATACAAAAAATAAAAAAAGATATTGGTTTAAAAATTTTCGCTTATAACATTTCCTAGAATGTTCAATCTGAGGACATTCTCGCTTGATGCTCCAACAGTGGTCAGCCATCATACTGACATCCCATCTACCTTGATACCGTGCCTCCATGACCTTCAAATCTTGTTGGAATCGATCACCCTGTTCATCACTAACAGCGCCAAGATTTTCTGGGAAGTTAGCAAAATGGCTATGTAAGAAATGCAGTTTGATACTCATGTTACTGCCAAGCTTTTTAAGAGCTTTCTAAGAGTTGTTGAACAATTTCGACATAATTCTGAGCTCGTGTGCTTCCAAGAAAGACCTTGACAATACTTTTGAATGCCAACCAAGCATTCTTTTCAAGTTCGGTTATTGTTTCAATGAAACGTTCATCTTTAAAAGTTGCCGAATCTGTAGCTCATCAAAGACACCAGCCTTTATCTTCTCATATGACAATCTATGAAACGCCGAAATGATATAACGGGTGTTTTTTTTAGAGATATAGAACTTTAAGTTGGCATTACTATTGAAGATGGCGACCGATTTAACAACTGAGAAGTGATTTATACTATAGTTTGGTTTGGCAATTCATCATGAATAGACTCACGCCTGAACAACGCTTGCAAATAGTGCAATTTTATTTCGAAAATAATGGTTCTGTGCGGAATACGTATCGCGCACTACGTCCATTTTATCGTCGACAAAATCGTCCATCAGAGCAGTTAATTCGATTAACCATGGAACGTTTTCGCACCACGTTTACTCTTATTGATAACTCGCATCTCCAGAAACGCCGTACGGTGCGAACAGAAGAAGCCATTGTACCTACTGTAGAGCGTAGCATTGAGGAAGACCCGAATGAGTCCATCCGCCATCGAGCAATTGGATCTGCGTCCATCCACTTTATGGACGATTTTGCGGAAGGATCTTGGTTTGCGTGCTTACAAAATCCAACTCGTGCCAGAATTGAAGCCAAACGATCATCAAGCAAGGCGTATATTGTTCGAATGGGCCCAAAACGAGATTGTCGTTGTTCCCGATTTTCATAAGCGAATTTTGTTTAGCGATGAAGCGCACTTCTGGTTGAATGGCTACGTCAACAAACAAAACTGTCGCATTTGGTGTGAAGATAATCCTCAAGTGTATATCAAAACACCGTTACATCCAGAAAAACTAACTGTTTGGTGTGCTTTATGGGCTGGTGGAATCATTGGTCCGTACTTCTTCAAAAACGATGATGGCCAGAACGTTACAGTCAATGGTGATCGGTTTAAAGCCATGATTACTAACTTTTTCATTCCTGAATTGAACAACCATGATGTCCAGGAACTGTGGTTTCAAAACGAGCTGTGTGACGACGCAACATGTCACACAGCTCGTGCCACAATCGATTTATTGAAAAACACGTTTGGTGACCGCCTAATTTCACGATTTGTACCTGTGAATTGGCCTCCAAGATCTTGTGATTTAACACCGCTAGAATACTTTCTGTGGAGCTATGTGAAGTTATAAGCCACAAACGTTTGACCATTTGGAAGACAATATTCGCCGTGTTATTGCCGATATATGGCCACAAATGTTGGAAAAAGTCATCGAAAATTTGACGTTTAGTTTGACTACATCCGAGCCAGCTGTGGCGGTCATATGCCAGAAATCATATTTAAAATGTGATGCCACAAGATTATCTTTCGAATAAAAAAAAAATCGAATGATTTTTTGCAATTTAAAGTTCTATACCCCTAAAAAAAACACCCTTTACTTAAAGCAGTCTCCTTCAGTTGACAAAGGAAGACCTATATATGTATAATGTTTTTATGTCGGCAAGTGTCTGATTTAGAATATTTGGATCACCAGGTTTCAGGACAGATCTTGGCGGCCACTTTGACTGCAATGAAACCTTCTCACTGGCTCTGATGTCTCACATACATAGAAAATAGGGATACTTGGTATATCCGCGTTGCTGGCCAAGAAGGAAACAAACCATTTCAAGGGGTCAACACAGATGATCCATTGGTGTATGTTATATTGCATCAACCTTCTTATTGCATGACCTTCGTTATGTCTTCGTATTCTCCATGCAAAGAAACTGAATGACCTATTGAGACTGAACCATATAAATTAAAGTTCCGACGACAGGAGTAGAGTAGGGCTTTCAATAATTCGCGTTCATTTCCGCGAAGCGTAATAGTATGCGCAACAAGTGTAGAAAAGAAACATGACGTGATAGAAAAAAGTGATTAAAGTTTTGGAATCAGCATGTCAATTTCCTCTAACCTATAAACAGCCTAAAAATCTAAGTCAACAGAAATTATGTTACAAATTGTTCCCAAGTGTTATTGAAGTATGTTTTGATTTAAATCGAATTTACAGTAAAATTACAATTGGTTTTTCGAATTCCACTGAAATTAATTCTCAATAAATTCTTAATTCTGTCTAAAATTTTGTTTGAGAGAGGTTTATTTTCGTTTTCAAAGAAGGACTTGAAATCCGCGAGTAACAAGACATTTGACTTTTTAACATTTCAGATATTAGAATATATGCCGATATTGTACTTTAATTTTAAATAAAAATTACTGGTTCAAATTATCTTAAATTCTTCATTCCATGATGAAACAATTAAATAAAAACTTCAATAAGGTATAAGACTTAAAACCACTGAATTTATTGTAAATACAATTAGTTTCGCCATTAAATAGTTGTATTTTCAATAAATTTTGTAGTTTCAAGACTTGCAACTTAATGAAGTTTTTAATTAAAATGAACTACCATACAGTTAACATTCCATCTATTAATTTTAAAATAATTAATAATATTTTATAATGGTTATGGGAATAAGTTTTATTTAAATCTTAGTACGGGAATTCTTTCAAAACGTTTATTTTCATTCGCAAATTTCTGAATATCATTTAACTCTAAAAGAGTTTGATTGTTAATCAATTCGACGTGAAACCATGGTTTGCTAAAGATTAAAAAAAGAAAATAAAATATAGAAAGAAGAAAAAACAATTTTTTATTTCCAATTTTTGGGCTCGTAATCTCTGTACACCCATCGATAATTTCAATTTTATAACCACTGAAACTCATATACATATACAAACATCCATGTCTCACTGCCGATTCGAACCCAGATCAAGAAAATATATTTCTGAGTAAATTTCAACATAATCTGATTTCGTCGTGTTTTCATGAATACACTGAGACAACATTTGGCGTTTTTTGACAATCGAGTTTTTAGCGTCGCGACGTAGCGCTAGTGGCGCGTAGGATCTGATAGCGACGTTCACATCGTATGGAAAATGAATCGGTTTATTCCGACAAACGCCTCCCACTGCCACTACGCCCGACGAATTTTTACGTACACAAATAAATAGATAACTAAATTACACCCACATCCTCCAGTCTGCCATCGAGCGCTATTCACTACTGTGTTTGCGTTGAGAGTAGTAATTTTATAAAGGCTGATGCGGTTTTAATTGAATATTAGTAATTAATTTATTCTGCAGACGCACGATCTGTGTGCTCTGGAACAAACCATCGAGTTTTTACTTCATCTACATGTCTGCGACTTTGTCACAAGGGGAAACCCCTACCGATATAAGTTAGGGGCTTCCCCTATTGGACTAGTTTAAATTATTTTTCTCACAGTAGGAAGCCCCACTATTTTAATGTTTTCATTCATCAATTAAATAAATGGCAGACAAAATAGTGTTAAAAGTTAACCAAACATATAATGGTTGATTTTTTAAGCGTATTTTTTTTAAATTGAATAAAACACTGAATTTGCATCATATATTCAAAATTTTATTGAAATTGATAACTTGGCCTTTACCATTTACACTTTAAAGATAACTTCATGTAAATGTTGTCTGCGACTCCGTATCAAATGGTCCATTCGGAAGCTTCAATTTTGCGTCACTTTTTCGAGCATTTCGGCCTGTATCGAATTACGCGTGTTGTGTTATCCTGTAAGGCTTCAATCGTGTTCGGCTTGTCCACATACACTAACGACTTTACAAAACCCCACAAGAAATAATCCAGAGGCGTCAAATCGCATGATCTTGGCGGCCAATTCAACATGTCCATTGTTTCACGAGCTGTGTGCCATGTGGCACCGTCTTGATGAAACCACATATCAACCAGGTTCAACCCGGCCAACTGGGGCAAAAAAAAGTTGCGTATCATGACTCGATATCGTTCGCCGTTGACGGTAACGTTTCTTCCACGGTAGTCTTTGAAGAAAAATGGTCCGATGATGCCACCAGCCCATAAACCACACCAAACTGTCGTTTTTTCGCGATGCATCGGTAATACTTGTTCGGCATGTGGCTGTTCATCACTCCAGATGCGACAGTTTTGTTTATTTACATATCTGTTGAGTCAGAAATGAGCCTCATCGCTGAACACAATTTTTCGATAAAACGGCGGATTTTTATCAAGCTGTTCTAAGGCCCATTCTCAAAAATTAGACGTTGTGGTAGGTCATTCGGCATCGATTCTTGCAGAAGTTGAATTTTATAGGCTTTCAAACCCAAATCAACACGTAAAATTTCCATGCCCAATTGCTGAGAACGGCGACGAATTGACATTTCACGATCCTCATTAACACTGTACGCTACGGCTGCAATATTCTCTTCAGTACGCACTGTACGCATGCGAGACAATGGTTTAATGTCCAACAAAGTAAACTTGGTGCGAAATTTGGTGATACAGCACGAATTGTTGATTCACCAGGTCGATTATGACGACCATAATATGGTCGTAACAAACAATACACATTTGCTCTTTCGGTCATTAAGAGAATTGATAGTTGCTCAAGAATACCTTATTCGAGATTTGGTATCTGAGATAAAGGAGCTTAAACAAAGTAGAAACCTTTCAATAGTAAATTCATCTGGTAGTGAGAATTCGCACGGTCAGGATGTAGATAACCGTCCTTGCGACTTACTACCAATTGAACATAGGAATTCTGTAGAGAGAGTATCGACGGATGATCCTCATTCTCTTGAATCGACTCAAACGAAAATTATGGTTGACTTAATGAACGTGGAAACTAAGAACGATACTGCATCTACGTTATTGAAAAAGCAATCTGATTGGGCATTGGTCACATCAAAGAAAAGTACGAAACTCAATAAACCTGTGAAAAAAAAGAATATTGGAGATAACACATCCATGTCAACAGGTAAACAGCAATTGAGATCTGAAAAGCCTCCTCTGCCTGTTGTTGGAACAATGAAATCTAGCTCATTGATCACAGTCCCTAAAAAGCAGCATGCATTTATTCACGTGTCCAGATTAAGTCCAACAACGAACGTGGATGATCTGAAAACATTTATTGGTTCAAGAATACCTGTCGTTACCTGCAAAAAATTGATCTCTAGGAATCCTGATACCTATTCCTCATTTAAGATAACGTTGCCTTTAGAGTCATTAGAACAGGTCATGAACCCAACATTCTGGCCTGAGGGCGCTGCTGTAAGGCGTTTTTTTGTGAAACGCCGTCCAAGAACCATGCAATCTTAGGCTCAGCTACAATATCGAGTTTATCGTGTTTCTATCAGAATGTCAGAGGCCTTAACTCCAAGACACATCAATTTTTTCAATCTATTTGTGCATGTGATTATGACATTATTTGTTTAAGTGAAACGTGGTTGCAGGATAGCGTATATAATTCCGAACTATTTACGGACAATTATTGTGTTTATAGATGTGATAGAAATCTTCTATTATGTCAAGCATCTACTGGAGGAGGAGTAATATTAGCAGTTGATACCAAATATCAAACAGAACCTTTAGATCTGTCGCAGGTACGGAACTTAGTCCCAACCATCGATGTGGTGGGTTGTAAAATATATGTCGACCAGTTGTTAATCTCTGTGTTTGTTATATACATACCTCCCGCCATAAGTAACGACAATTTCGATCTGTTTTTTGATGCTCTGACCTCTATGAGTTTTATAGTCGATACCAATGTTATTTTAATTGGTGATTTCAATTCTCCGCTGTTTGCTGGAGAAAGTTCCACTGATCATAAAGCCCTCACATTGTCTGCGTTCTCTCAAATTATGGAACTCAGACAAACCAACAACATTCTCAATTGTAATAATAGAATATTGGACCTGTTACTATCTAACCTGCGATTATCTACACCTGAGGAGTCAGCGGGTCTAGTTGATATTGATCCCAATCATCCACCTTTCTGCCTGCATTTTGATGGACGCTCCCCTAAACAAAATAATTTTGGAGCAAACTTTTCACCTAGACAATTCAACTTTAGGAAGGCTGATTTTAATACGATGTATTCGATGATGTGTGGTGTGGACTGGTCTAAGATTATGGAAATCGATGATCCAAATGAAGCTTGTAATATGCTGTATGAAATCCTCGAGGATATTTTCAGGTCCACTGTTCCTTTTAAGAAAGGCAGGACTCGGAGATTTCCACATTGGTATACATCTGAACTCATAAAGTTGATACGTATGAAAGAAGTTGCTTATCGTAACTACAAAAAATTCAAGAAACCTTCTTACGGCAGACATTATAGTTCTCTCAGAGCCATGGTGAAATCAGAGATTGGTTCACTCTACAAAGCGTATATTGCTACTTCAGAGCACTTCATCAATGAAGATCCTAGTAGGTTCTGGTCCTTTATTCAGGATAAAAGGGGATGTACTAGAATTCCAGGAATCATGCAACATGAACAATCTGTTTAAATAACAATCCGAATGATATTGTGAACGCATTTGCGGATTACTTCAGTTCTGTGTATTCAGATGCTTCTGCTAATTGTGATATTGTTGGTGAAAACTCTGGAAACACTCTCGTTTTCATAGAGTGTATCACAGAAGACATGATAAAAGTAGCTGCCAGAAAACTTAATAACAAGTTGACGGCTGGTCCTGATTTGATTCCAAGCTTCATTGTGAAAGACTGTATTGACAGTCTAATCATGCCGCTAAAGCATATATATGATCTCATTCTGAAGACCAGCATTTTTCCTGCAAGATGGAAGGTAGCAAAAGTTATTCCGGTGCTCAAGAAGGGAGACTCATCACATATTGGTAATTACAGGCCAATTTCTATATTGTCGAATTTCTCTAAATTGTTTGAAATTATACTTTTTAATAGCATATATCCTAAGATCAGAAATAGTATTGCAATTGAGCAGCATGGGTTTATGACTAGGAGATCTTGCACTACAAATTTGGCTCAGTTTTCTCAGTTCATTTATGAGGAGTTGGACGGAGCAGGGCAGGTTGACGTTGTATATACAGATTTCCAGAAGGCTTTCGATAAGATAAACCATAAACTACTTATAGTTAAAACTAGGAAGCTTTTTGGATTTTCGAATAATTTATCACTTCCCGTGGAGTCCTATTTGAGTAATCGCAGTCAATTTGTGCAAATAGAGAATTCCAAATCGAGAAAATTTCGAGTAACTTCAGGAGTGCCGCAGGGATCCAATCTTGGACCCCTACTATTTGTCCTTTTTGTTAACGATCTCTTAGAGATGGTGGACTGCATGAAGGTAGCTTATGCGGACGATATTAAAATTTATAAGAGCGTGTCATCTATGAATGATTGTTTGAGGCTACAAAATGACCTAAATGATATCAGCCGATGGTGTAACAATAATTGTTTACATTTGAATGTCATGAAATGTAATGTGGTGAATTTTACTAGGAAGAGAAATGTGATATCTTTCGATTACAACATTGAAGGTGTTAATCTGACTCGACTTCAGGAGGTTAAGGATCTCGGCGTAGTATTTGATCAAAAACTCTCATTCATACCTCATATCAATCAATTAATTTTATCATGTAGCAAAGTTTATGGTTTTATCGTCCGCAATGCTAGATTGTTTTCGAGTTCGTCAACACTGGTCCATTTATTTAATGCCCTAGTGAGAAGCAAACTTGAGTATGGCTGTCTTGTTTGGCGACCAATATATAATTGTCACATAAACCGCCTGGAGGCACTGCAGAGGAAGTTCCTGAAATGGCTCGCATTTCGAGAGGATGGTTTATATCCACCTAGGGGTTGTGATCACGCTTGTTTGCTATCGAGGTTTGACACTAGAAGCCTCCACACCAGGAGAAGTTTGAATGCATTGAAATTTTTATTCAATTTGCTCAATGATAATCTCGACTGTCCTGAGCTTCTGGGCATAAACTTAATTTCTTCGTTCCTCCTAGGTGTACTAGAATAAGCCAGACATTTTACTTAAAAACCCACAGAACCAATCTTCTCTCGCAATCGCCGCTTAGCTTTGTATGTTCTACTGCATTTAGATATTGACATTTTAGTTTTAGATCATCATATTTGATATTGTTTTTTTAGTATTATAATTATTTCATAATGTTGTATATCTATGTGGTTATTGATATTTTCAGTGACCAAATTTATTCATTATGTATTTTCCTGTAATTGGGTAGTTACCTGTTGGAAATAAACGCTTATTATTATTATTATTATTAATACACATTTTTCACAGAGCACGAATTTTGATAGTAAATTTCAACAATTTGCAAATCGTTGCTCGTTTGTAAGTCTTTCCATGATGAAATGGCGAAGTATACTGAAAACTTTTCATTTTGACCGATGACGTTTGGATGTCATTACCAATCATTGCCGCCAACCTGAAAAACGTAACTCTTAAAAAATCACGTGTTATAAAACGAAATTAAATATTCTCAGACCAGTTTGTTGGGTAGAAATATGTATATAAATAGTTATAGCTTCTAAGCTTTGCCAATAAAAAAAAATCTATTCACATGAGTTAACAGAAGAAATTTTAACCTTCGTGGAATTACGATATTTAGCATTAATGTCCATTTGTGTACTTCCACTATCTTTGCAGACTTGATATTATACTTGTTTTATAATAGCATTAGCTGACCCGGCGGATTCTGTAAGCTCATATATTTTTTATGAATATTTTCGAAAATTCTGAGAGACGTGTTTTACTATGTGTGCTATTTTATTTATGTTTTTTTCCGGTTTATCACGTATGAAGCCGACGTTTATCCCCAAAGAGTAAGGAAATGTAACACTTCCAATAATTTCAGACCATTCGGATTATCCATAATTCCATTCATTAACACGTCTGATGTATCGAATCTGATCAACCTGTGAATTTTATAAATAGTTAAACTGTAGGTTAGTAATTTCGTAGCAACTGCTTCATGGGCTTATATCTCCTCCTATCTGAGAAACAATTATTCAGTGATTTTGTTGAAAATCTTCATTGACAACTCAATTTAAATAGATGTTTCGTCATCAGATCATACTTGACGATTAGAATATTTAGACGTATCATTGGTGGCATTTCAGGGCCATAACAATAAATAACAACGTAGTAAACATGTGAAATACCATTTTTCTGTTGCTAAAAGAGGTAATTGAAAATTAAATAATATCTAATGCACACTGTCAATATTCTCGAAGTCGTCAACTGACGTTAATCTCTCAATATTTTCTCAATATATTGACATTTCACTCACTCAATTCACAAATTTCGAGATTTTCAAAAATTTTCTGTTCAGTTTTTAAAAATTTTTTTAACGAACTGTGAATACCTGATAGATATTTATTGATACAATTCAAATAAGCACATTTTTAGCACATAATCAAAAGTAGTTAAAATTAGAAAAAACGAAAAATAAAAGTCGAAATAAAATAGGTATTATTATATCTTAATACTAGTACTAGTTTTTAATATATTTGGTAAATTATTGAAAGCCTTAAATCCGTCATAGTAAATAGTAAATAGAAAGCTTACAACTTTGGATATAAAAACTATCAGTATTTCTAGTATTATACCCATGTACATCGCTGACATATGTAACATTTTTTATTACATTACATGGAAGCAACTGATTTTTGATTTTAAATATGAATATATATGAAGTAAAGAGTATTCTTTGTTTAACAGACATTCGTTCCAAAAGAGTTCAGCATAATTTTAAAAGGGGTATACCCAGGGCGTATATAAGCCGTATAAGGCCTCGACCGACACAACAAAAGTAGAAAAACACTAGAAAAACCAGAGGGCCCAGTACTGAGCCATGTGGACATCTGTGAGTAGATAATAACGAACATCAAAATAAAGGGATTATCCAATTTGGTGTAATAGTTCTGAAGTTATGAGCGTATATATATTCTGGCGATTCATTTCAATTCACATACATATGAAACAATTAAATAGAACTCGTTATAATGTGGCCATTGAACGTCTGAATCTATGGATATTTTCCAGCCCATCCTGTTAACGCTACAAGATCCACGATTCTCAAATATCCGATCGGAAATTAGACGCCAATTATGTCAACGGCGTGAAAGCTACATTGAGTTAGACCGGCGACGGAAAAATAATAATCCAATCAGAAAATATGCCAAATGTGCTTCCGGTCCATCCAAATATCGGTAAAATCATACCCCAAATATCGCGTAAGGTTGCTGACCGCGAAAATGTTTGATCAATGCTACTGATCAACGGATGCATCGATCTAGAATTAAATTAGATAGTTTATTTACATAACCGAGTTGTTTGATGCGATAAAAAGACGCCCGCAGGTCTAGCACTTCAGGTAACGTACGATATGTTAGGAATGGAAATTCCTTTCGAACATTATGGATTAGGATTTTCTACTCGGGTACTTGGATTCTGGTATATTCGGATATATGAAATTTTTGACTCGGGTACTATTTAATTGTACCCGAGAACCAACTCTGATCGAAAAAATCATCAAAATTATGAGAACATTATAGTAAAATGGGGCCTTGAAAATATATAGAACAGTGTTTCCCGACCTTTTTGTGCCATGGCCTACCTTAGCCTTTCTTAACATCTTATACTCCCCCAAAAGAAGGAAAGGTTATAATTGAGTATAAAAAAGGGTTAAACGCCTGATGAATCCATTTTCGAATTACCCTCCTTGACAATCAAATTGCCCATTTGTGGGGCGTGGGCCACTGTTGGAAACACTGATATAGATATTTATTGATGCCATTGAAATCGTTACACTTTTAGCATCCATATGGAAATAATGAATAGTATATTACAATATATATTATAAGTCAAACAATAAAAAGAGTTGAAATTAGAAAACACAAAAAGAAGAGATGTGAAAGATGAATTGAGGTGTTCAAACCTACAATACAAAACCTGTTGGGAATCAACGAATGAGTAATAAAAAAACTTTCGATTTATGCAAACAAGCCTTTGACAATAAATAACCTTACGACTTTCAAATTTGGCTTGATCAGCACATGAAGAGTAACTTGTCATAAAATTTTAAACAATAAAAATTCTAACCATTCTGTGATTTGTCCATTCTTCGCTAGCCTCCACTTAGGTCTTGTTTCTTCCTTGCGTCATATAAATAAAAAGCTGCATTTCATCTAATTTTTTTCAGCTTGCCTTTAAATTACACATTCGTAAATATAAAGTTAAGGCAGAGCCAGGATTTTTAACTCTAAAAATGTATTTGTGCAGTAGGATCGATAATCTAAATTTCCTAATATTTCAATACACGTTCTTTAAAGTCAAAAAATTCTCATTACTCCAGAAGAGCAGTCCCATAGAGGTATACCAGATTTTATTTGTGACTCAATTAACGTGGAGTACGCTGTTTTTAAAGCATGGAGCCAGATCAATTGCGGATGACAAATATACTCTTTACGAGATTGTCGGACAATTGACTCACATATGCCTTCCATGTTAAACTAACACCAAGAAGTTTTAGAGTATCATCAATCAATATTGTAGTATAATCAATGTCATCAAGTCAGTATTCAAAATAAGAAAACTTGTGCCATGGGCAAACAGTTGTGCCGTGGCACTGGGCGAGTAATCATGGAGATCGTCGATGAAGACCCGGAAAAGCACAGGGCCCAATATCGAGCTCTGGAGAACCCCGATCTCGACCTCCACACAAACTAAATCCTACTCCTCCAGCTCCACTACGAAAAACCTATCTGCTAAATACGACTGAAATAACCTCAAACTGCTATCAGTTAAACAAAACTTCTCCAGATTGCTCAGCTAAATCGACTGGGAGACGCAGTCAAGAGTATTCGTCAAATCTAAAATGACATCGAATGCAAACTCCTCTCAACACAGTCTAGCGTTACCACGACCAACTTAAGAACTGCAGCTGTTTTATTGCCACCCTTTCTTTATCCATATTGACTATCGCTCAGAATAATATTGTCCTCCATGCATTTTAGATTCATATTTTTTCAAATAATCTTAGGGAAAAAGGGGAGAATAAGTAATAAATGAGAGGTAATAATAAAAACTTGTCTAAAAATCACTGACTGAACAATTCTTTATTCGACTAGTTTCGCCTTTTACAGCATTATCAAGAATGAATACATATTACAAAGACAACCTATAAATATTTTGCAGATCTGTTCGGACCACAGAATACACCTTAAATTCGGTCATAGAGGTGGGGGTTTCCAAATTATCAGAGATTTAACAGCGGGGATTGGTTTAGGTCTAACTGGTTACACATTAAGTTCTTCCCTGAGGTCTTGTGATTCGTACGATAGGTAGGAACAATCAGTTTCCACTGAAAATAATCAATACACTAATTATAAAGAAAGAGAAATGCTTCATCAATAGACTTTTATATAGGCCACACTACATCAATAGTAATAATGACAGAAATGAATTAAGATATGTGAGCATCCCTTATACACACGTTCCCTCTTCAAAAATCATTAAATTCTTCAAAAATAATAATTTAAATATAGCATTTTCAAGTCACAGCAGATTGGATAGAATGATCTTTAATAACAAATGGTCCAAATCCGAGCCAATGAAGAAGTCTGTAATTTATAGATTGGACTGTGAAGCATGTAAGTCGTCATATGTTGGCCAGACCGGAAGATGTTTTGAAACTAGGCTAAAAGAACACGTAAAAAACGGACAATCTGCTTTTCGGGAACATCTAGAGTCGACAGGACATAAGATCTCACGTTGTTTCAAACCTAAGATTCTTCATTACTGTGAAAAAGGAATTAAAATGAACTACCTGGAAGCCATGGAAATAAATAAACTTCAAAAATCCGATAAATACAATCTTCTCAATGACCAGTTAGACCTAAACCAATCCCCGCTGTTAAATCTCTGATAATTTGGAAACCCCCACCTCTATGACAGAATTTAAGGTGTATTCTGTGGTCCGAACAGATCTGCAAAATATTTATAGGTTGTCTTTGTAATATGTATTCATTCTTGATAATGCTGTAAAAGGCGAAACTAGTCGAATAAAGAATTGTTCAGTCAGTGATTTTTAGACAAGTTTTTATTATTACCTCTCATTTAAATATGAACTATCACAGAGTAGATTCATCGTCCATTGAATTTATTAATAAGTAATAAGTCTCCAATAAATTTCATTGCTAATGTCTCCTTTCTTATGCAAAAGTATGAATAGTAAGTAGGGGAGATATAGAAGTGATTTTAGATTATACTCTAGGGCAGCAGAGTAACATACAGTAAGAAGCCTTGCACCCTCTTACATAACCCCACCACTTATGAACCCTTAATATACTTGCGTGCGTCCAGGTAAGTTGATCAGATTATTTAAAAAAATCGATCCTTCAGAAAACACCAGCGTGACAGATTAAGATAAAGCAAATTAATTACATGCAGAAAGGTGTATATTCCATTATTCTGACAATTTAAGCGTGACCAAAGAAAATAAGCGGTTCTCAAAGTTGTGAAAAAGTTACCTTGAAAATACTCAAGATTTATGAAATTTTTTAGTTCAAAGCAAATCGTTTATGGATCACGAAAAAAATAAAATCTTCCACGATTTTAATGATTTTCACGAAACAGAGTGGCAAAAATCATTAATGAAATGTGGTACGTGCAGCTGATAAGAACTGTGCATTTCCCAATTCGTCAACTCTTCTCTTCCCATTATTTTCCTATTCCTGGAAAAGGTCTCCTAATGAAAACTGTAACTTTTCAAAAGCATTTGCAAACTTGTAAGTTGCAGCATACAACATTGAACAATTTTTCCTTACTTTTACCAATCACTTATTTTCCATTTCTCTGGTTTGAAAAAAATGTTGATGACACAACTATACCAGGATTGAAATATTCTATAAGACGTAAATGTATCAGATACGTCCAGCCTTTCTCATTCACAAATGTAACAGTTAGACTTCTACGAAATCTACCAAATAAAAATTTTCCTAACCACAAAATTGAAAAAAAGCCTCTATATCAGGGGTGACCTTGACTTCGTCGGGACACCATTTTTATATTATTCTTCTTACCAGGGACCTCTATATACGTATTGAAAAAAGAAACTGTAATAATCAACGTGAAACTTTCATTGAAAACTCAATAAGAAATTACTTTAAAAAAATTATTATTTTTTAGGATAGACTTCTGTAATTTTGTATTGATGTGATTGCTGAGCATATATCTTCGACACTCGTTTGGTTATTACTTTAACTCAAATCTAGACGGAAACCACTAACAGAACAAAAAATTCTTATTCACATAAATAAGTAATTGAAAAAATCACAAAATAGTGCAATGCGATTTCTGAAAGATAAGTATAAAAAATTTTTTTGACACCAAAACGACTCAAGTATTGCGATTTAGATAGAAGTTTCTGTCATTTCTTAAGGCGTGTATTTAAGTCGCTGCTTCTGATGACATCTACAACTTTCATTGGTATTTGCAGTGCATCATAACGCAACCAAGAAGAGTTTTAGAACTGATGATGTATGATAGAGCGCGTTGTTATAAACTTAGAATTGTTATGTTTTACTGACGTTGCCAGACCGGAACGTGATCCCAATAATGTCAGTACACCATCAGTTCACTAGCTGCACAGAGGCAGCGAGTTTATCTCACACAAGAATATATACAGTAGAACTTTTTATTCGCGGCGTATACGTTCCGAAAATATGCGGCGAATACAGAAACCGTGAATATGAATGGTAATTTATATGAGATTATAGGGGATACGTTCCTGACAAAATGAAAAAAGTATATAAAAAAATTAATTTAAATGAAGTGTTTTATCATACTGATTAATTATGTTCAGACTTAGAAAATGGTTTTAAGAATTTCGTAATTTTTTCTTGCTTGGCACTTTTTAAAGGTTCCTTCAATTCAGACTGATACTCAGCAATGACTTTAGCAATTTGGCTTTAAAATAGGATTTCGTTCCAAAGACGAATCTATTTTTATAAATGAAAGCACAATGCTTATTTGCCATTCCTACCCATTCACTAAGAATTTTCAAATTGAATGTCACGTTTCCTGTGCTCGTTGAAGCTTCTTTCTCAATATGATGTGAATTTAACATTTCCTCTAAGTCGGTTTTAGTCAAATCTTCATCTTGCGATTCTGAATGTCACTTGATTCTATCTGTTCGAACCCATCTCATCCTATTCCATTCGCAATTTCGGCTATGTTTGCAGTCTAAGTTTGAATGCGCAGAGATTTTTCGTCATTTACCGCAGTCAGAGAAGGCCACAGTTTTTTCCAGCATAAATTCAGTGTGTACGAGTATGGCTTCAGTTCTTCTAATGATTCTTTTATGTTTACTATGCATTTTGCTATGTTCAAAATCCTTCCAGCATTCCATACATTCATATCAGGATCACATTGAATTCATGACGTCGATGCCCTTCGATGTTTTTTCAGTTCTCTTGAAATCTACGGTTCTTCTTTAATTATGCTGTCGTTTAAAAAGCGAACAAATATAAGACCTTATGAAAACAATTCGAAATGTCGGTCGATTGATCACACTGCAAAGTGAAAATTGGCGACTTTTGATTCTTGGAATAAGTTGCTCATCTAGGAGTATGTACATAAGAGTTCCTTATTCGCGATTCCTTTATTCGCGTTTTCACTATTCGCGAATTGAAAAAATACAACCCAATTTCTATATTCGCGGCAATAGATTTCTTTATTCGCGGATCTAATTGCTATTTTTTGTAAGTGGTACTGGAATTTTTTTGTGTCTGAAGTTGAAACTTGTTTTGAAAAAAAGGAATATCGACTTTCAGATCTAGTTTCGGATAATACACCAGGTCAACCTCGCAAACTTGTAATTATGCATCCAAATATAATGAGACGTTTTTCCTCCCAACATGACGGCTTGCTTCAACCTATGGAGCAAGAGATAATCCAGGCTTTGAAGCTCTATTACATTGGACAATCCTTCAAAATCATATTGGACGATGTAGAATGCGATCTTGATATTAATATTATGGAATGCGGGAAAGATTTTGACATAGCAAAATGCATAGTAAACATAAAAAAATCATTGGAAGAACTGAAGCCATACACATAGAATTAATGCTGGAAAAACTGTGGCCTATTCTGACTGCAGAAAATGACGAAGAATCTGTACACATTCGAACTTTGACTGCAAACATAGCTGAAATTGCAAAAGCAATAGGACGAGATGGGGTTGAACGGATAGAATCAAGTGATATTCAGATGTTGCTCTAATCGCAAGATGAAGATTTGACTGAGAGCAACTTGGAGGAAATGTTAAATTCACAGCCTATTGAGGAAGAGGCTTCAACGAGCCCGGGAAAGGTGACATTTAATTTGAAAACTCTTAGTGAAGTTTTAAGAACGGCTAATGAGAATTGTAGGATTTTATTAATAAAAATTGATCCATCTATGAAACGACGTGGAATTCTAAAGGCAAATTGCTAAAGTCATTGCTTAATATCAGTCTGAATCGAAGGAACCTTTAAAAACTGTCAAGCAAGAAAAAATAACAGAATTCTTCAAACCATTGCCTAAGCCTGAACATAATAATCAAGCAATATAATCAAAAACTTCATTTAAATTAATATTTTATATACTTTTTTCATTTTGTCACCCAGGAACGTATCCCGTATAATCTCATATAAATTACCATTCCATATTCACGGTTTCTGTATTCGCGGCATATTTTCGGAACGTATACCCCGCGAATAAAGAGCTTTTACTGTATATCACTTAACATAAGTTCAATTCGAGCTCTGACCGTGCTATAGGGCAGAAGTATATCTTGTATGTTTTCTTGATTTCTAATCTCAAAACTTCTTCGACAGCTTTTTTCAAATGCAGTTTCACGAGTTTCTCTCCGACTTTGTAAGGTTTTTTAGATTGCTCTATCAATTTGGAAATATCAAACGACGCTACTTATAATTTTTTTCTGGTGTTGCAAATCTCGTACCAGCAGATCAGCGTTTCTTTTTTTCATGAATGTATATGGAAATAGGGGGTTCTAAATTTGTAATCATTCGCCAAAAATATTTTAGCTTCTGCGGACCACTGGTGGTCCACGGACCAAAGGTTGGGAACAATTGTTTTATATAATCGTCAGTTTATATTATAGGACAGGACATGAATTCCAAACTAAACCGTCGATGGCCCGACTTGAATTTTTTTTTAAATATTAATGAAGTCTTACAATTTTAAATTATCTAGTGCCTGAAGAAAATATTCGAGATTCGAAAACAGTTTTCATCTTCATAAAATTCGTTTTAATTTTAAAATTATATCAAAGAAACCCAAGGCTTGTTTTTATAAATGGAGTAAATTCCAGCCTTCAGTCTGGAAACAAGCATTGATTATTCCCGACATTCACTGCCGAACCCTTTCAAACAGACCAGGGTCCTTTCTAATTAACTTACACTCATTTTTTATTCAATTGATAATTTTTGATTCAATAAATTATCCGAATTAGTGACTTCAGAGATCACAACAAGAAATAATTGAAGAAAAATTTGGGAAACAAAGAGGCCATACTTGTGGCTCACATCAACCAATCCAGAGATCAACATATATTTATTGATGTTAAATAATCAAACCAAATTGAATTATGGTGGTGCACTATCTTGCACAGTGGCGTAGCCGGGATTTTCAATTAATGGCTGTAGGATAACTGGATATTTTGGGGCCCCGTCCAGTTGCTCTGAAATAGCCAAAGAAACACATGGGCCCTTGTTAATGTTTTTATAGAAAAACATCTAAATTATGACTTTTCCTGCTATCAGTAACCGATCTTCTCATTTTCTTCAGTGAGGCCAAGTTTATTTTTGGAGTCTCTTTCGAAAGATGAAGCGTTGAAAGCTATAACCCGGAGAACCACCCCGGAGCTACACTACTGATCTTAAATAAACCACATAGCAATTTTTGTCGCGTAGATGATATACCTTAATTATTATTACGAATATAATAATAATAATAAACGTCTTTATTGCCACACATATTGTGCTACATAAGAAGTGGCGAGATTTAGCATGAGCTATTCTTCCATCTAACCTCCTGAAAGTAAATGAAAATAAAATAGAAAAAAAAATACTAACACAAACATAAGAAAAGAACAAAAGAACTTAAAATGAATATCTTCATTACACAGAAGTTTCAAATTCTTTATTCAATTTGATCGATATTTGTCTCTAGCGAAACGAACATTTTCCGATAAATTCATCAATTAAATATGTTTCGCATTCTTTTTATTATACAATTTTATCTGTTTTTCTGAAAATAACTCACATTTCATCGAAATGACGGAGGTGTTCCCGAAATAGTGTCAATGTCAATTGAGTATTTTTATAACGAACGAAACCTTAACTAATCAATTTGAACTTAATTGCTGAAAACTGTTGAAAATTTTCGTTAAATTGCTAAGTACCGACAAGTTGAAATAAAAATTACTTCAGTAATTTAAAACATTACAAGCATTACTTAATTTCTTTAAAATTATGAAAGTTTTTGAAAATTTTATTTAATTAAAGAAAATTTTCGTTATATTTATTGGAATACCTGCAGTTTGCTTAGTTTGAATAAACATACCTCAATGTGCTTTCGGATTATTATCAGACAAATTCGATATGTGAATGGCTTACGGAATGTAATTCAATTTCTATATTTTGTTGAGCTACAATTTTCTGATTAATTTCAATTATTCATCTTTCGTGCGACACACCGTATATAATATCGTTTTCTGAATTTGCCGAATAATTAAAGAAAAAACATAAACCGTACTCTACGAAAAATAATCCGAAATTTAAGAAATTTAATCATAATACATCATATCGACTTGTAGGATTTCTATCGTCTAAAATTTCTATTCGAAATCTGAAACAAACGATCGATAAACAATAACTGAGATTGAATTCTTCTTCATCTCTTGATGAAACATGATTAAATGAAAATTTAAATTAAACTCTTGGCTTAATGTTTCACAAATATATTGAATAATAAAACAATATCAGAATAAAATAATATTGCAACGTTGAGACGACATGTTTCGAGAGGTTAGCTCATTATCAAGACTGATTACACTGGGGAACAGCAATTTTGTTGTCTTAAATCTGTGACTTGTTTTTGACTGAATTTTGGTCTCTGAATTCAAAAATGTTATCGATTTTTCTCTAACCTATCAAGTTTTAAACTACAGGATACTCTCTCTTTACCCTAAAAGCCATACAAAATGGGCATAGAGAGGAAAATGAAGTGGGTACTAACCAAACATATTAGAATATTTTAAACATATTAAAATATGACCACATATATGAAGTTATTGCTCTTCAAGTCCATAATTATGCCACACTTTGAATATTGTTCCACTCTGTTATTGGGATTGAGTAAAGAAAAAACTCAACAGTTACAAAAGTTACAAAATAGAGCTATGAGAACAATTTTGAAATGTAATAGATATACCCCAATCCAAAGCATGCTAAATTGTTTAGAATTGATGTCAGTCAAACAAAGAATACCTTTTGCTACATATATATTTATATTTAAATTTAAAACCAAATTGTTCCCATATAAAGTAATGAAAAATATAACATGTGTCAGTGATGTGCACAGTCATAATACAAGAAATGCTGACAATTTCTACATGCAAGTTTCTAAGCATTCTAAACATAGGAATAGTATATTTTATGAAGGATTTAACGCATTTAATAAATTGCCTAGCTCCATAAAAACAATTAGAGACCTTAAGGTATTCAAGCGTAAATTAGCTAAGTTCGTTTTAAACATAAAATTGTAAATAATATAGTTTGAATCTGAATGTATGTATGATTTTGTAATAGTTAATGCTAAAATAAATATTATTATTATTATTATTATTATTATTATTTTATTCATACAAAGGTTATTATAATATTGAATGTTAAATTGTGTTTATACAAAAGATATTAGGGTGTACATTTTCGCTTATAACTTTTCCTAGAATGTTCAGTCTGGGGACATTTTCGCTTGATGCTCCATCCCATCAACCTTGATACCTTGCCTCCATCACCTTCAAATCTTGGTGGAATCGCTCACCCTGTTCATCACTAACAGCGCCAAGATTTTCTGGAAAGTTAGCAAGATGGCTATGTAAGAAATGCAGTTTAATAGTCATGTTACAGCCAAGCTTTTTAAAGCTTTCTAAGAGTTGTTGAACAATTTCGACGTAATTTTGGGCTCGTGTGTTTCCAAGAAAGTCCTTGAAAATACTTTTGAATGCCAACCAAGCATTCTTTTCAAGTTCGGTCATTGTTTCAATGAAACATTCATCTTTAATAAGTTGCTGAATCTGTGGCCCATCAAAGACACCAGACTTTATCTTATCATATGACAAGCTAGCAAATGCCGAAATGATACACTCAAAGCAATCCTCTTCAGTTGAGAAAGCTTCAACAAATAGCTTGATGAGACTTAGTTTTATATGCAAAGGCGGAAATACAATGTTTTTTATGACGACAAGTGTCTGATTCAGAATGTTTGGATCACCAGGTTTCAGGTCAAATCTTGGCGGCCACTTTCGACTACACCCAATGCTTATCACGAGCTCTGCTGTACCACATACATAGAAAATAGGGATACTTGGTATAATTATACGCGTTGCTGGTCAAGAAGGAAACAAACCATTTTAAGGTCAACACAGATGATCCATTGGTGTCAGTTATATTGCAACAAGTCAATGACCTTCTTTATTTCTTCGTATTCTTCATGCAAAAAAACTGAATGATCTATTGGGACCATATAAATCAAAGTTCCGTCGACAGGAGTGCAGTAGGGCTTTCTGTAATTCACATTCACTTCCGCAAAGCGTAATAGTATGCGAAACAACTGTAGAAGAAAACTTGACATGATAGAAAAAATATTATTCAAGTTTTGGAATCAGCCTGTCAATTTACCTCTAACACAGCCTAAAAATCGAAATCAACAGAAATTATGTTACAAATTGTTCCCCAGTTGATATATAATTATCAGTAAACTCATCATCAGTCTTGATAATGAGCTAACCGCTCGAAACATGTCGACTCAGCGTTGTAATATTATTTCATTTTTTATGACTTTGATTAAAATTATTATTCGATCAATAAACTGCAGCACAAAAACAAAGAAACAATTTTAAACAATGGTAGGATAGTTTATATAAAAATCCAAATATTTCAGCACCTTCAAACAAACAATATATCATACCTGATCATTACTTCTGCAAGTAATTTATAAATGAAAGTGCAGCATTCTAAATTCAGTCGTTTTTCACTCGAAGTTACGCAAAACTCAGTTCAACTTATGTATTGTGAAAATTTTTGCTTTTAGTTACAACATCAATAAAGTAATTGAAATGGTAAAACGAAAATATTCACACTTTTAACATAAATGTTCACTTTCGAGGTGCGAAACACTTTTACTAGTTTTTAGTGACTACAGTCACTTAAAACTATCACAAACGATGTTTATAACAGCGGAGTTTCAAATTATTAGATGTAATAACAACCTGAAAACACTTTGAACATCAAGATTTTCTGCTGCATACGTAAAAGCAATAATCATTCATGTTCCACTAAAGTATTTCTCGATTTACATTTATTATTTCGAAATCGACTTGAAACGTCAAATTCCACTCACCATACCTGATAAAAGCATAATGAAATGAAACTTCGAAAATAGATAGGAACACATTGATCCAATTTACAAATATCAATAAATATAAATCTGTATTAATCAATCAGCTTTGCTCGGACCAGATGAGGATTCCTCCCATTATGAGATTGCGTGTAGTAATAAAATTTCAAGTTTAGAATCCAAAAACATCTGACGCTTGCGGTCCGACCGTAACCTCAAAATTGGCAAGTTAACACGCGAAAGAATAAACGAGATCGACACAAAAGTTGACGGTAACATTGGAAAGTGTTTTTGCTAATGCTTTTAAGTGACCAAAAGTATGGAAAAGATCACGATTACCATCATTCTTATAGGCAGTACGTTCATGCTACGGAATATGAGTTGTTTTTGAAGCCGCATCACAGGTAAATATTTGCAAGGGAATTTCCTTCAGCGTAGCTCACGTTTACTGGAAATATATTTTGTTTACTATGATAGAAACGTGATATCCGTTTGGTTGCATTGTATTGGCAAACATTACGGTTTTTTATAAAAATAGAGGGATATTTTTATAAATATATATTATATTTTTTATTAAATACTAAATCTAAGCATTTTTATCATTACAATACGGTCACAGTGGACCAATGTGCAATTTTATTTTCACATAA
The DNA here is from genome assembly GCA_030704895.1 of Henosepilachna vigintioctopunctata. NCBI lineage: Eukaryota > Metazoa > Arthropoda > Insecta > Coleoptera > Coccinellidae > Henosepilachna > Henosepilachna vigintioctopunctata. The sequence goes on from JARQZJ010000065.1 coordinate 5,035,066, forward strand.
TTTACTATTCTAACTTCTATATTAGAGTTACACTAAAACTTAACATGCAAATCGGGCACTATTTTTTGTAGTCACTTTCACTACACAAAATCGAACGGTGTTGTTCTTTTAAGTCTTCTCTTGATGTTCGTTGTCTAACAAATGAATCGTTTCTATAACATGTTGATACAGCCTTTCTTTATGTTTAGTCACATACTGTTCACATAATGTTTGTCACATACATACATTTCTACCTTCAGATCTCTATGTAGGTCACTATTTCGAACATACCAATGGACGTATGTAATATTTATCAGTACTTTGTTTTAGAATCTTTGGATGATATTGCGTTTCATCTGCCTAATACACCCCCATAATTGTATACCGTAGAACCACACAACCTTAAAGATTTGCTTATGATGCAAAAACTTGTTTTATAGCGATAATTACGGCTTACGACTTATCAGCTAATACATTTTCACGTATTTCAATTCTACTTCTATTTTTTTCTCAACGTGAGCTTTCCATCTGAGCTTTGCGTCTAGTGTTATCCGTAATTATTTTGCTGTACTTCAAAGTGTTACAAGAGTATTATTGACATGTATTGGTATTTGGTGACGTTTTTTATTTTTAAAGTTCACATATACATATTTATTTTCATTTATTTGGATTCTTAATGTGTTAGCCCATTTACTGATTGCGTTAATTGTAGTCTGGAAATTTTCAGACGTTCCTTTGATGTTTTCTCTAACTTATAATATAGCGGTATCATCAGCAAGAGTATCGCTGATTTTATTCTCTATGTAGTACTCGTATAAAAGCATCAATGATAGTGTATAATAATGCGTAATAGTGAAAGTGTATATCAAATAAAGTACTGGTCCCAACACGCTACCTTGAGGAACGCCCGCATTGATTCGTTACATATTTACATAGGTACATATTCAAAAACTATGCTGAACTCACTGAACTGTCTTCTATTCTACAAACTGTATTCTATATCTATGTTCATATTTGAAATTAAAATTAGTTGCTGCCATGTAATAGAATGAGGAATGTTACATATGTCAGTGATGTTTGTGGATATAATGCTAGAAAACTGATAGTTTTTACATCGAAGGTTGTAGACCTTCCTAAATTTGAAACAGTATAAATTATGAAGGATTTAACGGTTTCAATAATTCTATTTTTATTATTTCATTTCGAAGCAATCTAATGAAATATCTGTGTTTGTGCCAAAGTTGCAAATACAGTTTAACGCCTATTCCGAACAATCCAAGAACACTGTGGGGATCGATGCCACTACCACTAGTAATAATTTACCTAGTTACTTGAAAACTAGTAATAGTCTCAAGATATTTAAGAGTAAGTTGAAGAAGTATACTTTAGATAAGTACGAGTATGGTGAACCAAAAAACTAAAAGACGGCCTCATACATGAAAGAAAGTTTTGACTGGAGATCAACGTGTGGAGTGATGACTCATCGTCTATATAATGCACATTTTGAATGAAACAAATTCCCAACGAATTGAAATCGAGAACGATTGAATATCTTTCTTATAAGACGACAAACTGCAAGGAGCATCCGAGGTTACAACATCCACACCTACTATCGTCATTCGAATCTTCCAGCCAACGCTCTTATCGTTCTGTTACGGGTTCTGTAACTCAAATAGCCTTACGCTTTCAATATTATGTATATATCATACGTTTCGGGCTACTTAACCTATCATCAACAGTTGTTATACTTGTGTAAGAAGTTTGCCTGTGATTCGAGCAATATTAAATTTCATAGTTTCAATTATATTTCATAATATGCGTAAACATAATAATTCCAGAATAATATATACCTTCTTTGAAATCCTATTCAACTAACAAACACAGAAGTATACACCGTATATTCTGCATTCATTCAAATTGTACACAAATCCGTTGTTACAGCTTTTTCATTCCATCACAATAAACTTCAACAAAATAAATATCATATCATAAACACTGAGAACAACGCGCGCAATTCATTTTCTTCATCAATCATCTCTATAGCAGCCAACTGTGATTCATTTAAAGTAATCATTATCTAACTTTTGCAGGGAATTCAGGGCGGGAAGGTTAGTACAGAAATTTGAAAAAATCGATCCTGAACGCTGACTAATACTGAAAAAATTGCTTATGATTGATTGGCTTTGAGACATTCATTGATTTGATTCTGGTTTTACGAGTGATGTTTCGAATTTTTTAAGAAATCCTCAAGTTTTCCTGCCCCACAATATGGTCAAAAATCTACCATATCATTAGCTGCTTGACAAGCTCAATTAAATATAAGCTTTGAGAAAGAAACTGAATGATAGCTTCGGTTATATTACGCAATTTGCTACCAAAATTTCGTTATTTATACGATTTTTCATTCGAAATTTACTTATATATTAACGGAAGTTATGGAATATTTTCAGATTGGACAGAAAGTCCTCGAGAGGCATGATTTACGAAAATGAAGAACTTCGTTTGAGAACTATCAACATCAACGCCGAAATCGAAAGAGGTAAGATTGAGAAAATCTGACAAAATCACGAAGGATCAAAATTTAAGGAATATTTAGACCATAAAAAACATTGAAAGACAATTTTTTCAAAAGTACTGGGTAAACTAAACAAGCAACATGCATTACCTTTGTCACAACTTGTATTGAATAAATTGAAATGATAAAACTGTATTCATATAATCACAAAAATAGGTTCTTAATTACAAACTAGTTAATCTTTTCAAAACATTATCAACTATAATTATTGCAGCCAAAACAAGATGTAAATGGAAATAAAATGTAAAATGAATTAAAATAATAGTTACAATAATAAGTAACTCACTTCTCAAATTGGACTTGTCAAGCAATATTATTTAGAATTTTACTAATTCGTAAAACACGACTGAGTGTTATAGATCACAGCTTTCCCAATTACTTGGTTTTCACTTTCTTGGCAATCTCAAGAATATCTCAAGAGTATCTCAAAGTTTTGGACAAAATAAATTTCAGTTCTTCATCTTCATATCAAGTCTATTCTTAATCATATTTCTACAGTTACCTCTGATATTTTTAATCTGGAACTGGAGGAAAATATTTATTCTACTAGCCCATTATCCATTCGCAATTTTAAAAGTTTCGACAATATCACCTCTCGTTAAATTAAATGTTTTTAATTTGACCTCATACGTTAAATGTTTTAATTCATGGGGTATTTGTGTAGCTTTTCGTTGTACTGTTAAATTTGTCTTAATGTCCTTGACATAACACTTCAAGCCTTGACAGAATAGTCCAAATTATCTGTATTATTTATTCAATTTTGTCACTTACAAAGGCTTCATACAGTTTTACAAACATTTTTGAGTTATTTCAAAATCCTCTGAGAAAGCATCTTTTTTGAAACCATTTGAAACGGCCGATAAGGATATTTGTACATTCATCTATTTGAAGTGGCACTTAGAGGCATTAATGCATTAGTAGCATTTTTAGAGATATAGCCCAGACTTCGAGCCTTTTTAGGTCCGCTTAAAGGTGACATTTTGAAGCAGAGCTATATTATAAACTACTCTTGTCTGCCAAAGATGAATTAGATTAACGATGTTTTTAGCTCTGAACATAAATCGCTATAGAATAAAATTGAAGTCCCCAAAACTACGCCCTGTAGCACACCACTCCAAACATTATACTCCTCTGAGTATTGCTGTCCCAATCAAACACGAAATTTTCGTCATCAAAAGGAGCCATCAAAAAAGTGAATTATTCTTTCTCTTATTCCAGAATGCTCAAGGTTAATTTGTGGTAATTTTGTCAAAGGCCTTCTTGTAATTCTGATTTGTAGTTAAATTAAGAACAAATAATGATACGAACAGATCACAAAGGAAAATAAAATTTCACTTTTCTTAATATTAAGTAATAAAACACGAGCGATATTTTACTCACTTCAATTATTTATAGTGCAACAAAACCTTGAGGGTGTTCTAAATTTTCTATTGTACATTTTAACTTTCGTCATATTTAAAGTTACAATCACGATTTGCAGGACAATACGATATAAAGAAATTGAAAAGGGAGAATGAATTGCTCAAAAAAGAAATTTGGTGCCTTAGAGACGAATACGAAAAACTAGATAAATTGCTCAAGGACAAGGAAATCGATGTTTCTTCTTCATCTACCACGTCGGAATCGGTAAGAATATATTCGAGACTTTGAAATTTCACCTTAAATTCACAACCATAATGGATCACAAATAAATTTATTTTACACTTACTGATAAACAAAAATAACTTAAAATAAACTCAAATTCAAACACTTGAACTTATGATTTACACTTTATTGACTACATAGCATGACGCGTTTCGTCGTTACAAACGACTTCTTCAGATGCTTACAGAATAATATGTAAAGTAAACGCAAACACTATTAAATATTCAAAAATTACTTATTAGAATATTTAATTTATTTTCATAATTATACACATAATTCAAAACACTTGGTTCATCTACACCAAAGTCTTGAATTATCTCGACATTTATTGCAGGCTACTGACCTATTATCGAGAGTTCAATACAATAATTGAATTAAATTGGATGTATTACTCTTGATGATGAGTTTTTTGATGAACTATTGGTACAATTCATATCAAAATGTTCCATTAAGTTTTGTGCGAGGTTAATTAATTAATTGATACGAGTATAATAATAACCACACATTTTAAATATTAATTATTTAATTTATATAATTTGATGAATAATTAATTTTTTATTTATTTCAACAGATGTTAATTAAACTTAAATAGGTTTTTTGTTATTTTCAAACAATCAAGTTTACAAATTTCGAATTTTCACGACAGATTTCTTTCATGAAATTTTTGTTACGGCTCTTAAAAAATAAAATAGTCTGATGCCATTGACGCAATCATTCTTCGATAAAAAAGTCTAATAATAATTCTTCATTTTTTACTTTGCAAAAGTATCATAGCATGTCGCAAACTTTTGAAGATATTGCTTTATATTTGGTTCCCAGGTAAATATATTCTCAATAAAATGGTGAGAAAATACTAATTTCTGAATAACGAATCGTGATCTACGTTTCGCCTTTACTATGCCTTCTTCGGATTGACAAAATTTGAATACCAACAATACTTAACAAACTATATTATGTCAGTGTCTTTTCAAAGTCTTTATTATAAAGTAGATAATATTATCACTTTATGTATATATATATATATATATATATATATATATATATATATATATATATATAATCTTTTGTCCAACTGTATTATATACCTTGCCTCTAAATGGTATTCAAAGGTTGCAAAAGCTCCAAAATAGAGCATTTAGGATTATATTGAAATGCAATAGGTACACACCAGTATCACTTATGTTAGAAACACTACTAAGTCCCTTGAATATTAGGCAGCACGTAGTATATGACACTTGAGATTTTATTCATAAAATAAGATATGGCAAGGTCCCTAACTATATCGTTGAACATGTAAAATACGTTGAATATGTACATGGTTAAAAAAAACAAGGCATTCAACAATTTTTTTGACAGTCAAATGTTGATGCAATATTGAATGAGGTTGTCTCAATCTTACGATAGGTCACATGACGATCTTGCAATATCAGTTCGCCCACAGCATTATCATTTTCGAAACAACAACTGATTTTGGACGACCTTCACGAAATTCGTATTGGAGTAATCTACGACCACGATTGTATTCACCATACCATCGATAAACACTGGTCCTTGATGGTGCTTCATCATCTTCAAAAATTGAATTAAGTTCATCCATGCTGAATTAATCCACGTCGAAAAATGTAAAAAATAATCGCACGAAAATGTTCACGATTTAATTCCATTTTTGGGCCAATAATGAATCTTTTAAGTTACTGTGAAGCGCTCGAATGTCAAAACGTTCTGAGTACGTGCAACCTCAAAAATATTCAACTTTACGATAGAGCTGTCAGTTGCCAGATTGCAACACTAGGGTTGCTAAATTCCGGAACATAAAATGCAATCATCGTATAAGATATATGATTAATTGACAACCCATAATTCATTTAAAGGTATATATGCACCTAATATATTTCATGCTGAAGAATTATCTAGCCGTATAACTCTAAAAACGTGTTCTCAATTATACCCTTATCATTTTCAATTTCCAGGACAGCTGTAGTTCTTGCATGGACGAATGCGACGATGTAGAGAACAGTCAAAATTTGGAGAACGTACATAAGAGCAATGTGAACTGTTTGAATAGAGCATTCGAAACCCTCTCTGTTGTACCTGAAGAAAGTACCGAAAATTCAGAGAACACGTCCAACAGAACCTCGTTAGTCAATGAACAACTGCCGCATGACAACGATGTCATACAAGCCGACCAAAGTTACCCTAGTTACGACCAAGCCCCCACACTTAGGTTAACGGACGCACAAAGCAACTCACCAAAGCAATTTTTCTCCTTAGATCGTTTAGTACCTAACACGACGGTGGCGTATCATGAAGGATCTATATACCCTAACGAATTGTACGGTGACAACGCCATTGGAAATAAATCCACTTGCGAGTCGCAAGAGACTACGATACAATGTACTAGTAAGAAACTCGTGCACACCGAAGCCAATAGCATTTACCAAAACATTGTGTTGGTACCAAAGAAGGCGTACCTCGAGTCGGAGACTATGGAAAAAAGTGGTACCGACATTATAGTAAAGACAGATAATCGGAATTTTCACCAAGATGATAAACCGAACGGCGACGGGTATATTGCTCATTTTTCTGACGATTTTCCTCGATATTGGGCGAATTTCGGAACAAATAGTCGCAGTACATTCAGCAATGGAGGTAAGTGGAATTATAATGCACACCAAGATCATTATCAACATTTATACTGACAGAGAAAGTCGACATAACACATAAATATATTAATACATTCGTCATAAGATCTTCATGAGAATATTTTCAGCAAGTGTTAAAAACAACTGATTTTCTCTGAGAGTGAAGAGAGCAAATATGCAAAATATATTTGAAAGTATATGATATCAAAAATAATAGAAACAAATGTCTTATTTATATCAAACAATTATTCATTTCAAAAGTAAAACAAAAATACAACATAGGTACTGATTTTCACAGTAGTATTGAAATTATTTCCACAAACTGAGTAAAATTCTTCCTTTATGGTTAGCAAAACGAATTTTCCTCACCGAAAGCAGTACGGAAATAGAATGTTCCGTTCTTTTACAGAAATCTTTTGCAGAATATATTTTACACCTTAATATTTTAGGAAACTTGGAGGAATTACTCAACGATATAGAAACGATCTCACAAGACATACTGGCCATTTCTAACTCAAATCAGAACGATTATTTCAACTCCAACAGAAGATGCAAGAGTGACATTAACCCAACGGATAATCAAGGAAATTCCGGTAAGGACAAACCGTTCAAGAGTGAACTGAACGTGACGCTGATGCCTCAACCGATGACCTTAATAGGCTTGGAGAAATACAGAGATATTCAAAGAAGCATGAATAGCACGCCTTCAAAGTCACTGGAAAACTTAACGGCCCAAGGGATGCATGTCGTCCACAGTCAAGGTAGATCTCCAGTCATCAATATCCCTTTGAAGATAATGTAGGCATAACCTAGTGCATGTTGACCTATGCAGTTCTGCTACATTCTTTTAGTTAATGCTAATTTTTCGAATTAATGTTTTAGAATTCTGGTATAGAAGATTTGCGAACGTTCGATGCTTGGTGTGTCTATATTCTGAGAGATGTTTTCTGCTGATTCCAATAGATGGAATTGTAAAGTATTCATTACTTTACGGTATTCCACTTGGAGTCATAAGAAGATGCTTGGGGATTGAAATCGTTGCCTCACTTCGATGGACGTGGTGCGACTGACGAGTTCCTATGCGAAACATATGTTTCGCATTCCATTAGGTGTGGCATCGATTTCAATATTTCTCTAATATTTAGCCCTTGAAGGATAATGGAGGCATCACATAGTACACGTTCAAATATCTAGCTCCACTTTAACTTTTTTTGGTTAATTTGAAATTTTCGAATGAATGTTCTAGTGTTCATTTTCTTATATATATATATATTATATATATATATATATATATATATATATATATATATATATATATATATATATATATATATATATATATATATATATATATATATTAAAAGTGTACTATAACTTTCTTTTGATAATTTTTTACGCAATATTGAAAAGAATACCATAGGAGAGGTGGCTTTGTGAAACACGCAGAGATAATTTACGAAAAATTATCGAAAGAAAGTTAACTTTTGATATTGAATATTTAAGAGTGCCATGATATGAGCGCGATAACTATAGATTTCATTTTCTTGTAATCTACTTCTTTATATATACATATATAAATTACATATATAGAATTTAGGTAACGTGTATAATCGGTCTGGTGAAGTGCTTAAAAACTCATTCATTTATAACAATTTTCGATATTTCGGCAGTTTTTGTTTCTTCTTCATGGTAAAATGCAAAGTAATGACTACAATGATCAAATTGAATATGTAAAAAATATAAAACTACTTACAATTAGAGTTCATGCAATGATTATAACAGAAATAACATTATTCAACACACATCCCTTATTTTGTTTTGACTTGTACTAATAAGGGACGTTTGTTGAATAATGTTAGTTCTGTTAACTATTATCATTGCATAAACACTAATTGTAAGTACCTAGTTTTAAATTTTTTACATATTCAATTTGATTATTGTAGTAATTACTTTGCAGCCTGTTTTTCTCCTGAAGATAACACAAAAAGTGTCGAAATATCGAGAACTGATTACTCCAATTACCTAAATTCTATATAAGTATCACACGGTCGAGACATTACCTATTTATCTATATATATATATATATATATATATATATATATATATATATATATATATATATATATATATATATATATATATATATATATAATATAAGCCTTTTTTTCCAGATGACCAATTTGTGGATAAAAGAGAATTTCATCATTTTCAGCAATCTCCAAATGAAGTCCCAGACTTCATTCCAATCTCCCCAAATCCGATCAGCAATTTCACTACAGACACGCCTTCGACCAAAATTATAAACCCGGATTTTACGGATTATTTTTCCAATGTGAAAGACAACTACGTAAACGGCGACTATTTTGCTAGATACAATCCGGATTCTTTTCAAATCGGAGAAAAACTTCCTAATAACGTTAAGAATTCTCCAAAAGGTACGTACATTTTATATGATAATAATGAGCATTATATCTTCGAATGATAAATTCGAAGCATCAGCAATTTTTTAATTGAGTAGGTATATTGGAAATTTTGTGAATTAAAATCTAGGTACTCTTTGGAAGTTTATGCGTTTTATATTTATAGATAATCTGATACTTGTAGATTTTTTTATGAAACTTTTCACTTCTTTAGAACTTTATGAACTCCAAATCTACCTTAGAGCACGATCCATCTGAACCCTGATTATGTTAATATTTAAGAGCCTCTTAGAGAGGACATATATACCTTTCGTACCGATGCAAAAATTAAGTTACCGGTAGCCCTTATTTCTTACGGCTAAGCAGATGTATCAAATATCAAAGAGCAGTTTCCTGCAAACATTTTCGGTTATCCTCAATTCTCTGATGTATTTTAATAGGTTTTTAGGTATTTCAACTGTGGATCAGTGAATATTGGCACTGTCTTGACAATTATTATGACTATTATATAGTATTATTACACTATTAGTAAAGCATTGCAGTTAATAGTATAATTCATTATACTTGGCGAAATCTTGCGAAATTCATTAAAAAGATGTTATTTACTTTTAATTATTTGCTTACAGCAAAAGACCACGACGTAAGACACGAGAAAGTAAGAAACTTAGTGAAACAAGTATCAATTGATATGCCTTCAAGTGAAAATGACGAGAAAGCCAAAACAAAAACAGAATCTGAATCTCTATGCATAACGTCAGCTCAAAAAGTCGAAAAAGATGAAAAACCCAAAGAAAAACTAGGACTACGGAAAAAGGTATCTATTCATTTCCGTGGGAAAAAAGAAAAACAGAAAAAGGCTGCGGAACTACCATCCACTTCTATCAAAAAGCAATCGCCAGTGCGCGACAAGAAAATTCAAGAGGTAGAAACGGAAGAATCCAAAAATGATAAACTGAAAATTAGCCTTCAAAAGACGTGCAGTAAAGATTCTAATAAGACTACCTCGGAATCGGACACGAAGAACAATGGAGAAAATAGGAAACACAATGATAGTTCCGATAATGATAAGAAAATGCGAAAAAGCCAGTCGGTTAGTCCTGATAGAAGAAAATTTAAAGATGACAAAAAATGCAAAAAACACAAAAGAGATAGGTTAAGAGTCCGACGGACGACGGTGACCAGCCTGGATAGCAGAGACCAAAGAGGAAGATCACATTCTGTGAACACTGATAGATCCAATCAGTTTTTCTATGATGAGTACATGTTAAATTCTGAAAGAGACAGTATGAGCAGTTGTGAAACTTTGAAGACAAGACAAATGAATTTTACAAATATCTCCATTGCTGGAAAAGTACCCTGGTGCGGATGCTGGGGTAATGGGTGCATTTAGTTAAGTTTAAATATACGTTTTATCAAAATCCATGATATATGGAATGATTACTGAAAACTTTTATTAATTATGAAGAGAGTACTGAAACAATAAAAAGTATTACACTTATACAACACAAAATATTTAGCTTCATTTAAAAATCCCATTGCATCATTTAAACCAAATATTTTAACTCTTATAGAATTATAAAGTCTTTGGAAGATTAATATTATATGATGAGCTAAATTTGGTACAAGATTATAAGATAATTAATCATATCAATCAGAGTCACAATGTTCGATCTAGATAGGGTCTCAATAAAAGTCCAAGAGAACTCCATTTTTGAAGATTGACAGATCTTCAACATCTATTCCTTTAGCTCTCTCTTTGCCTCTGATATGAAATGAGTCACCAAATACTCTAATGATATAAGGTAATATATAATTATAATAACCATATAACAGGAACTCACGTTTCTGAATTTATATGACAAAATCTATATGGCTGACTTTAAAAGATATTCCTTACATTTGTTCCTCTCTGTTACAACAGTTTCCAATGTCCATATGGCTACATTGAGTGGATTTAAACTTGCATGACATATATGTAAGAAGAAAAGGATTTGAGTTCTATGACTTCTCAATAAAATTTCTCATCACTTGTCAAAACAATTATAAAAGAAAATGTTTAAATGCGAGCTATAAATGGCACAATGACTTATCTGTTTTATATTTTTTTATTTCAAAATATTGTAGTAAAAGATTTTAGAGCTAAGGTAATCTTAGAGAAAGAAATCAAGTGCAAAAACTATTTACAGGGAATTTAAGATAGTTATAATTATTTGTCCTAATTTACTAATTCAGTACCCATGATTTAATTTGATGCTTTGGGAACATCATGTAGTTATGTCCTAAACATAAACATCTATTTATTTTATTTGAGTTTTTTCTCATTTTTATACTGCTTTGCAATGGGTACTGTAAAAAAATATATCACTGTATGTTTTGAAAAATAACCTTGGCATTTAAAAGTACTAATATTACATACAAGGGGTTTTTGCAACATAGATTCGTTGATAAGGGATCTAGAAAAAGATGACTTCTGTTTTAAACTTGAAGGCATTGGTGTATCATCTGAATGGAAATTTCTGAACTAAATAAAATATTTGATGAAATTTTAAGGAAATAATTAAATAGCACTTCTACTATGGTCCCAGAGCACACTCAGTGTTAACATTTTTTCAAAGCTATCAATAAATGAGATGACATGCCTTTTTTTTATCTTGGTCCATAAAAAGTCACACTGACAAGGGTCATCGAAGATTAATAAAACATTACATTTCATCCTGAATGAAAAGTACAAAGATCAAAAGAAGTTTCATACTGTTGTTGACTTAAAGTTTATATGATAGAAAAATCCTACCTACAAGCTATTTCCTTAAAAACAAAATCTGTAAATATCTAAGCCCTCTCAAAGTTTTGTGCATTTCTGCATTTTCACAGATAAAATTTCCATCAAATCTATAAGTAGTTAATAATACTAGCAAAAATTACAAAATAAACAAAAATATGACAAAAATTAACAATATGAATGATAACTGCTTAGAAGTTAATCCAGATTAACTTTTTTTTAATTTTCTACAATTGTAACTAACCAACATACATTATTCAGTTAATAAACAAGTGCAATTCTATGAATATTTCAGGTACTTGTATTGAAAATATTTATACTATAACATTGATATTAATGTCTTCATTTTGTTTAGCTTTTTGAACTGCCAAACATATATAATGACTATACTTACCATATATTTTATAAAAGTGCAATGAAGAAATATTTTTTTAAATAAGGAAATATTAGATACCTTAAAAATGAGAATTGAATATATGTAAGTAAATTTGAATTCCGTTAAACTCAAGTTTAATCAACAGACCTATATTTATGTTTAAGAAACCTGTTGCAATTTATTCGTAAAGTTCAAATCATTAAATTCATATTAAGTCTTACAAATATTATTGTCAAATAGGTCTAATACAAAATTATGATGAAAATATACTCACCGCAACGGGAATGAAATGAAATTAAAAGAAGGGCTATATATATTCCTTTCATGATTCACTTAATTGTCATTGTCTATTTATCACATGTAACTTAAAAACTCTAAAATTCGACTTGTTCCTTTCCAAATTTCCACTTATAACACCACATTATTCGAAGGAGCACTCAAATTATATTATATGCATAAAACTAAACCATTAAAATTTCATAGAAGTTTGTTTATAAACATAGTACAACTTGAATCATTGAAACCTTTATTAGCTCAAAAGTTCAAGATACCGGTTTAATTATTGTATATAAATTTATTGGGAACAAATGAAACAAAATTGAGCAGTAAGAGGAAAACTTCAACATTGATGATTTTCTGAAGATATTTTGGTTTTTCTCTTTGAATTTGGAAAATCTTAAACAATTTTGATAAACCCAAAAGTAAGCGAAGACCTCTTCAACATCAACTATCAATTTGTTTGAAGTTTGACAAGTTTTGACGTAATGAAAACTGACAGATACGTCATGTTTGCTGTCTGAAATTCCTAAAGGCAGTTTTGCACAATGTTTTTTTCGGTTTTACTAAACCTAAACAAGTACTGGGTATGAAAATTTAATTCTTAAGCTCTAATATTGCCTAAGAGTTATTTCCCAGTTATTTAAAATAAGCAATTTGAATAAATAGTTTATCGTAATCAAAATTTTGTTATCTGCCGTTTCATAAGCATTACTAAATTATTTATACAGTAACACATCTCAACTAGATTTAGACAGATTATCTTAAATCATGGTTCATCATCTAAAAAACAATGGTTCGGCCGTATATTATGGCCGGTTTTGGACCATAAAGCTTCAGCCAAGTGAAAAATCAGAACTCCGTGAATTATCGTACTACATTTGAACTACTTCGTAAGCTCTATCTAAAATATCAGACTACATTCTGATTTTTGTATCTGATATTGTAAAATAAAGTACAAAACGATAAATACGCATTTCCTTAAATTAGGTAACATTTGAAAGATTCAATCAAGGAATAATAATTATCATAATTGAAGTTAAATTGATCCTATATATTGTTGATTGAGTATTCGCTGATCTCTTGGTGAAACATTGTTTCTTTTATTCATTTATTTATACTCTTACAAACAAAATATATTGTAATTACATATAAGAGTGGTTACTACCCAAGCTATAAATTACAACAATCTCTACATACTCAAGATTAATTAGATCTAAAAAGAGTAAGACTAACAGGATGTAATTTATATAAATGACATAAAAATATAGAGTAGTGTATTACACTGTTTCGATTGATATTATAATCAATTAAGGCAAAATATACTTTTTGTATTCTAGAATTGATGTGCTTTTTTGTTCACGGCCAATATTCAGCCTTTCTCTTATTAGATGTAAGAATAAAGCAAATATGATTTGATGGAATATCGTAAATATTGCTATTTTTATGTCTAAATCATTTTCGTTTTCGACAAAAAATAAGTTTTCAGTTTTTAGCTGAAGATTCATTTTCGGTCGCACATTTTTATGACCTTTATAGCTTGAAACAACCTATTGAAAGAAACATTGAATTTTTTTTTGAAAAACCTTTTTTAAAGCGCCAGTTTTTGTGGGTAGGATTTTTTTCTTCACAAAAGGAAAGAAAAAGCCTTAGCACTTTGAAGTTATTAAAATTATCTCTGCAAACTGGAGTTATTATTATCATTGTTCTAAAGGCGGAGTAGGGCTAGTTAGTTCCGTTGGACCTACATTTTAACGCCAATTCCGAACCTCCGGATTGGGACGTGGAATAGCTAGTCGGAATCGAACCCACCAGCACCAGAAAGCGTATAGAGTCGCTATACTACTGAAGCACTTTCAGAAAAAAGAAATATATAGACACACACACACATATATATATTATTTCGAAATAATAAACAGGCAATAAATCAATTTCAAGAAATATATATATATATATATTTTATAGTTTTTATATTAACAGGCTTTATAATATAAAAATTTATTTCTGTTGACGTTTCGTTATATATACAATCAATATATTATATATATATAATATATATTTACAAAGTTGTAATATATAACAACGAAATATAAAAAGCCTGTTATGCTAAAAACTTTCAATAATAAATATCAAACAGGCAATAAATCAATCAAAAAATATATATATATATATATATATATATATATATATATATATATATATATATATATATATATATATATATATATATATATATATATATATATATATATATATATATATATATATATATATACTTCTATGAGGTGTTGTTTCCTGTTGATTATGTATGGTTTTTTCAATGCTTTCAGCAAAAACAGACTTGAAAATTATTTATTTCAATTGAAGTTTCTTTGCAAATTGCAATTTTGTCAAGACTAATGAATAACTTATATTTATAAATTACTATGGATATCAATCCTGAATTGTATTCCACACTAACTTCACAACTGCATTAGTCTTCTTCACCATAGGGAAACCTCTGAGAAATTCATAAGGCAAATGCTTCAAATGAGTGAAGTATTATTTACCAATTGAAAATTACATAGTTGATCTGCAATATACTAGTCCAGAAAAGTTATAGTAAAATATTTGATTATTAGCCATTTAATTATTAATTTCAGAAGGTTTAGAATACCTATAGAGTAGGAGCACAGGTGTCAAAAGCATTACAAGAACTATAATCTTTATGTATACTTTCATGATTATATTTACATTTTATATGCCTTAATATTGGTATTGAATTTTTTCTGATAATTGTATAATGGGAAATTCCGAAACAACTATTAAGATCCATGCCATGAGAAATTATTATTTATTTAAATAAGGGCAGAGGAAAGATGTCCTATAATTGCCCCGTAGTAACGTGAAAAAATTAGTGTGTTACCTATTCAAAAATGAGTTCCACATATGCGACGAAGAAAAGTTTAAGATGTAAATATAAAATATACAATTTGAAAAAGATAGAATACCGATTTGTTTTAGAAAAAAGCTAGCATTAGTGCATGAAATAGATGATGAAAAGATACCTAAAAATAGTAAATATATTGAAAAGTGGATTGTAATTCGTTTTTCCAGTCCTATATGAACACTTTTGCAGCCACCTAATCATTTAGTCAGCGACTGATACTCTGCCAAAATAAATGTAAATTAAAATTAATTAAATCTACAGAAAATGATATGTTATATAACTTCATCAGTCATATCAATTTGTACAATAAAATACATTATTCAATTAATTTCAGAAAAATAATAAAACTATGTAAAAGTTTCATAAATTTTAATAAAATGAAGATTTCATTATACATCTCTCAAAAACAAAGTAACAGATTTTAAATTTCAAAGCTATAAAAAACAACACAATTCATCAAAATCCATGAAAAATTATTCAAAAAATTCCGACAGTATAGAGTATACATGATACAATTTTTGTATAGGGTGTCATGTAAGTTAGTAGGAACAATAAATTTTTTATAAAGGCATATTTTCAACAATATTATATAAATTACTAAGAAAATATAATAAATGCCTTGCTTGATTAATTTGACTGATATCACAAAGTTGACTTTTCTCATATCAATAATAAAACATGTATTTTAGCCACTTGAGATTGTTGAAATATTATCTTATCATTTAACCATTAAATGCTATCATAACAGTAACAAAAAAGAACAGGAGAAAAAACAAAATATCTTCATACAAACAACAATATCCAGTTCACTAAAATATTCAATATAACAAATTATAACAAATTTTGATTGTTATAATTCGTTTTGAATAGAATAATATAAATGCGAAAATGAAATATGTACATAACCATGTAATTGTTAAACCCAATCCTCGAAAACTTAGAAACTGCAACAAATATCACCTTACATTTTCACAAATAATAAACCGCTCTCTAAATCTTTTATATTGGACTTGATATATCTGTAATAAAATAAAATCTAACAAGATCTTACATAATCTAGCATAGCATAACCATGTTAAAATGTCTGCATTGTACTACAGAAAATTTTGCTTAGTGTTACTTCCATACTTTATTGAATAATTCCATAAAGCTATCGTATATCATGAATGTGATGGCTACATCCAAGCATACCCTACCCAACCTAGGTACAGTGCCTTTGTAAAAGGCAAATGGCCCCTCCTGCGACCATATTTTAAGTGCACAGTCTAGTGTATTTTTATATTTTGATGCTTCTAAACCTTGCATCCTGGTTTTTACTACATCTAAAGGTGTGTTTCCAAATACAGACGCAGCTCCTGAAATTAAAAAAGGAAATATAAAAAAAGTAGAATTCATAAGGTCAATTCATTAAAAAAAAACTCATTTAAATTATATACATAATTCACATTTTACATAACTCACATAATTAATAGTTTCAACAACCATTTTATTTTGTAGTGTATGTTTAACCATTCCATCTGTTCTAATAGGATCACAGTTTAATTGAACAGAATGTAATCTATAATATAAAAATGAATCGAAAAATGTGTTGGTTAGCGCATAACTCAACAACGCCCGGACCAAATTAGTCAATTCTTTTTTTAAATGTTGGTTGAAGTCCAATGATGGTTTTTACGGCGAGAAGAATTCGAATAATTGACGGGAAAACCCTAAAAACAGTCCATTTCTTTTTTCCATACAAATGTTTTCTAACTATAATGCAGAGTCAACGGCTGGACTGATTTCACTATTTTTTTGTTGTGTTTGTTTTTATCAGGGAAAAACTTTAAAAAATTGCGTGTAAAATTAGAAAATTTAAGGATACTTAATTAATAATATGAGTAAAAAATATTTATTAATTCTCAAAAAGAGGATGTAAAAAAACTGAATATCTTAACACCCTTTTCGGTTAGTTTAAAACTATCAAGACTAATATTAAAACTTCAATTTAATGTAAAATTTTGGTTATTTTAATAAATTAACATAATACGTTACTAACATAGAACGTGGTGTATTTGATTATAAAGAAGAATACATAGTTTCTTTAATTTACAGTTGAAATTTCGTTTTCAAAAATGAAAGCTATTAGATGAACAGACTTAAGTCGCAGAACTCCCAATTCAGCAAGTCAAAGATATAAAAGAGCAAGTCAAACTGACGAGCAACGCGAAGCTCGGTATGAAGTTGAACGAAATCGATGGAATCGAAATTAACAATATGAAAAGGTTGCGTTGTAACTCCTATCGACCTGCATTCAATTATAATTGAAATAGATTACAGTTCACACAGAAATCGTTGCTATTGGACCAAGGAACGTTGTGTGTCAATACTGCAAGGCAAAGCTTAATTGTTATTGATAAGAAAATACTACCAACGATGCGACAAAATATGAAGAGTCAATTCAAATAGACACTATTGGTACAGCCACCAGAGCCACTATTTTCATTGCTTTCCAGGAATGGAGAAAATTCTGGACATTTTTTGACTTATATCCAGCAAATATCTCATATAATTAATGATGACATATATGGAACAAGTACTTAATACGAAATTAGGAACATGCCGTCCAACTATAGAACAGACAGGTTAATAACTTTCAATACATTAAACATCTTAATATAGGAATTTTTTGATAATTAGACTGATTTGAAATAACAGGAAGTATTGCAGTCCCTTTTGTAATTGAGTAAGTCCCTGGCTCCTCACGGGATAGATATTAAAAACAAGATAGTGTAGCACAAATAATAAAATGTCTTTCCAGCTTTTTGAAAAATATTAAGATAAAAATAAATGGGCGTAAAAAGTTCGCCGGGTCAGCTAGTAATAAATAAATGTTTCAAAGATACCTAGAGTTAATATATTCAGTGAAAATTAATCCAAGTGTTTTAGTTTCAAAAAATAAACTACTAACCATAATCATACATATTGATATTTTTAGTAATTAAGTATCTCTGTTAGAATTTTATATATATTTGAAAATTGATGACATGCTATTCTAAGTTATGTTCTCTCAACTCCGATGAAACATTGTTGTCAGTTGGTCTTGCATCAGTATTTAAGAAATGTACTGCAAACACATAATTTATGATCTGAGTGAAGGTTTTACTCAGAAGTCAGGATTTATACTCAGGCAGTCAAGTTTATACTCAGGCAGATCATCGATAATTTCACTGATGACGTTAGAATTAGATTCTTTCAAAAATTTTTAAAGTCAAGAGCTGCGTTTCGAAGGCTGGCTTTTAAAATCGATTCAGCATTGTCAAGAAACAGTGTCTTCTCATTCACAATTCACAAAGTGATTGCAACTCAGCAGTACAGTTTTTAGAATAGCCGCGTGAAGCTAACACCTATTTTCGAATTATAGTATTATTGTTATATTATCATATATACTACCCCGTTTCAAATGAGAACAACTATAAGAATTCTTCTAATAATGAAAACCTAAAATCAGCGGTACGTTTTGCTAAAAAACTATGTATTTATAGAAATTTATTTTCTATTTATACTTAGTCTAATCTCAAAAACTTGTATAACACTAATCTAATCTCTGGACTCAAACTCCAAAAAATGGACCGGGATGAATTCCCAGTCAGCAAAATATATTATAAGGAAACCTACCTGCAACAGCACCAAATGCACCAACTATATATTTTGGTACTTTCTTATTTTTGTCATCTCCTTTGTACCACTGCTTCAAAGATTCCATAACATAAAATCTAATGGCTTGATTGGAACCTTGTTTCATAATAGTAGCAGTTAGTCCCTTATAAACACCACCAATGCCTAAATGTAAAGAAAAGGTAAACTGCTATACATACATGAAAATCAATCAAAATAATTTCTCACCTTGTTCTCTCACAATAATACCAACTCCGTGGAAGAATCCCTTGAATCTGGGATTAGGACTTCTCTGATCATTGATAAATTTAACTTTAACAGTTTCCATGGGCGTTACTGCGAAAATTGCTTCAGCAACACCAGCTCCAAGTCCACATAGTAATCTGTTTATTGGACCAAGTTCATAATGCTCATCAGCCAAATGATTTTTGAAAAACTCGAAACTCCCAAACCTAAGAAAACGAAATATTCACATCACATAACTCTTCCCTTTTTGTATTTTATATATATATATATATATATATATATATTTTTTTTTAAATTTTTTTTCTGGGAAAACGGCAGAATGAGCTCAAACACCTTTCATTCACTAAAATACTAAAATGTCAGAATTTATCTGCTTTGTTGAAATTTTTTAAACATTCGGGCTTTATATTTTAGTTCAATTTGTCCAACTGCTTTGAATCTTTTAAACTAAATATACTGTCTGACCGGTGAACCACTTTTTTATTAAAAATATTAAAATAAATTAAACTCTTGGCTTAATGTTTCACGATTTATTTAACAATATTATAGTCAACATTCGAGCGTTAGCTCATTTTCAAGACTGTCTTGAATCAGTCTTGAAAATGAGCTCGAAACATGTTGACTATACATATTGTTAAATAAATCCAACATTGCAAGAGTTTAATTTATTTTAATATTCAATTATGTTTCACCAAGAGTTAAGCGAGAATTCAATCTCATGAACCACTTTTTGTTTTAGCTTGTATGGGCACCCGAAAGAAGGAACTTTATTTCTTATATGTAATTGTATTTTACAATATGTCTGTTTTTTGCGGGGCTGCTGAAGATGAATCAAATGGATTCAAAAGCTAAAGTACCATTTTCCCAGGAAACAACGAATTAAATATTACACTGGCAACGTTTTGATGACAATTCGTTTAGGCTCAGTAATAAAATAAAGGATTAATACTCAAACATCTATATACAATTTAAAAATCTGTTATGCAAACTATTGAAAAGAGTACTCGACTTCACAACACTAAAAAAATTAATTCCATGCTGTATTTACAATTAATACATAACAGGTGGTTTAAGTTAAAGAAACACAAATTAATAAAACAGAAAAATATTGCATTCTTCTAGATTTTCAAACTGAAATTATTTTATAATTCTGCTTTTTATTTTAATGTGGGTAATGTAATGCAAATTTGTGAAACATTTTCAGCTCTGAGTGTATGCTTCTGATATTATTTGTTGAGAATGTAATTTTATTCAATTATCAAAATGCCATAGGCTTATTTTCCAGCTGTCCAATAATATACAATATTTCATCAAGAAAATTTTGTAAAGACTATTTGGACATTAGAATTATGTACAATTGATAACTTCCTTATTTTTATATGATTTAAGTAATGTTAAATATTTAGATTACTGAACATCAATTCTGATAATGCCAGAACTAGACATAAGTCTAGTTTTTCTTCCGCACTTTTTATGCAGAAAACATATTCCCCTTTCAATTTAATTGAAAAAAATTAGATAAATCTGCTCCATTTCTCAACATTCTGTGAATTGCTTTACAAGCTTGAAAATTAACCAACCACTCATTCAGATATTTAATATATAATTAATTAGTGTAACATGATGAGGATGGTGAAATGTATAACAGCCATTATGCAGTGGTTTTCAATTATTGCTTCATTCCACGCAGAACCAAAGCAACTCAAGTACCTCCACAAATAAAATGGTGAAAATGGTTGTATAGCAATATGTTGATAATAAAGGTGTTATTATGTTATGTCATTCAAATACCTTAGTGTGTATTGTTTATCTTAATTAATTTAATATACTTCGAATGCACTTTATATAAGAATAACTTTGTGCCATTCTTCTTCATATAAACTTTAATTGTGCCAAATTTCACGTTCATCAGATCCTGTGAATTTTCTTGAAAAGGAGTACTTAATGAGTACCCTAAATTTTCAAAAGAGGATTATCTCAAAATTAGAGTTCTGAGTATATGCATTTTTATAGTGGAATTGAGTAGTAGTTGATGTCTATGAATATGGAAGAATCATTTGGCCGAGTATTTAATGACTATCTCAATATTTATTAACTTGTTTTAGAATAGCCTATATCAGGGAAGGCGAACCATAGCACGCGACACAATATTTTAGACACGTCGCCGATCATAAAACATGTGTAAAAAATGTGTTAAGTAGTTATTAAACATTCCAAAATGTAACTCTTTTGTTTACTTTATTTCATAAAGAGTTTAGATAGTATTTATTATTATTATTTTCCAAATAATCTGAAAGTCAAAATTATTTCATGGCACAGCAATGACCCCATTAAACATTTTTTAGAAAAAATGGCACATTGATGCATAAAGGTTCGCCTACCCTGGCCTATATTTTTCAGTGTTCATGAGAACTCACTTAGCTTCATACTTTTCTTTCTAAATATTTACCTTACACTTGGATGGAAAATAGGAATTGAAAATCGCTGCACTAACATATACATAAACAGAAAAAATTAAGAATTAACAAAAATATTTATAACATCTTATGGGAAAAAAGGGACACTTCCAACTTACGAAAATAATTTACCAATTACTTTTGAGATTTCTGCTTGACATCTATAGCTCCTATTCAAACATTTTTAGGAAATGTTATAAATTTTGAAAGGAATTGAAAACTTTTAATACTGCAAGAAAAGTAACTTGATAATTCCAGACATATTCAAAATGATTACAAAATTGTTGTTTTTTGTTCTTTTATAGATTAGAACATAAATTTATCCATGAGATAAAATTATGAACAATTCATTGAAGATTTAATACTTGTAATTCTGAAAGAATGAAATTTTAAATGTGAATGTGAAATTTAGATTAAGTATTTCTTACCTTACAGCACTTTTAGGTATTGATCCATATATAAGAACACTTAGACCTCTATATAGACCAGTTATTCCATGATTTTTCACTGTTTTTTTGACACAATCTGCTATACCGGTATATTGTTTTTGAGCACCCTTTTCATCTAACTGTAATTGAGTTTTCACATATTCTGTAGGAAAAGTAATACATATCTCTATTCCTCCAGTAATGCCACCTTCAATCATAAACATAATAAAGTTATAGTTAGCAAAAATTATAACATGTTTAATTTCACAGAATTATACCTAACTAACTTACCTGCTATAATTCCTTTTAGTCCAACAGAACCTGATGATGCAGCTGCAGCAGCACCATTTTGATTCATCCAGGGTCTACTTATATATGGAGTCAAAGGAGTGTGATGTTTTCGAAATGGGTCCATTACTAAAGCTGAAATCATAAAGCACCAAAACTAAGATACCGAAAAACCCAACGCCAATTTAATGGAAAATATTCCTATTATATTCGATATATCTGTAATGTTATACTTAGATCAAATTCAAATCCCTAACTTGTATCTCTTGGAACCTAAATAGTTCATTTGAAAGGTTTGGCTTGGTTTCTATATTCAATAAAATAACGAATTTGTAGTGATCACAAGATGGGTTTATATAGAAACGGCTTAGCGATTTTATGAGTTTATTAGAGGAATAAATAATGCCCTTTGCATATATATTCTTTTCAATACTAAATACACTTTTATATCTTCTTTGATCAATATTATATAACCTACTTTACCCCTATTTTGAATAAATTGATCTAGATTGTAATTTATTAGAGGAATAAATAATGCCCTTTGCATATATATTCTTTTCAGTACTAAATACACTTTTATATCGTCTTTGATCAATATTACATAACCTACTTTACCCCTATTTTGAATAAATTAATCTAGATTGTAATTTTTTCGGAATTTCAATCATCTTGGCATGAAATTAAAATGAGGGTATTCCAAAATGAGACTCACCAATTCAAGGCACAGAGTGGAATAAAAATTTACAAAAGTAAGTTCACAATTACGGTTGAACTGATTTGAAAGTACTTGAGAAGGTCGTCAATTCCATCAAAGATACAATCACGTTATCAGCTACAAATTCAACATAGCTGTTCACCGTGTTAATTCACTATTTTGTTTTACCCACTTTAATTACACAATCGGTCATTCCGATAAATCAAGGATATGAAGACTGCCTAGATAGTCAAAGAAAACGTGAAACTAATATGGTACAACATCATCGACTCATATGCACACTTTTCATTATTAATTGGAAAATATCAATTATAAAAATGATATCAATTTTTGTGCCTTGCAAAAATGTCAATGCATTTGTATTGCATAACTTAACCTTATTTCGACTTGACATTAATGTCCACGAGAGTGCATTATCAATAATATACAATAAAAAAATATCGCCCGTAAGGATTAGTTCGAAATCCAAGGAAATAATTTTTACATCATAAAATTAATGTAATTTATTTCACCATTTACTAAAATACTGGATTCTTTCATGAGTCAAAAAGTAGTTCATAGTCAATCATCGCGTAGTTTCGTCAGTATCTCTTGAATTATTGAAAATTTTAAATGAAATTTGGAAAATTGTTTTTTTTACTAGGATGATATTTCAATATTTTTTACCTACGATTGAGAGTACTTTGATGCACAGTGCCTAATTGTACCAGTTCTTACGCACTGTAAACAAATCCCACGTATTATCTAAATATGTTATAACAACCAAATAATACATTGGAAAATATGATAGTGACAGATTCCTTATACAGGTTATGTGTTGTTTTTACCTAATAAATTATTTATTACCTACGTCTAGCAATAGTGCATCCGGAGTAAACGTGACTCCTAATATAATAATTAATTTTGTAAGTGATGAGACAAAAATGGTGACAAAAATGTTTTAGTTCTAATTAGGTAGCCAATACAAATTTAATCTGGGCGATATCAAGCAGTTTAACATTTGTTTATTCAGCAAACATTTATCTTAAAAAATGCCTTGTTGGTATTAATTATTATAAAGATTCGAATTATTAATGGGAAGTAATTTTTTATTATGTTATACGTTTTATTAAACATTTTTTTCAAATATTTGTATTCCTTATATTCTATATATCCTAGTTAAAAATTCGAATGGAAATTTTTCATTAATGCGTAATATGTTTTTTATAGATAGGTCTCGTTACGTAATAACTATTAATTTATGTAGGATTAATTATATTAACTATATAGGATTTCCATACATTAATTATACCTATGTTCATACATAAAAACTCATAATCTATTTTAAAGGTTGCAAGTATGATTCAGAAGATGACAAAGTTGTCACATAGGTAGTAATTCTAACCTACATCCAGAAAACGGAAAATGTTGAAGAAAATTATTTCAAAAGATTTGAAACTAAAACTAAACAGATAGCGTACTGTGACGGTTACATGTGTCTTCCATGAGAGTAGGTACTTATACAATGATTAAATTGACTTGGCTCTCGAAAGAAAGGCCAACGCAAGAGATTAGATATAATTATTATCTTATAGGTATAATATCCTCGTTTAATATTATTGTTAATTATGATTATTGTTAATTCAGCATTTGATAAAGAAGTAGTTCTTCAAAACGCGTCATGCGCATTTTTCTTAAATTATGAGAAAATTCTAAATATTGTTTCCTTATTTAATATCATTTAAAATGGTTCATATATTGACGGTACCTATATCAAAGATTAAAAATCTATAGAAATTAGAGATTATTAGTCATTCAAAAGACTGTAAATTATTATAACTTTGTCACTTCTGCAAAATAGCTAGTAGATCTAATATAAAGATAGTAGAGACAGAAGAACTTCAAAAAATGGTTGGTCATAGCTGCCTGTCATTCTTAACAAACCTTAATATTAATAATGCAATGGATTTTTCACATTGTGACTTGAAGTAAATTTATCGCAACTCATCGTTGTATACTTACGAAGCCGTTATCAAATCAAATCAGTTTATTGGCGCCACTCATACATATTTACATGTATTTGCACAAGTCAATAAAAAAATAATTGAAACAAAAAATTTAAAAATAAATAAATTACATATACTATAAACAATAAAAAGAAATCACTTATCATGTTTTAGTCTTATTGCTATTTAAAACTCGGAAAGGTAAAATCTCTTTAATCATATACAACATTATTTTACAAGAAAAAATTTCATTTTCTCCCTAAAACACGTGAATGATTTCACCTGAAGGATGAAGGTAATTTATTATAAAACAATAATAATAAAAATTATGAGCATTCATCGATCTCGCTAGCCTACTGAAAGATATGTGAATATTATCTTTATTTCCTCGTACCATATGAATGTATATCAGAAAAAAGTTGAACTGGTTTAAATTTTTATATACATACAATAAATATTCAAAAATAAATAAACCAGTCAAGGTTAAAATTTTCAGTTTCCTAAATGATGACTTACAGCAATTTCTATATCTCAATCCATCAATAATCCTGATGATCAATAATAATTTTTTTTTAATTCTGTGGACCTACAGTTTAACGCCGCTTCCGAACGGCCATTGGGCTTGTAATCAAAGTACATTACCCAGCATATATAATTCACTACACTACTTAAATCAGGACATACACAAACATCCATGCCGTCAGCGGGGCTCGAACCCGAGTTCTACCGCACCATAGTCGGGTGTTCTAACGACTAAGTCACGGAGACAGGCCAATAATAATTTTTTTGTAGAAGAAAAATTCTATCCATCCCGACGGATGAACCCATGACATATATAACATTAATAGCGTATTTAATATGTAATTGAAACAGAGAGAAATAAACCGTTCTGAGTACTTGTTGTGTTACTATTGTTGATAAACTTTGCAACAAAAAAATTCCTGTAGAATTTTGTTACCAGAAGATCTATGTGGTCCCTCCAGACAAGTTTCGAATCAAAAACAACACCCAAAAACTTGAGTTCTTTTTCGAGAAACTTCTTAAAGTAAAAGCAACTGTTTCCGTTTTACTAAGATTTAATGAAAGACCATTCTCCTCAAACCTTAAGGCCGTCGCCCGAAGTTCCCTCATAAACTCTTCAGTTCTGCACATATCGGCGTCCGACACAATAACTGTAGAGTCATCAGCAAATAAAATTGTTTTACTCCAGGGTCTGGTCAAATAATCAGGTAAATCATTCATATTCATTAGAAACAGCAATGGGCCCATAATGGAGCCTTGTGGGACACCGATAGTAATATGTACCCTTTAAGCTTCACACTAATTATCCTTGAAAACCGATTGAAAACGTTTGCTTGAATAAGAAGTTATAAGGCACACCTCCTCATCAACAAATTTGTAGCTCTTATATTTCGCAATAAGAGCTGCATGAGGGATACAGTCAAATTTCCCTCGGAAAAATTTCTTGTTACCTATTTCATACCATAAGTCTTTTTTGCACTGAGCTGAGTTGTAGCAACACTCATACCAAAACTGTTATCAGTTACGTCTGCCACTTGTAGTTGTCACATATGCTCGTTTTATGAGTACAGAACTACCATAAATTGGGCTCCGAATAAGAAGCGATTAAACAGTGTGTATTTTCCTTTGGCATAAGCTTAACTAGTGTGTGTTCTTCTTAATGATCTCGTCCTTTTAAACATACCCTCAGCAAATGAGTAAGTGAAAGCACTAAATCATAGACACATACAGAAACATGGTAATTCTTTGTTCGTTGGCGATTCGGTTTGAACTTGACGAGTCTATAATTGTCCTAGGTATTTAGAACGACTGACTTGTAGAATTTTACCATGTTTTGTTATTACAGGAGATTTATTTTTTGGTTATCTTTCCATACGTTAGGTTTTATCATAAGAGACTTGTAATCCGGTTTTCCGCGCAATTGCATGTAGCTTTTCTACGAAGAGAAAATGTTGTCTGTGAAATAATAGGAAAATTTAACATTCATCCGATTTTCTTTTTTGATACCCACTTGTATGTCCTTTATATGAGGTTCCCATTCCCTAATGATCTTTCTTAAAACAATGCTGAAAAAGATTGGCGAAAGTCCGTCTCCTGTCGCACACCAGTTTCGATTTCAAAGGGATCTGATATTTCACCGATGAATCTTACTTTGGAAGTTATACCTGTAACTGTCCGTTCTATAATTTTTCATGTCTTTCAATCGATCCCAAATTCTTTCATGATTTCAAAAAGGGTTTCAAAGTCTATCGAATCATATGCTTTCATGAAATCAATTAATGTAATCGCTGTATTTCTACATTTTCTCATTTGTAATATCATCTAAAGTCAGATTTGTTCAGAAAATGATCGGCTTTTTCTGAATCCAGTCTGATATTCTCCAACTTGGTGAATCAGCTTGGTGTTCTTTCCTGTTTAGGAGTGCTTTAAAAAGCATTTTGTAAGCAAGCGGAAGTAAGGAAATTCCTCTGTAATTGATGATATCCATCTTGTCCCTTTTTTCGTGCAATGGTATTAGCGTGCATTTCCAATTATGTGGTATGTGTTCTGTCCTCCAGATCTCTGACATTAAATGAAGTTTTTGCGTCAGAATAGGATCGTTCACTTTCCAGAGTTTCGCGATAATCCCATCTTATCCTGGTGCTGTGTTGTTTTTGAGTTTCTTAATAATTTTCGTAATCTCTCCAATTTAGAGGCTTGCGAGTACGGATGCGTAAACACCTAAAAGTGAATTGAACCACTTATAAACTGAAGGTGGTTTGCAGTTTATAAGGTTGTTAAAATATTTTGTAGAAACTTCGGAGTCAAAATCCTGAGCACCTAACTTCAAAAACCTACACACAAGTTAACTACATGACATCTGACATCACCCAGTCTTAGGCAGGGTGAATATCAAACTGACCATGTCGCAATTTCCAAAACAAAGTATGAACGAAATTTTAAATGTCAAATCTCGCAAAGGCGTCTTTGAGTCGGACCACTTCTCCACATTATCCAAATAAAAACGTGAAATTTCCTTTATGAATCCAATAAAAAAAAATTTCCACCTAAAAAATTCAGGCCGGATCTTGAATATCTGAAACTCCAGAAAGAAAGAATCATCGCACAAGTCAATCAGAAAGATTTGGAGTTCCTTACAAAGAATATTCAGAAAGCCATTACACTGGGCAACCTCTTCGCACCAGGAAACATCGCTGGTGGAACGCAATTTGCGACCAATCAGACGACAATCGAGTAGCTGCGTGGAAAAAATTTAACAGCTATAAAAATAAGGAACCCGATTCGAAAGAACATAATAGCAAAGCTGGCTATGTGAAACATGAACAATGCGATATCTCCATTATACTTCTAGGGATAAATGTTGAATTTTGAATATTGAATAGGGATAAATGTTGAAGTGAATATTGAAATCGATGCCCATATGCCTGTTTCGTACTACAAGCTACTCAGCAGTTACGCCACGTCCAACAAATGAAAGGCTCACATGAAATTTGGATTTGTTGCATGTAGCGCAACGGATGAGTACCTTGTAGTACGAAACAGTAACTGCCTTACGCTTTCCATAAATGTAGGCATCGGTTTCAATATTCACTAATTTTTATCCCTAGAAGGATAATGGAGACATTGCATTCTTCATGTTTCACACAGCCACTTGTACTATAATGTTCTACCGAAAAATTTGTCAAAAAATTATCGAAATAAAGTTATAGTACACTTTGATATCGAATATCTACAAGTGTGATAATATAGCACGAGAACTACAGAATTCTTTTTATGGAAAAAAATTAAAATTAAATTACAATTTTTTGAAAAGTAAAATTTGATCCTGAAACTAAGTACCTACCTATCCATATTTTGTGCGATATGAATATATAGAAATTTCATGCGTTTTTTGGATATAATTTGTTAAATCCGACAGCAGCTGTAAAATCAGAAAAATAAGAATTTGTATGTGAATTTTCAATTGAAATATTTCATTGGTTACAAAGCTGAGACATTTCACATAGATTCATCGATATTTTTGCTTTTCGCTCTATATACTCTGAACTTATGATGTGCACATAGTATTGGTGTACATATTACTTCAAGCTTAAAAACCAGAGTCGTAAGTATATTTTTTCCTGTATGTCTTGTTTTATCAGGCATTTTGTTATTCTCCTTCTTAAAGGAGAAATTGTACGATTACATAGTTGAGAGCTGAAACACAATACCTCTTTCATGGTTTCCGCTATTAATATAAAAAAACAATTTTGTAATAACACATGTTGCTGAAAATTTCAGCAACATGTTTCACAGCAACAGGTGAGCTATATCGTGCGATTTTCAAAGATTGAAAGTCGCGATTCAAGTTTGAAATAAATTTTCAATTAGCAAAACTTGTAAATTATAAATGTTTTTGAATTTTTTCAATATAACTTTGTTTGAGGTTGTTTTGAAAAACAAATAGATACTTCTGTTTTATTTCTTAGAGAACTTCGATTTTAGACGTTGACATTATTTAATTCAAATTATATGCATTGCCAAAAAAAATTGTATTTTTGTTAATTTCTTCCGTTTGTTTCTTCGATCATCAAAGTTTTATCATTGAAAATATAGGTAGATATGTACATTAAACCAAGTTTTAAACGTAACTATCGTAAAAATATTACAGATTTATTACTTATGATTAATATTCGAAAATATTAAACATTTTTGATGAATCCAATCATTTTTACGAAATAAGATAACTAAGCACCAAAGAATTATATTCTGTTCGGAAAAAAACATTCACGAAAAGAAATTGTAACGAAATTTTTAAATTTTCATTCCGAGATGACCTGTTGGATGGACAATACCTTTTCAATTAGTCTAATATTCATTCAGCTAACAGATTTATTAATGATAAGCTAAAATTTTATATCCCTTCATTTCCGAGAAATAGCTTTTTCGGCCTTCAAATATCGATTTGAAGTTATTATCGATACCTATGGCTACTACATAGAAATATCGTTGCCAGTTGGCGAAACTTCAAAACATTTTTGTGGTCAGTGGAAGATAATTAGCAAATAATTTCAATGTGTAAACTGAACGATAGATATAAACGTGTGAAACGAACAATCATTTTCTAGGAATTGAAAGATGAACCCGTTTATATTAACACTAGTTGCTAGTTCATTTGATCCAAACTGCTTCGATTTTCATTTCGTTTGATTAGTGTTTAGTTCATCGTAACAGTTCAGTACAGTGCAACAACGTTTTCATCAATTATAAGGATATATATGGTTGAACTGAATGAATGAAGCTGTCTTGGCTGTAAGTAAAATATATTGTATTTATTTCAATATATCTGCGATTATTACTTAATCATTCCATAGAATGACAAGTCTTATCCTAACCTAACTAGCACAATCGTTTTGAATCCGACTAGTCAGTTAGACAGTTGACGTTCCCACCCCAAAACTCTTTGTCATCAGTGACTGTCAAAAGTAGGCTCCCTATTTTTAAATCTAGATTAAGAGCCAAAATGTTGCTAAGCATTTTGAATAATAAAAAATCAATATTTAAATTATATTTATATAGGTAGTGAAGTTGATTTGCTATAGGATCAATATAATAATTATAAGAAATATTAATTTATTTATTTATTTGACAATGTTTTACAGGACTTATTACAAAACAGGAAACATAACATATACAAAAAACAAAATTGTTAGTAACTATGAAAGTTTAAATTTTTTACTTTCATTTTAAATGAAAGAGTTTGAGATATGAATCACAACTCATGAAATGAAATATAATAATTATAGGAATAAAAAAAAAACTTAAATGCTGACCAAACTTAAACATACATATAAATTTAAACACACAAATACATTTACACTCGCATATTAATACTTATACACACATAATTTTATGAGTGAATATGAATTCTGTTCGTGAATACATATAAATGATTGTTTAAACTTGCCTTAATATCAGTAGCAGAACAGTTGAAAATATCCACCTTAGCTCCCAAAATATTACATTGTTCACACATCGTGTGCAATGGCGAAAATTTTAGAACATTCGTTCTAGCTGCTGGAAGGTAGAACGTGAATGCGCTTCTGGAAGAAACTCTTGGGACAATAAAATGAAGCTTTTGCAATAATTTCTGATATTTCACTTTATTGTTAATTATTTTATGCAAGAAGATTATTGCATGGCATTTCCTTCGCGCACTGAGAGTGTCCACATTATGTAGACTTGTAAGCGTTTCATGTTGTATGCCTATAGGTGGATATATTCCATCAATTCTGAAGCTCAAAAGTTTCACGAACTTTCGTTGTATAGACTCCATTTGATCAATGTGTAACTGATAACCAGGATTCCAGACTATTGATCCGTATTCGACTTTAGATCTTTAGATTCCTTCGTTCTGGTTTGTTTTAATTGGATAGATGTTCGATATTCATCACACTTATATATCCGAAAATTAAATGAATGCATATCAGTTCGATATTGAACTCAATTAAAACCTCGATAAGATAGACGTTGAATGGTCTTAAACTCCTTCTAACAACCATAGAAATACATAGTAGTGTTACAATTTTCGTCATTCGAAAAGACATTTATTCTGACATCTTCTGTCGCAGGACAATTAAAAACTGTTGAAAATTAACAGATAGGATGAAAAATTTATTTGTATGGAGTATTTGACAGCTTAATGAAAATAATATCACTTTTTCATCAGTTAGGTATATGAAAAATGCATAACTACAAAGGACTTTATGTCCCTCAGCATTTTTAATTTATAGTGTTATTTTAATTAATCAGTTTATAACATGTTATGCTAGTGCTTCAGGTAGCTTCTCAGTTGGGAACATAGTTCCTGTTGTAGGTATAATGGAAGATCGGTAAAAATCCTCCAGTTTGTTCAGTCTTGTATGAAATTTTCAGTTGAGTTTCTGAAGCCGATTTTTTATTGGTTCTATGTTTGTTTTCGAACACAGTAGCTCATTAGAGGGGTTGCTTAGTCTGTTTACTGGGTGCCTGATTCTTGTAATGGTAGGCGCAGTAAATCTCTCTGTATATATATCACAGGCCTACAAAAACAAAATTTTTTTGGTACAGTTTAGTTTGTGCCTATGGTCGATAAGTCATTTCAACTCATCAGCTCTAGTTTTTCTACTACCCTCATTTTAAATAATTACCGGTCTTGTTCGTAATTTTTACGATAACATCGATAAAGTTTATGTTACTATTTCATTATGGCTAAATCGTCCAGATGTGTTAACCATCTTGATATGTTTTGTCATGTTTGTGGTGAATATATGCAGCGTAAATAGATTACAAACACTGTAAGTCAACAGCATTTTGCTTACTGCGGTATTGAAATTTGCGACAATAGGAGAAATGGAAAAGTCAGTCTTGGAAGTTTGGACTGCCTATGACATGCCGAGAACAAAAAATCAGTATGACATCAGAACATGTTCCAATACCAGGTTTTCTACGAGTATTGCCGAAATTTCAGGAGGATCAAGCTGAAGTACCCATTTCTTTCTAGTAGATGATGACTTTGAATACTGCGGAAAAACATAAAATCCAAAGCCATTTTCGCAGAATGAGCTTAATGACCTTATCAGAGACTTATACCTTTCTAAGGAATGCTGAGTTAACAGCGCCAAGATTAAAAAAAAAATTTCTTTCCTCGAACGTTCGGGTGTCTAGAAAATTTTGTGTATTGCTGTAATGTGAATGGTTTGCTGACTTTCATGGGTTTGACGATTTATCAGTCTAATGAATAGCGTCTCTTCATTGAAGTAGTAAACGAAGTCTCAGTTCTTCTGCATAATGGAAATATGCTCCCGTTTCAATTGTTCACTCAGCAGCTGCCAAAGGCTCTCGACAGAAATGGTCAATGTTTTCAGTTTATTTCACAGAAATTTCCTGATTTAAGTACTGAAAAACTGAAAGCAGATCTTTGACGGACCTCAAATACGTCAATTAATGAAAGTCACCACTAATTTTAATATTTCAATTTCGAAATAAACGTAATTCTGGAACTGCTGTTGTTTTAGGTGTTTAATTTATTTTAATTCAATTTTTACATGTAAAATGGCAAAATATGTGACGTCACTCTAGGGGGAGTCTCATAAATGCGACCATCTTTGACATGGACGGGGGAGGGGTCAAAAATAATAAAATTTCTGTGACACAACTTATGGTTGGCCCCCTACCTATTGATGAAGAATTAAAAGTTTTAATATATTTCAATATATTTGCATCATCCAGCATGTTACAGAGCATCTTTTCACCTGAGCATGTAGATACTTATTTAATACGTAATTTTTGCACAAGATAATTCCTTGAAATTTAATACCAAATTTGATGATAATTCATTTTACAGGTAATGGGAAATTTGCCAAACAAGCGATTTTCAATACAATTACTGATATCTATTGATAACGCAGATATTTTTGATTATCATCCTACGTAAATTGTATATAATTCTAAGGTTCTAAATGATTTATAGTAACCTGTTTATTGGTCATTTGTATTGTCATCAACTATAACAACAAATTGCTGTGAGTCAATTATTACATTTTCGTTTTGTATTTTAGCCCATAGAAGCCGTCAATTATTGAAAAAACATAGAATTTTTTGAATTACTGAGTTAACTGAACTTTTCGAATAAGGTATATTTAAATTTATATATATATATATATATATATATATATATATATATATATATATATATATATATATATATATATATATATATATAATTCAAATTGATTTATTGTCTGTTTAAGATAGTTTATTTCGAATATTTTTAGCAATAACAGGCTTCTCTTAATATGAAAAACTTTATTTTTGTTGACGTTTCGTTCTGTATCACAACTTTGTCAAAACTAATGAATAATTGAATTTATGAATTACTATAGATATCAAAATGTCAAACTTATTTTTTAGAAAAATCGAATTTGTTTTTTTGTATTTTCACTTATTGATTTTCATTATACGAGGAATATTTCTGGCTTAGCATTCGCTTCGAAAGTTTCAGTCTTCTTCACCACGAGGAAACCTCTGAAAAACTCACCTGGCTTACCATGAGTCTTACGCCAGCAAGTTTCGCTGGCGTAGCTCATCGCTGGTAATACGCATTGGTCAAATACTTTGCTTTTGAAGGATAATGGCATATCTGATTTGAAGATATGTTTCAGTTATATGTACCACAAGCTGTTCTGGTTCTTTGCATGATCTTCAGTGTAATATCCCCGTCTCCCGTGAAAATCTGTCCCAGATATGTGTAAGACGCTGCTATTTCTAATGGGGATCCGTCCACCTCCATTTGCTCTCTGGCGCAGAAAGGGTTCAGCATCATCTTTGTTTTTGCGGTGTTTATTTCCAGACCTATTCCCTTGCTAGCGATGTTCAGTTCATTGATGCGCTCTTGAAGATCGGTAGCATCGTGGGAGAACAGGATTATATCGTCAGCGAACCTTAAGTGGCTAAGGTAGCGGCCATTTATCTTGATTCCTTTCTTGCTCCAGTCCAGTTTCTGGAATATACACTCCAAAGCAGCTGAGAACAGTTTTGGGAAAGCGTGTTTCCCTGTCTAACGCCTCTCATTATTGGCAATTTTTCCGAGTATTTGTCTATTTTGATGGTTGCAGTGGTATGTTCGTATATATTCTGGATCGGCTCGGTATAGCAAGATGGTATTTCTATCCTCAGTAATGATATATATATATATATATATATATATATATATATATATATATATATATATATATATATATATGAGCAACAGGGCGTAAACCTGAGAGACCTGGGTTAGTATCCCAGTCGAAGTTGAAAACTTTTGTGGTGTAATTTCGATTCCAAATTTAAATATTTATTCATATATTATATATATATATATATATATATATATATATATATATATATATATCTTGAAATTGATTTATTGCCTGTTTGAGGTATTTATTTTGAAAGTTTTTAGCATTAATTATTAGTTTATAATAATAAATAATTATTTTTAATTTTTAGCATTTTTATTAGTTTTGACAAAGTTGTAATATAACAACGAAACGTCAACAGAAATAAACTTTTTCATATTAAAAAAGCCTGTTAATGCTAAAAACTTTCAAATATATATATATATATATATATATATATATATATATATATATATATATATATATATATATATATATATATATATATATATATATATATATATATATATATATATATATATATATATATATATATATAGTTGAATGTTTAACGACTGTAGATATGTATTTTCAGTGTTTAATTGGGATTGCAGTCTAGGACAGGAAAATCAGTTACCTCTTTAGTATTTTCCAAGCTTTCGAAAATGTTTATTTTCTTCTTCAGGGCTAAAATAGTACAAAAATTAACAGTTTATATAGCAAGGCACTATAAAAAGTTTTATCTTACAATTACTGTGAAGTTAGTCCGAAAGTACATTAGTTTTTTGAATTTTGAAAATAACTACAAGTGTTCCCAAATGCATTGGGTTGGAATGTTACTGCATTCTACGTGCTGGATAGTTGAAGGAAGCCACGACAATGACCGTATTTCTCAATTTGGCTTTTCAAGTAGAGTGTTCCCAGATGTTTTTAAGGGCGTTTCTTAAAATGCATAACGTTGGCCGAAGTTTTATGACTAACGAAAAGAGAATGAATTTGTTTTTTTAAATATTCAGAATGGATTTTTCGGTGAATAGGATATCCGAATATGAGCCATTAATCAGAAGAACCTATGAGATTTATATATGAGATTTAAGCAATATACAATCAAGTTCAATATACTTCAATTAAGAATCAATTGAAATAAAAAATTAATAACCCAAGATTCGAATTTTTACAATATGAAAAAAATATATATATACGAATCATATATATTGCAAATATATATATATATATATATATATATATATATATATATATATATATATATATAAGGAAATGAAATTTTTTGTGCTTATGGCACTGAATGAAATATTTAAGAAAATGAACACTAGAACATTCATTCGAAAAATTCAAATTAATCAAGAGAATGTTATAGATTTCAATATTTCTCTAACATTTATCCCTTGAAGGATAATGGAGACATCACATCGTACACGTTCACATATCTAGCTCTACTATAACATTATCTTGATTAATTTGAATTTTTCGAATGAATGTTCTAGTGTTCATTTTCTTAAATATTTCATTCAGTGCCATAAGCACAAAAAATTTCATTTCCTTAAAAATATCGCAGAATAGGCCCCTGAAATACGGGAATAAACGCGAGCGTACTACTAACGCAACCTATTGACATTTAAAAACATCGTTCGATGATATTTGTCAAATAGACATTGCAATTTAGTAGATACCTACGGGTATAGAAGATATGTGAAATTTCGATGCTTGGTGTGTCTATAATCTGAGAGGTGTTTTCTACTGATTTCCATAGATGGAATTGTGGAATATTCATAACTCTACGGTCTTCCATTTGGAGTCACAAGAAGATGCTTGGGGGTTGAAATCGTTGCCTCACTTCCATGGACGTGATGGACTGACGAGTTCCTTGCAGAACGAAACATATATGTCTCGCACTTCCATCAGGTGTGGCATCGATTTCAATATTTCTCTAACATTTATCCCTTGAAGGATAATGGAGACATCACATCGTACACGTTCACATATCTAGCTCTATTATAACATTCTCTTGATTAATTTGAATTTTTCGAATGAATGTTCTAGTGTTCATTTTCTTATATATATATATATATATATATATATATATATATATATATATATATATATATCCCAATCAAAAATATGCTGAACTCTCTCCAAGTAATGGGTGTTAGATAGGAAATACTCTTTGCTACATTAATATTAATTATATTCAACATTGAAACCTTTCATGTGATGTAATGAAAAATGTAACATGTGCCACTCACGTGGTGCACGGTTATAATAATAGAAACACTGATAATTTTCATATCCAAGGTTAGGTTTTCTGTATCTAAAAACGTACTATTTTATGAAGAAGTTATTTAATTCAAAAAATGACCTAGTTTGTTGAAAACCAGTACTAGTGTTAAAGTATTTGACTGTATAAGTGTAAGTTAACAAACTCTATTTCAGATCATGAGATGTGTTGACCCATCATGTTTGACTTTTTAAAATTTGTTAGTTTTTGTATAACACTGAAATGACTAGATAACTATTATTATAATCTAAGATACGAATAATTATAATATTTGTTTAGCACCAGATATTACAAAGATTCATGTATGTTAAAAGGTCAACATATACGTTCAATGTTCATTATTTATAATAATTATTGTATGAAATGAACTCACTTAATTCACGCTTGAAACATTGATGCTCCTTTCTGATAGTCTTTCTAGAGCTAGGTCATTCATTGTATGCATTGAATCCTGCAAAAAATATACTCCTTCTAGATTCAAAAAGCCTACGGACTTGTATGTAACAACTGAATTGCATTATAAGCGAATACATTGCTGGTCTCCGTGGCTTAGTCGGAAGAACGCACTCTATAGTACGGCAGGATTCGGGTTCAATACTCGATGAAGACCGTGTGTGTTTGTCTATGATTTAAGTAGTTTAATGATAATAATTGTAGAATAATGTACATTGATTACAAGTCCATTGGCCGTTCGGAACCGGCGTTAAACTTTAGGTCCACTTTTTTTAAAGAAAAAGTCCACTTCATTGACTCATTTTATATTTTCTTATTACTTCACGTGGAAGCTGGCATAAGCTTTATCCAATTCAAATTCTGTTATATTTAACATTCGGTTAACAGTACTGTTAAGCATATGTATGTAGATCATTGCTGTTGAAAAAACTGAATAAAATTGGTTTTGAAGGTTTAGTAAACGAACGTTTCAGTTATTATTTACATTCAAGATCTCAAAAAGTTAAGTTCAATGGTGTCCTTTCGGACAGCATTGGAGTTTTGGCGTACTCCAGGGAATGGTCTTAGGTCCACTGCTATTCTCCTTATAAAAAATGCTCTATACTATTATTCCCAGATGATACATTGATTTATATTAGTGGTTAAAATATCCAGACTATGACAGAATGGATCAATAGAGACTTGGCAGCAATAAATTAATGGCTAAAAGTTAACAGTTTATCACTGAATGGAAAATAGTCTAAATTTATAGTTTTGAGTACAAGAAAATTCTGAAGGTAATAGTAACGAAAACATAGCTATTAAAATTGAAAACCAGAACATTGAAAGAGTAAAACTTGTTAAATATTTAGGCGTTATGTTAGTGAGATATTGAGTTTCAATGATCCCGTCGACTTCATATCGTCTAAAATCTCCAAGAAAATCAACATTCTCAAAATAATTGGAAAAATCTGACGACATAGATGAAGTTATTGCTCTTTAAGTCAATAATAATGCCACACTTTGAATATTGTTCCACTCTGTTAATCGGATTAAGCAAAAGAAAACTCAACACCTACAAAAATTACAGAATAGATTTATGCGAACAATTTTGAAATGTAATACTCGTAGATATACTGCAATCGAAAGCATGTTAAATTGCTTAAGAACTAATGTCAGTTAAACAGAGAATACTTAATGCTACCTATAAATTAATATTCAAAATTGAAAAAATCAAATCATAGACAAACACAAACACCCATGCCTTCAGCGGGGCTCGAACCCGAGTTCTACCGCACCATAGTCGGGTGTTCTACCGACTAAGCTACGGAGACCGGCTAAAAGCAATTTCATTCTTGATAATGCTGTAAAAGGCGAAACTAGTCGAATAAAGAATTGTTCAGTCAGT
Source organism: Henosepilachna vigintioctopunctata (assembly GCA_030704895.1). Taxonomy (NCBI): domain Eukaryota; kingdom Metazoa; phylum Arthropoda; class Insecta; order Coleoptera; family Coccinellidae; genus Henosepilachna; species Henosepilachna vigintioctopunctata. The sequence continues at coordinate 5,074,298 of JARQZJ010000065.1, forward strand.
GGTTTTTAGACAAGTTTTTATTATTACCTCTCATTTAAAAGCAATTTGTTTCCATATAGAGTAATAAACATGTAATGAAATGTAACATGTGTCGATAATGTGCAAGGTTATAACACAAGAAGAAAGTTGTAAGCTTCTTAATTCTAGAAATACTATATTTTATGATGGATTCAATGCGTTTAACGAATTGTCTAGCTACATAAAAACAGTTAGTGACTTTAAAGTATTTAAGCCTACATTACCTGAGTTCGTTTCAAACAAATAATTTTTGATAATTTGTTTTGAACGTAAATGTATATATTAATTTTGTAAAAGCTATTGCTAAATTAATATTATTATTCTTTCGATTGGAATATGTATATTACATTTTAAAATTGATCACTATTTTGTGCTACAAAATTGCTACAGAATTTCAACTGCTACAAAATTTGCAATTTTGTAGCAGTTGAAATTTTTAAAATTCAAACCGTACAACAGAATAGAACAAATTTCAAAACATGCCATCGACATAACTGCAGTAAAATCACATATTTCGTAAGATTTTTTCCAATTCATTCCAGAGAGTTGATTTTTTTGGAGATTTAGACGATATTAAATCAACGTGATCAATGAAACTCAAATTTTTTTATCTAACAATGTGGCCATATTTGACTACTTTTGCCTTTCAATCTTCTGGTTTAAAATTTTATTTATGACATACTTGTTTGAATGTTGCTTCAGAGGTTCACTTGTACTCCAATTTTTAAATTAGGTCTTAGGTATATTCATTTTTATCGTGTGTTTTCTATTTATGTGTGTATTGTTTGTATTCATTTATTTTTTGATCATTATTGGCATCAAACTGACGTAATAAGTTATTACGTTATAAGCATAAAAGTGTCTTATGACAATTGAAATTGAAGATTGATGAATGACATCACGAATAACTTGATAAGAATTATTTCGTGATAGAAATTGAAATCCGCGCCAGAATCTTCTAAGGCGGATGCAGACGTTGAAAGTCCGCTGTTAACAAACATCGCTCAGCTGCTAAGATTCCATGGCAATGGAATGCAATCATCGATAACAGATAAATTCAGATAACCAAACCATTTCAATTTGATAATTTCATATAATCTTAAGTGTTATCAAATTATGTTGTTTAGTTGCATGAACCTCCATAAAAATAATTCTGCCATCGCCCATGTTACTACGAATATAAATGAATTCTTGAATATTTTAATTTATTTTAATTCATTTTAATTTTCCAGGCCGGTTACGCTCACTAAAAATCCGGAAACATATATTTCAATTATCGTATTTAATTTTGTTGAAGTAACTCATATTTATAAGAAAGATGCTAATTGAATTTCATTCCCGTATGAGGTTGTAAGACTGGTAATAACTCCTTGAATATGATGAGTACTCATATTACATTACTTGTTGTACTATTGAATTTGTAATTGATGTGTGATAAGTAATCATATGATCACCGATAATCGACAGGTAAGCATTGGAATGCTTAATCTGAAATATCCATCACAGTTAGCTAAGAAGTGGTACGCTAAGAAGTGGTTAGCTAAGAATACGTATGATTGATTTTAATCTTTTTTCTACTGACAATTTATGGTGAGTGGATATGATTTATTTATGTAAAACAACATACAGGATATATTTTGCTAATCCCTACATTCGATGAAATTTAATTTACAAACAATTCAATAAAAGTTTACATTTAAATTTATTATTTTAATATGTGGTTTGTTTTCTCATTGGGTACGTAGTAACCATTCCAAGGAATACTACTAAGATGAAATGATTAGAAATAGATAAAAAATAGAAAATATATACCCTAAAACAAGAAATGTTTCCAATGTTTATCAAGGCAATGTGAAACTAATCAGAATCTTAGTAAACTCTTAGTAGAGATTATATTTGGATTTGTTATTTCAATCGGTGGTTTGTTTTCTCATTGAGTAAGCAGTACCAATTGAAAAGAATATTACTCAGATGAAATGATTATAAATAGATAAATAGATAGTATAGAAAATTCATACACCTAAAAAAAGTTTACTAATGTTTATCAAGGCAATGTGAATACTAATGGGGAACCCACTATATAGTAACCCACTATATGAGGCTTCAACGATATATAATATCTCGGCCGACTTTAAACAGGCCATGAAGAGCGTGGTACGGCGGTGTTGCCAAATTCGAGGCGGTGGTCTACTCTCCCAGTCGATTGTTAGCAAAGTTTCAAGCATTATTTCAACTATTTTTGTATATATTTAATAGTGTTGGCGTTTACTTGATGTAAATTCATTATAATTGAATATAAACTTAAATTCAAACACTTGAACTTATGATTTACACTTTATTGACTACATAGCATGACGCGTTTCGTCGTTACAAACGACTTCTTCAGATGCTCACAGAATAATTATTCAAGAAGTCGTTTGTAACGACGAAACGCGTCATGCTATGTAGTCAATAAAGTGTAAATCAAAAGTTCAAGTGTTTGAATTTAAGTTTATATTCAAATATTTTTGTATATTCCGAACGGATAAAAAATATTATTGGTATTTATAGCATAATAAATATTATTCTAGAGCACATATTACTGTAACAGAAAAATAAGCAAGGAAACTACGATGTTTTCGATAAAGCCCCACTGAGAAAAATACTTTTATTAGTCAGTGGAACTTCTTTATATAAAACGTTGCCTAACCAAATTTATTCAATTATTTGATAGAAAAGGAAACTTGAAAGAAACGCTGTAGGAATAACTCAAATTGAATTATTTACCTAAGTATAAATATATATTATATTTCTGATTAGCGCAACCAAGAACCTATTTTATGAAAGTAGTAAGTTTTCTTCGTTTGTTTTTCGATTAAGTTTTCTCGTGTTTGACTTCATTATTTTTTTGTATGTAGTCATTCAATAAGATATTAGAAAAAATGTAACACAGCATTTTCAACTTCAAACTACGAAAGTCTTAAACAACACAAAATTTATTTCATTTCACCGAAATCGGTAAGCACACTAAACACTTTGTTTTTCATAGTTTGATGTAGAAATTTCAAGAAATTATCAACAATAACATATGTAGTACACTATACATAATTGAAAAATATAAAATTTATACTAAGCTCAAATGATTTAACTTCAAACTGCGAATGTTTTGAGAAGCGTCCTATTTGCATTAGTATACAAGCTAAACTAACGGCGGGCGGCTCGTAAATCCATAGACCACCAGCGCCAATTTCATGGCTTGTTTGAAATCAGCCGTGATAATACTTTACCTGAAATATTCAGATATATATATATATATATATATATATATATATATATATATATATATATATATATATATATATATATATAATGTGCAAAAAATATTTGAAAATGCTACAGAATACATATAATAAAATATTTAAGATTAGGAATAATATCAGGAACTGAACAATTGATTTAGTACGGTTTATCTAGATATTGTATTTTGCATCTTTTCATATTTCTTTCGGCTTCTGTGATTGAAATCTGTATGAATGATTATTCCCGATGATTCCCAATGCTGTGGACTGACAAATCAGGATATGCAAACTAACTTGAAATTATATCATAATGTGAATGGAAATAAACCTTTTTGAAGAGAATCGAATTATATATTATATAATTTGAAATTTCGTTTGTTTTAAGTTCATTATTTCGAAGCAGAATATTCCATAACAAACAATTGATTCGAGTTTCGATATTAATATTTTTTCGCGTTATTCATTTTCCATCATAACGTGACCTTTACTTTTGAGAAGAAGTTGGCATATTTACAGCCTTTTTATCGGCCGAAAGTTCATTGTTCTTTAAATTGTAACCTACTCAGTTGGCACATTATAGCAGGTATATAAATGTTTCATACATTTCATTCGAATTTTCCAACAATGTTCTTGTTTGATGTCGGTTTCTTTTGGCCAGTAATTGTTCTCACTTTCTACTACATTTCTTACTGAAAGTGTTTGGCAAAACATCTGCTCGGGTTTATTCATTCACTAAAGTTTCAGTGATATTTTGAATTAAGAATAAAAAGCTGCTGTCAGTAAAACGTCGCCTGTGGGGCTCTGATGAAGATTTGTTCGGTCTTACCTGCCCAGAAAACTATCTTCAAGCAAGATCCAACAGGCGATACCTATGTAATCTGAGTAAAGCCAATTTAAACTCTAGCGAACTTTGAATTGGCCACGATTTTTTTATTTCACGTTTTGACGAGATGACATTCGCAAGCATCTAAAAAAGTTTTTAATATGGTGTGAATATTTTAACATGATTAACAGTTTGAACACTTATTTTGTGTTTTTATTCACTTAAATGGTCGGAATGAGGAATGTTCATATTTTATATGGTTCCGCATTCCGTCCATTATTCAGTGGACGGTAAATGGCTCATTAATCAATGAAAATTTGTAATTTTTCTGGAAAAAATCCAGATATTTGTGTTCCTTAATTTATTTATTTATTTATTTTTTCGAGATCAATACAATAGGAATACGAACAGTCGTAGATTTTGTTGAATTGACCGGCTTTCCGTTAATATATAAAAGACGAGTTTTGATATGTGACGTATGATGAGTTATTCAATTAAATGCGTTCTATTTGCAGAACTTTTGGTCGAAATTCTAAACGTTTTGAAGTAAAAAACCAAAATGTTCGGATATAGGAGGCCAGTCGGAAACCGATACCGTTACGTTATATATAAATACTCCTAATATTACGTTTTTTAATACAATAATTTAGATTTGTTGACTACTATTAGAAACTATGAAGTTGTGATTTGAATGGCTTCTGATATCGTTATTGCACCATTGAAAAAGAAGAAGAATGGTATTTTTGAATGATTTGTCATTAAATATGTATCTTTATAATCGTGCACTGATTAAATTCGATTTTTATTAGGACCGAAGATCAGTAGTTCATATTTGCTATATCTGAGATATGAATCTGGGTATTTCCGTTTATCGGCAGGAATTTGTGATTTGAATATCGACACAATAGAAAAACCTATCAAAATCTGATACGTTATCATTAATTTGAGAATTTTCTTTCAATTAGATATTACGTTGTGAACATATTGATTGGGATAGTAAGTGCAAGTACAACGAAGATGAAACTCCGATTTACAAGCACACATGAATCAACATTTATAAGTACATTGTGGCTGAAGTTGTGATATTATGAATTTCTTTGAGTTGGTACTGAATACCCGAATTTGGATTACCACAGATAAAGATCCACAAAGAATCAACCCACCCGAGATTTTTGGCATTTGTTTTTTTTTCCAGATATTTCTGTCTTTAGCGTTCATCTTATTTCATCTTTTAAGCGTTCTTCAAAATCATTTTGTTTTTTTTGTGCAACTACTATTTTTTTCAACTCATTCAAGTCATGATTTGAAGTTTGAGTTTTTTTATCTTTCTAATAAATAATTGCAAATAGTGACTCTAGAATTCATTTTGTTTATATATATATATATATCAAAATAAATATATATATTTCAAGATATATATATATATATATATATATATATATATATATATATATATATATATATATATATAATATATATAAGAAAATGAATACTAGAACATTCATTCGAAAAATTCAAATTGATGAAATAATGTTACAGTAGAGGTATGGAACGTGTACAATGTGATGCCCCCACTATCCTTCAAGGGATAAATCTTAGAGAAATATTGAAATCGATGCCACACCTAATGGAAGTGCAAAACAGCTGTATCGTTGTACAAGAAACGCAAGTGAGGCAACGATTTCGATCTTCATGAACGTTCTTATGACTCTAAGTGACCAAGTAATAAATACTTTAAAATTCCATCTATAGGAATCAATGAAAAAGATCTCTTAGGTACACCAATGATCGAACGTCTACACGTCTTATATGCCCGCAGGTATCTACTAAATTGTTTCGTCTATTTGGCCAATGGCATTATATGATGTTTGCAAATGTCAATAGGTTGCTTTATAAACCTATAAAAACATAGAAATGAAAATATCTATGAGCATATACACAAATAGATAAGAATATACATATATTTATAATACACACACACACACACACATATATATATATATATATATATATATATATATATATATATATATATATATATATAATATATATATATATATATATATATATATATATATATATATATATATATATATATATATATATATATATATATATATATATATATATATATATATATATATATATATATATATATATTTATATATATATATATATATATATATATATATATATATATATATATATATATATATATATATATATATATATATTCTTAAATGTTCTTTAATATATGTTATCTTGCTACTTTAACAAACGTTGAAATGGAAGAATTTCATTTCTAGTTGTTGTTTCGCTACAAATTCTAGATTTATCGAAACTCTGCATTGAATATTTCTCACTAATAAACAGATCGATCTTAAAAATTGACTATCTTCTTTTTTCCACCATTTTTCTATCCATCAGTTGCTTCAATTTTTATTTCTTATGAACCGCATGCGCCTCTGTAACAAAATCTAAATAGTCAAATTTTTCAAATTGATGAAAAATATAAAATCCAAAGTTTCGATAAAGCTACAAGTTGTAGAAACGACAACTAGAAATAAATAAATAAATATACCAGGTGTTGCTAAAGCAGCATATAATTCATATGATAAAATACAAAAAACATTCCAAGATCAGGATTGTTTTTTCAACTTATTTGGCAAACAATGACCATTCTGATTGTAATTATTCCTTATATAACCATATAATGACCTTCAATATATTCTTAGAAAATCCGTTTTATAATTCCCATGATACTTCTCGTCTGATACCAGTAGAATAGAATAGTATTCACGTTTTTATTGTAAAGAACATTTTGAGGAACACAGTTCGGAAATCCCTAACCTCTTAGTTTAATTTCAAATAATCGAGTGAGATGTAATCTCAAGTAAGTTTCAGAATTTCTAAATAACTTCTTAGATTTTGATGTTTTGACACTAATTCAGATCACTCTAGTCACTAAGTCAATATTACAGTATTATTATGTAAAAATTCATAAAATTATCAAAAATTCTGTTTCAGTTTAGTCCTTTAATTATTTTTCCAGAAGAAAAATTAATAAAGCCTTAGGTTTTTAATATATCAAAATTATTCATACGAAGTTTCGATAACATAAAAATCTTTATTAGTTTTTGTGGATGTTTTTAATTTGTGAAGAAATTTAGTAAGCACTCATGGAAATATATTATCACGTTTTGTTTATTCTAATATGCCTTTAACTTTTTGACTCAATAAAAACATGAGCAAACATCTTTGTATGTGGTAATATTCCCACAAGTGGTTTTCATATTATTACATATGTGATCATCTCAATAAATTGAACAAAATTGACTTCAATATTCCATGTTATTGGTGAAATAATAATAATAAACAAGATTAGATAGCTTGAAAAAATTAATGAATGTTTTCTGGATTGAGGAAGACAAATTGGCAGAAAAACTAATTATTTGCCAACGTTTCGCCAAAATGTATTGACCTTCACAAGGCTCAAAATACAAGATGGAATAATTAGACATGTGCATCTTGTCAAAGAAGACTAAAATATGGATCAATTGGAGTAATTTTAAGTAATAAAAAACAATTAAATCACGAAACAGAGTACACACTCTCAACTACTTAGTATATCAAACTATATGAGAGCGAAACTTTTACGGACTTAAATAAATTAAATAAATTCATATTGAACGAATTAATATGCAAATTAACGGAAAAGTGCAAAAACCTCAAGTGAAGGAGAGAGATAAGCTATGTTTTTGCCTGTTCGTTACCTGTAAAGGACTTATAAATATTTCTAAGAAATTGTTGAGACAACTGTAATTGTATTTTCATTTTGTAAGTAAAATTAATATTTACTTACAGCCTTATGATTAAAATACTCATTTTCACAAGTAAATATCACAGTGTCATCTATTGTACTCGAGGTATCTCATCTATTGGTTAAGATCAATTTGTGGGTGTCATCTATTGGTCAGATGTTATTGGTTGACGTGATGTTAAAAAAAATGTTTTTTGAGAGCTCCACACGTACATATAGAAAATTATCTGGACTGTTTCATTCTGTAGACATGTGCATAGAACTTTGCTCGCCGTTTTCTAATTTCTTGCTTATCGTATTTGTCTTTTGATACAGTTCATTCTGAGGTCTTTTATATTCTGAGTCTGAGAATGACCATCAATAACCATTGTTTCAGATGCGTAGATTGCTTCTGGACGAATCGTTGCGTTATAATTGCAATTAGACTCCTCTCGAAATGCACTTTTTGTTATAGTACACCCATGTTAGCTTGTAGGCCCTTTGGAGTTTGGTAATTCTCTGTTCATTAGAGATTCGGCTTAAACCTGAGGACTGAATAACTTCTCTAGGTATTTAAAATGGCCGACTTGCAAAATTTCACAATGTTTTGTGATAAGAGATGATTTATTTTTTGGTTTTCTTTCCATGCATTCGGTTTTATCATAGGAAATTTGTAACCCGGTTTTCTGAGCAATTGCATGTAGTTTTCCTACGCTCAGAATGACTTCAGTTCTATTATTTAATGATATCTTGATTAAATTACTTAATTGATATTTTCTAATACATTATTGAAAAGGATCGGCGAAAGTCCGCTTACCGGTTTTGATTTCAAAGGGATCTGATACTTCGCCCATGAATTTTACTTTGGAAGTTGAACCTGTAAGTGTCTGTTCTATGTATATATATATATATATATATATATATATATATATATATATATATATATATATATATATTTATATTTATATTTATATATTCAATACCCACCACAGGCTACGGTCTTTGTGAGAATATGTGTTATCTTTGTTTAGGCAACAAAATTGACAATTGCTTCACCTATTTAATTGTATTACGAGAACCTTACAACGTGAATTTACGAAAAGCAATTCGACCGTTTGTGCTTACAAGCCACAAGTATATTTCCGTTTTAAATTTTACCTGTGTAAATCCCTCTTGAAATATCTGAATTGACCGTTCGGAAACTTCATAAGGCAAAAAATCGCCGCATTGTCGGTAGTGATAAGTCTTCAAATTTCGAAGTGTTCGTTCAGATTCCAGAATTTGTCGATTTGCTTTTCGTGAGTTTACCTTTGTCATTTTTTTTTATTTTGTCTTTATTATGTTCATCTGAAACTTCATTTACGCCGTTCTGACGAGACCCAACAAGCTTGAAACACGTGTAAACGGCTGCTACCAATCTGCGGGATATGCCGATATTCTTCAATTTCATTTTAATATATATATATATATATATATATATATATATATATATATATATATATATATAATAGAATAAGCTTTATTTTCATAAATAAAGAGAAAAATAAAATACATTTCACCTTAATAAGAAAGACGTCAAAGAAAAAAAATATGTGCCATTATGTGGGTAGCTTAGAAAAAATAAAAAATTCGTTCAAGGAATACGGTTCACAACTTGATGTTAATTTATATATTTTTTTCTTAAAATACACTATATTCACTAATTTTTGAAAATGGCCAGGTAGACAATTGAATAGTTTCATGGCCATGTAAAGTGAATTTTGTTCATATAAATTACTGCTATGAATAGGATACATAAACGGAAAAACTTTTCGGGTATTATTTAGATTCCTATAGTTTTTAAAATACTGAGGATTCTGGTTAACAAATAATAGGAGTCTATAAATATAAAGGCCATACATAGTTAAGATATATAAATATATATATATATATATATATATATATATATATATATATATATATATATATATATATATATATATATATATATATATGAAAATGAAAATTGTCGGCATATCCCGCAGATTGGTAGCAGCCGTTGGCACGTGTTTCGAGCTTATTGGCTCTCCACAGAACGGTGTAGCAAAGTTCTAGTTGTACGAACATGGAGATGGAAACACAAAAAGAGAAACTGAGAGATACAAATTTAAATTTTCTTCCGCATCAAATATTATTTTACATATTTTTCAACTTCTCGGCTTAGAGCATCCTTGAAAGCAGTTTTCAAATCTCCCAGTTCGTAGAGAACTTTAAAACATGAAATTATCTGGCTCGACAATTTCTGAACGTATGGGAGTTTTTTATATTTGAATTCTATGCTCGATTCTTCAGTTGGTCCGTCAAAGATGTTAGAATTGTATATCGGCCTTCTGAGAACATGTTTAGATAGTTCACATAATTTAATTTAATGTTCGGTCGATATAAAATTCATTATTATATATACTATGCTGTTCGAATTGATTATGACAAATGATAAAAACAATGTTTTCCTAAAATCTTACCTTTTAATGAAGTAAATACACACAAAATAAGTTCTTGATCTCGTCTAGGCATCGATTCCACTAGCGTAGCGCAGATTTTCTTCAATTCGTCATCATAAAACCACACCTGAATTGCACTTATAATAATTTTTTCTTTTGTAGTGCAATCCATTTTTGCCAGTTCTTCAAAATATTCCAAAAATTCTCAATGGGCTTGAGATCAGGTGTATTCCCCGGCCAATCGAGTACTTTTATTTCATTCTCACGCATAGAGGCCTGCACTTGTTTGGAATTGTGGCAGGGAGCCAGGTCGTGCTGAAATGTTCCATCAAACGTTTCCATGAATGTGACAAAACCTGGTGCGCAATATTTCCATATATTTCACTGAATTCATCATCCCTGTTATAGGAGGTAATCGTCCAGTGCCATTGGTTGTGAAAAAACCCCAAAACATTAGTTTCGAAGGATGTTTTACTGTTTGCTGGATGTGATCAGGCCGCAAAGTTTCTCCATCACTTCGTCTAACAACACTTGATTTGTACCCTTGAACAAACAAATGTGTCTCATCACTAAAAACCATCCTCTTCGAGTCGTCCACAGTCCACGCACGGTACTTTTTGGCCAAACGTTTCTTCATTATTTTCTGGTTCAGCAGTTGCTTTCTTCTTGGTCTTCTTCCTTACGGCTAACCTAGAGCAGTCGTTTTCGAACAGTTGAGGTGCTCACCTCCACACCAGAAACCATTCAATCCCTTCGAAGATCAGTGCTTGTCTTTCTCAGGTTAATTTTGCTATGTCTTATCAACAATTTATCTGTTCTTGGAGCACTTTTGCGTTTGTGGCCACAGTTTATTTTTCTTTTTGAAGACGATGAGCCACTTTCTTCGAATGTTTCTAAAATTCTGGAAACGCTGGACTTTCCCACACCAACAGCTTCAGCTATATATTTTACAGTCATTGATGTGTGTTCATTAAGCGCGATAATTTTGGAACGCTTCATCGGAGTGATATCCATCTTTGGACAAGACAATAAAGCACGTATAAAAATTGAAAGCTCCAACTGTCGCACCGATAGGCTCACAACTGAATTGCTAGAGAAGTAAAACCGGTCAAACAAAGAAAAAAATGTTTGTCCCAATTAATTTGAACAGCATAGTATATAAATATATATATATATATATATATATATATATATATATATATATATATATATATATATATATATATATATATATATATATATATATATATATATATATATATATATATATATATATATATATATATATATATATATATATATATATATATATATATATATATATATATATGTTTGTTCGAATGTCACAATCTCTAGTAATGAAAGTACGTGAGACATACTAAATCATAATAATACTAAAATGATCGTATTATTGAAAGCTGTATTTTAATAATAATTATTAGAAATATATTTTTTGAAAAGTTCTAATATTTTTCATAGTTTCAAATAGAAAAAGATTTCATAGTAATATAATTTTTCTCAAATTTTTTGATTTGTGAAGAAATGTAAATTGAAAAAAAACATATTTTGAAAACAATACACACCCCTCCCAAGAGATATTAATTGATTACTTGAAACATTAGTTCTCTGATAAAAAAATATGGCCTCAAAAAAAACCAATTGTTCATTTCAAATTAATATATTACATTTTCAGTCATAATCTTACAATAATATGAGATTAAATGTGAATATGCTAAACTCTGCTCCAATTTCTATCTGACGTAATTAATAGATATCCATTAACTAATCTGAATTTTAGTGCGTACTTTGTCCTTCATTTCTGAAATTATAATACTGATTATTTGTAAGTTTGAATGATTTCCAAGTGATGTCTATCGAATTGATACGATAAATTTTTTTCAGATCAAATCAGACTCGATAAAGAAAATTGAAATACTCAAATCATTTGCATTTTGAAGTTCCCAACTTTTTTACCGAAGGCAACGTTGATATAGGAAGCCAAGCAACGGTAAGTTAGGTTATTTATTTTCAGGGAGTTGGTAATCCGTACGATTTTCGCTATTTTCTTGGACCTTATTAATTAGTACAGATGTGAGAAGTAAGGTTCTCGAATTTTATTATCTGTTGATAACAAATATACAAAATATGTAAAATGGAAAGTACTGTTTTGAAAATTCTTTGAAATTTTTAAAGTTGCCTTTTCTTCTACCTCGGCCACATCTACTTTCGTAAATCTACCATTAATTTTGCAGAAATTTATACAGGAATCTACATATATTGACAAGTAAAACATTTGGAATTAACATTTTTTATTATCTAAAATAAAAATTGATAACTTACGTTTGAAACCTTAAAACTAGTATTAGGTTTCATGAAACACCCAGAAAGTTAATATTTAGTGTTTTTTTGTGTTGTTTTTCACAGTAAGGTAGATTAACTTTATTCGTTTTCATTTATTCTACAAAGAATAAAAGTTTTGATAGCATAAGTTCCGTATCTGAGGCAGTTGTTATGGGTTCGAATCCCAGGGTTAGATAATGATGTTTTTTTATTACTTCTCGGAAAGTGGTCGACATATCTGATGAATAAAATGCATAGATGACAAGAACGAACAAACAAATAAAAAACTCATATAAATAGTTACTACTGCGTCATAAATATTCGTACTTGCAGACTATAAAATATGAGCTTTTACAAAATGAATTTGTTTTTAATATATTGGTGCACTTAGATGGATTGATAATTATTGGTTCAATTCAATTTCTTACATTTTCAGCACAGCTCAACTATATAAAAATATCGAATAGTATATCACAATATATCCTACCAAAAGTCAAACAACGAAAACACTTGAAATGAAAAAAACAAAAAGAATAAAAGTCAAAAATAAAGAAGGTAATTAGTTCTTCAGTATAAAATCTGTTAAAAATCACATGAGTGTAGCTCTTTTGTAATGAAAACTCTCTAGTATACCTACCTCTTAAATTGTAACTTGTTTTAAAATTCAAAACAGTAGAAACTCTGACCATTTTGTAATTTGCCCACCATTCACGTCGTTCTTTCTTGTTTCTTGAGTCCTATATGTAAATATCTGTATTTGACCTGACATTGTTATTTTTTTTTCGTTTATGATGATAAATCACGCATTGGTGATTGATAAATATAAAGTAAAAGCAATGTCAGAATCCATCTAATCAACTCACTTAGATTAAAGGGTCACTCAAAATCATAATATTCTGAACTTACTCATTTTCTGCAGCTATTTATTTCACGACACGACTTTGAACTTTTCTGTAATTGTGAACTAGAATTTGTAGATTTTTACTTTACACACAGTGAATACTATTCATCTCATGATACCAGTTATCTCTGATTTTGCTTCCGATGTGTTACTCCGTAATAAAGTAAAATAACATCTTGCACTAATTGATCTGACATTATGACTTTCGATAAAAGTACGTTAATTCAAACAAGGAAATATATGAATGCAATTCGAGATTCGTATCGCAATCCAAATAAAAATAAATAAATATGCCAATCAACTCTTAGCAAGTTATTCCTTGTGGAAGAATTTATCAGAGATATATTCGTGGAATAACAATGTTCTCGCATTTTCAGTTTTTTCATATCTATTGTTATGAATCACGTCAAAGACTTTGTTTATATTACGTCTTATTATACGTTTATATTATTATATTCCGTCTAGATATCTTATCAAACAGTACCTCCATAATGAGTACCCGAAGTCTTGATTGCTATATTTGTATACTGAAGATATCGGTGTGGGTTTACGAGAATTTAAATATATAAGAGCTTGTCGGAAATTGTTAAATTGTGTTTTGATTGTCATAAATAAATGCAGTTATTTGTGAGATGGACAACGATAAAGTTCCTCTATTAGCGGGTAAATCCAGCAATGGATATCAGAGGTTTGTTCTTTGAATACGCGTTTTTGAAATATTATTGGAATAAAACTAAGTAGTTTGTAATTTTCACTGTAATTCAGTCAACCATGACAATATTGTTTCGCCAAGATAGAGGCTTCATCAGATGTAGTTGATAGCTGCGGTTTATCATTTACATCTGATGAAGCCACTGTGTTGGCGAAACAATATTGCCATGTTGACTTAATTATAGTGAAAATTACAAACTACTTGGTTTTACTCAAATTATGTTGTTAAATTTTCATCAAGTTTGGCCTATCGATTAGTGTCTTTGAAATAGTTGAAACAAGAGAGCATTACAATCTTCTCTCGCAATCGCCACTTAGCTTTGTATGTTCTACTGCAAACCAGGTATCAAGCTGCTGTTATTTGCACTGGGACTCACTTGTTCCTATCATAACTGTGTATTTAAATCTTAACAGTGAGGTATCTTGATTTCTTCCGATTGCACTTTTGAGTAATTTGATTTATTGATTATTATTATAATTGAACATTTAGATATTGACATTATAGATTTTGATTATTATATTTGATAATGTTTTTATTATTATAATTATTTCTTAATATTGTATATCTATGTTGTAATTGATATTTTTAGTAACAATATTTTCTCATTATGCATTTTCCTGTAATTGGCTAGTTACCTGTTGGAAATATATGGTTATTATTATATATGTTTATTATTATTACAATTGTAATTTTACTGCAATCTTCAATTGAGTATATATAAAAATTTTGTTTCCAGTATGCCTACGTTCCTTCAGAAAGAACCGAAAATGACAATCAGTGTAGACAGGCCTGTATATCAACAAGAAGATTTAAACCGGGACACCCTATATGAGAAACCAACAAAATTGGAGGTTAGTAGATCCAGAATTTTGGAAAACTTTGCTATATATTATATACTTTGAAAAATTTTACTGTCCACCCAGAAATGATTCATTTATTCATAAAAATAATAATTATTTTATGGAAATTCATCGATATATAATTGAGACTACAACTGAAAAATAGTGACCAAAATTTTCCTATCCCTACTTGATTACATTGGCGAATATTTTTTTGCCGAATTTAATTATTAAACTGCAATCTTTTAGTATAAAAACTATGAATTATTATCAATTTGGCATAGAAAACGAATATGCGTAATGGTGCATACCAAAAATGCAAAAATTTTATTATAAATCACTAGAATCGTAATTAGTATTTAATAATTAGTTTAATTAATAGTCGTAATAATAATTACATCACTCGATAATACGCAACGAAATTGTTTGATACCTCGACATATGTTTTGAGCTTTTAAATCTTCATCAAGAATATGATTCAACATTCATCGATTTTTATACATTACATATGTTCGATACATTAGTTTGAATTAAATACGATACATACATCTTGTTAATAAAATTAATAGATGTATCGTTAACTCGGGTTGTTCCTTCTAAATGTTGAAAAAGACCTGAAACTACTGGAGTGAACTCTAGTGACTGAAGTACTCTACAGTACAGTATTTAACGGTGGGGCGCCTTCAGATTCTCAAGGTCAAAGGTCGCAAAAATTAGTGAATGTAGTAGCATTCCCTGTTCTTTGCCTCCTATCGTGTTTTCATTATTATGAAAGTTCTAGAGAATAAATTTTCTACAAATTTTTTCATTATTCTTTTGAAAGTTGTAACATTTTAAAGAAGTTTTAAGGGCCCGAATTTTTTTTCAAACGTCTTAACGTTTTGAAAAAGAAGTTTCGAGATGAAGTCATAAATATCACTTGATAAATATCACTTGAATAAAAATGTAATATCTAAAACCAATATTTATTTATTTTTTCTTATCGAATAATAATAAAATTTCTCTCACCTTTGACAGATAATCAAATAATAAAGTAGGTGCATTATAAATATATTTTCGAAAATACATATACCTTCGAAACGGCTTAATCGATTTCGATGAAATTTTATGAATTCTTGGTAGGCCTTAGAATCGGTTGTTATCTCTTTTGAATACCCACAAGATATGAGGGTGGTCCACCCCAAAAAATGTTTTTAGTTTTCGAGCAAATTTTTATTTTAAAATTTTTTTTTTGATGTGACATTGAAAAATACATATAATCTTTAATTAATTTTTACCCATCAAATACTCATCCCTATTTTCAAATAGCCATATTTCTAATTCAATAATTTTCAACCCCGGTCAATATTCATATCGACAACAATTATAAGTTGGCGACCGATTTAACAGCTTATATTGCTACTGTAGAGCGTAGCATTGAGGAAGACACGAATCAGGAATTGGATCTGTGTCCATCCACTTTATGGAAGATTTTGCGGAAGGATCTTGGTTTGCGTGCTTACAAAATCCAACTCGTGCAAGAATTGAAGCCAAACGATCATCAAGCAAGGCGTAGATTCGTCGAATGGGCCCAAAACGAGATTGCCGTTGTTTCCGATTTTCATAAGCGAATTTTGTTTAGCGATGAAGCGCACTTCTATAGTTGAATGGTCTACGCCAACAAACAAAACTGCCGCATTTGGAGTGAAGATAATCCTCAAGTGTTTGTCAAAACACCGTTACATCCAGAAGAACTGCGCAACATGTCACACAGCTCGTGCCACAATCGATTTATTGAAAGACATGTTTGGTGACCGCCTAATTTCACGTTTTGGACCTGTGAATTGGCCTTCAAGATCTTGTGATTTAACACCGCTAGACTACTTTCTGTGGGGCTATGTAAAGTCATTGGTCTCTTATAGTCGATAATGAATTTAATATAAGTAGGCTTATATATTCTGTATATTCTAGCTATATAAAAAAATCGTTATGATTTTTATGTTTTTGGATTTGTCTTCGCCTGGAATAAGATAAGTAATGTGAAATAATACTTATCCTATTAATTAGATTAGTATTAATACACCACTATTAAAATGTGATATTCATCAATAAAAAAGTCGAAATCATTGGAGAAAATGATTTACTAGATTATATGATCTTACTTTCGTAGATGAAAAACTGGTTTAACTGAAGATGAAAGTGGAGTGATGACTCATCACTGACACTCGTAAAAGGGTGAGAGCGGTAATCTTTTCTCCTTCGAATTATATCGGCATTTATATGTAAAACAGAAGACGTGTTTTGTACACCAATTTTTGACTGTTAAATTGATGGGATTGAAATAATGAATGAAGTTTAGTTAAAAGGTATCACCGCTAATTATATGTTGACTTTTGATCGTTACATATAATTAGCGGATCAATTTTTTGATCGGATCAGCTAGTATAATTAGATATTCCATTTAGGATTCACTGCAGTAAGTTTTAGGCCTTGTTTTATCGAGTATTCAATAGGCTAGATAGAAACTGATGAATCATTCTTTTTCAGTAACCGAAACAATTCAACAAATTCACGTAAGTCCAGTCAAATGTGTGCGTCGTACTATTCCAATTTTGCAGTGGTTGCCAAATTATGAATGGAAAAAATGGCTCTTCGGGGACATCGTGAGTGGTCTGACAATAACGGTCATGCAAATACCCCAGGTAATTCAAAATTTGTGACCCTGTTTCTTGTAAAATTCTTAATTCTGTTAATTTTTTTCATTAAATTCAGGGTATGGGGTATGGAATGCTAGGAGGTATACCATCTATATGTGGAATATATATGGCCTTTTTTCCCGTCATGATGTATGCACTATTTGGGACATCAAGACACCTGTCAACTGGTTAGTTTCATATAGGTAAAAAAATTGTTTTTGAAGTTCAATAGGATAGTATCTCAATTTTATTCTTTAAATAATATAAATCATTGTATATTAAAATAAATTAAACTCTTGGCTTAATGTTTCACGATTTATTTAACAAGTATCTCAATTTTATTCTTCAAATAATATATATCATTGTAATCATCATCAAATTTAGCTTAATTAAGCCTTTTTCAATTACATTGCAGAGTCCGTTACATATTGTGTTTTCATCAAGTATTTCGGCCTTGTGCTAGTTAGTACCATTTTGTTAATGCCTGTTTTCTTATATCGTGGTCCCATCTAAGGTTAGGTCGTCTTTTCGGCTCGCCTCTCGAATTACACTGTGTGTTTTTTTTTGATGGATTTATCTTCAGTACTTCTCCCTATGTGTCCTGCCATTGGCATTTGAGGGATTTAATTCTATGAATTAAATCTGTAAGGAACGTAACCATACTACGTGACCTATGTTTTAAGATTTTTCAACAGCTTCCTCCCATCGGTTACCATTTGTAGTATATGCCAAAACTGTCCCTCTTGTAGTTGTTGCGTAATTCACAAATATGAATTTTAAATACAAATAATCAGGCTCTTATTGGTCTTTATTATTCTGGCGTTTATTGCATAAAACTGCATGCGTACTTATAATTACTAGTAAATTGAATATCATAAAATACTTACATATGTAGAAAAATATTGCTACTGAAAACACAATTTATGAAAACAACAATTGTTTTCTGCTCAATCCAATTATTATCCGTCTCATACGTCTTCCATAAAGCCTCATGTGGCCTCCTAGAAAGAACCCGCAGAAGTTGTCCACTGCACCATTATACAAATTGCTCGATGGGTGTTCATTGCTTTCTTTAAGGCAAAATAAAGACCTAAAATTGACTAGGCTTTACTGTTAATATTGTGTTTTATAGATTTAGGACACCAAGTAGCATAGGGTATATCTCGATCTTGAGAGAAATCTGACCATTAATATATATATCAACAATGATGGAAAAATTTCCGACAACAAAAGGTATAGCAATTTCACTGAACTAAAAAGTGAACAGTATATGTTTTCAATCAGCTGACGTCTCGACATATGTGCATCAGCGCTACCAACTGTGGTTTTAAGAAGCACATTTAGTTAAACTCTCTGCGACATTTCAAATATAGTGCGAAAAAACCCAAGATTTCTCTCCAAGCAATCGATTACTGGACAAAAATCTAAGCCACCCTCCGCTAAGATAACTATGCGTGGTAATTGGACTTATATACCACTTAAAAAGGTAATGTAGTTTGGGTATGCCCCTAATCCGGATCTTTTGTCGAATCCACTGTATTTGTTGGCGTCCCCTTTCTGTTGTACTGAGCATAAGTCGTTCCATAGACCTTTGAGCAACTTGGACTTTCCTGATGAATTCTTGTTTGAGTTTTAATGTTTCTTCTTTGAGTGTCGAAGCAACACTCAAACAAAAAGTATGCACTGATCGAAGGCTCGTTTATCTAGGTGGAGTTGTAATATAAACTTTGAGATGATATAACTGCGCCCAAATGATCGCTAGGAAAACATTATTCTTCTGTTAATTTCCAAGAGTACTGAACCAGATTTATGTATTCTTTGGCCTAGATGTATGTTTTCATCTATTAATATCTAGGGAGATGTTGTTGATTGTTATGTCTTGAATCTCTACCATTTAATTGATTATGATTTAGGTTTTATTTATATTCATTTTATAGCCTACTTATTTGAGCTTGCTGTTGAAAGCATTCATGTGCTCTTGTAACTATTTGGGGCTATTAGCGATCAGGGCAATATCATGAGTAAATTTTATATTGTATAGAAAAATATAAATTATATAATAATAGTTTTTTATATAAAAGTTTAATAACGCTATATGTTCTATTTTATCTAGGTACTTTTGCAATCATATGTCTCATGACGGGACAAATAGTTAGTCAGTATAGCACCCACGAGATTCTTCAAAATGGAACAATTATAGAACATTCTAATACGATGGAAATTAATGGAGGTAATGTAAGAACGAATATACAAGTTGCAATAACTGTCACATTCGTCGTTGCTCTCATAGAGGTGGGTATATTTTAATTATAATCTTAATCAATATATATGCATTCACATATACAAATAATTTTCAATCAATCAAAAGAATGTACGAGTAAAGTTATGTAGACAACTGATCAGTTCATTGTAGAACGAAACAGCTGTCTTGTGCTTCCATCAGGTATTGCATCGATTACAATATTTGTCTAACATTTATCCATTTAAGTATTATGGAAGCATCACATCGTACACGTTCCATAGCTCGTTCACATAGCTCCATTATAACATTCTTTTTATCAATAAATGACACGGATGTTTCGCTTATCTCTTGGTGAGATATTATGTTAAAAACTATCAAATTAAAAATTAACACACTTGACTTAAGTGTCACTGACTATATTGAAAATTAGTACTATCAAGAGTATACAAACATATATTCCAAAATATTACAGTAATATTGTATACTCTTGATAATGGGTTAACCACTCGAAACATATGTAGAGTTTTTGATATATTCAGTGAAACGTAAGCCAAGTATGTTAATTTTTAATTTTATAGTTTTTTTTTGATTAATTTACATTTTTCGAATAAATGTTCTAGTATTAATTTTCTTATATTATTTGTATTATTACTACTTAATACTTCAATGTATTAACAAGGACAAATAGCTTATAATATTAATAATAATATTCATTTAGCAAAAGCTTTACAAAAATGTATATTTTTGAAAAGTCAAACATTCTGTATTAACATACTTATCTCATTTTCTAAGACATAATTTTTTAACTTAAGCTATTTTAAATATCCTTTACACTAGTACTAGTTTTCAAGAAAATATTGAGCCCATTGAATCGTTCGAATAATATGTATATACTATTTTTAGATTTAGGCAACCTACATCTTTGGATGTGAAAACTACCGGTATTTCTAGTATTTTTGTGTTTTCACACAACTGATATATGTTACATTTTTCATTACATTACATGGAACCAACTGATTTTCAATTTCAAGCATGAATATATGTTTAGCAAAGACTATTCTCTGTTTACTAAAAATTACTTTCAGAGAGTTCAGAATAATTTTCAACTGAGTTATATCTATTGATGAATGATGAGGCCGATAGTTAGAGAAAATTAATATCCATAATGAAACAATATTCAGAATTTTCTCATAATTTTAATGCAAATACGCATGACGGCGTTTGGAAGTACTACTTCTTTATCAAGAGGTATTAATCTAGCATTTGATAAAGAAGTTGTACTTCGAAACGTCGTCATACGTATTTATATTAAAATTATGAGAAAATTCTAAATATTCTTTCATTATGTGTATCTATTGCACTTTACTCCACTCTAATATTTACAATTGTTGAGTTTTTTCTTGGTCAAACCGAACAACATTAACTTCGATAATTTTAAACCTTATTTTTCGAATAGTTTTTTTTGCAATTTTTCTATTTCAGATAGCCATGTACTTTCTTCGACTTGGCGTAATAACAACTATGTTTGCTGAAACACTTATTAAAGGGTTGACATGTGCAACAAGTTGTCACGTGGTTGTATCTCAACTGAAAGATATTTTAGGTCTTAAAATTAAAAAGAGAAGAGGATTTTTTAATTTACCTTTGGTGAGCATTTCAATTGAGAATATTTGTATTAGAAGTATTTGACGCCTTTTTTTCAGACATTATATGATGTTGGAGTTAATATAAAGAGTAGCTACACTCCTGCTGTGATAATATCAACTGTGACTTTGATTGTGATTCTCATCAATAATTTTCTTCTCAAGGTAGGATAAATATATGAAGGTTTTCTTTTATTGTTACTTGTTTTGTTCGTGTAAATCAATAATGTAAAATTATATGTGATATAAAAGAAACAACCACTGTTTACCTTTGAAACTTGATTGAATGTCAGTAAATAAAAGGATATTGAGAATTAAGATGATGAACTCAGTATGATATATATTTTTCTCAACATGAGAAGAGTAATAATTTAAAAAATAACAAAATTAAAAGCACTGAAAATTATGTATATATTCTGTATCGAAAAATCAAATTAATTTTGAAACAATTTCTTTATAACTGACAAGAATCAAGGGAGCCCAAGGCATATACAATGTAAGATTATTTTGGTAAAATATGAATTTCTTTATTTTTATAGAGAACAATTATTTATGACAGTTGTATATAAGTTGTATTTCTCATTGGCACACTATTGTTTCAGCCTCTTATTGCTAAGAAGTCCAAGATACCATTCCCCATCGAAATGTTTGTTGTGATTGTTGGAACTATTTTCAGTTATACATGCAGAGATTCTTTTCAAGAGCTCCATAGAATATCAATTATTGGAACTATTCCTACAGGGTAATTACCACAAGAATATATATGTAGATATATATATATATATATATATATATATATATATATATATATATATATATATATATATATATATATATATATATATATATATATATATATATATATATATATATATATAACAAAAGTGAATCTCTCGACCCTTAGATGAATTTTAAGTAGTAGGTTTATCGGGACAAGGGGTCAATAACCATCATTGGTTCCTTTTTCTTTGTTACTCAATATTTCGTCCTTTCTTTGAGGACTTTCTCAAGAGAATCTACAAATAGAAAATGATTACAACACTAAAAGTATGTCAAAAGAGTAATCTACTCACAGAAATGGAAAATGGTCTAAAACTTAAACATAAAATACATTAAAATACGAAATAAATTCGCGAAGGCAGAACACAAGCAGACTGTCATAACAAACGATGCACCGTGTAAAAACAAGCCGGTATCGACACTATGCCTCGCAGCTGCGAGGCATAGTGTCGATACCGGCCATAAATTTGAGTTTGACAGTGTAAAAATTTTGGAACATGAGGCTAATTACAGGAGCCGATTATTTTTAGAAATGTGTCATATCCAGTGTACTGAGAATACCATCAATTTAAAAACAGATAATAACAACGCCAGTAATATTTATTGCAATATTTTGACCAGGTGAAATTTTATACAGTTGTCGCATGTGTGCTCGTTCCGCTTGTTTTTACACGGTGCATCGTTTGTTATGACAGTCTGCTTGTGTTCTGCCTTCGCGAATTTATTTCGTATTTTAATGTATTTTATGTTTAAGTTTTGAACCATTTTCCATTTCTGTGAGTAGATTGCTCTTTTGACATACTTTTAGTGTTGTAATCATTTTCTATTTGTAGATTCTCTTGAGAAAGTCCTCAAAGAAAGGTCGAAATATTGAGTAATAAAGAAAAAGGAACCAATGATGGTTATTGACCTCTTGTCCCGATAAACCTACTACTTTATATATATATATATATATATATATATATATATATATTTTATCAGCGGATGTGAGAGAATTTCTCACTCCTTTCTCATGCAAATTGTTAGATCGTATTAACCAAAGACGCAAGTATGGGAGAAATTAGACTTTTTGTAAGAAAGCATCTCATAAAACTTCTTAAAACCTAATAAATTGTCTCACTCATAACGATTCTTGAGTTATGAAGTTCAAATTATAGAAATGAACATGAAAATCTCTATGAAATAGAATCTCAATAAACAAGGTCTGAAAATTCCTCAGAAGTGATTCGATGGAAACGTGTCTGGATCTCATTGTAATTATCAATAAAAGAGGTTTCTCACTTATCCTACGCAGTTATATATATTTCATTGGATTTGTATATTATATTCATACACATAAAATGGCTTGATTATTTTTCAATTTGGCGAATAACATTTTTTGATACTTGGTTTGATACAATGAAAAGTGTACCCTTCCATATTTTCAATCAGTTTAACTCCCTTAAGTCTTTTATTAATGTTAATCAATTCCTTGTACAACACTTGGTGGTACATTTTGGAATGTATCGAATCATTAAATCCACTAGGCTCCCATAAATTTGTTTACGGAACTCAACATATCCCAGGTATCAAGCTGACGTAACATGACGTCTTATTAGAATCAACTTTCGGTCAATTTTGGTTAGCGACGTCATACGACCGTTGAATGGCGACTTTTTAACGTCAGATAACTGACGTTTATATGATGACAGTATATGTCGTCAGCGCAAAGTACTATTTTCGTCAATTTATTACGTTTAATTTTCTTGAAATGACAAGTGTTCTCTTTCTAAATACCTAAAAACGTAATTAAATGACGTTTTTTGAACAGTTCAGAATGACGTCTTGAGGCTGTGACATTTCGACGTCACTACTCACATATTGAAACCAATATATGACGTCATATTACCGTCAGCTTGCTACCTGGGATGCCATGGGATACTAAATCATTATAAAATGATTAATACTTCAAGTAATATTAATACAATTCAAGTTGTATTAAACTCAAGAGTTTTCTCATGTATACGCTATTTTCATCTGTGCTCTTGAATCATCATGGCGCCATATATTGACTGACTAAACTTTTTATATGTTTTTCATATACTCGAGGTTTTGTCTCCATATGCTCGAGGTTATGTTTCCATAACCCCTAGCGTATCTGGTATCCTTCACCTTCTTACCTAGAATATGTATTCCATTGAATATTATAGTTTGTGGTGGTAAGGATACAAATCTTAGTTTACGTTTGTAAGAGTATAACTCAGTCATTCTTTTGTAAAGTTATTGCTCTTGTAAGTCATAACTTTCACCTCGGAAAACTATGATGTTGACCAAGGAGAAAGATTTTAAAAAATGTCACGGTGTCTGATTTAAAAATTGTCCGAGCATTTTCATATTTATTCACCTTTTAAACCTTCTCTGGACTTTCACAAATAATTCAAGATCAAAATTAGCCAAATCGGTCCAGCCGTTCACGAGTTTTAACGCGATTAACGAACACCAATTTATATATATATATATATATATATATATATATATATATATATATATATATATATATATATATTTATAGATATCTATCTAATTGCAATTCAAAGCCATTGAAGGTCCATTATTAATTTACAGAGCATTGGAATTATTACACATCTTACAATTGACTCAATTGGTCTTGATTGACGTTGTTCAATTGAACCTATTTATTTTCTTACAATAGCTAAGTACCTATTTGTTTTTTTTTCCAGTTTTCCTGACATACAGTTGCCTGATTTTAGTCTCATTCCAAGCATTTTCGTAGACTGTTTAGTGATTGCTATGGTATCTTATGCAATTACCATGTCAATGGCTCTCCTATTTGCAAGAAAATGTACATATGAGGTTGAACCCAACCAGGAACTTCTAGCATTAGTAAACACAATTTTTTTTATATAAAATTCAACAATATTATTGGGCACTAGGAAACTGTTTACGAGTTTAATTTTTCAATTTTATCATAAATTATTTTAAAGTTATTTATTAACATGTAAATGTAAATCCCATTCAACAAAAAACGAAAACATTATTTTCTATATTAACAAACTTTTATTTAAGAATTATGATAAAGCACTTGATGATCAGCTATTTATTTCAAAACTACTGACAACTAATATATATGGATTGAATATAAACTAAAATTCAAACACGTGAACTTTTGATTTACACTTTTCGCCTTGAAACGCGTTTTGTTTAACGCGTTCCGTCGTTACTAACCTTTTCTTTACTTTAGACTTTACCGTCTTTTACCATCTGAAGTTTGTAACGACGAAACGCGTTGATTAAAACGAGTTTCAAGGCGAAAAGTGTAAATCAAAAGTTCAAGTGTTTGAATTTTAGTTTATATTCAATTATAATGGATTTACATCAAGTAAACGTCAACACTATTAAATAATATATATGGAAAAATATGAATTAAGTATCTATTCAATAAAAAAATTCATGATGTAATATTTGGGAGGATACATTAAAAAATGGGCAGACATTCAAAAAACTATTTTTTATTAATAAATTGGTTAGTTTTCGAATATTTATTCCAGAGTCAAATGTATTTCACTAATGGTTTATTTTTTTATGCTAAACTATTTTTGTTGTAAGTTATTATTACTAGTTAGTTATTTTAGTACTTCAATGAAATCTTCATTATATATATACACCTATATTTGATAAACAAATGAACGTATCTAGGTTTAAATAACAGTGTTGAACAAACTATTGCATGTTCTTTTGCTAGTTTTCATTTCGAATTTTTCGTATGTTATTACTTTAAAAAAAATTAAAAGGAAAAAAACCACAGAACAGTTATTTTTGTACCAATCATAATTATTGCTGATGATTATGTAGAATATATTATTTCACGGTTAAGTATTGGCAATTATATATACTTTAAACCTTATAAAATTCGATATTTTACTTTTCTAGGGTATGAGCAATGTGGCAGGATCTCTCTTCTCTTGTATGCCTACCTGCGCTTCTGTCAGTAGGTCTCTGATACAGTATTCAGTTGGAGGAAGTACGCAGCTGGCATCCTTAATATCTTGTGGAGTTTTGCTATTTGTCTTATTATATATTGGACCAGCATTTGAGTATCTTCCCAAGGTGAGATTTTGTCAAATATTTATCAAATTTTGATGAATTTATCAGGTGCTAAAACTAAAACTATATTTAGAATTGGATAGGTGTATCTTTTCAGAAGAAATTTTTGCTAACATTGAAACATTTAAAGTTTCAATATTTTTGTATTGTTTCCTGAAGCAGTGAAATCATTATTTATTGAGTTGCTTCTAGCACTAATACGATATTAAAATTTTTTCTCTGAAGGAATAAATGATAAACTTAAGGCATCTAATACAACGTAGGAAAATAATTTCGCGATTTAACTGTCATCGAGGAGTTGAATTCGAGGTCCACTTCTAGAATTGTTGTATGTATGTTATTGTTTTAAATTTTGGTCTGTCACTTTATAGTGTGTTGAATCTCAAATTGTCTAGAAATTACTATGTGTTTGTTCAAACAATTTATTCCCATCCATAAGTATTTATGAAAAAAATACTTTCCGAATTAATAAATGCCCACGATTCCAATGCCAAATGTTCAACAAGTATTTAACTCGTCCAAATCAGTTCATCGTTGAACCTCAGAGAGAATTAAATACATGAAACAAATTCGGAAAGTGGTACCTTAATTTCAATGTAGCATAAATGCACTTTATTATTTATTAGCATTATTATGTCTTATCGTTCCTAACAATTTTCCAAAAATTTCAATTTCTTTATATTATTTTAGGATATAAGGTAATAAAAACTCCGAGGAATATGTTGTGTTTCTTCCAAAAAATTAACTATTGACCTTGGCGAATCGCAGGCACCAAAATGTAAATGTTCAACAAGTACTTAACGCGTCCAAATCACTTCATCGTTAAAACCAATAAGCAGTGGCAATTTAAGGATTTTAATCTGTGCCTCAAGGCCTCAGAGAGAATTAAATACATGAAACAAATTCGGAAAGTGGTACCTTAATTTCAATGTAGCATAAATGCACTTTATTATTTATTAGTATTATTATATCTTATCGTTCCTAACAATTTTCCAAAATTTCCATTTCTTTATAGGATATAAGGTAATAAAAATTCCGAGGAATATGTTGGGTTCCTTTCCAAAAATCTAACTATTAACCTTGGCGAATCGCAGGCACCAAAATGTAAACGTTCAACAAGTACTTAACGCGTCCAAATCACTTCATCGTTAAAACCAATAAGCAGTGGCAATTTAAGGATTTTAATCTGTGCTTCAAGATCTCAGAGAGAATTAAATACATGAAACAAATTCGGAAAGTGGTACCTTAATTTCAATGTAGCATAAATGCACTTTATTATTTATTAGTATTATTAAATCTTATTGTTTCTAACAATTTTCCAAAAATTTCCATTTCTTTATATTCTTTTAGGATAGGAGGAATATGTTGGGTTCCTTTCCAAAAAATTAACTATTAACTTTGGCGAATCGCAGGCACCAAAATGTTTGTTGGTTCGTTTATTTCATTGTCAAATTTTCACTTAGACAATGCCGAGGTATTGACTAAAACTTGAGATGGAAAATTTTCACCTTTTTATCACTTACATAATTTCGACTGAAAATTTTATACTTTGTTTCAGTGCTGTCTGGGTACTCTTATAGCTGCAGCGATTTGGCCAGCCGTTATGCAAGTTACTTTGGTAATAAAATATTGGAAGTTGAGCAAATATGATGCTCTGGTGTTTTTGTCCGCCTATTTTATAACACTTTTACTTGACATTGGTATTGCTTTAGGAGTCGGCGTGGCTCTCTCTTTATTTTATATCGTCTTACAGAGCTATAGGCCTTATACCTGTCTTTTGGGTAACGTACCCAACACCGATCTTTATTTAGATTTGAAAAGATATAAGGCGGTAAGTTGACTTTGATTGCAATTAAATATAAACTAACGATTTTAATAACTTAGGTAGGAGAAATTCCTGGAGTTAAAATTTTCCATTTTTCTGGTATATTGAATTTTTCATCTCGACAAGTATTTATGAATTGCTTCAAGAAGCGACTAGGATTTAATCCTGCAAAAATTTTACTCAAGAGGAAATATGCCGAAGATCATAATTTGCCATTTGAATTCGAAAGTATTCATATGAAATTCGTAATTATTGATTTTTCATCTATCACATCAATAGATCCTGCAGGTGTAGATTTGATGAGGGTTCTATCGAAGGACTTGGATCAATTGGGAATAAAAATGTTCATTGCAGGATGTTCAGGTGAGAATATTTAATTAGGTTTAATTTCTTCTGCCAGGAAATATCTTTTAATTGAAAAAATAATGTAATGTACTTCTTTCGGTAACATTAGCAGATATTAAAAAGACAATATCAAGTTGGAAATTTCTCAGACATAGCTACCAACCTACCAACAACATAAAATTTTCGATATCTACAAATAGTTTCATTTTTATAACATATACATCTTGTGTTATAAAAATAAAAATATATGTACCATTTCTAGGAATGGTACAAGATGACAGATCACATACTTTTTGATTGATTTGTTCACATTGCCAATTGTTGAGTCGAAATTAATGAAATAGATTATTTGATAATATTAATTTTTATAAGTTAATTTTCACAACACATTTCTGAAGTTTTTCAACGCATCATTGAAGTTAAATTAAAAATATTGCAAACATTTTAAAAATAACAAATCTTAAATTATACGGTAAAATAACAAATCTTGTTTGATATTATATTAACTTTGATTGATATGAATTCAGTCAGTAGTTATCATCCAGTCAATGGAGACATAAATAAATAGAATATTGATCCAAAAAAATTTCAAAATGATGTTCTTCAATAAAGTCTTCATTAAAACTTTTCCAGTTGACACCATTATTTTACCAACACTCTGATACATTTGCATAATATTTATTATCAATAGCAGTTACTTAAAGCCACTTGACATTTTTAACGGTGAGACAATTCCATTGTAATCAAAAATCATCTTCTCATGTGAGCAAGATGAAATGCTTGTTTACAAGATTAGACTAATTACATAACCAGATTTTACCACAAATTGTTTATACAAAAATATTATTTGTTATTCTTAACTTTATTGTTGATTTCCAGGTCCTGTCTTTGAACGGATAGCCAAATGTGATAAAATTGAAAAAAGAGATAGTGAATTCATACTGTTCCCTACAATTCATGATGCTGTTATGTTTTCACAAGCAAGTTATAAAATAACAAAGAACATGAAAGATTTCAACTGATGTAGGTACCTTAGGATAACAAAACGTGGATAATTTTGAAAATTATGGGAAATATAAGCAATATAAATCAAAACAATTTCTCTCTTCCCATATGAAGCATTTTGTTGAATGTGATGAAGGTAATTTATACATCCAATCAAAGTCAGAAATGTTTTCAATGAAAGTGTTTATTCTGAATATAAGATATGTTAAATACTTAATAAAAAATAAGTTTTATTTTTCCAATCATTTTGATTTATTGTGCACCCTCGGAGTACCTTCATCCCAGAATTAATGTTACAAATAATCTTTCAAAATCATATATCACTCAATGCTTTTAATTTGTCCTCTTGATTTTGAATTTTTGTCTGTAGCAGTTTTATATAAGAATTCTTAGAAGCTATAATCTCATCTTTCGATTCTATTATGTTCATCAGTAATATAATTACTTTTTTATTTTCTTCACTTATAGAATCACTGTCCAATAAGTGCCTCACTTGAGCAAAATACTCATTGTCACATTTCTTACATACATAATCACAATTTCCTATAAATGTTCCTCTCAGTCTTTTGGCACAATTTTCATGATAATTATTATCACAAATTAAGCAACTCAATGGTTTCATCATTATTATATGATTACAAAGTTTACATGTCCATTCTTGATTTTCCAAATTAGAGCTTGCTGACATTTTTTGAACCGAATATTTTCGTCAGTTTATTCTCTAAATGTAGTTAATTCAACTTGAAATGATATTTGTGTGAGGTAAAGTTACGGTTATTTTGATAAACACCATTATTGTTTATAATTTGAATTACATTTAGACCATAGAAATATAAAGAAAACATCATAGATTAATACAGATGTCAGTTTATCCGGCTGTTTGTTGTCAGTACAATTGAGAGTCACAGAACCAACATTTAGGTTAGGTTCTGTGTTGGTAGTAACATTATAGGACCGAAAATACAAATTATCTAATCTAATCTGTCAAAGTATTGAAGGGCGATAAGTGTATATCGGCGACTTTTAATCAGCGACTTAACGGTCACCGGTAGCTAGGGGCGATCTAACTTTCGCCTATCGGTGACTTTGGTCGCTGTTTAAAAAATCGCCGATGCTAACGAAATCGTCTTGCCGCACATCAATCGTAGGTAATATTTGATGTTTTTTATTTGTTTTTGTTAATTTATATGGTTGATAGATAGATATTATTATTTTGACATGAATATGAATTATTTTCAATAATCTTAATTCAGTTTCAGTTTTCAGTTTTAAATCACTGATTCGACTAGTAGATTTATTAATTGATTTTGTTATGATCTTCGTCTGTGTCTCTCGTCTCATAACTCTTCACAATCGGAAAAATTAAGATGAGGATAGTACGCCGTCGCCGCGCTGTGGAAAAATTTATTCATGATTAGGATAGCAGTTGTTAGCGTGAAACCAAAACAACGATCTAAATAGCGTTCTAAGTCGCCGCTAAAACAAACGTTGACTCGCCGGTCCCCGGTTCACTGGTGACCACTAGTGAGAGTGATACACCGATCAGAAAATATCGATCTAAGCGTCCACATAAGTGGCTGCTTAAACAACCAGTGACTCACAAGTCGTCATTGCCGATATACCGGTGAAAAACTTTCATCAATGCTCTAAATAGCGACGTAAAAAACGTGAATCTTACGTTGTCGTCGCCGATTTACTGGTGATCTTTAAATCGCCGATGACTTCATCACTAGTTGAACAGATGTATTCAAAAGTATCAAATTTATTAATATCAAAGTTGAACAGACTCGTGACTATGGCGTAGTGGAAGAGTGGCGGACTCTCATAGGGAGGTCTGGGTTCGAATCCCGAGTGAGACATGGACGTTTGTGTAGGTCAAATGCATTTCAGCTGTTATATAATTAAATGATGTAATGGATAATCTCCAAAGATGACGAACCTAAAAATATTAAAAAAAAAACTCCTCGTGATTCATTGAATTTTTCTGTTCTTAAGATTTGAAAATCCATAAAGCTATGTCTTTTCAGTGCAAGTTTTCTTGATGTTTGAAAAATACAAACCAATTCCTTTCCGACATTCAATAATGTAATGGAGAGGAACAATTCTGTCAGGCCATTATGTCGAAGTTTGACATAATTTCTTGTGGAGAGAAATTACTAATCTGTTTCTATAAGTGTTTAATAATATCTGTTTGAGATATTTGAATTTATTGTGGTTCGAATTGTGGTAAGAAATTAAAATACGACAAGATGTTTATTTAACATTTATTTGAAAGAGGTAAAATTCTTTCGATCTAAAAAATAAAAAGTTAGTACTCCACAAAAATATCAACAAACACTTTCATCAATACATAACTCTAAAATATATATTTTCAATCGTCCGAAATTAAAAACTGAGAAAGCAAATTTAAAACTCCTAGTATTATTATACTTGTATGAAAAATAAATCTGAAATTAGTGAGCTTCTGCTCTTTTCTTAAAGAATATATATTCAATAAATTTGGCAGCAAAAAGACGTACACCATCCCACTGAAAGCTCCTATGTACCTGTGAAAAATTAGACCAAATATAATTTCTTCGCAAAGTATTGTTACGAAAAATTTCAATAATAGTTCTTCAAGTAAACGTTAACTTTTCTTTTCAATAATTAATTGTTAGAGTGTTGTGAAATTCCATATTAAAATGAAAAATTTTCATTTACATTATAATACATTTCATGAAATATATTATTTTGAAATACATGGAGATAAAATGAATTTAAGGTTCTAATATACAAAATACTCTTATTCAGTTAGAGCGTAAGATTCTAAGTCTACCTGAAGATGAAGAGTGATAGTTCGAAATATAAATACGAAAATCCAAATTAGTTTTCAATAGTTAAACGCAAAGGAAATATCAACACAACGATTATAAACAATTACAACAATTGAATATATGATGTTTTTAAAAACAAAATTTTGTAGATAATAGTATTATTTCAACAATCAATTGAACATATATTATGCTTACCTTATAATAGTTCCAATCCTAGGCAAAAAGCAAGCAAATAAAATGCAAATAACGACTAGAATGAGATTTAAGACGACTACAGGCAAATATCTGAATTTCTCCCCATGCGTCTTCAAAAAACTTAAATTCGAAAAAATATCATTCCTCAACATGTAGGCAAGCAGAGGAAACACAGTACTAAGCTGGAAGAATAGTAAAGCTCTGCCAAACAAAACCAGTTTGTCATATTTCCCAAAGTTGTTGAGAATGTTCTGTAAAATGAAAATAAAAGTTTATTAGACTCCCGAAATGGAAATGACCATTTTTTGCTTCAGTATGAACTCTCCGTATTGGGAGATTTGATCATTACTTCACCAAGGAGGCAACTTTTCATCCTTTAAGGAAGCTCTAAACGAAATGAGAACGATACATAAACGTAAGTAACGCTAACGACGGCATAGCCCGATTTTAAAAACAGCCGTTGAGTCGTATTTTGAGCTCGAAACTAACTGAAATAATGAACATGAAAGTTAACAAACTCATAAAATGATAATTGATGAGGCCGATACTTGGAGAAAATTAATATCGATAATGAAACAATATTTAAAATTTTCTCATCATTTAATAAATACGCATGACGCGTTTCGAAGTACTACTTCTTTCTCAAACTGAATTAACAATGATCATAAAATGAGTCCACATATGCCTACTTTTGAAGATTCTACCGTTGTTATAGTATCTATATCAAAGTATTATATAAAAAAATCTTACATCTTCAATGCACCATTTCGAAAGAGGAAATGAAATATACAAAAGTCCTCCAATTGCAGAATATGTGAAGGTCACTAATCCAAACGCAATTGACAGGTCACGCCCCTAGAAAAATAAAATAGAAACTTACATCAAAATGATATAGATGAATAAGACATGAAAGTAAATCACTCAATGAAACAGAAGGCTTTCGAAAAAGTGCCCAACGTTAAATATAGAGTGAATTTCATCTTAGCTGGTAGGCAGCTAACTACTTTTCTTTAAGACGTATGACCTCTGTGGTGTTGTTTTAGGACGTGTATTTTGACGTACGTGAAGGTTTGGTAGTAACTTAGAACCTCTATCTGTCTATTTTGTTTGACTGCATATTATTTTGCAGTTTATTAACACATGAACTTTGCAGATAAGGACGAAACTACTGTTAGAGGAATAGGGCGTTTTAGTTGGTCACACTTTCTAAAAGGCTGTTTATTATCATACGTATATAGCATGGGTTACCAATCAGTTTCATTAGTGGTCCGTTTTTGAAAAATACTTGCCCATCACGGTCCGCAAGGTAAAAAACTGTACTATCTGAATAATATGTGTACCTAGGTACCATATCAGTTGACAGTTGGAACGAATTGGTATATTATTTTATTAAATAATAAATAAATTTTATGAATAAAAAGAAGTAAATATCAAGGCTTTTTACAATATTAATGAAAAAAATGACAGTTTTTGTCTTGTACTATGCCTACGAATTTTGACGTAAAGTTTGTGCAGGTGTCATCAACTTTGAAGATGCTCATCTATGAATCTGTTTCAGAAGTTATTTTCAATATATATATTCAATGTATACTACAAACAAAGGGAAACGTTTCGTGGCTGTTTTTTGACCCATGATAAGAAATTTTATGGTTCTGTTGATTTAAAACTGTATTAACCTAGAAATCGATCATTTCTATCCGGAGAGCAGTTTTATTACTCCTGAAAACATTTGCAGTTTCATTACTGCATTCTTCACCAGGATTCAGAGACTGAATGTTATTGAAGATGTCGACGACATTCTCAATTTTCTTGAAATATCTGATTTTGTCTTGAAATTCCGATTTAGGAATAATGGATTCGTTGTAACTGGAGTTTTTTTTCAATTTAGGGAAGTGTAGGTGTTAATTTTCAAGTTCGATGTTGAAAAAAAGCTGTTTATAAGCTGTCAGGAGCTCCCACACAAGCTTTCCTTTTGTTGCGTTTTCTTTATCATCAACAGAACTGGAGGAAGCTCCTGCTGTCAGCAAGTTAAGAGCAGCAAAGACAAACCAACATTATCAAATTACGTACATACAGAAGTTACATAATGTTAAATACTTCGTACTGTGAACTCAAGGTCTGCATAAAATAGGTCCGGATCCAGACCTCGTACCGTCATTTGGTGGCCCCTGTTAAAGGGTTAAACATCATAACATGGTGAAAGTACACTTCGGCGAACGCTTTCCCTTATATTCACTTGTTTCAACTCATACAATCCATTTATTTATTATTATCATTTATTAGTATATAACCCAAAAGTTCAATTCAGAGTAATAAACTTACATTTTTGTCTTGATGTCTGTTGTTTTTCATCATGGTTATGATAATATTGTGTATGAAATAACTCAGAGTCAGCATGCCACTCAGTGCAACAAAAGTTGGTTTCAGTTCAAAAATAGTTGATGTATCTGGTAAATGGATTCCCCAGGTGAAACTTTTGATGAAGGAGAAGCCTATTAGATAAATAACACTGATAGTACCTGCAAGAAGAGTTTTTAAGTATTATACCGACGAGGTCTAATCACCATATACAAAGACTAGTAGGTAATAAGTTGTAAATATGAAATAGTGGAAATTATTTTATATAATAACTTAATATTATATAGAATATCATTGAAATACTTTGATAGAATAATATCAATGAAAAAATATAAAGTATAATAAATACATTAAAAATATAATAAAAAAATATCAATACAAGTTATTATAAATGTTTAAAACCCAAAGTTTAAATCGGAATGTCTGTGTTTGCAATTATCCTCTAAGTGAATTTTATATTTAATGGATGAACACTTAATTTACATTTTGCGTTCAGCCATTTGCACCTTGTAGTCGCACAAACTATTTTTTAAAGCGCAAATCAAACATTTGTTCAAGAATCAGAACAAGAAGTAATTCCTATTAAGAATATTCTGAAGCGTTTATTAAAACACCATGGATGCTCAAAAAGTTATTGTAAATCTCCATGTTAGGCAGCCAAAACACATGCTTTTTATTCGGGAAAACATTCATTAGTAAAGTGATAAAAGCAGGGAAAAAGGAAAGATTTTTTAAAGTTTCCTTTCAATGAATTTTTTGCAATAAACTAAAAGGTGCTCCATCTTTTTGATGGACCACCTTTGTAGCTCGTTTTTGATTGATACTTATTCTCGAAGAATTCTATTGAATACTCGTTATTCTTCAAGAAACACAATGTGCTTGTGCGAAAGTTGGACCCACAGTTCAATGTCGATTCCAAAGAGCCAAAGAATACGGTGATAATCGAACCCACCAGCACGTGTAAGTGAAAAGTGTAGGGTCACTATACCACCGTTCGACTAGTGACCCACTTTTCTCAATCTCAACACTAAATGAGCATTTATTCCTCTTCTCTCTTCTGGTCGATTTTAATATTAGCACTTTATTCTTGAAGAAGAACACCTGTAGTTCAAATGTTTCAGTAAACCACTTTCAGGCGGACCTTGAACTTGGTGAACTCCGACTTGATCATCATGCGGTTACACTTAACTTTAACGCACGCCGTGTGAACCTTGGTAGGAAACTAAGACTTAAATAATGAAACTCAAAAATATGTCTTACCTAAACTATTGAATCTCATGAAAATTTTGGCATCTTTGAAATTGAGCATAGGAAACATAATGAACGCTAAAATAACAGGAACGGTTGTGTATGCATTCCAATATTTATCGAAAATAGATATATCAGTCAAGGAATCGTTCAAGGTTGTTATGGAATGATTGGACGATAGTTGATCTTTTAGGCATATCACAGATACGTGGTCATTTTCTTCAGTTGAATAAATAAAACCTGAAATAAACGTTGAATCATTATATACCTTATTATAATCACTATAAAAGTTTATTTTGTGTTATAGTTTTGTTGTCTGTGGTGGCCCCTGCAAAGAATGCTTTACACCCTCTGAATTTATTTCAAAATTATATAATGAAAGTATTTGCTAAATAAACAAGGTTATATCCGACCAATCGATTGTATAAGTATATAAGTGCGTACTAAACATGAGATTACGGTACTACCAAGCATGCTGTGTCTACCTCTACAAGAATTGGCACATGATAAAGTTGCCAACACATGGTCATGTAAAGAGATCAAATATTAATAAAATCATAAAAACCGCACAAACGTCGTCAAAGATTCTAAAAACCGTCTCGCCAAAAATATTTGACCGGAAATGTTGAAGTGTTGTCCAACAAGAATATTTCGAAAAAAAAACGGAGTTTTTTTGGGGCATTGAGATCTATTCGTAGGTATTTTGGGTATTCATGTAAAGAAGATTGATAAGCTTGATTTCACCTTGGTTGTGATTGGTTTAGTTCTGGCTTAATTTCTTTGTTAATTAACTTTTGCTTTCAAATTCTTTTCTGGTGTTGGAAATATTTAGTGTGGTTAAATAGATGGTTAGCACAAACACTTTTCACCTAGGTACAATATAACTAATGGAACAATGTACAACATTCAATTTTGAATTTTGAGAAATTGTAGTTGACATTCGAAAAGTTTTGTAATGATAATATTGATCAAGTCTTACGTTATTTACTTACCATGCAAGGAACTAACTAAATTAAATAAAAAATTGGACATCAATATCCAGTAGACAATATTGGCACCAAATAATACTATCATGGAAAATACTTTCGCCAGCAGTTCTGCCCAACTACCCAGTAGAAGTTTGCATAACTCAGGAACTTCACATCTCTCTCCACTAACACCTGAAATTCAGAACAACTTATATAATTTCAGTATGATA
This sequence comes from Henosepilachna vigintioctopunctata, assembly GCA_030704895.1. NCBI lineage: Eukaryota > Metazoa > Arthropoda > Insecta > Coleoptera > Coccinellidae > Henosepilachna > Henosepilachna vigintioctopunctata. Next base: position 5,111,919 of record JARQZJ010000065.1, read on the forward strand.
TAATGATAGTAGGGCTTTATTGAAATTTATGTACCTTCGTTCTCATCACAACAACAAAGTGATAGAAAGAAAAATGAAATTATTAACTTAAACACTGACATGAAAAGAAGTCAATCTCAGTAATCAATAAAAAACAATTTCAGGGCAGAGTTTAGATGATATGCAAATGATACCTCCGTCCTACCACTTAAACCCTGATTAAAAAAATTACTATACAATGGATATATCCAAAAAAAGTGGAAAAAATAAAATGTACTCTAAATTAAATAGAGATATTTCATATATAAAATGAAAACCTGACTAAGATAACAAATATAACTAAATATGAAATTAAGGTAAGTATAGTTGTTTTAAGATTAAGGAGAATTTAAGTGATTTCAAAAAGATGACTACTTTCATGATTTTACTTTCAAATTAACCCTCCAAATATAGACGTAATTAATGCTAGGTAAGTTGATGGAAGAGACTGATTAAAACGTTTGTAGATCGAATAAGTAATATGTACCTTATACCACTTTTCCTACTTTTCTATTCTAGAAAATTTTTGAATCATTCAAAATGAAGTGAAATGTCTGAAAGTTCATTTTACAGTCATAGTCATTAGAAATTAGTGGAATTGTGGAAAAGTATTGGACAAAAAAAATAATTTAAGAAATATTCCATTTGGTGCATAGTAATAATTTCTTCGAACACCAGTAAGTGTTTCACATCGTTTCGAATGATCCAAATTTCAAATCTGCCATACTTTATCAACAGTTCAGAAGTCGTAGCGATCGTTTGCACAGAAAGGTCTCGGTGTTGTGATTCGCAGAAAAGAAAACTCATCTAAAATTTGGTTTCTTCATTTGGTGCCTAGTGCTAATGCGTGAATAAAATCTTATCGGGATCATTCGCAGAAGCAACGCAACCAGAATGCTTATGGCAGTGTTTCCAACCTTTTTTGTGGCATGCCCCACCTTGACTCCTTAAAATTATGATACCCCCAGAAGGAGCGTGCAAGAGGGAACTCCCTTTCGAATTGCCCTCAATAATTAAATTGCCCCTTTGTGGGCATGGGCCCCAAAGGAGGAAACTGTCTTTCGCTGTCGACAGACTTAGTTTTGAGCAGAGTTTACTACTTTTTGATCATCACATTGGACTTATTGAAGCGGAGAAATATTATCACGACTTTGAGTGTCTTGAATTCTTTCGAATTGATTCAAAGGATATATTCACTCTTGGTGTGGATAATCGACTACGAAATCTCGAAACAGTCGAGATTATCACTGAACAAATTGAATAAAAATTTCAATGCATTCAAGCTTCTCCTGGTGTGGAGGCCCTAGTGTCAAACCTCGGTAGCAAACAAGCGTGATCACAACCCCTAGGTGGATATACACCATCCTCTCGAAATGAGAGCCATTTCAAGAATTTCCTCTACAGTGCCTTCCAGGCGGTTTATGTGACAATTATATATTGGTCGCCAAAAAGACAGCCATACTCAAGTTTGCTTTTCACGAGGGTATTAAATAAATGGACAAGTGTTGAGGAATTCGAAAACAATCTAGTATTGCGGACGATGAAACCATAAACTTTGCTACATGATAAAATTAATTGATTGATATGAGGTATGAATAGAGAATTTTTGATCGAATACTAGGCCGAGATCCTTAACCTCCAGAAGTCGAGTCAGATTAACACCTTTACACACAATGTTGTAATAAAAAAATATCACAATTATTTTTCTAGTAAAATTCACCACATTACGTTTCATGAGATTCAAGTGCAAACAAGTAGTATTACACCACCAGCTGATATCATTCAAGCCACTTCGAAGCCTCAAACAATCATGCATAGAGGACACATTCTTATAAATTTGATATCGTCCGCATAAGCCACTTTCATGCATCCACCATCGTTAACAATTGTCACAGAGATCGTTAACAATCATCACAAATAGTAGGGATCCAAGATTGATCCCTGCGGCACTCCCGAAGTTACTAGAAATTCTCTTGATTTGCAATTTTCTATTTGTAAGAATTGACTGCGATTACTCAAGTAGGACTCCACGAGAAGTGATAAATTATTCGCAAATCCAAAAAGCTTCCTAGTTTTAACTATATTTATTAACTAAATATTATCAATTATATTTATAAATATTTCATTATCCTGTGAGGCACATTTATCGCTATAAGAGTTCATTACGCGCAATTTCGACACTCTACGTACAATTTCAATGTCGCAGTATATTAATTTACCGCGAATAATTTGAAGATTAAGAATCGTTTATCATCTTCGAGATGTCTCCGAATATATAAATGAACGTCATTCACTTATCTATAGACATTAGACAATATCGAATCAAAACATTCAAGATTTCAATTATCGATTTACATATTTCATAATTTCTATAATACTTACTATGTTTTTCATTAACCTTCAGAAGTAAATACGCTGTATACAAACAAATTGCTCCTATCAGAAAATTTATTATCATTCCTGGAAATAGACCAGTCTTTTCAATTCCCCAAGAGATGGCAAGCAGAGATGATCCTAACATCGTGTTCCATACAGCGAATCTGTAAAAAAGTGTCCAATGTTAACGTTATCACCCAACTATTCCATCCGTTTCCCAAATAACATCACGAAAATCTCAGAATAATACGCGGTATTATTACTACACTCATCAAATGAAACTAAGAACATTTTATACAAAATGCGATAAAACACTGCGTATTTCTGGGTGTGTTTAATCTCATATAATTTGCTTTTCCACCGTCAAATTTTGTACTAATGAATTGAAGAAAAATATCAAAAGAAAAAAAAAATTACTTTTCAAAATTTTCGTTGGAGAGCCTAGTATCAGAACTCTTTCAAATCAAAACCGGTGTGCGGTTGGGGGACAGACTTTCGCCAATTCTTTTCAATATTGTTTTAGAAAAGATCATTAGGGAATGAGAACTTCACGTGAGGGGTATACAAGTGGGTATCAAAAGGTAAAATCGAAAAAATCAATTTTCGCCTTTGCAGACGATATTGCTATCATGACAGGCAACAGAACTGTAGCCATTCTCGCAATAGAAAAACTACATAAAATTGCGCAGAAAACCGGGTTATGAATTTCTTATGATAAGACCAAATACATGGAAAGAAAACCAAAAATACATCTTCTCTTATCACAAAACATGGTGAAATTCTACAAGTCGACCATTTTAAATACCACGGAAAAGTTACACAGTCCTCAGGTTTGAATGGAATCGCTAATGAATAGAGAATTACCAAGCTCCAAAGGGCCTACAAGCTAACATGGGCTCACTATAACAAAAAGTGCATTTCAAGAGGCGTCAAACTGAGGCATTAAAACACAACAATTCTTTCAGAAGCAATCTACGCAGCTGAAACAATGGTTATTGACGTTCATTCTGGAATTAAAGAAATAGAAAAACAAGAACGGAAAATTCTCAGAAAGATTAACGAAAGGGCCTATCAATAGAAACAGCTTTTAGATGAAAAAACCTCAGAATTAACTTTATCAAGAGAAATACGATAACGCAAGAAATCAGAAATAGATGAGCAAAGTTCTATGCACATGTCTACAGAATGAAACAGTCCAGAATACCGAAGAAACTACTCGATATAACTAAAATGAGTAAATGCTGAACGACGTGGCTAAAAGAGGAACAAAAAGACCTACAACATATCAATATGAAAAATCTCGAAAATCGCTATAAAATCGTCTCGCTATAACACGCCAACCTGGAATAAAATGAACAGAAAGAACATTGAGAGAGGATGAAGCGTTTTTGGGAGGCGAAAAGGATGAAGCAAAAGTCCTAAGAAATGCGAATTCAGTTCAATCGCTCTCCTCATGGGGAACAATCATTATAATAATAATAATAACATTTCACCATCCTCAATCGAGGACAGCTTTTTTCTGAGAAATAACCAATTTTCTCTGGAAATTGAAAGTATTGAAGAAGGTTAGTTTATGCAAAAGTGAAGAAAAGAACTTCGATTTTAATGGGTTAAAAAAACTTCGTTCTTTCCATAGTTACATTAAAAACTATTGGGAATTCATAATCGATTAATTGATAGATATTCAGACCTTTTCAAAAAAATCAAATTCATTAATTGATTGGGTCGAACTAGATGAAAATCTAGATACATAATTTGAATAAAACTGAAGAGCTTTCTGATTTTTACTATAATTAATTTCAAGCATGACAATATTATTTCGCCAACACAGTGGCTTCATCAGATGTTGATGATGAACAATTTATCATGAACATCTGATGAAGTCACTGTGTTGACGAAGCAATATTGTCTGAAATGTTTGAAATTAATTATAGTGAAAATCAGAAAACTACTCAGATATATTTAAATTATAAAATCAAATTCATTGATATTTTAAAGATCATACATTTATATTAAACCGGATTGATTTTTAATTCATAAAGCATTTTAAATGATAATGTTTTTCTACCGATAGCTATGAAATAACCTACTATCTTGACGAGGTTACGAATTATTCATTGTTTCCATTAAACTTCTTTCAACATATTTCAATTTAAATTTAGACTGACGGATCAACATCAAATGAAATGATTATTTCAATTGGTAACAAGATAAAGTGATACCGATGAAGGTACATCGCTCCCGACGAAATGTTTCATACTTTTTAGTTTGGCATTCTGAATGAGACATTCGATTATGCTAATTTAAACTGTATCAATTTTCAAATGAAACTTATCGAATTTCAGGAAAATATCTTTCGATTTCTGTTCCGAGAACTATCCTTCTGGCTATATAATTACTCATTTTTAATACAGATGTAAAAACATTTATAAATATATATATATATATATATATATATATATATATATTTTGAAAGTTTTTAGCATTAACATTTTTAATATAAATATATATATACTTTGTATATTAATTAGTTTTGACAAATATAACAACGAAACGTCAACAAAAATAAACTTTTTCATATTGAAAAAGCCTGTTAATGCTAAAAACTTTCAAAATAAATATATCAATTTCAAAAAATATATATATATATATATATATATATATATATATATATATATATATATATATATATATATATATATATATATATATATATATATATACATATATAGTTGAATAACGACTGTGGTACACTGAATATATATATATATATATATATATATATATATATATATATATATATATATATATATATATATATATATATATATCAAGCGAAGAAAAACTTCTAGAGTTGGAGAATGATCTCATTACCATCAAATGGGATATCGTTGGTCTCTCTGAGGTGAGAAGAAGGGTGAAGGTTTGATCGAGTTGAGGAGTGGCCACATGTTCTACTATCGACGAACTTATACCGGAAGAACCAGTGGTACAGGTTTCATTGTGAATCGACGAATGAAACATTTTATAGTTTCCAAAATCGAGATGATCACATCACGACGATACAAGCTCATGATTCTTTAGGTCTATGCCAGAACGGGTTCCTACAATGACAATCAGGTCGAGATGTTCTACGAACTATGAATACAAAGCTCAAAAAGCTGGGGAAAAAACAACCCAGAGAGCGGTCGGTTGGAGGTTTCGGATATGGCAGGCGAAATGATCGAGGAAGCAGAATGATGGAGTTTCCGGAGGGTTGTTCTCTTGTCATGGCGAATAGCAAGGTTCAGAAGAAGCCTTCCCGGAAATGGACTTGGTATGGGACTAACAACATCAAGAAGGAACTTGACTACATACTTCTGAACAGAAGACGGAGCCTTCGCGATTGTGGTGTGCTGAACCAGTTTGACGCAAGAAGTGATCACCGCATGGTAAGATGTGCAGTCTGCTTTAATGTCAAGCTGGAGAGGAGAGAGCTCTTCAAGAGCCAAGAGAAACGAGTCAACATCGGAAACCTGAGATTGAAATCCGACGAATTCGACAGAGAAATTTTTAACCAACCTCCTCTCGGACCGAAAGAGACAGAAGATGCGCTGCTAAACGCTATTAAATCAGCGGCTCTCAAGGTGGGAGGATACCAAACTGGTCACAAAGTTTCCAAATTAACTCACAAAACGAGAGCACCCCAAAATAAACGAAGAAAAATGAGAGCTTCACTGAGAACAAGAAGCCAAAGTAACGAATAAGAGTCACTGAGTGCACTTGTAAAGAGAAAAGTCGGAGGGGATGCAAGGAAATACAACACAAGAACAGTGAGGCAGGCTATAGAATATGCAAAAAGCCATAAAAAAGCTATCCAGAAGAACATGATTTGGAAACATCAGATAATCGCGTTCAAAAATTCAAGCGGAGACAGAACTACGAAGAAATGAACTATCAATGAAAATTAATGAAATATCCAAAAAGTCTATCAATAACTTTGGTAAAATCAATTTGTGAACAGTGCAAGAAAGTATTTATTAGTGCACAGTGTAACGCTTTTTATATTAGTCAAACAGAAGATAGAATTGTTACCATATATAAAAAAAATGGAAGATCTTGAACTATAGCTAAAGATTGCATCAATGAAAAGCATCAGTTTCCATTTCCAAACGTAAACGACACAAAAGTGGTGTATATTAGTCAAGCATATTGAGTTTCCTGGAAAACATAGAAAACTTAAAACATTATCTGGGGATGAACAAAGTCGCCTTTAAGATCAACAAACTGAAATTTTCTTTTTTCAATGCATTTGGAAAGCCTTGAAGATATTCATAAAACCTTCATAAAAGTCGCAGTTCTGAGATCTATGCACTGCGCTATGGTCCAGAAGAACGACATTTGCATGTATTTTGTTGTGTCTTTTTCAAGGTAACAATCACGCTTGCTGAAAATGGATGTGAATCAAAACAAGTCTAAGTATTGTTTAATGAACTAGTAATATAGTGAAGTGTTTTATGATTATTTTGAAATTTGTCTTAAGATGAACTTTTCTACCAAAAATGCAAAAGGCAACAAATTTTAGACTTAATGAAGTTGCTTGGTTGTTCTGATTTTCACCCTTGAAAGTTAAGGTAACAAACCACCAGAATGATGATACATACGATGGTTGGTTGCCCTTTCCTTGACACTGAGTTTCGAATTGATATAGCTTGGTTCACATTTATTTATTTTACTTATATGGTATCTGTTGAGATAGAAGAATACTCACATAGTAACTATTGATGGGTTTTTTCCCTCTTCTTTTTCTTCTACAACTGAATCAGAAATAGATAGTTGTGTATGTCTTTTTGCCTGAAATAAGAATAAATGTATTTATATATCGAATGTATATTAACATAGTGTGAATTTATAACGAATATTTTAAACGATATAAAAATAATGAAAATATCATTTGAAATGGACGATTAATTTTTGAGCTATCTCTCTGAATCGTTGGTTTTCAACAATTTTCATGACATAATCCTCAGGAAACCAAAGCCTTTCTTCAAAATGAATGAAAAAATATTCAATTTTTTCAACATAGAATGAATATATATCATGGAAGTAGTTCTGTAGTTGATCGGCTGATACGATTCTAAAACAAAAGAATTTGTTATCTCATAGTAGATGTATAATTGAAAAACGATTTATTTTCATAGGAACGCTGTATCGTTCAATCGTTACTTGAGTTGATTGGCTGATACGATTTTAAAATAAAAGAACTTGTATTTTTCTAAATTTTGAATTTTTTCAAGGATTCAATTAAATTAAATTTTGTCATTAAATTTTCCTATAAGTGTAATTCCTGTCTTGTGATCAATATAGTAAGTACTCATAATCCATATTTGGACGTATTGAAAGAAATGATAAGATAAATAAGGTACCCATAAAAAATACCAGAGCATTGTTATTCTTTCTCATCTGAGATATCTTCATTCTCATATTGCCGTTACACTTTTGTGAAATTCTTTGTGAAACTTCTTTGCAAAATTAGTATCTTCGAATACTTGATTCAAATTTTGATTCCAGATGGTTTTACCACTATAATGCTTCAATTCATGCTGATTTACATATAATAGGGTGTAATGAAATAACTAGATGGGGTTGATTTGCCAAATCCCTATTGAAAGAATTGATGTGAAAATATATTACATACCCTACGGAGTATTTTTTTCGGGATTAAGGTATTCCAATATAATTTATATTATATTCCCTCAGTTTCAGTTTGTACATTTTTATATTAAACTGAGTACCTTGAAACAGGACCACATTGTCAGGCAGTAAATAGTTGAAACACCCAGGACAAAATGAAAAAATGGAAAGATTTCAATGCTGTCAAGATGACAGGACTTATATACGCAGCTAACTTAGAGTTATCTTTTATAAATTTTATCTCGAAAGAATTATCCATACATCTTGTAGATATCTAATGCTCAAAAATGCAATATGGAAACTGTTAATAGCGTACGAAAGTGTTTTGTGAAGTAGGACAGGAAGTCACACGTTTATGTTTTTGTCTTCATTGTTATGGCTTCTCCCTATTTGACTACATTTTGATGTATTGACACTGACATAGATTGTTCTGTGAATTTTTTTCGTGAAAAGATCAGTTTCATAGCATCTCATTAGGCAAATGAAGTCGTTGTATGCTGTAGGTTTTATTTCAAGTATGCCTGTTTCAGTACCCAGAGTCAGATTCAGACCCGAATAAATGATTGCTTGCAAATTATTGTATAATTCGTGCAAAATTTCAAGGGAAAAGATAAGATACCCTTGAAGTCTTGGAAATTTCGATAGCCATAAAGAAAAAATTACCTGTTTGCAACGACCAAATTGATTTTCCTTGAAACTTGAAACCAGTGTTAAATTCTGTGATCATTAGAAGATAGAAGTTGTACATTTTGAAATTTAGTAATATTGTTTACTCTTGATAATGGGTTAACCACCCGAAATATATGTAAGTTTTCAATATATTCAGTGATTCTTAAGCCCAGTGTGTTAATTAAATATTAAATTATTGTTTTTAGTTACAGTTCGAGTTATGAATCTATTGATATTATTGAAAACCTATATATTCCTAAGTTAAGTACCTTTTTACCCTCAATTCTTTTGCCTGCCTATAATTTTCAGAACTTATAGAATGGCTTCGAATGTATTTATTACAGTAACAGAATTGGATAATTTCTATATTTGGAGCATATTAAAATCAATTTAGATTCAAAAAAACTTAATCTATGACCCTTGAAAGTTAGTGTGAAATGATGAATAATTCATATTATTTTGATAAACAAAGTTGATATGTAGATATATTTAGGAATATTATCTAAGTAAATGCATGATTTCTGTAAACAATCATTTCCTTTTTTCCAAGCAGGAAGGAATCGACAATCTGACTTTCAATTTCTTATAATAACGCTGCTTTAAAAGTTTGACGTTGGACATTGGAATTATAACATTCATCATTTATATTATTAATATATATACTCCATAGAGAATCAAATTTTCAAGAGTGTACTGTCAAATTTATTTTTCATTCCCTTCAGCAGAATGATTTTCAACAAAATGCAGGTTACTCAACCTAATGAATATGATCGATTGTACAATTGATTCATGACAATGAATTATAAAGAGAATATTCCCTATATACGTCCAAATAAATGAAGAGAATCTTAAGTGAGTTGTGTTGAACAATTCGTAAATGTCATTCTTTTTGGTGTACTTCAAGGAAACGTCTTGAGTCCACTGTTATTCTCATTATATATTAACGATATGGTTTCACATATAGTAATAAAAAATGTACCACGCTTTTAACCGTAGAAATGCTGACGGTTTTTACATGCAAGTTTGTAGGCTTTTAAAATCTAGAAACAGTATATTTTATGGTGGATTCGATGAATAACATTAACTGCCTAAAGACTGTTAGCCCTTTAACGTATTCAAGCGTAAATTGGTTTTTATTTAAAATGGTTTTAAATGGAGTTCATTTAAGACCATAATCATAATGAATATTCAACGTGAGGAAATATGCAAAGAAAATGAATGAATTTCAAACAACAGTTGTGGAAACTTACCGGATAATTTTCTGATAGGATATCCCCATTAAAGTATACATCTAGGGTTGGATATAATTCCAGTGGATTTTTCCTGAAACAATAGTATACTAGAGAAAATATTTCAAATATATGAAATTGAAATCAAATATTGAAGAAATTACAAATGAAGTTTTCAAAAATTATATTTTCGTTTTGAAGTTGATATTTATTTCACAGATCATTGCAAACAGTAAAAATTGAAGATATCAGTAAAACAATATTTGTTTTTGAAAAATATTTTTTAAGTTTTTCTTTTTTCTTTCGTTTTTTCTGTATTTTCCTGCTTAATTATCATACTTATTTCGAGTTAGGCAATTTCAGGTCCTCTGATTCAACAATACTTTGACAAATGACACGGAGGTTTTTCGCTTTTCGCTCGGTGAAACATTACACCTATGTCAAAAAACAATAAATTAAAAGTAACACACCTGACTTATGTTTACTGAATATATTGAAAACTTACAGTTTTTAATATATTCAGTGAAACTTATATTAAGTCAAAAATGTTAATTTGGATTCATTCTTTTTAATATTTTGACAGATGAAGTCAAAAACAAAAAATTTGAATTAGATATTGCGAAATCATTTTGATTCGAGGAAATTTTGAAAGCGAGGTTAAGGTCAGTAAATTATTGTAGAATGAAATCAGAAACGAAAATATTGCTCAATGAAATGATAACACAGCTATTAATCTCAATATAAGAAATAATATGGAAATCGGATCTTATTGAATTTTTGAGTGTAATACTTACTATATAAAATGAAAAGCAACCTCAAATGAATAATTCAAGGGACCAATACTTCGAGAAAATTAATATCCATAGTAAAACAATGTTTTGAATTTTCTCATATAACGGGTGTTTCAGAATGTTTTTCGTTCTTGAATGGGAGTGGCCTCAATCGCTTGGCCGGCTTGTTGAGTTTAATAGCCACGACTCGTTTCACGGGACCGCATCGCGCGTTTTGCGTGCGGCGTTTTTTATTTTATAAAAACAACGGTTTCTACATTATTGTTCGTCGTCTCCACAGGACACATTTTAATTCAACAAGCTTAAAACATCTACCAAGTGGCCTATTCATTTAAGCATTAGATATACAAGTTTGAAGAGACTGGGAATACAATGCCGGAGAAATAGTCTGGGCGCAAAAGGACATCAAAAACGAGCATGAACGTCGACCGCGTTCGCCAGTCTGTTATGGACGACCCACGACAGTAGTTGAGATTTCGCGCAGCCTCTCTTAATTTGAACAAATCTACGTTTCATCGCATTATTTCGAAAGACTTACATTTTAACCCATATAAAATTGTTATTGTTCAAGAAATGAAGCCTGATGATCCTGATAAACGAGTTGAATTCTGCAGGACAATGAAAAACCGTTTTAGGAGTTTCAATAACATCTGGTTCTCTGATGAATCGAATTTTCACATCAAAAGTCACGCGAAAAAACAAAATTGCAGATACTGGGCTTCCGATAATCCGCTATAACTTCACCAGAAGCCCTTGAATTCGCCAAAAGTTATTGTTTGGGCTGCTATATCAAGTCAAGGAGTCGGTCCTTATTGTTTTGAGGACCACCGAGGTCAAACTCAGACCGTTAATTCTGATCGATATTGCCGTATGATTCGGACTTTTTCAGCTACAGAAATGCAAAACCAGGATGGCAACAAGCGCAACACCTTTTTCCAGCAAGATGGAGCCACTACTCATGTTATAAATGACTCATTAGAGAGACATTAACTGGCCACTGCTAATTTTTTCCGATGGGGCTACCTAAAAAGTAAAGTTTACAATCCATTGCCATCCAACCTGAATGTTTTGAAGCAAAGAATCACTGAAGAAATCAAATTTATTCCAAGAGCGATGTTCAGCGAGTGATTGAGAATTTATGTGAAGAACCGAATGGTGCGCATTTGCAAACGGCTGTTTTTCATAAATGAATTTCAAGAACTGATCTTTAATTTAACAATAAATAAAATTAGTTTCAATTGATTTTGTTGTTTTTTATTCAACATCTAAAAACGAAAAACATTCTGAGGCACCCTTTATTTGTGATTGCATTTCGAAGTACAACTTCTTCTTCAGATTTAACATTACCAATTGGTCAGTTGTTACAGTTCTTATGTTGGTTTTTATGGTTCATTTAACTGTTTCCAATGTAGTTATGCCTAGAAAGTATGTCAGCACTTCTGCTTATGGAACCGTTTGATTTTTATATGAGATTTTGTATTCTTCTATGCATGCGTATCTTTAAAAAAGATCTTAAAAACCATATATTTCAGATATCATATGTGACCTCAGACTTATACTTGTTTCTGTAGACAATTTTCATGACTCTCAAAGCAGAAGTACACTCTCAACGATCAATATGTATGAAACGTATAATAAATTACAGGAACATAAAATTGTTTTTAACTATTTTTCCGCAGTAAGAAATATAGAGCTTTTCAGATATCTTCAGTTGGTTTTTCAATTCGATTATATCGAACAATTTTATGTAAGTTCAAAGTACGTTTCAATATGATTGAAAGAGAAACATTTGAGTTGAAGAAGTTGAAGTGTGTCTAAAAAAAAAATAATATAAAAACTAGCAGTATTTCTAGTATTATACCCATGCACATCACTGACATATGTAACATTTTTTATTACATTACATGGAAGCAACTGAATTTTTATTTTAAATATGAATATATATGAAGCAAAGAGTATTCTTTGTTCAACAGACATTAGTTCAGCTTATTTTGACAGGGGTATACCTATTGCTTTTTAAAATGTTCGCTTTTTGAAATAAATCGTTCGCGCGGCTCTATTCTGTAACTTTTGTGATTTTTGAATGTTTTCTTTAGTCAAACCAAATACCAAGTGGAGCAATATTCAAAATGTGGCTTTATTATTGATTTGAACAACAATGATTTCACATATATCGACAGGTTATTTACTATTCTTTTCAAACAATTGATATTTTTAGAAATTTTAGATGATATGAAATCAACGTGTTCATTGAACTCAATTTTTCGTCTAACTTAATGCCTAAATATTTCACTGTTTCTACTCTTCTAATTTTTTATTCATTATTTTTTATAGTTATATCCTCATTTTTATTGGTTTCAAGAGTTTTACTTGTACCCAAAACTATGAAGTTGGATTTTTCAACATTCAGAGATGAGCTATTGTCACATAACCATTCATCAATTGCAGAAAGGTCTCTATTGATCCTCTCTGCCATATTCCTAATATCTTTGCCACATATATATCATCAGCGAATAAACGTATATAACATTTTTTCACGTGAGAGACAATATCGTTTATATATAAAGAGAACAACAACGGACCTGAGGCAGTTCTTTGGGGTACTTCTACGTCTACTTTTGTGCTATACGACAGCATGCTATTAAACTTGAACTTTTTGTGTTCGCGAATTCAAGTATGATAAGAATCAATTTACTACTCAATCGAAACCAAGTTCATTCAGGTTTTTCAATAATAATGATCTACATAACGTTTCGAAAGCTCTTTTAAAATCCAATGATACTACTATAACCGTTTCTCCTTAGACTGTACCATTCCTCACATGTGCTCAATATTGCTCAGAAATTACAGAAAATTTTTCACATAATTCTAAAACCTGTTTTTTACTACTAATTCTAAAAGTTTCTCATAACATTGTAGTAAATTCGTAGGTCGAAATTGCTCTATTTTAACAGTATTGCAAATTTTTGGCACAGGTATTATTAATGAACATTTCCAATCTTTTAGAAATACGCCATGTGTCAGTGATGTGACTAAATCTAAAAATCTATTTCCAGAAATGTTAAAAGCATCCTTCAGTATCTTGACTGTTATTTCATCTGCGCAACTACCTGTATTTTTCAAACTTCTAACGATATTTTTCAAATACTAAATATTCACCTTCTCAAAATTACACATTTTCACCATTTTTGGTATAGATAGTAAGACATATTCGTGGTCATGTATCGGAATTATAGAATTAATTATTTGGTGTACACTCTCTACAAAGTAAAGATTGAAACTCCAAGCATAATGGATATTAAACATAAGTGTTGACTTTTCAACATGTAAGTACGCGTTTTGTAAGATCTGGTGTTGAATAAATATTATTATCATTGTTTCACTGCGGCGAGAGGTACGTAGTGAATTCCGTTCCTCACATGAAGACTGAGTTTCCATGAACCTGATAAAAGTATTGTACTTATACCGAAATGATATTGTAGTGGACAATATATACATAACTATTGAAACTCTTACAATTGTTTTGAGTGTCCACACGACATACTTTTATTAATTCTTTCGCAAAATTTCAAATTTGAAAAAATGACTAGGTAATCTTTAAATAAATAATTTTTATTGAATAAATTTAATGAAAAGTCGAAAATAATAAAGGATAATAAACAGAAACTTACTTTGGCAGATTCAACTTCACATCATCTTGCGAAAAAGGCATTATTGAAAGAGGTCTGCGTATCCTATCATGGACACTTCCATTATATGACTGTTCTGTATCGGAAACTCTGAAGACGGTTCTGAAAACGACAATGAATTAATAACTTAGAACTGTCGAATTCACAAATCAACAATAATCAAACTCAATTGCAATTATTGAAAGTTATTCAATTACTTTTTGTTATTGAAATTGGAGTCGATCAGCTGCGTGAAACTCAACATTCTACATTGCAATTTGTTAGCCATGGCAACGCAGAAATTTCGATGAACTTTTGGAGGAATTTATTATGGTACTGAAAATTTCAAGATATTGAATGTCCTAGGCTTCCTATCCGGAATTGTATGTAGAAATCAAAAGAATGCTGAAGAATAGCACGAAATTTGATGAGGACGATGTTTGGAGAAAATATCAATAACGAAATGTTCGAAATACAACATCTTCTTCAGATGCTAAGTTAACATCGGTACAATTTTATGAATACAGAATTTCACAGCTATTCTAGACTGCCAGAAGATAGAATAACAAAGAAAAAGAATAGAATTAAAGAATTTAAATTGAAGAGAGAAACCAGGTAATAAGTCGCAGGTGTAATATCAAAAATTACAATAGAATATAGGTCAAATAAGTTCAAATAATAGAGATAGAAAAGAGTAATAAATTTACATCAGTTTAATTTTTGATTGTTATGAATGCCGTCTATACCTTGGTTTCTTATTTTTCAATTTCAAGTTTAGTTCATGGATTCTTTTTTTTCATTCTATGGTCTGGCCTTCCAAAATGAGTATTAACCTTTGTGAAATTGTACCAGTATCAATTTAGCATGTGAGGAAGAAGTTGAACTTCGAAACGAGTGTCTTGCGAATTATTCTATATATGAGAAAATTTGCTCAAGTGTTTCGTGATGAAATATATAGTTATGGTTTAGAAAAATCAGAAATTAACAGAAATATATAATCACTCAATACAGCACGAATGTGATGTAATGAAATTATTAATTGAAAAATATGTCGAATAAATAGCATTACTAGTTTTAATGAATTTACTATAAATATGAAGAAATACTATTTTTTATTGAAAAGTTTACAGTAATTATATGGGTCGGTAGTACGACTTGAAAGATTTGAAATGTCTCAAGGCACTTGACAGATTTGATTAACAGACGGTATTTCGGTTGATATTGTATCTTTAATTGATGTTAAGTGAACTATCTTTAATAATAAAAAGAACTATACATAATAATGAAACTTCACTTTTTGACATTTTTTCACATTTGATATAAAAATTTTGCATATAATTGATATTGTTTTAGTAGAAATGAACCATTTTGTGGCATTTGAAAAAAAAGTTACTTTTTTTTCGATTTAATTTCATTAGCGTTATCAGATAAAATTGCATGCAATTAAATTAACGAACATGTATTGAAAAAATGCAATATTTTTTCCAATTTTAATGATATTGAATCATATCTAACAAAATTTCGAAACATTAGATAAAATAAATTCGTATGTTATATTATGATATGCATGCATGAACATAATAATTATTGCTTAACCTAATATTTCGAAATACTATTAGTTAAGAAATATATTCCGATCGATAAATTATATGCTCCATTTTTTTAAATTTTATTGAAAAATCAGAGACTTTATTTTTGGTAGTCAAAAGCTCCATAAATCTTTTATGTTCGCCAAAATATTTTCCTAGGCACTTATGAATTTTTATCGAGAACTACTACATTTAACTTTGTGACAGCTCATTGAACATGTATGATTATACATAATAATCTTTTTATGCTATGGTAAAAAAATTTATTTGAATCGATGTGTTCGAATGAATAATTGATAACACTCGGTTATATATATATATATATATATATATATATATATATATATATATATATATATATATATAATCCTGTGTGCTGTCCTTCGCGAGATAAATTGAAATACAAAGCCAAAAACGAATACCACGTAAGTTTCACCTATAGCAAGTTTTCTTTAGAGTGACAATATGACATTACATATCTGATAAATCACAAAACTGCGAGCCTTATTACACAGGGTGCAAGGGTAAATTCTGAGGAGCAATGAAAGAGACCAATGATAAAGAAATTAGAAAGACGTCAAGGACCACTGATACCTTGCATAAAAACCACTACAATCAAAAGAAGAAAAGGTTATTTGTGACCCTTAGTACTCGTATGAGTCTCTAGAGAAAAAAGTCGATACTAAATGAAATAAAGCATATCTGTCGACCTTATTTGTCCAAGTGAAAAGTGAAATTGAAAAGGAGGCGTAAATCAATGCCTCTGGTGCCAATTTTTTGACACAAACAGCGAAGTTGTCAAGCAAGGGCGGAATGCGTGAAAAGTTTGGAAGATTTAAAATTGAAGAAACAGTTAACACAAAATGTACCTCTTCTACCATAAACATTCTGCGAAACGAAATGAAAAAAAAAGGAAAATACTAGAAGAACGACAGAACATCAAAATAAAAAAACGAACAGGATATAACAGTTAATTAACAGGATATAAGAGCATAGCAAAGCTCCTTGAATAAATGATACTAGAATTCTGTAAAATAATACGATATCAAGAGGTTCTGCAGAGGTCAAAAACCTCAGAATAATAAAAGACAACTATACAAAACAGAAGGAAATATAGTAGAAATTGCAGTCTCAATGGAAAATGTAATAAATCATGCAAAACTGCCAAAAATAGAGCAGAAAAGCTCTGCTAATAGGAATCAAAATAACACTAATGGAAGGGAAATTGATTTTATACAATCATACATAAATGTATATCGAAATAAAGTTGACTGTATACATTTAAAATAAGTGACGTTTCTTCAAGTATTAGAAAATATTGGAAACCAATCACACACTAGGTAGAAACAAGGTGAAATGTTTTGTTCTGAAAAGATAACATCAGTTTTTCCGTATCAGAGCTTTTCAACAAAGAAACTAGTTTCTTTGAAGTGAGCTAGCACTCACAGAATGAACTACAATAATCACAGAATATTCGTCACAAATTTCTTCAATCGAGATATTACCCAATTGAGATACATTGAGCAATGATATAAGGATAAATGAAAAAAACCTCCGATGAAAATTATGAGTGTTGAATGAATGGTAATTTTTTGTATTATATTCAGATATTTTGCATTGATACGTAGGTTTGAACTCTAGTATTTTCTGTTCATTATCGATTCAAGAACCAGAAAAATCGAAAAATTCGTTGATTTGTTTCGAATTCTATTTATTGAAGAGCTGGGCGTTGTTACAGGAGCAAACAGAATTTTCTGTGCAGATTTTTTGATTTTCTAGTTATATAAGTAACAAGAAAAGCCAGAAAGAAAAAAAAATACGATCGGCCGCGTTTCTCGAAAATCGAAATTAATTCAATAAACTAGAATTTTTTGGAATACGCGTAGAAACAGAAAAGCGAAAATGAGTTTTATTAATTAACGAGCCCTTGCATTTGTTTTCCAGTGTTTTTATCACCACAATTTGTCAGGGTACTATCATTTATTTTCCTGAAACCGCAGTCAAACACGCACACTTATGATAATTTCGAAACCAAAAATTTCACTGTCGATTTCACATGTAGCACACTTTCCAATCTTATCAAATTATAACCGACCGGGCGAACACCAGAAAATTCAATACGCCAAAAACGCATACTTGAACTGCTAGAGTTCTGCTGGGTAGCTGAAATGCATTGCATGGTTACATGCTAGATGACAAGGTACAAGAATCTGTTGAAACCCTTCTTTTGCCGGAGGAAACGTGCAGATGTGTATGTCCTGGTTATAATAAACTTGAACTTAACGCATGGGCGTCCGGAGTACAGGGTGTTTGGTGACCACGTGTCAGACCTTCAAGGGGTTTTTATTGTCTTATTATAACAATGGTCCAATGGTGATTTTTGAAAATTTTTTTCGTGTCAAAGATGCAGGCCTATGAAAATTTACGAAAATCGAATTCGTTTTTTGTTGGAACTTGCTGGAAATGAAGTTGATTGAATGTCGCTGATATCTTGAAGGAATATTGTTTAATATATTCAATAATTAAACACTTGGCTTGGTTTCACAAAAATTCCTTTCGTAAATGCACGTTTTATTAAGTAATTGCCTCACAATTGTTTCGGGTGTTATCCTGTTTTCAAAAACTAGACTGAACATATTTATATATTTTCACACCATTACCAACCGGAAGAGAAAAAAGAGGGGAGGTTCAAATTGAGGAAATGAGGACGAAAAAATTATTGAGCAATTAGCAAAAATTCTAGTATTCGATGATTGACAAATTAAAAACGAGAAAGAGCCAAGCACAGCTAATGAAATCAGTTTTTCTAATGACAAATGTTAAATAAAATAATATAAAAATTCCATAGTATTACATACCAAATTCCAATGATGAAACCAACAATTCGTTAAGAAAGGACAATATTGAAACTATTAAGTAGCATGACAGAAGAAATATGGGTTCATTTTAAGTTAATGATAAAAAGAAACAATAAATCAATACAATCAACAATAAACAAGCAATAAACGAGAAAATTGGAGTATATGAGATTAATTGTGCTGATTGTGACGCATACTACATAAGTCAAACTGGATGGAACATCGCAACCAGAATAAAAGAACATAAATTTTCCATATTCTTCTTCGCAGTCGTTCACTTTTGACAGAGTGGTCGTGGTCGTGTCTCAGTCTTGTGCCACTGCGGCCTACGCAATACGGCGCCACACTGTTCTATGCTTAGCGGCTCTAGAGTTTCCATTGATGCTGGAATGCGTCACAGATTTTATCAGATCGGACCACCTTGTGGGAAAGCTAGCACGCGATCTTTTGCCCTTTTCTTTTCCTTGGACCACCAATCGTTCGAAAGAGTCTTCGTTTCGGGTTATATGTCCAACGAATTTAGGAATTCGCAGCTGCACACTCTTACGAAAACCTCTTTTCGATGTTTAGCTCCTTCAGAATCGAGAAATATGTGCAGTCAATGGGATTCTGAGCAAGCGTCTCCAGCACCACATTTTTAACGCATGAATTTTGCGACGATCTTGCATCCTCAATATCCATGACTCAGCTCCGTACAAGAAGATTGGAAAGACTAGGCATTTTACAGAAATTTTCCATATTACATAATAGGAATTCTACTGGAGTGCACCCATAGATGAAAAAAAAAACTCTGGGCTTTCTAGAACACATGGAAACTGTTGATTCGTACCGAAGAGGAAGCCAATGATAAATGGCAATTACCTTCAGTTTGTCGCCATTATTAGCTTCTTACTCCTAGATTTCTCAATTTAAATTCCCCTTTTTATCTCCCAACAGCTATATATTAGGTATAGATGTATATATTAGGTATAGATGTGAAAATGTATATATTTTACATTGGAAACACATTTTTTGTGTGTCATTGCATTGTTGACAGAATTCTTAACGGCAATTTGTGGTACTTATACCCCATTCAACGTGCTCAAGCTCTACCAACTGCTCATTTACTTCCATGTATTGCATTGTGTTCATCGATAGTGCAAACGTCAGTTCGTATTCCTCTCTTCCTCACATAGTTTCTATCAGCTCATAAAACAGTTAATCAAGGAATGCAATGAGAAATGTACATAATATCAATGTTTGAGAAGATGAGAATATTCATGGTGTATGGGAAGACAATGGAAATTGTGGGTACCTATCCAATTGCACCGGTATTTTACCACAAAGACTTACTGTCTAGTGGATCGCAACTTCTTGAAAGCAACGCTGGATGAATTTCTGAAGGATGTGCTTACGCGACAAGCTTTGCAATGTGAGTTAGGACAATGGTGCTCCACCAGATTTCAGTTTGATAGCTCATGATTTGTTACAGCAACAGACGAAAGTCGCTGAATTGGTAGATGTGAGGAAGAAGCATGTCCTGCTTGCTCCTCTGATCTAAAATATAATTTTCTCTGACTATATGTGACGTCACTAATTTATGCTATAGTGGAAAATGTGGAGGATTTGCAAAATCGAATAATTGCTGCATATAACCCAATGAGAAACAAACCTGGTGTGTTTGAAAGGGTGAGGCAGGTAATGACTGGAAATCTGATTGCTTGCTTCAAGGTCTCAAAATACTGTTATATCGATGATTTATTGTTGATATATTTCTGCGAAATGAAGAGGAATTTCGCGAATAATCACATATTGGAATGAAATATTCCAAAAGTGAAAAAAACCCCTTGAAGTTTTGATGCTTGATGAGAAATCCTTTCATTCTACAATATATTTTTGTATTGTATATCCTGCTGCATATTATTGTATTGTCAAAACATTGACATTCATTTCACATGTTGGCTATTCGAGTAAAGAGAATCCATTAGTGAGAGCGAGTAAGAAGAAAAGCCTTCGGATAAGTGCAGAAATCGGCTTTTTAGGCGTCAGGATTGACAGTCATTAATGAATAGTTATCAAGTACATCATCTCTGTAATAGACTGGCTTCGTGCAATTTTGCAATGCGCCAACTAAGAAGTTCTTGTGATTTCGGTGTTCTACGTTCCTTTTACTACGCATCAGTGAATACAATTCTTAGGTATGGAATATTGGTGTGGGGAGGTTACACCAGCGTTGAGTATGTATTTGTGATTCAGAAGAGAATTGTCAGGTCCATGTTTGGTGTATCAAGGGGCACCTCCTGCCAGGAGTTCTTCAGGGACAGTTTCTTGACAGTGGCATCGATATTTATTTTGTATTGTGCTCTTTATGTTTGGGTTCATCTGCCTTCTTATATTGTGACTGATGAAGTCCACTGTTATAATACTCGCAGTGCTTCTGAAAAAAAGATTTGCCCGCCATTCACTCGATTGAAGCAGATCCAGGACAGCACGTTCATATAAAATTGTCCCGATTTTTGGTGACACTATATGCCGATGATTCATAGGTCGTCGTTTCCGGCAGGACTCCTGAAGAACTTCTGGAAGCATGTGAATGCATTGTGAGGGAGTTTGTAAGTTGGTCTCGAATGAACAATCTGATGGTGAATGTTGACAAAACTGTATGTGTTCATTTTTGTCTGAAAGGTAATGGAATTAGAACCTTGGATGTTAAGTATGGGGACTACACTATATCATCATCCCAATCAACAAAAATTCTTGGAATATATGTAGACAGAAATTTGAGATGGACATTACGCATTGAGGTCTTATGTAAAAAACTGAGTTACTCATTTTTTGCAATCTCTAGAATTAAGAACATCGTACCTAGAAACTGTGTTATGAATGTGTATTACAGTCTTGTATATAGTCATCTAAATTATAATATTCTGCTGTAGGGCTGCTCCACAGAAATAAATAGGGTGTTTATTACACAAAAGCGAATACTTCGATTAATATTCAATATTCATCAGCGAACATCTTGTAAACCTATCTTCATTAATAATTACATACTCACCTTACCGTGTTTATATATTTATAGATGTTTGTTATATGTTGAAGAAAATGAAGATAGGTTTATTGAATTGGATAATAATCATGAGTATTCAACAAGAAACAGTGATGTACTACTTATTCCTATTTTCAAATAGAGTTGTATATTATTGTAAATATAAATTTAACCAATATTTTTGTTTGAATCAATATTTTTGCTCGAGGGCTGAATAGAAGATCAGACTCAAAACTGAATTCAGTCCTTTTGAGAGAATTCTTCCTTGTTGTAATTATTGTATCAAATGAAATTAATGTAATTCTACAATGTTAAGAATGTTTCTCTATAAATTCATTTTATTATTATTATTATATTGGGCACAAAAGTCTACAATCATCTAGCGGTTTATATATTCCAAATGGAAAATAAAAACAAGTTCAAAAAGGGTATAAAAATTTTTCTTTTAAAAAACCCAAGTCTCTCTTTCTGTCGAAGAATATTTTAATCATTGTTTCTGATATGTTTGTAATGTGCTATGCATTATCATTGGAGTCTATAGTGAAATTAATCTAGTGATTGACCATTGTTTCTAATGCATTTTATATAACGCATTATATAAATGAGTGCAATATTTATATGAATGCATTCCTTGCACTTGCAAACATCAACTGTGTCAATTTTCACGTTCATCTGTTGGTGAATTTATTTGAAAAAAAAATTTTTTTTTATGTTTTGATATACCTATTGTTAAATATTGTTCAAGAGGAAGAGCCGCCTATGCAGCACTTCTAATCACAATTCCTTGCTGAAGAAGTTGCAGTGAGATAACCAGGACACTGCCATGTAGGCATTGCAGTTTTTTTGCAGAAAAAGGCTCACATACCACACTACCGACGTGCTTGTATGTAAATGAATGCTGCGGAGATAACCAGCAACTACCATCCATAAATTTAGATTACTTCGAAAGATAAAGAGTTTTTTTTCTTATAAATCGAATGCAAAACCGAATATCCACAGAAATCATATATTAAACTGGCGTACAATGAAAATTAATAAATAAAAAGTAGCATATTTATGTGACACTGGTGATGTACAATGACATAAAACACAAATGATGTGGATAAAGAATTTTGTATGGAATTATGAGATAACTGCTTTTATAGCCAATCTTGTCTGCTAGAATTTCAGTCGAAAACCTTTTTAAAAAAGATTTTTATGTCAAACTTACTCAAAAAAAAACAAATTTGTTTTTTTTTTATATTTTCACATATTGATTTTTAGTATCAGAGGAATATTTCTGGCTAAGCATTCGTTTCGGAAGTCTTAATCTTCTTCAACATGAGGAAACCTCTGAAAAACTCATGGTAAGCCAGGAATAAAATACTAATAAGTTTGATTTATCTATACATATATATGATTACATACGGATGAATTTTGAGATGTGATGTTTGGTGATTGTTATGTAATCATTTTATGAGTGTTATTCGTGAGGTTTATCAAATCGTTGTAAATAAGATGTTTAATGTCTGTTCTTTCATTTACTGTGTTTTCCAAATTTTTAAGAATGTGTAACATTTCTAAAATTTCTCTACATTTTTTTTTTGTCTTTTTCAGTTGCTAAAATCTTTGTATTCTTTGTATTGTTATAATCAAAATCGTGTTTTTCTGTTATTCTATGTTTCTGTGAGGCTGTTATTTGAGTTTTTGCGTATTTATGCTTTGATTCTCTCTTCGATATTTCATGATGTTTGTCCTATATAGCATTTATACAGTAAATGCTATATAGGACATGTAATAATTACAATTATTACATGGTATATTATAGACCATGTTATAATTACAATTATTACATGGTATATTATAGTAACAGTATGAGTTTTTCTCTGATTTATTGTTTCACTTTTTAATTTGGTATATATTCTTCGGTATATATTTTTTGAATTATATTTCATTGATTTGTTTTTTGGCAGTATGGGCTATTATTGAATTATAAGGTTTTAATATTTTAGCAATGTTTGTACTCAATTTTGGAATATATGGTAGGGAAACGTAATTATTTTCGTTAGATTTACTTTTTTTTGAATGTAAAGTATTATATAATTTATGAATTCTGTTTTTCATGATTTTGTTGATCAAATTAAATGGGTAAATATTTTTCATGAGAAGAGGACGAACTTCTTCAAGTGTTTCATGTCGTAAAGATGATGATGTTAGTTTCAGTGATCTATCTATAATATTAATTATTATCCTTTTTTTCTGGAAATATTGATGATTACTCATATAATTTATTGTTTGTTGGGAACTTGTTTCTTTTCTGTGCGGTATTGTTAAAATTTTGTTACCATTTCTTATAATTGTTATATCAAGAAAATTCAATTTTTCATCTTTTTCTTCAAGTTTAAATTGTAATTTATTATAAAAATTACTGAAACGTTCTAGTATATATCGCTACAAACGACATTTGGATGAAAATATTAATTACTTATGTTATCTTTTTATTTTGATTGATTCAATCATTATTTTGTATAATGTTATTTTTCTTTTTTTTCGAATACCTTGTTTATGTGATTCATTTTCATCCCCTTCTGCTATTAATTTATTGGTGGTTTCATGTACTATTTCAATATATGAAGGATAAGTGTAGTAACTTTCAGCAATATTTCGCCCATATTCTTCACCTCTACTTGGAAATCGAGGAAATTTATTATTATTATGACCTCAGAACCAACTCAGAATGAAATAGTGAAAATATTGAAGAAACTGCTGGATATAATTACAGAAAGTAAATGCTGCACAGAATGACTAAAAAGGTCCAAAACAATTTACAACAGATTAATATGAAAAAAATCTCGAAGATCGCATGGACAATCGCTATAAATTGCCCATGTGAATTTCGAGTGAAAATCATGGCGTCAACCTGAAATAAAACGGGCAGATGAACGAAAGGAAGAGCATTCTGAGAGGATGAGTCGTTTTTGTTGCCTGATAACATGAATTATGATAACATCAATAGAATAACGAAGTGGAGAAAGTAGACAATTAAAAACAATAGCAGTCTTAGTCTTTGCAGCTTCTCGAATCGGCATAAGGAAACTTATTATTGGTTTGGTTATGTTGTGATGGGAAAATGGACATTTGTTGTTACATTACAAAATTATGAATAAAATGTTACTAAAACTTACCCAAAACTTCTCGTGGAAGAGGTTACAGAACTGATTAAAGGCAGAGATTCATCGTCGTCTTCTTTTTCTGATTCGAACTTCCCATTCACAATGTTTCTGTATTTCTTAATGAGGTCTGAAAAATGAAGAAATGTATCATAAAAACAAGAAAAAAAACTTATTACAACATTTGATTTATGCAAAATTTGTTATTTGTTTATCATCAGAGAACATGTATAGTTGATTTCTGAATTTAATACTTCCTCGATAAAATTAGGGGAATACTTTTCAAGCAAATTATTAAATATGCAAGTTTTTTCGCCATTTAAGGCAATATTGTGTTTTTTGAAATGAATGTTTTCATTTTGAATTTATTTATAGATATTCATTAGTAGGAAAACAGTGAAAAAGGTCATCAATTCAAGCGATCCATACTCTGGACAGCACGGAAAACATATTCAACAAAAATATTTTGAAATATGACTGAGATTGTCTGATGACTGAGTCTCGAAAATGAGCTAACGCTCGAAACATGTTGACTATTTCATATTGATAAATAAATCGTGAAACATTAAGCCAAGAGTTTAATTTAATTTATTATCAATTTAATATTTTGAAATATCTACAAAAAACGAACACTAGAAACGTTGAAAAATCGAACTTGAAATAGATTCTAAGTCGAGATGATTTAGTCTTATAGAAAGCAGGGTCACGATTTTATAAGCGGTATTGGGAACATTTGTAAAACCTTTGGTGCTTTTGTGAGGAGAATTTTGGAGAAATTCGAAGAAGAACTGAAATTCAATCATATTTTTGATCAAATTATGAGTGAAATTTCTGAGATTCAATTGTAAAATTGCTTTTGACTCAGTGATGAACTGAATGGAACATTTCGATAGTAAAACTTCTCGAGTTAACTTCTGAAGGTAATTTTTCAAATTTATTCATATATTGGGTATTATACTAAGAATTATGTACGGTTCCATAATTTCCCCTTTTTATTTTCTATTTTATTCTCTCTATGGATAACTCCCATTTCATAATTTTTTTGAGTATTAAGAATGTGGCAAATAAACATAATTTTTCTTGAAGTTTTTTTGGTTCGTCATCTTTGGATATTACCTATTTATATCTTTCGAATCCCTGGTACGTCCATGCCGTACCAGGGATTCGAACCCAGACTCTCTCCACTACGCTACACAGTTAATATCTTTGAAGATTTCGGTTTAAGAAGATTACTTTAGCAAATTTGTGATTGCTGACAAACAACAATGAGATTATATTCGAAGTGATCCTAAATATTGAAAATTACTGGTAATAATGACCAAATAAAATATATTTCTGATGAATTGGATTACAAAACGTATGATACAACTGAAGTGCCAAGTTGACAGAGGTTGTTCCAAAAGAATGGTTTCAGGAGAGATGTTAATTTCTCCTCCCAATATAAATAATTTCGTCCATAGGTGATTGTGTGTGAACCTAATTCTTACAGAAATTTATTAACCAATACTATTGATTCATCGCATTATCGAAATAAATTTTGCTTCTCGAATATTTTTAATACTCGGAAAAAATAGAAAAAAATCATCTCAGGCATATTGATAGTACGTAAGTGTTTTTTTATATAACAACTCAGTATGACTTTGTTTAGTTTGAGTTGACAAGAATTTCACACTACCTGCTCTCTATTTCCAGAATAAAATAAGTTCTTCTATAGAAATGGTCAGGATACTTAAAAGATTCATTAGAAGTGAAGAATTATTAGGATGTATCTGTGGAAAAATCATTCATTCTTTTACACACACACAACATTTCAATTCATAATTATCAAACTATCAAAAATGTTTTATAAAGTCGAAAAATTATGAAATCATAGTGTGAAATCCAAAATATTTGAAAAATGAAAATGCACTTCAAATAATATATTGCAATGAAAGAATTGATCGAAGGATTTGAAATTTCAGAAATAATGAACATGAAATAAGGAATCGAAAATACCTAGTATAGAATGATTTAGTGAGCTATAATAATCAGAAAATTATCTAAAATATATGAAATACTCGGTTTATAACTGTCTAATTCATCCATATATCAAACATTTATTTTGGTTTACAGGTATAAATAATTATAATAAGATATTAAAATTCGAAGAATGTTACAGTGGACGTTTCGATGGAGTTTTCATCTTCATCAGCAGAACGTTCGTTACATTTTTAACATTTATACCTGTAAACCAAAATTAATGTGAGATAATATATATATATTATATATATATATATATATATATATATATATACGATATCTTGAAATTGATTTATTGCCTCAAAGTTTGAGGGATGTTTTGATTATTGAAAGTTTCCAGAAATTATGAACAAGTTCTTTGACCTATTGAATGCTGGTTTCAACGTTAACACGTTCAAACGAAGAGTGAAAGACAATTTTGCAGGATGTTGGTTAGTTGAAGCGGTTCCTTTTGCGGGGTTTTCTGTTTTGTTTTCTACATTGCAGTTATTATTTTTGGGAGATATTATTTGGGAAGGAATTTTTTTTTTTTTTGTAATTGTTACTTTTATATTCTTTTATTTCAATATTGTTACTTTTATATTCTTTTATTTTTAATATCATGTTCTGATTGTTTTGTTTTTAATACTGGTTAGCAGGTTACAGAACTTTTCTTCAAATCTTCAATTTATGTAATTGTATATATTTACATATATACAATTACATATATGTAATTGTATATATGTAAATATAATCACACTTAAGAATCACCTGGCTTACCATGAGTTTTTCAGAGGTTTCCTCATGGTGAAGAAGACTAAAACTTCCGAAGCGAATGCTGAGCAAGAAATATTCCTCTGATAATGAAAATCAATAAGTGAATATACAAAAAAACTAATTTGATTTTTCAAAAAATTAAGTTTGACATTTGATATCCATAGTAACTCATAAATTCAATTATTCATTAGTTTTGACAAAGTTGTAATATAACAACGAAACGTCAACAGAAATAAACTTTTTCATATTAAAAAAGCCTGTAATGCTAAAAACTTTCAAAATATATATATATATATATATATATATATATATATATATATATATATATATATATATATATATATATATATATCCACCTAACAATTGATATGTTTTGCAACAAAGTGTAGCTTTGCCAAGACTTTGAATCAAAATTTTCAATAATTGCTAAAAGAAATTGATCATTGAAAATTGAGTAATTAGTTTTCATATATATGGGAGCAAAATGTTGGCTCAGAATTCGCTGAGAAATGTAGTTTTTTCTTCGCCTTGAGAAAACCTATAAAAAATGTTCGAGGTGAGCAAAATAATGAAGTTTTTGAAAGTTTTTATGGACAAATATTCTCAATTTTCTATTTCTAAAAACGATTTTTTTATTCGTTCGATTTTTATCATGAGTATTATTGCTAGTTCATTGTAGTGTGATATTTTGAGTTGTAAGAATACAAATAAATCTTTATATTCATTCATTGAAAATTTTCAAGAATTCGACGTATATTTCGTAATACTAACTTGTTTTCAAGAGTTTTGATGAACTTTCATGTGCTAAACCCTTGATAATTAATCAAAGCCCGAAAAAGGACTATTTTTCAATAAATTTATTGGGAATTATTATATATGAAAATAATATTCTATTAAGACATCGGTATAGAAAATATGTTCAAAACTTTGGAAGAAAATATAAAAATTCTGTTTTCAACTGTCACAATTTGTGGAAAAAATAGTTTTTACTTACCCCTCATTTCGATTTTGTGTGTGGATCAACTACAAAACTTGTCACTTGTCACGAAAATAAAATTGCAGTCAATCTCAACAAAATGTTGATTTACAATGCTTCAAAATGAAAACAATGTTTCCTATCACCATCGTCACTCAAAATAAAATTCTTCCGTGCTGTGGAATGAAATTTCCAGAACTAACAACTTCAACAACAGATTATTCTTTCTATACCAATTTACAAATGTAATGAAGTACTGCTCAGTAATTAAATTTCGAAAAACCCGTGATAAATATTCTTGCGATAAGAAGACGTATTTACTTCTGGTTTTCGATAAGTTTTTTAATTCATATTACATTGATATATGTGATGCCTTAATTGATGATATCAAGAAAATATCGGAGTATAAACAGATCGAATGGATGATTCAATTCTTGAAAAGATTGCGGAAGATGAATTTTGTTAAACAAAAGTTAAATCAACAGAAATCGTCGGTATAAATAAATAGTCTTTCTTCTGCCTTTCACCTCAAGTACAGATGATGACTTCTTGATAATTATTATTATCGAAGTGTTAGTTGTATCTGAAAGAAATGGATTTCCCAGGGTACAAACTCAATTATGAATATTCAACTCGATAATAATGGAAAGCACGTAATAACATAATGAGAAATAAAGAAGAATCAACAAGAACTGGATTATTGACATTTTTGAACCCTAAATTGCACGTTTTCAATTAATTGAAATTTACTTTGGAAAAGCTATTGAAAGATTTGACTGTCTGTTGTTTTATTTTCGAAGTTTGTATAAAATAAATTTCCAAAGCTTGTTGTAGATGATATAATGAATATCAATTGAAATAGTACATTTCGTAATGAATGAGAGAGATTCATATTTGCGTGATTATAAAATCAATTAGAGAGAAATAATACATTGAACTTCAAATCTTGCTTGTAATTGAATCGGATATTAATACTTTTTATAGAAATTATGCAATTCAACTGATAGAAAAGAAATACGCAGAAACTAATGTTGTTATTGATATTATTCTCTCGGTGTTTATATAAAAATAATTCGTAATATACATGTACATATCACTTGATTAATTCTATATTTCTTTATATAGTAGTATCTTATTTACCAAGATGATATAAGTCCACGATAGGGCGCAATTGAATACCAAAAATTAAAAATTGATTTTTTTACAAATCGTATTAGGTAGGTACTTAAGAAATTTGCGTATATTTATATTTGATTTCATAAGTTCTATCTTTTGGAAAAAGAGGATGGATAAAGTTGGAATTTTATTATGTTAAAACACCTGTAAATATTGAAATAATATTTGGAACCATTATTAATAGAACAAGGTAATACAATATTGAGGGATAAAAAGAAATGTTCGAATCCGTTCAGTAAAAGATAAGTAATTTATATTTGAAGCAAAACTGCTTGAAATTCAAACATTTCTTAAGATGTCTCGGCAAATAAGAAAGATATTGACAAGCAGTTTTCGATATCATATTGCTAATTTAGGCTACATTTATATTCCATGAATGAAGATGCATGTTTCTATTTAATATTTTCCAGGGATAACTAGATTGAAGAAAATAAATAAATAGCGCTCTCTAGCGTTTGGGTTATTTATTACTTTGTTTCTGAATTCAAATTCCTACATTGATGGAAAAGAGTTCATTTGAAACCGACTAAGTTCGCATAAATCGGTTGAGCAGAACCTGAGTTACAGGCGTTTGTTCATGTTAAGGTTCCAACTTTCTTTCTACTCTTATTTGAAAAGATAGACTCAAACGTCTGAAATCAAATATACGCAGAATTTCTTGGGCAATACGAAAATCGTAGTTTGAACGGATCTTAATTACTCAAAATTTATGAAAAATTTAAATTCAAATTTTGGTATTCAATTACGACCTCTAGCGTTGGACCTACAACTCTGTAAATAATTTTGAGTTTATTTTTGAGGTCCGTTTGGTATAATTTTTTTCCACAGCTGTATCATGAACGGTTCTCGAGATATGGCCGACAGCCGTCCTTATTGGGACACCCGGTACAAAATATGTTAAATGAAACTATCCCAATGATCATAATATAATTTGAATTGAAAAATATTTATAACTGTCTGGTAATCTGACTATCCGCTGGCTGACTTGCTGGTAATTCACAGAGGCTGCAAACACGCTTTTCTCAGTCATTTTCTGATTATAAATGAACGCGAAAAATCAACTTGATATGTTGATTTGACACAGTTGTTAAATTTGATGCAGTCATATTTTTCGGATCGTTTTCAAAATGTTGAATATGGTGGTAATGAGTGTTCACTCTATTCTGCCTCGTCTGGTGTGCCACAGGGGTCCAACTTGGGCCCATTATATATATATATATATATATATATATATATATATATATATATATATATATATATATATATATATATATATATATATATATATATATATAAGTGATCTTTCTTCACAGCTTAACTGCATGCATCTGCTTTTTGCAGATGATTTAAAAATATTTGCTTTTATTAACGTTCGTCATGATTGTGTCAGATAACAGTCTTCCCATCTATCAGTAAATGTAAAATTTTATCATTTTCTCGGAAATTGTTTCCAATTCATCATATTTATACATTGGAAGGTCAAATTCTAGATAGATGTGCTGAGCTTAATTTAATTTGGTCAGAAATTGGGGCAGCTTTGTTAATCTTGGCACAATGAAGACCGTATACAACTTCTTTATTCGCAGTAACTGGAATATGCTTCTATAATTTGGTCTCCTGTGTACATTGATTCTATTGTCGACTTGGAAGCAGTTCAGAGGAAATGTTTGAAGTATATGTACTTCAGATATTATGGGCAATATCCTTCTAGAGGCTTCGACCATTCCATCATAACCGATATTTAGGGAATTGAATTGTTGAAGTTGAGGCGTGAACAGTTCGGCCTAACGTTTCTCTTCAAAATTTTGCACAATTCGATTGACTCACCATTTCTGCTCAGCAAAATGAATATTCGCGTACCAAGGCCTGGTCTGAGGCGGAATAATACATTTTATGTACTTACAGCAGATCAAATGTTATGTCACGTTCTCCTATCAACGGTATATGTAATCTTTATGATGGTTGTTGCGGTCGATGTGATATCTATTTTGATCGGCTATCAGTTATCTTGGCATGCCACTCAGAACAGCGCAATGGGATGTCGTGATATTTTCCTGAACTTCTGTTGTCTACATATGACTTAGTTATAAATATTATTTTAATTTTAGTTGTTTCATTTGTTTACTAGATAGTACTGTTGCAATCGATTTTAATTTTATTTTTATTCATCAAACATATTTCGTTACTATATGATCAACTTCTGCTGACCATACGTAACTTTGTAATAGACAATACTGTATTTTATTTTCAGTTATCTGGTTATTGTTCAATACTATTTCAATTTATTTTAAATTAATTTTTTCTTTGTTTATATTCGCTCATGCTCTCTTTTTTGTTTTTGTTACTCGTTCATTTTTTCTTATTTATTATTATTTGTGTACAATTTGTGATTTTTTGTCTGTTATTGGATGTATATCTGTTGGGAATAAATGTATTATTATTATTATTACTATTATTGTTATCCAAACTTTGGATCTATATAATTTGAATTTGCAATTAAGTATATTGTCGGATACAAAGTGGGTATATGTGGGGATTATCAGAAATCCCCAGTTCTTCTATACAAATTCTATGAGAATGAACTGACTCCAATATCCATTTCTAGATAGCGGAAGAAAGAAATTATTAATGCTATCCATAATTTATGAATTTATTCCTTTACTATTTTATACCATCATTCTTTTATTTCACGAACCGAATCTAATTGTGAACATTTTATTTGTCTCATAACGATAAAGAGACATAAAATTGTTTTATACCCTAGATTGTATATCAAAATTACATATTGAGTAGTTTTGAAGAGAACTTGTCCCAAGAAAGAGTGCAAATTTGGAAAAAATTGCTCATGTTATCTATCCAACAGGTAAGATATGATCATTAATGCAACAGAAATGCGTTACACTATATACAGAACCAGTTAAATATTTAACCTCTCTTGTCTATAATAATTAATTCTTTATAAAATTAAAAATTCCGTGGTGAATTATCATTTCTGGTATCATAATAATACATAAATTATTCCACGAATGTTTATATTAATGGTGAATGAGAAACATGCCTTTATCTCGATGATAATTTTGTTTTAAGAAATCAAATAGTCATCATGGAATTACACAATTGAATTTTTCTATCGGGGGGTTTCCTTTATCCGCATCTGATCAAGAACACTATGGAATTTTTGAGACCCCCAGAAAGAACATTCGTTTTTCAATCAGTTCTTGTAGTACAATTAATGATTTTGTATGAGTTTCCAACTAATAACATAAAAAATATTTACTAATTTCAAGTTATAGCGGTGTACTAAGGACTGTTCCAATATTCTTTTTACCTAACCTCAGGACGTTGAGGGGAATATAGTATAATTAAAAACACTTGAATTGCAACAATTCTCTTCAATATATTCGACTTTTTGGGCTACTAACCATTCTCAAGAGTTCGATAAAAATTGTATGGAATTTTTCAAACTTATCTAGATTATATTTTATATAGCAGAATTTTTCGAATTATACAGTGCTTTTCATTGGTAATTAATTGGTGAAAACAATATTCAGAATAGATACTGAATTAAAATCGAAACACTTGGTCTAAGTTTCACTGAGTATTTTGACAACTCTAGATATGTTTCGGGTGGTTATCCCATTATCAAGAGTAATCTGAGAGCATCCAATATCTTGCCCTCACTAACTGAATGTAATAGTTTGGTTTTTTGGAATCCATGAACGAGTATATTCAATGCGATGATTGGTAAATCCAGTGGGTGGTTTATTCTATGAAATTTCTATTTTTCAATTCTTTTTCGAATACAACGCCCTATTTATCCTATGTGAAATCAATCACATTCGCTGCAAAATATTCTGTAAATATTTCGTTTTTAAAATGAATCTAGTCTGTACCTGCTATTCATCAATAATGAACCGAAATTTTCTTGTTAGTGCAGATTGTATTGGCATTGCTTTCGTGCACCTACTTTTTCAAGATTCTGTTGCTCAAATCAGGTGTGTAATTTTTTTTTAATTCAGTGGAGCTACAGTTTAATGCCGGTTCCGAACGGCCATTGGACTTTTAATCGATGTACATTACCCAGCATATTTCATTATTTAAACTATTCAAATCATAGACGGACTCAAACACCCATGCCTTCAGCGGGGCTCGAATCCGAGTTCTCCGCATCATATTCGGGAGTTCTACCGACTAAGCTAGGGAGACCGGCAGGTGTGTAATTGATTGAATGGAAGATTCAATGTTTTTGATCTGAATGAATAGAAAAAATATTTCGTAATAATATTTTCCTCCGTTTGTTTGTGATTGATTGAACGATGATGAAGGGTTTGTAGTCATTGTGAATTGTAATTGTTTTAATTATACGAACTTCTTACCCATAATCATCTGCAAACAATGTAAGCGAGAGTAATCCATGTACTAATGAATGAAAGGCACTCATTCTAATTTTAACAGACATTCTAATGACCGACAACTTGAGCTATGTATTAATGTGTCCGAATCCGTTGGCTTTCTGTAAATGTTCAATACAAGGAAATCGATAGAAACGAGTTGTAGACTGATTTATTTCTGATTCCAGAGTGTACTATTCAGTCGTCGTTCTGAGTAACCAAAAACCAAGCTGTTTACCTTTAGCTTCATCATTTTTCTGATTTCTTTTTGAAATCATTGACACAACCTGGACATTTGTTTGATATTTGGCACGTATTTCTCTCATACAGTGCCCAAATGAGCTACTTCGTAATCACAAAAAATCTGTATCTGCATTAATAAAAATATAGAAAGTAATTGAGACCACGAAACAACATCCTGTATATGAAAATTTTTGAAATTTGTTTGCATATTCGAAAAGAGAGCAAAAACTGAATTGAAATGTATCGTATGAAATTTGTGCAGAAAATTAACTTTTTGAATTTTGAACTTCAAGGAAAATTTTCAAGAAATTAGAGGAGAAATAGATAACCTAATATCAACTAAATTTAGTGATGAAATATTGAAACTTACGAATCTATTCGCATTTTTATTTTACTGAATAACTATTAATCACTTTCGTTATCATTCTATATTCATATTTCTCACAATTGTATTTCGTAGGTATGAAATTGTATTTTTTGAATAGCTTCTAAAATAGCCTGTATTACTTCAGATTTACACCTCCAACTGGAACTGTTGCAGGTGTAATTCTTGCGACATATGTTGCCAATTTTACTACATAACATAACGAAAAACATGATCATGAAGAATCATGATCTTCACAAGATTACTGAGTCAAAGTTAGAGATTTTTCAAACGAGAATATTGGGCGAGACGGTTCTGATAACTGGCTTTCAAGATCACCTGATTTCAATTCGTAGATGTTTATATTTGAGGCATATAAAGTCACTAGTCTAATGTACTCTTGAAATTTAAATATATAGGATTTTTCCTGATCTCAATTATTTATATCTATATTTTAGTTAATCCGAACCTGGAATTTTTTGTGATTACTAAGTTACCCGTTTGAGTTCCTTTTAAGAAATATGAGAGCCAAATATTGAGAAAATGTACAGGGTGGTATGGCAGTGATGACTTCAAGTGGTTATTAGCAAAACTATTAAAACTAAGATTGTCCGAACCAATAAATGGGATATTGAAAGAACAGTATTGCTAACCCCTATTCCATGTTTGATACATTATAAATTGTTTTGCCAATTATTCATATATTCCTTCATTTTATATACATTAATATAATAATAAATATCATGTTCCTTAATGATCTCATGGATAATATTCACTCTCCACATTTGATGTTCGCGGACGATTTGAAACTATATCATGAAATTAGATCCCAGGACAACTGTGTTCAACTTCAGCTCGCGCTGGAGCATGTTGCTAGTAGGTGTGAGGACAATTATTTGAGTTTGAATGTGTCAAAATGTAATGTTGTCTCTTTCACAAGGAAAATAGACCGAATTGAGTGTAATTACAGCGTCGGTGGTCAGGTTCTTCCTCGTTCTGATAAGGTCAAAGATCTTGGTGTAGTCTTCCACAAATGACCCAACTTATTTCAGCTGCCTTGAAAATATATATATTTGCTATACGCAATAGCAAATATTTCAATAATTTCCCAACAGTCATAGGACTATTGAATAATCTAATAAGTAGCAAGTTGGAGTATGGCAGCATGATCTGGCATCCCATTTACACTTGCCATCAACGCCATCTTGAGGCTATTCAGAGAAGGTTCTGAAATTCTTGGTTTGGTAGGAACATAAAGCTTATCCACAGGCAGGAGTCAATAATAACGAATTATTGAGTCGATTTAGTTTAAACTCATTGCAGAGCAGGAGAGAAACTTTATCACTCAAATTTTTGTACAAATTACTGCACAATAGTATTGATTGTCCTCCTCTCTAGTCCGCTTTGAAATCTCGTGTTCCAAGGCAAACTTCTCGTAATACAGAATTATTCCACCTAGAGACTCCAGAGACCAATTCGCTAATGCAATCCCGTATTTGGTTTATACCGTCTACATTCAATAGAGTTGCTAATAATTGTGACATTCACTTTGACTTCATGGAAGTTATTATTAGGAGTTATGTAAACGAAAAGAATGGCCTAAAATGAATTGATTTAGATTGAGTTCTTTGTAAGATTTCATTGAATACTTTCATTTAGTTTTTAGTTACTATTATACTTTTTTATATTCGATTGAGCTCTCTGTTATATCATTTTAATTATTCAGTTATTATTCAACATTAATTTCTGTAATAGGGTATTATACCTGTTGAGAATAAAGAACTTATTATATATACATATAATAAAAAAGTAAATACTGAGATTCTTAATCGAAATATTTCAAATAAAACTCTCAGGGAGCTGTCTACACAAATGTTGTCAACGGGAACGAACCCATCACTTTCATGACTTTCAAAACGAACATAGGTCCTATACCCAATTGAGGAGAATTTTTCCTAGTGAAATATTCACTAGGGTGATGGGTTCGTTCTCGTTGACAACATTTGTGTAGACAGCTCCCTGAGAGTTTCATTTGAAATATTTCGATATTTCAATTAAGAGTCCCAGTATATATATATATATATATATATATATATATATATATATATATATGTTTGAACGTAAAGATTCACGGTTGGAAAAATATGGTATATTGGTCCGGAAATATATCCGTTGATTTGTGGGATGCCTGTTGGAAACTGGCAGACGTTTCGTCAAGGTCTCACTTGACATTGTCGATGCTTCAATTATAATTGATTCCCTCATCCAGGCATCCAACAAATCAACGGATGTATTCCCGGACAATATATATATACTTAAATATATATATATATATATATATATATATATATATATATATATATATATATATATATATATATATATATATATATATATATATATATATATATTATAATATAAATTGATTTATTGTCTGTTTAAGAAGACTAAAACTTCCGAAGCGAATGCTGAGCCAGAAATATTCCTCTGATAAGGAAAATCAATAAGTGAAGATACAAAAAAACTAATTCTATTTTCTAAAAAATAAATTTGACATTTTGATATCTATAGCTATCAATATATAGTTATTAACTCATAAATTCAATTATTCATTAGTTTTGACAAAGTTGTGACATACAACGAAACGTTAACAAAAATAAAGTTTTTCATATTAAAAGAAGCCTGTTATTGCTAAAAACATTCAAAATAATATATATATATATATATATATATATATATATATATATATATATATATATATATATATATATATATATATATATATATATATATATATATATATATATATAATATATATATATATATATATATATATATATATATATATATATATATATATATATATATATATATATATATATATATATATATATATATATATATATAAACATTTAAAGATCGTACGTATGATTTATATCGTTATATAATCTTTAAGCGTCACCTGTGAAATCTCAAGGATTTCTTACAACCTTTACAACTATTTAATATCACCCAATGAATGAATTCAGCAATATTTCAACCTCTCCCGATTTGATGTATTCTATTTTATACAGACAATATGACAAGTTTTTTTGTAAACAAGAGTGTGGGTTCTCCGAAAACAAACATCCTTCATAATGCAAAAGAATCTACTTCTTGACCTTCTACCTCTAAAGGAAGTCACTAATGCATTTAGTTATTAACGATTTATTAAAATAATTTGAATAATTGTCCTCCCACATGTTTTTCTGTTCTTCCTCGTGCTGAATGTTATGAAGAAGTAGAGAAAATATTGATAAATTCATGCTCATTCGTCCACTGAGTTTCTTGATAATAAGAGGTATCTTGAAGTCAGAATTTGCAGCAAGGTTTACACTTCAGTTATATTAGCATATAATTATATTATATTACATATTACAAGATACATACATATTACAAGATAATATTTCGTGTTTCGTTCGAATAATTTGGTAAGTGTAATTAGATTATTTCGACACAAAACACAGTATTTGTGTGTAAAAAGAAAAATGAAATTTTTAAAAGTGTATTCGTTCCGGAATATTTATAAGGTTTTCAACAGAAAATATTCAATTTAATTATTTTCGAAAGTTATATATTTATTTGAGTGATATTCGATGCATTAATTTTCTGAATAAATCCAATTAACAATTTATTAATTAGATCTGATTGTTCAATGAAAAAACTATTTGTAATTTTGTCTGTTATCATTCTTGGGTACCATATCTCCAATAACAATAAATTATCTGTATGTATTATATAAATAAAGTAAAAATAATTTCCTCATGGAAGAACACTCATTATACCAAACATATGATCCAATAAGAATAACAAATTGAAAACAAGTTTATGTACTTTTATATTTACTTTGGAAGAACTATTTGAATATTTATTTAACAGTAACACATGTAATTATAATTTTCTATTTGTTTGTCCACTTGTCTTTATTTTACAACTTACCTAAACTTTTGAGTCAATAACTCCATTTCTTCCGCTGTAGAAGATAAATGATTAAGACTGCAGTTTTATATACATATTGAGAAACTATTAATATAAAAAAAATTTGAGAATGAAACAAAAATGAAATTATTCATTGAAAACGCAGTTATTTCGGTATTATTATATGAAGAAGTGTTATAGGTAGCTTTAGTGAATAAATTTTTTCAAAACTTACAATCATCTCCATATTTTCATAATCGAAAGCAAAATATATCTGTTTGAGGTGTCATTTCGATTTTAAATAAAGTAAATTAGTGATTTCAAGAATTCTTATCCATTTTTAGTGAATTTGCTTATAGTACAACCACTGTTGTTAAAGAATATTACAACTATGAATACTATGAAATCGGATACAAAGTGACATTAAGTGATTGACATTTAGTCTAAGAGCCCCTAAGGACTCGAACTTCATCCATCTGATAAACAAATGAGTCGTTTTTATGATATGTTATTGATTCTATCTATGT
Organism: Henosepilachna vigintioctopunctata; assembly: GCA_030704895.1. Taxonomy (NCBI): domain Eukaryota; kingdom Metazoa; phylum Arthropoda; class Insecta; order Coleoptera; family Coccinellidae; genus Henosepilachna; species Henosepilachna vigintioctopunctata. The sequence continues at coordinate 5,151,373 of JARQZJ010000065.1, forward strand.
TATTGATTTATTTATTGATGGCTATGTTCATGGCTATTTTTAATTCAATTATCCTTTTCAATCAATTTTTTTCATTACCTCCACTAAGTCTATTTAGATAACTCCACCGATATGATAACCAATAACAAATTTGCTACCAGAAGAAAGATAATGTAATTAACAACATAAGAGTATAAGCTTGCCAGCAAAAAACCCTTCGAAGAATATTATTGCCATGCTTTAATGTCTTTAAAGGTCACACGCAGTTCCTATGTTAGATCCTTTTTTATCACTGACCTCTGACTATCTACTTTCTGTATAGCACTTATTTAATCGAATATAACTTAAATTTGCATGACGCGTTTCCGTTTTCTTCAGATCACAGAATAATGTTATTCTGTAAGAATTATTCTGTAAGCATCTGAAGAAGTCTAACGACGAAACGCGTCATGCTATGTTAATAAAGTGTAAATCATAAGTTCAAGTGTTTGAATTTAAGTTAAATTCAATTATAATGGATTTACATCAAATAAACGCCAACACTATTAAATACTTATTTAATCGCTTCGATTTTGAAAGTTGCATGGCAAGAATACTCTACGAAGGGTTTTTTTTTGCTGATAAGTCTATACTTTAATTTTGGTAATTGAATTATCTTTCTTCTGATAGCAATTTTTATTGGTATCATATCGGTAAAGTTATCTAAATACTTAATGTATGCAATGAACAAAATAGCTAAATTGAACATAGCTCTGAACTTGCTTTTCGGTAAGCAAGCTATTATATTCATGTTTATAAATCAATAATATTTCATTCAAATAAGGTCTCAACTGTTAATCTGATGGGAGAACTATTTATTAAATTGAAACTTTGCAAATGCACATCACAATTACAAAAATACTAGTTGTATATCTTCGACAAATAAAACTTCTTTATTAACACGCAACTGCTTAAAATAATACCTCAGATTCATTCGAAGCATTTTAGACTGATACCAAAAGGTATAAACACTCAAATATGAAGAATGTATTTGATAATTTAAATGAAACTAAGTAGTTTTTCGATTTTCACTATAATTAATTCAAAGCATGACAATATCGTTTCGCCAATACAGTGGCTTCATCAGGTGTTGATGATAAACTGAGCTATTAAATTGTGGACTGCGTATATTTATCTTGCAGTGCGTGGGGTGGGAATGAGCATAGAACACTGTTCTTCTTTTACAGGGGGATGACTATAGAACATATTTCTTCTGAATTGTGTGGGATGACCATAGAATACTTTTCATCGATTGCATTTTTACTGGAATAAATTTAATAACGGAGAATTCTCCGTTAAGAAAAGTATTCTACGGTCATCCCTCGCAATTCAGAAGAAATGTGTTCTTTAGTCATCCACCTGTAAAAGAAGAACAGTGTTCTATGGTCATTCCCACCCCACGCACTTCAGGATAAATATACGCAGTCCACAATGTAATAGCTCAGTTTATCATCAACATCTGATGAAGCCACTGTGTTGGCGAAACGATATTGTCATTTTTTGAATTAATTATAGTGAAAATCGAAAAACTACTTAATTTCATTTAAATTATGTATTTAGATACTCATCAAGTATCGGCCCAATCGATTAATAATATATTTGATATTAAATTCTTGAATACCTAGGAATATAGATAGAGAAAATTCTTCGTATAGATTCTTAAATATGAATTAATTAAACATTGATTGCAATATTAATCTGAAATATTAAAATGGTGAAGAAAACACAGTTTTCTAGATTTATTTTACAGTTTTATTTTAAAATTTTGACTCACTCTTCACCATAACAATGGTTCTTTGTATTTCACTCCAAATACAGTCCGAAGAAGCGATCGTAATTGTGAAACAAATGTGTTACTTGATAATTGAAAGTGATTAAATCTAAAACACAGTGTTTACTATACCATTTCAATTTTGAAATTTCCATAACGCAGTTTCCTGTTGAGAGCAACAGTAATATTGAAATAATAATTGGAGCCATCATTTATGGAAATACAATTTTGAGGAGTGAAAAATGTTCAAATCCGTTCAGTAAAACCTAAGTAATTTCCATTTAAGGGCAAAATGATTGAAATTTACACATTTTAAAGAAATCTCGAAATAGGAAAAAGATATTGACGTGCAGGTTTTAATATAATATTGCTAATTTTACCTACTGTTACATTTCATAATTAAATATGCATGGTTCCATTTAATATTTTCCAAGGATAACTAGATTTGAAAAAATAAATAAATAGCGGTCTCTAGCGTATAGGTAACTCATTACGTTGTTTCTGAATTCAAACTCCTACAGTTGGAAAAGAGCTCTTTTCAAAATGACTAAGTTTGCATGAATCGGTTGAGCAGAGTTACAGGCGTTTTTTCATGTTAAGGTTCCAACTTCCTCCCTCCTCTTTCTTGCGACAATCTGAAAGCATTATGCCACACTTAACATCACAAAACAATCTGATGGAATGACTCTGAACAAAATTATCGAATTTCAAGAAAAAGAATTGACCTTTTGTATTTTCACACTCTTTCTTGGAATTCGATAATTTCATTTAGAGCCATTTCATCAGATCATTTAATCAGTTTTCAGGTTGGGTGTGATATAGTGCTTTTAGATCGTCATCAAAAAATTTAGTACAACTAGTTGATATCCTGATGAAGTACTCATAGTACCGAAATAGAGATTCAAATTGACAACTGATTAAAAGTATCAGTATTGACTGAGATTTGTGAATCTCTAAATCATATATATATATATATATATATATATATATATATATATATATATATATATATATATATATATATATATATATATATATATATATATATATATATATATATATATATATATATATAATTTAGAGATTCACAAACCTTTCATACCCAGGCAATACTAATACTTTTAATCGATAATATTTTTTTATTTAATAGTGTTGGCGTTTACTTGATGTAAATCCATTATAATTGAATATAACTTAAATTCAAACACTTGAACTTATGATTTACACTTTATTGACTACTATAGCATGACGCGTTTCGTCGTTACAAACGACTTCTTCAGACTCTCCAAAGTGGTAGGTTCGTTCTCGTGTGCTTACAGAATAATCCTTTATTATTTTATTTATATATTATTTATTATATATATATATATATATATATATATATATATATATATATATATATATATATATATATATATATATATATATTATAATCATTTGAGGATTTGATGAATTAATATTTATTTTAATTTCAGGTTCTCAAAAATGATTCTCGGACAAGTAATATGTCTACTTTTAATATCGATTGTAACGTCTCAAGGTGAGCATTCTTATAATCACTACGTACCCACAAGATACTACACACCTAGAATATATAACACATACAGAGATGATAACGTCTACATAACCGATAAGTATGGGAACACTGTAGCCGTAGAACCATATTGGGCTAGATCTGCAAAATATTATAGTTCAGGTTCACAGTCTAGCTCTCGTTGCTATAACTGCGTTGTAAGAAGAACCAACGTCTATGATCCTTACTCTTATGCTGCCAGGAAGGTCTACGTGAAGGATCAATATGGCAACAGCTACTTGTTAAATCCAAATGATGCCTATTGGACTAATAGCTATTACACTAATAACTATCCGAGTAGTAGAAGTGGACGATATTATTACAGTGGAAAAAAATATTCTTCAAATGAAGATTACGTCTACATTAATGACATGTATGGTAGAACAAGGGCTGTACCAAAATCCAGTTATTTGTACGAATATGCTAAGGGATATTAACCAAAAATAACACAAATAAAATCACGACAACTTTCCTTGAACTAATATTAGGTCCTACACGCTCAATTTTATTTTTATATTTTGAAATAAATAGTTTGATCATAGTGGAATAGAACAAATTATTTTTTGAAGACAAATATGCTGCTGTCTGGATCTGGATTCGAAATTAGAATCTAAATTCAACATTCATATTTATATTCAGGATAACACTGGAATTCAACATATGTATATAACACTAGCAAGTTGATTGTTTTGTTATTTTTCTAATAAATGTGTAAATAATCTTGAAAATTCCAGCATCTGTGGACATCCATGACTACGAATTTTGCGTAAGACTTCGCAATGATAACACACAGATTGAAATCCCAAAATTTTTAAATATTATGCAAATATTTTTCTGTGTTCTTCATCGCCTCATAATTGTTATAAGGCACTCCTTTCGGTACAATCTCAACAAAAATACAGAATTCCAATTCTGGAAAATTGGAGGGAAATAATATTCAGCTAGATTTTTGAAGGTTTCTATTGCTACAAATGAATTATAAACTATAAAATTAACTTTGAATTACTTTAATATTTAGTTTAAGGTTTCCAGGTATTGAGGGTAAAAGAGTAAGACAGAGTGAGGGGTTCAGAGAAAAACACTGTATTGTATAACATTTTACATTTATGGATAATAGAACATAATAAAATGAGGCTTCACAAACAAAATTGTTAGAAGAAAAACCAAACATGCTTTTAAATAACAAGAGTTGGTATACATTCATATATATATATATATATATATATATATATATATATATATATATATATATATATATATATATATATATATATATATATATATATATATATATATATATATATATATATATATATATATATATATATATATATATATATATATATACCCGAAAAATTATAAAACAGGCACTTACAGATACAACTTCCAAGGTGAAATTTATGGGCGAAATATTAGATCCCTTTGAAATCAAAATCGGTATGCGGCAGGGGGACGGACTTTCGCCAATCCTTTTCAATATTGTTTTAAAAAAGATCTTTAGGGAATGGGAACTTCACGTGAAGGGCATTCAAGTGGGTATTAAAATAGAAAATAGAATAAATGACAAATGTCTCGCCTTTGCAGACGATATTGCTATCATCACAGACAACAGAACTGAAGCCATTCTCGCCGTAGAAAAACTACATAAAATTGGGCAGAAAACCGGGTTACAAATTTCAATCCACAAAACCAAATACATGGAGAGGAAAGCAAAAAATAAATCTTCTCTTATCACAAAACGTGGTGAAATTCTGCAAGTCGGCCATTTTAAATACATCGGGGAAGTTATACAGTCCTCAGGTTTGAACCGAATCGCTAATGAACAGAGATTTACCAAGCTCCAAAGGGCCTACAAACTAACATGGGCTCACTATAACAAAAAGTGCATTTCGAGAAGCGCCAAATTGAGGCATTATAACACAACAATTCTTCCAGAAGCAATCTACGCATCTGAAAGAATGCTTATTGATGGTCATTCAAGAATTATAGAAATAGAAAAACAAGAACGAAAAATTTTCAGAAAAAATTGAGGGCCAATTAATAGAAACGGCATTCGGATGAAAAGACCTCCTAGTGAACTGTATCAAAAGACAAATACGATTACGGAAGAAATCAGAAAACGACGAGCAAAGTTCTATGCACATGTCTACAGAATGAAACAGTCCAGAATACCGAAGAAACTGCTCGTTATACTCGTTATTATGAATAGTAAATGCGGAACAGAGTGGCTGAAAATGGTCCACAAGGATCTACAACAGATCAATATAAAAAATCTCGAAGATCGCACTGAATATCGCACTGATAAAATCGCACATGTGAAGTTTGAGCAAAAGCCAAATCGTCAAACCTGGAGTTAAATGGATAGAAGAACGTGAGAAAAAGCATTCAGAGAGGATGAGGCGTTTTTGGGAGGCAAAAAAGATGAAGCAAAAGTCCTAATAATTGCGAATTCGAGTTCAATCGCTCTCCTCATAAGGAACAATCGTAATAATAATAATATATATATATATATATATATATATATATATATATATATATATATATATATATATATATATATATATATATATATATATATATATATATATATATATATATATATATATATATATATATATATATATATATATATATATATATATATATATATATATATATATATATATATATATATATATATATATATATATATATATATATATATATATATATATATATAAATATAATGAAATTTATTGAGAAACATTCCTTACATTCAATAATTACAACTGAGAAGAATACTCACAAAAGGACTGAATTCAGTTTTGAGTCGGACCTTCCATTCAGTCCTTTAACAAAAAATTCTGGTTCAATTCATCTTCACAATAATATACAAATATATTTGAAAAGAAAAGAAAAGAATGACTTCAGAAATATTAACCATTTTACATGGTGAGGGACATTCGTGGCAAAAAATAAACAAATAAATGATACAAAAATTGATTCATATATTATTGCCTACATTCGACTCATCGAAGTACTCTACCACACTATAGTAAGACTTTGTTAACATCAATGACTTAACTCTCTTCTTAAATAAATGATCTTTCAGTAATTTAAAATTTGACGGTAAATGGTTGAAGATTTTAATACTCTGATAATAGAGTGAGTGCTATATATATACATATATATATATATATATATATATATATATATATATATATATATATATATATATATATATATATATATATATATATATATATATATATATATATATATATATATATATATATATATATATATATATATATATATATATATATATTAGACTGATTCAAAAAAACCGACTATTTTTTTTTCTTTTTAATATTGAAAATATTGTCAGAAATGACGAAAAAAAAATCCTGTGAAAGTTAGAGCTTTTAATATTAATATAAAGAGGTGCCGAGTGGAAAATTTCAATTTCCCATTTAATTAACGTGGGAAAACTTTTTTTTCTTATTTTGGAATTTTGTAACTCTTTAACAAGTCATCGGATTGGTTAAGTCAGAACATATTCTTGTAGAGAATTGAACGCTCTTCAAAAAAGGTCTCCTATAATTTTTTGATATATTCACTTTTTCAAAAGTTATTCAACGCTAAAGATGAATTGATTCAAAATTTTTACATTTTTCTAATTTTCCGACGCAACCATCAACTTTATGAGAAAATTTAAAAGGACTTTTTTGTAGAACATTCGATTTCCTATAACTTATCTCTCAAAAAATTGAAATTTTGTTCACAGATTGTAAGTTATTTGCAAAAAACCAAAAATTTTTTTATAAAGTTGTCATTTTTATTCTTAAAATTAATTATCATATTAAACAAATAAAGTTTTAACCTAACAATTGAATGTTTATTATAATAAAATCAATTTATATTGTTACACTAAAAAATTTCTATTGCAATTGGGCAATTTTTTTCTGTATTCACTAATAACTAGCAATAAGTATTGCAATTGCTCTTCATTTTTAGTGAAACACTTATTGTATAAGTTTTTCAATTATTTTTATTTATTTTTTTTTCCTTACGACTTCATTGAGAAAGATGTAAATTCTTGGGCTAGTGATGGAAGTTTTAAAGAGTGTGTGGAATTTTTTACAATTTGAATTTTATAATTTGACATTAATTGAACAATACAATAAGTGTTTCACTAAAAATGAAGAGCAATTACAATACTCATTGCTAGTTATTAGTGAATACAGAAAAAAATTGCCCAATTGCAATAGAAATTTTTTAGTGTAACGATATAAATTGATTTTATTATAATAAACATTCAATTGTTAGGTTAAAACTTTATTTGTTTAATATGATAATTAATTTTAAGAATAAAAATGACAACTTTATAAAAAAATTTTTGGTTTTTTGCAAATAACTTACAATCTGTAAACAAAATTTCAATCTTTTGAGAGATAAGTTATAGGAAATCGAATGTTCTACAAAAAAGTCCTATTAAATTTTCTCATAAAGTTGATGGTTGCGTCGGAAAATTAGAAAAATGTAAAAATTTTGAATCAATTAATATTTAGAGTTGAATAACTTTTGAAAAAATGAATATATTAAAAAAATATAAGAGACCTTTTTTGTAGAGCGTTCAATTCTCTACAAGAATATGTTCTGACTTAACCAATCCGATGATTTGTTAAAGAGTTACAAAATTCCAAAGTGAAAAAAAAAAGTTTTCCCACGTTAATTAAATGGGAAATTGAAATTTTCCACTCGGCACCCCTTTATATTAATATTAAAAGCTCTAACTTTCACAGGATTTTTTTTTCGTCATTTCTGACAATATTTTCAATATTAAAAAGAAAAAAAAAATAGTCGTTTTTTTTGAATCAGTCTAATATATATATATATATATATATATATATATATATATATATATATATATATATATATATATATATATATATATATATATATATGAATAAGTTTTCAGAAATTTTTTCAGGAAAACTTTTCAGCTTGTTATAATTTGACAAAAAATTATCACAATTCTTCTCGCCTTAATGTTGAATTATATTGACATTATCTTGATGCGAATCTTTCATAACAAATGAGACAAATTGAACAACATGAACTTTTAATTTACACTTTCATTGAATGAATAAAACGACGTGCTTTGTCGAGTGACCGACTTCTTCAGAACGCATACATGATAGTGATTATGTAACCTTATATTATGTGAGCGCCTGAAGGAGTCGGAAACCAGACGAAACTCACATTATTTATTCAATGAAAGTGTGAATAAAAAATTCAAGGTCTTGATCTTACGCTTGAATATTAAAAGCAGAGTTTGGATTCAGAAGGCGTGTTTATTATTTTCAAACTCAAGCGTAACTCTCAGATATAAGGAAAAAAACGTGGTTAGTGCGGCCAAAGATTGGCGTTAGACAACCCACCTTTGCACTAATTTGTACTCAAGGAATATTACTCATGCAGAAAAAATTGAAAACAATTATCAGGAAAACACTGGTAATTAATATACTATCTCGACAATAGCAAGTCAAGGATTTCGATGAGAACTTTCCAAATTTGTAGATAATCGCTATTATCCAACGTTAATAATAATAATAATCATGGGAATCACCACGGGCCTGCTTACATGAAGAGGACCTCCAGAGAGTTTAATTCCTCTCATATATAATATATGGAATAAATGACAGTTACCCTGTGAGAGAAGTGTGAAAACCGTAAGGCTTGAAATCAGGAAATAATAATAATAGTATTTTATTATATGAAAACTTCATACAAAAGTCTATTGATCTCAGGTCCTTCAGGCTATTCAACATACGGATTTCGCAAAAAAATCAACGATAACATCTATGATTGATGTATTGGAAATCATTATGGAAGCCTACAGTAATGGTGAAGTTGTGGAAATGATCTGCATTGACCTCAGCAGGGCTTTTGATACCGTCTGCCACGAAATTCTCCTAAATAGTTCTCGTTCTACCTACAAAAGAGGTATTAAGCTGTGAAATGGAATGATGGAATGTCTAATCTTGTGAGTGTCGAGGCTGGGGTACCTGCAGGGGTCTATTCTGGGACCATTTCTGTTTATCATTTTCACAAATGACATTTTCGAGAATATTACAGTAGGTGAAATTTGTAGTTAAGCGGAGGATACTGTATTCTTGAACAGATAAAGCTGCTTGCGCAGCCTCCAAGTGATGACCCGGATTTGCGAAGTAAGTCTCAGGCTGGTTTACAACGATGCTCTGTTGATAAACCCAGAGAAAACACAAAGCTTACTATTTACTAACAGGGAATGTAACAACTTATCGCTCAGATATCTTGGCTTGGATTTTCAATCATCTCTGAAGTGGAGCAGCCATATTGATACATTGAGTAGGAAATTGTCTACAGCAATATTCATGATACGCAGAATAAAGCAAATAGCAACTACTGATGTAGCTAAACTTACCTACTACTCTGTTTCGCAGTGTTGCGATTTATGGTATAATTTTGTGGGGTCAGTCTGGAGATGCTCACAAAATTTTTCTACAACAAAAGAAAGCAGGTAAAACATTGTATGGTATGAACGTTACGGAAAGTTGTAGAGATATATTTAAAAATGAGAGGATACTCACAATTCCTTCAGTTTTCATACTCACATGTGTAAATTTTGATCATCAACATCCAAGTAAGTTCCCAAGAAACTCATTTTATCATTCTTATAACACACGAGAAAGAGATAAGCTCGCTTTGCTGTATGCTCGAATTAATAAAGCTCAGCACGGCCCAAACTACACCTTCCTTAGGCTCTATAACAAGTTACCAGATCGCCTGAAGAAGTTGACATCCGCAGATTTCATCACGGAAGTAAAGTTTTAATATCGATGAGTTTTCAAACTAGTTTGTCTCTGAATGTGAATGTGTATGACAGTCCTTTACAATTATCTATTTTTATATTTAGAAACGACAAGTCATGTAACTTTGATGACAAAAATCTCTACATCTATATCTTTATCTGATATCATATTTATTCAATAACTTATAGCGTAGAATAAATGAAAATGAAGAATAAAGTGTTATTCTAATTTCAAATAATTAGTTTATAACAAGCTTAGTGCTTCAAGTAGTGCTCAGTTGGGGATTTTCTTCTTACATATGTGCTGTTGTAGGTATTATGGAACATTGTTAAATAATGTGATTAAATAGGTGATTTTGTAAGCGTAGTTTTTTTTAAATTGAATAAAACACTCAATTTGCATCATATATTCAACATTGTTATTGAAATTGATAAATTAGCCTTTGCCATTCAAATTTTGAAGATAACTTGATGTAAATGTTGTCCGGGGTTCCGTATCAAATGGTCCATTCGGAAGGTCCAATTCTGCGTCACTTTTTCGAGCATTTCGGCCTGTATCCCACAACTTACGCGAGTAATGTTATGCTGGAAGGCTTCAATCGTGTTCGGCTAGTCCCCATACACTAACGACTTTACATAACCCCACAAGAAATAATCCAGAAGCGTCAAATCCCTTGATCTTGGGTGCCAATTCAAAGGGCCTTTTCTAGAGATAAGATGCTCTTCAAATTCATCCTTCAACATGTCCATTGTTTCACGAGTTGTGTGACATCTGGCACCGTCTTGATGAAACCACATGTCAACCAAGTTCAACTCGGCCTACTGGGGCAAAAAAGTTGCGTATCATGGCTCAATATCGTTCGCCGTCAAAGGTAACGTTTCTTCCACGGTCGTCTTTGAAGAAAAATGGACCGATGATGCAACCAGCACATAAACCATACCAAACTGTCGTTTTTTCGGGATGCATCGGTAATTCTTGTAGATATGGAATGTGGCTGTTCATCACTCCAGATGCGACAGTTTTGGTTTATTTACATATCCGTTAAGCCAGAAATGAGCCTCATCGCTGAACACAATTTTTCGATAAAATAGCGAATTTTCATTCAGCTATTCTAAGGCCCATCTTCACCAAAAATTAGACGTTGTGGTAGGTCATTCGGCTTCAATTCTTGCAGAAGTTGAATTTTTTAGGCTTTCAAACCGAAAAGAACACGTCAAATTTTTCATGTGGTTGAGTGAAACATGCTCAATTGCTGAGAATGGTGTCGAATTGACATTTCACGATCCTCATTAACACTGTACGCCATGGCTGCAAATTCTCGTCATTACGCACTGTACGCATAGACAATGGTTTAATGTCCAACAAAGTAAAATTGGTGCGAAATTTGGTGATAACAGCACGAATTGTTGATTCACCAGGTTGATTATGACGACCATAATATGGTCGTAACAAACGATACACATTTTTCACAGAGCACGAAATTTGATAGTAAATTTCGACAATTTGCAATCGTTGCTCGTTTGTAAGTTTTTTCATGATGAAATGGCAGAGTATATTGAAAACTTTTCACTTTGACAAATGACGTTTGAATGCCATCATCAACCAGTGCCGCCAATCCTAAAAAACTTAACTCTTAAAAAATCACGCGTTATCCTCCAGTTTGTTCAGTCTTGTATGGAACCTTCAGTTAAGTTTCTGGCGCCGATCTTTTATTGATTCCATGTTTGTTTTTGAATATAAACCTTTATTCTAGCAGATTAGGATATCCATATCTGAAAAATTCAAAGTTCAGAGTTCAAAATATAAAATCAAATTCAGTTTGATCAAAACCAGTTTACGCCATCAGATGTTTGTTCTTGAATATAAACCTTAATTCTAGCAGATTTGGATATCCATATTGAAACATTCTGATAGTTAGAAATATAAAATCGAATTCCAAAATCCAGAACCATCAGATATAACCATTTTTGATTTTGATCACTAAGGAGTAGTACATTAATTTCTGTATTCAAATCCTTTCATCGAAAACGAGAAATTAGAAGATCACAATGAAATTGATATATAGATATCGTTATTTACATCATTCGAATGCAGAAATCATAATGTTATAGTTTTGGTATTTCTAGAGTCAATTATATTTCTTCTTGTCTTTTATGGAAAAATGCAGAATTTCTTCAATATTTTAGAAATGTGTTCAAAATATATTATTGAGTTGAATATTTAGCAATATTCTTGATACTTCCTAGTGTTTTTAACAATAATTTGGAAACAAAGTCCAGATTTTGTATCAGATAACTTATTCTTATCCGAAAGGTCATTCGATGACCTTCAATCTAAATTAGTAATTTCGTGGAATCTGCTTCATATATAATACGAACTTAGTTAACGAAGTGATTCAATATTGAAAACTTAGTTTTCCTTATGTCTATTTTGAAATAAAGCAGACAAATTCAATAATACTTTTATGTTTCAGATCGGACTTTGTTTAAATATTAGTTTGTAGGGTGTCTAATAATTGAAAACAATTGCTTCAATTCCAAGAAATTTTCCAATATCTTTCAGGCTACCAATGTCTACGTTGTGTGTGGAATGTATTAACATTGTTAATTTATTGATCATATTATTGGACTCAATTATAGAAATATTTTTCTAGCTAAGTGTAGTGGAAATAATTTCATGATAGAGGTTCTATTCCCAACGATGTAACCATTGTCCCAATTACTCGAATACAACTGCTTTACTAACTTTATCAATACTTTTTTCACATTAAGATTTTCTCATTTATTTATGTGTAGGATATGACACATAGGTGGCGCGAATTTGGGACTAATATGCGATTGTGCTAGGTTTCATTATCAATAAAGTCACTGAAATGCAAGGAATTCAGGGCGTTTTGGATAAACATATCTCTGGCTACCCTTTCAAACTCATCATCTGTCTATACTTTACTCCGTAACTTGGTACAACTGAAGCAAAAAAGGTCAAGAATTACTACGACACGGCCAACTTTACTGCAGGCCATGAAGAGCGTAGTCCGGCGGTGTTGCCAAATTGTTTTGAGTGGTATACCACGGCCACCTTCAATACAGGCCATGAAGAGCGAAGTCCCTCGATGCTGCCAAATTGTGTTTAGTGGTATAATATCCTAGTCGGATGTTCCCAAGCTTTCAAGCATTATTTCAACTCTCTTTGTATATTGCGAACAAACAAGAAATATTAATAGTATTTATAACATATAGAATATTATATTGGGTATTGTGAGCACATATTTCTGTAACAGAAAAATGTAAAACATTTATTATTGCAAGAAAACAACAATGTTTTCGATAAAGCCCCACTGCGTATAAAATACTTCTATTAGTCAGTTGGATTTATTTACATGAAAAGTTGCCTAACCAAATTTATTGAATTATTTGAGAGAATAGGAACCTTGAAAGGAACGCTGTAGAAATTACTCAAATTGAATTATTTACCTAAGTATAAATAAATACTATATTTCTAAACAGCGCAACCAACTAATTTGATGTTATGTTATCCACAAACTATCAACACTAGAACTGAAATCGTAAAATATTCAACTTCAAGCTACGAAAGTCTCAAACAAAATTAATCTCGTTTCACTGAAATTTATAAACAAACTAAAGACTTGGTTTTTCATAGTTGGATGTTGAGAATTCGAAAAATTATCAGCAAAAACACATGTATTACACTGTACACAATTGAAAGATATAGGAATTTCTACCAAAAGCTGAAATTATTTAATTTCAAACTGTGAAAGTTTTGGGAAGCATCCTATTTGCATTAGTATATTCAACTAATGGCGGGATTGTTGGACCACTTCTATTCTATGACAGATATTCATTCCATGGTCAGTACTAAAGTTGGCCGTGAGTAGGACAACCAGAATTTTGCGTTGTAACTACAGAGTCATATTTTATCAACCCTATGACATCAAAAATACATAATAAATACACAGGCTATTTGTAGTTGATAGTTAGATCCATTTGATATGAAATGACATTTGTAAATGACATTAATACTACATTTGTCTGGGAGTAAGGAACAGAAAACGTACATAGGTCATTTTGTTGTATATAGAGGAGGTTTGAAATTGACTGAATTCTGATTAGAAAGCATAGAAATTTCAGTCGAAAACGTGACTTTTAACAAAACTGTTGAACCATCGAAGACAGAGATATTTTGTATTGATTTTTGAGTTCAGAAAAAAAAACAGCCTCATGTAGCATAATCGTTTTCGTCAATTACTGTCAAAACAAAGCTCCAACTTAGAATTTCAGTAGTTAAATAGGATTTTGCGGGAAGTTTATCAGAACTTAATTTGTATCGGAAAAATGAAAAGCGAGTAGAAAACAAATATATTTGTACAAAATCTCAAACTGTAAAGTATAATGTTTATACAATAAAATTGATACATGAAGAGTTAACTATGTGTTAGTTCATTTAAAATCAAATTTCAATAAAGTACAAGTCTTAAAACCACTGAATTTATTGTAAAATACTAGTTTGCCTATTGATGCATTAGTAACAATATACAAATGAAACAAAGAGTTTCTTTTGTGGAAACGAGAACCTAGAAAGATAATGAAGGAAAAGATGGCCATAGAAAGGATTTTTTCTTTTTCTTTTTCATGGGAAATTATAGTAGGTGTTGAAACAAAAAAAGTGTATGTTCACAGATTGCTTAATATATTAAGTCAAACTGAGTATGGCGAATGATCTCTTACTGGTCGTTTGGACCAGTTTTGGATTAGGAATGTGTGATTTTACGTGCTTGTTGATCGCCATTGTTTGTAGGAGGTTCAGTTTTTAACCTTAATCGTTGATATGTAATATTGTTGTTTGGAAAGTTGATGAAATAGAGTGTCCTGAATTTTTAAAGTGTTTGGAGAATGCAGACGGTGCTTAGTATATGTGTTCATAGAGTCTTGATTGAAAATATCTTGCTGTCTGATCTATAGAGCAACCGTCAGATTCTTCACAATCTAATGAATATACTCCTGGTTTCTTCATAGGGTCTGATTTGGGGAGTTTTTGATTGAAAAGTATCCTATCCAATCCAGTTTGGCAAAAAAGGACATCTTGATATTATGTTTTTCAAAAAATGGGAAATTTTATACGGCATGCAGACGTTTGTTTTGTGTACTTGAGAGATCTCTGGAGCAGATGACTGGTTTTGAGACTTGTACCTTACTGAAGTTTATAAAATGTTTTACAGTTAATCAAATTGAAAAACGAAAAGTTTGATGAACTTCTCTACCAACATTTGATTTCGAGAATAAGATACCTTGGGTTATTTTTCGTATAAAAATCATGACGAGCTAATAGCTGTTGCAACCCATGGTTTTTCTGTTAAGTCTGATTCTTTTTTTCTGATGTGCAACTGACTAATTTAAACTTAAACAATCTATGGCTCTTTGTAGCGCCTCTAAAGCTCTATTGATTACCGCAAAGTCTCAAAATGAAAAATAAATAATACTGTATTATGAACAAGATGAGGATTTTCATTTGAATGGAAGATAACTACATTGCGAATCGATATCACTATCAATACTGAAGGGAAACAAAGACTTGTTTATTGTCACAAATCGAGAAAATTTTTGGAATGGTATTGGGCAATCACAGTTCTAATTTTGATTCATTATCAGTATCAGCCCCTCAGTAGTGTGCATTCGAGGTACTGGTTCAAGAGTGGGTACTCAAAGGGAACCCCACTTTAAGTAACCGTGTTTAGACCACAAATGTATAATATCTATTCCATAATAAACAGTATTCTCATAATAATGTTGCAAAATTTTTGCTTTATAGGACGAAATCTATAAATAAATAATTGATAATTAAACTCTAATTAATTAAAATTGTATAAAAACTATATGCACATTTCATGTGAATTTTCCAATTTTGACTACCAACAGTGACTTATATCACTGAGGTACACCTTCCCAGAATTATATTGTTCAAAATTCTATCGATATTTTCTGAATTATTTCAACTTTTGAATTTTTTTGCACAAACAATTAGTCACATTTCTTCTTATTTGTCAACAATTGAAACAAAGATTTGCCAGTATAATATTATCAGTAGAATTTCTCAGTATACTTTATGGATTCCATTGATTATCTCGATTCCATTGAATATTGAAATATTATTGTTGATAAGTTATATGTTCTGTCATTATCTTGAAAACATTTTGATTGAAATATACAGTGGAGACATTGTGAAAAACGATTATTAACTAATTCATTCTGTGTCATAAGCACAAAAACTTCAGTTTCTTATATATATATATATATATATATATATATATATATATATATATATATATATATATATATAAATCTACAAGAATTGGCGTAGAAAAAGTTTAAGCAACAAAAATGCTCATCCACCATTTATGAAAACTGATTGTTAAATGGTTTGTGGGAAGTCGAAATGAAGTGAAAGATTCAAAGACCTGTTCATTAATAGCAATTGCAATATAAGCAACGGCATAACGAATAGAAATATTCAGATTTTATGTTACTTAATTAGACCACAAATGAAAACTATTCTCATTCTGATAATATTCATATTAATAATGCTACTCCATTCACACTCAAGAAAATGAGAAGAAATGGCTAAGAGCTGTTGCATTTACTCGTGTCGAAAGTTATCGCACTGAAGAACATGAAATACAATGGAGAAGACAATTGACATTGAACAACAAGCATCTGATGAACTAACAAGGATCCATACTGGGTCCTCTGTCCATTAAATATATACCAATGATTTTATCCAAACAACAGCTAGCTATATATTTTTGTACAATTCCTCTATTATATACCATGAGCTCATAAGAATGTTGAGTGGTTATTCAGAGAAAGGTTAGATTTTTATGATTTCCATGTAAGATTTAGATAAGTTTCAAATTTAAAAAATGAAATAAGCTTTATTCAACTTTGCTATGGAAACTCTTCTCTATGTGGAGTTTTCTATGCGTTACTAGATAGTATCAAGAAAGTTCAGAACCAGAAAATCTTTCGAAGAAATTTTCACGATAGTTTCAGTCGAAGTTTATCCACAGAGAGGAGTTAACCATGAGTATTTATTGGGTAGATTTAGTTAAATCTCATTTAGTACAAATTACTGCACATAGTATTGATTGTCTTCCTCTCTTGTCCGGTTTGAGATTTCGTGTACAAAAAATTCTCGTACCACAGAATTTTCTACTTAGAGACTCCAAAGATCAACTCGTTAATATAACCCTCATTCGGTTTATGGAGTCTACATTTAATTGATCTGCTAATGAATGTGACATTGACTTTGACTCTATTTCAGTATTATTAGGAGTTATGTAAACAAGTAAAATTGGCAGAAATCAATTGAATTAGATTGAGTTCTTTGTCATATTCCATTTAATTCAATTATTGGTTAATATTATTCAGCTTTATGTTATCTTTATGTTATTATTTTCTGTTATTGGGAATTATTCCTGTTGAGAACAAAGAACTTATTATTATTATCATCAAAAAGTCAGTTAAGCGATAGATAAATTATCATAGTAGATAAGCGTATAATGTATCGATTGTGATTACAAGCTAACTGTTAAATGAGATTTATATATACATAATACTAAACGCGTCAGGCTACACGAGTTGCAGAACCCGTAACCGAACAAATACGAGCGTTAGTTGGGACACGGCCCACTTAAAGTAGGTCGTGATTAGAAGCATCGACTGTCGAGCGTAGTTATGGATGCTGTAACCTCGGATGCTCCATGCAAATAATCGTCTTGTAAGAAAGATATTCAATTGTTCATGATCTGAATTGAATGAAGATGCTATTTCATTTGAAATTTGTATAGTAGACCACAAAAAAACTATATTTCTACAAATCAGTATGCAATGTAGATGTGACAGCAAAAAAAAGATCTGTCCATTAACTAGTTTACTTATTAAATGTGTTTGAAGCAATTTGAAATAATATTCTTCCGAAGTTTCAGTGGATGTTCATTGTTGTATTACTTTTTCTTTGATAGATTATCGAATTATGTGAACATATTTCAGAATCAGTTTCATCTTGAAGAACATTGATGAGCACATATCATGAACATACATCATCTTAACAATAAAAATTAATTGAATTTTTTTTTCAGATTATACTCTGGAGAATACGCAAAATTCTGAAAACCCTTATGAAGCAACTATAAATATAGAGAGTCAAAATGAACAAGTCTCAACGTCATCAACCAATCCCCAGAATTTAGAAAATGAAATATCCAGTGAAATGAAGCTTGAGGGACAAGCAGGATCGTCAGTGAATGGTCCTGAAGAAACCAAAGAAAGAAGACCAAGTGAAATGCAGAGTGATGCTGATCAATTTTTATCGTCCATACAAAACTCTGATGAACTGAAGAACGCTTTATCAGACGAGTTGAAATCACTTAAGGAACGTGAAACTCCTCGAATTGAAACTGAAAAGATTTTTCACAACCGGAAAACTCCATGGAAAACACAGCGTTGCAAGCAGAGTTAAAATTTCCTAAACAAAAACGAGAGATTTCTGATCGTGATGTACAATCTCGTGACTACAAATTCGAAGAGAGCGAACTTGATGCTTTGAAAGAACTTACAGATAAATTAAGATCTGGGGTCTCGTTTCCTATTTCGAAATCTTATATGAAAATTCTTTGTAAATTTTGTACGAAATTGTCGTGTAGGCCTAAATGCGTAGACGACAGTCATTGTCATAGTCAAATGGCCTGTGTGGATGGTTCTTGCATTCATGTTTGCTCGGAGAGAATTGTATGTGGAAAAAATACCGACTGCCTAATGGTGAATCATAGACCTGTGTGTAAATGTAAACCTGGCTTCACTGGAAATCCAAATTTCTTTTGTAAGCCAATCACGGGTGAGTGTTTTATCATTTTAAAAGGAAAATTGACATTTAATTTATCATAACTCAAATTATTCATTTATACAAGGTGATTTTTTAAGCGTATTTTTTTTAATCGAATAAAACACTCAATTTGCATCATAGATTCAAAATTTTTATTGAAATTGATATTTTGTCCTTTGCCATTTGCATTTTCAAGATAACTTCATGTAAATGTTGTCCGCGGCTCCGTATCGAATGATCCATTCCTAAGGTCCAATTTTTGACCTTAGGTCACAATAGGTCAAATTTCTAAGGTCACTTTTTCGGCATTTCGGCCTGTATCCCACGAATTACGCGTGTTTTGTTATCCTGTAAAGTCTCAATCGTGTTCGGCTTGTCCACATACCTAACGACTTTACATAACCCTACAAGAAATAATCCAGAGGCGTCAAATCGCATGATCTTGGCGGCCAATTCACAAGGCCATTTCGAGATATAAACTGCTCACCAAATTCATCCTTCAAAATGTCCATTGTTTTACGATCTGTGTGGCATGTGGCACCGTCTTGATGAAACCACATGCCAACCAAGTTGAACTCGGTCAACTGGAGCAAAAAAAAGTTGCGTATCATGGTTCGATATCGTTCGCCGTTGACGGTAACAATTCTTCCACGGTAGTCTTTGAAGAAAAATGGACCGATAATGCCATCAGCTCAAAGACCACACCAAACTGTCGTTTTTCGTGATGCATTGGTAATTCTTGTATGGTATGTGGCTGTTCATCACTCCAGATGCGACAGTTTCGTTTATTTGCATATGCGTTAAGCCAGAAATGAGCCTCATCGCTGAACACAAATTTTCGATAAAACAGCAGATTTTTATTATGCTGTTCCAAGGCCCATTCACCAAAAATTAGACGTTGTGGTAAGTCATTCGGCTTCAATTCTTGCAGAAGTTGAATTTTATTATCAACACTTAAAATTTTCCAATTGCTGAGAACTGATAACGACGAATTGACATTTCACGATCCTCATTAACACTGTACGCTAGGGCTGCAATATTTTCTTCAGTACGCACTGTACGCATCGAGACAATGGTTTAATGTCCAACAAAGTAAACTTGGTGCAAAATTTGATGATAACAGCACGAATTGTTGATTCACCAGGTCGATTATGACGACCATAATATGGCCGTAACAAACGATACACATTTTTCACAGAGAACGAATTTTGATAGTAAATTTCAACAATTGGCAATCGTTGCTCGTTTGTAAGTCTTTCCACCATAAAATGGCAGAGTATACTGAAAACTTATCACTCTGACAGATGACGTTTGGATGCCATCACCAACCAGTGCCGCCAACCTGAAAAACTTAACTCTTAAAAAATTACACGTTATATTAGTAACTGGAAAGGTATTTATCAGCTGTAGAGAAGTGGGATCTATGAATCAGATTCTGATTTTGTGTGGTGAAATCCAACACCGATCATTTGAGCTTCCAGTGAAAGTAATTGCCTCGTCAAATTTAATCAACCATTCAAATTGGCTTTTTTGTTTTTTTTTAGAAAATTTCCCGCATCAACCGAGAGGTTTATAAGCGGTTATGAGGTTTTTCATGGGATTCAAAATTGTTGCTGTGTCATTCATTGAGGTCGAAAATTTACTACGCTTGGTTGGTTTGTTGGTCGGTTTTGAAGAAAATGGAAGTGCTAGAGGTGCATTTTCAGTTTCAGGAGTCGAAGAAAATTGACGCTTAGCGGATTTAGTGTCCACTTTCGATTGAATTTGTGATATAGTAGAATTTGATTGTTCACCGTTTGTCTTTAGAGGCGGTTCGTTCATGGCCATTTCAATTCCTTGTGCACTATGGATTGTATTTAAAAAATTTGGTGGATTTTGTATCATCATGATATGGGTTTCGGTTTGTAGATACTTCGAGTGAGTCTTTTGGGCATGTTGCTTCAACTCTCTGGGAACGTCAATCAGAATCGCAGTGGCCAGTACATTTACAGAGACTACAGTTTAATCATTAATGGAGAGAAAACTTCTATAGGAGATATGATCGTTTTTTATGAGAAGGGAGTCAGGAATAGAAGTATTATTTGAAGGCGAAATATATACTTGGCGTCTGAAGCTGATAATATGACTATATTCCGTATCCATATTACTCACTCCAGGAGGCGTTATTTTTGACACTTTTTTTAGCTCTAAGAGGGCAATTTGTTTTTCTAGGATACTATCTGATATAGTCGGGAAAACATTTGGTATAACTAAACGATCAGCTAGAGTGATAAGTCCACGAATCTCGATATGGTGTCCTTTAATTGATGGTAAATTCCTTGTGAGAATTGATGAGTTTGACCACCTATTCGGAACTAGATAGATATATACATATTCTATTATTGACTATTCAAGACGCATAAGAATTATTTTCTGGTGAAACTAAAGATCCTACAGCATATATATAATCTTGAGTTTTCAGTTCGTTAACGGTTGATAGGATAATTGCCAATAGAGGAATAAGTGGATGATTTATTTGATATTTGGACCCAGGGGCCCTTCCCTTGAGTTGGCCAGGTCCAGGCCTGTCTCATCTGAACCGATTTATCTCTTTACACTTTAACTTCTTGCACAAAAGTTTTTAAATGATCAACTTAATGTAGCACACATGTGTTCGCTACAACTATCGATACTCTGGCTTTTTTGTTGTCCATTGGTGATATAAATGTATACTAATAATTATTGGAATATTTCAGTTTCCTTAAACTTAAAATCTAATATCTACGTTGATTTTTCTTATGTATCCTTCCTAATGTTAATACTTTTCTTACCGCGGCTTAGTTATGGTTTGTGTATAAAGACAAAAGTCGCCTTGAGGAGTACCTTGGCGCACAGTATCCTTCTCAGTCCTTTGAGAATGGTAAATATCAGCGTTTTAGTTTATTTGAGTTTTGTTTCAGAAAATGGTTTGGAAATGGAACTCATCCTTAGAATAACATTTTCGGTCTATAATTAATCAATTGCTAGCTAATGACTCGAGTCGAAGCCAAAAGTTCTTTTCTCAAAAGAATTATAAAAAAAATGAAATATATTAATGAAAATTACCTTATTAATTAGTAATAATTACACTTTCATCTTATTGAATCCATTTATGATTATATTGTTATTCCTTAAACTATATTGATTTTCAGTGCTTTTTACACTACTTATTTTTCGATTTCTAATTTCATTTCAATATTTTCCGAATTCTTGGAAGTTCTGTTTCAATTTCTCGACTTGTTGTTTCTGGTGTGTTTTACACCAATCGTGTTTCTCTGCAATGTCTTCAAGAGTTTTATTTCTTTTTGGCTGGTCTTTTAGTTTTTTTTACTTCAGAATTTCGAAGTTTCCATTTATTTCGAAATACTAAATAGTATTTAGTTCGAAATGGACCGCGTTTTTTTTTATTTGATTTACGACATTTGATTTTTTGCGGAATCCACATAACAGGTGATTTAGAGCAGACTTCTGTTTTGAGTATTCTTCATTGACCATTTTCGTGTTTAGCTATATATTCACATTATATGGGAACAATTCGTTTTCACGATTTTCACGTAGTGTTATTTTTTCTTTTAGTTGACAATGTTTCGTGAGCGTTTTATCAAGACTTCGTTTTTAGTTGAATTCACTATTTTTCGTTCAGTTTACATGGGAAAATTCGGAATAAATAAGCGACACAACTCCACATGTTCAACTTTCACACATGAATATCCAATTTCTTGTAATAGCAATTTCCGTTATATTCATTCGATATTGAATTATTGACTTCATATCAATTATAAAAGAAAAATATACAAACGTTTCAAATCAAAGGGCAATATTGTTCAATAATGATTAATATAATAAATTCAATGGACGATGAATAAACTCTGTGATAGTTCATATTAAAATGAGACGTAATGAGAAATATTTGTCTTAAAATTACTAACCTGAACAATTTTTATTCGACTAGTTCGAATAAAAAAAAGAATTGAAAGCGAAACTAGTCGAAGAAAGAATTGTTCAGTTAGCGATTTTTAGACAAGTATTCCTTATTACCTGTTATTTAATGATAAATATTTCTAAAAACTCAATATAAGTGTATAAAGTTTCTGAAATATTTTACGAATGTCTTTTTAGGTTCAATTTCTGATCAAGGTTGTAGTTCAAATCACGCGTGTAAGTGTTCGTCCAACAATGAATGTCCAGGGTATTTGGCTTGTATAAAAGGCATTTGTATTGATCTTTGTCTTATGAGAGTGCAATGTGGAAGAGATGCTATATGCCGAATGCTCAATCACGAGGCAATATGTACATGTAAGGAGGGATATACTGGAGATCCACTCAGTTTCTGCCATTTAACTGCTTTAGAAATTCGTGAGTCATCATTTTATCCTATTTGAAAATTTCTCTGGAATAAATTGATTAAAAACAGTTGGCTAAGCTCAACAGAACTGTAATGAATGTTTGACATTTGTTTCAAGGTCTCACTCAATTCTCAGGAGTTAATCTGTACTCCTATTCTCAAGACTAACTTTTTATATTTTACATCTTCGCTTGTTTAGGAACGTGTTGGTGAGTGATAGGTTCGAAAAAGAATTACGGTATTTGGAATGAAGATATTCGTAAAAAAGCATCTATGAGTTCAGGAAAAGGGTGAAAAAATTTTTCAAAACGAAGAATTAAGATCAAAGAGATCACAAATAAGAAATTGAGACAAAGAAATTAATGAAGGCGTCTGAACTCTTGAAAATTTTCTCGTCCTCAATATCTTAATTGTAGTCTTTTCCGTCATAAACACTTCGTTTCAAAAAAATAAATAAAGTTCTTTTCCTGAATTGTTACCAGGTCCTTTTCTACAGAAGACCCTCATTACAAGAATTATAATACCATTTAACCGCATTTCTTCTCGCTACGTTTCTATAGCGAGTTGATAGATGAATATCAAAATGTCAGACTTGAGATTCAGATTAACTTTTGAAGCTTAGGTAACATCCCGAAACTAATTTCAAGTATTCGATATAGTAATGTTGAACTAAGCCAAGTTTTCATTCTTTTCAATAAAACCATATATCACCAAGAGATCAGCGAATAATAATCATAAAATTTTTTTAGAAAATATTCTTGGTGTTAAGTTAATATGCATCGAAATTCAAAGAGTTATTTTGTGGCCTATTCTCAGGATATTTTACAAACGACGATTATTGAAAAGTCCTTTCTTTCGAAGATACAAAATGCATAAAACTTGTGAACAATATTCGATATTTGTTGGAACTGATGTTTCGCTGTTGCACTAAGTCAGATGCAATGACAATATGATTAAGTCGCTGCTAAAACGAATACTGATTCAATATCCGTCTCCGATATACAGGTGACGTAAAAAACACTGATGAGCTCATCACTAGACATAGTGAAACTGAAACATCGATCTAAATAGCGACTTAAGTCGACTGCTGAAACAAATAGTGACTTATAAATCGCCATCCTCGATATACCGGTGACCTGAACACATCCGATAAGCTCATGTCTAGTCATAGTGAAACCCAAGAAGTGATCTGAACGGCAACTCAAGTAGCCGCTGAAACAAACGTTGACTTATAAATCGCTTTCGCCGATATACCTTTAATTAATTGAAAAAAAAAATTAATTGAAAACTATCGAGCAGCTCATTTCTTGACAGAGCCAAACCAAACAGAAATATGATGAGCGATCTATGAAACGTCGTAACCAAAATATCGGAGGCCTAAACACTAGCAAATAGCTGCTGATCTCTAGACAAAGTGAAACCAAAATAGCGATCTGAACAGTGCATTACGTCGCTGCTAAAACAAACTGTGACTTTTAAATCATCATTGTCGATATATCAGAGACCCAAAGATAGGCCCTTATACATTTCATTCGTGATTTCTTCAACTCAACATATAAAAATAAAGTTTTGGTTGAGTTGGCTACGCGTATGACCTCGATTACTTCAGAGATCACCAGAATAAATGATCCATGAAGTTAAATCTGGGGTCAAAGGAGAGGCATGTGTTCTACCGCGACCAATTCAGTATCTCTAAGTGTTACTGTTCTGAGAAAATCTGAGGCAATCAAAACTGAAATGTGAGTAGTACCAAGATTTTCAAGAAAATATAATACATTTCACCAGTAATACAAAAAGTCTTTGTGGTACAAATAGCAGTCCAATTAGACAGTCATCCACAATTCCAACCATAACATTCTAGGGAAACAGTGCCATCTCCGGAGGTTCAGTACAATGTGTTTAAAAACAGTAAACTGTTTTTCGCCAAATATCTTCGAAACGAACAGATTTTTCAGAAATCATTGATACTAAAATGGTTTCAGTGCGTGCTACGGAATATTCTTCGAATTTCTGCTGAATGTTTGCCTAACAATCTGTACCTTTCTTCAACTACTTATTCCTTTCTTTAGCTTCATTATGCCCACCGAATTCCTGTGGTCCAAACACCTTATGCAAAGTTGTAGACGATAAAATTTCATGCAAATGCTTGCCCAATTACGTTGGAAATCCTTGGACAGGATGTCGACTTCGTTGCAGACGACACACTGAATGTAAAGACAATGAAGCCTGTGTTGACCACATATGTCGAAGTGCATGCAAATTGTGCGGGAAAAATGCGATTTGTGAAGCTGTTAACAACCACAGACCCGTTTGCAAATGTCCCACAGTAAGTACGAAAGTGTTTGTAGTAATTAGTGAAAAACGAAGAAAAACTCAAAAATTTTTATTATTGAAGAATCATTGATAAAAATTGTTCATCTTAAATTTCCAATAATTGTACATCATCGAATGGATGAAAACATCTTTTGTGTAAAAGCATTTAACTTTCAGTTGTTAAACGTTAGGAAAATTTTGGGTGTTTGTTAAAACAAAGAAATACGATTTTAATTGAAAAACTTGTAATGCGAAATTTGACAAACACGAAAACTTTGAAGAATGAAACAATATATATGTATATTAAAAATACGCTATAACTTTCTTTCGATGGTATTATTTTGACAAATTATTCAAAAGAGAATTATAACAGAGCTGGCTATGTGAAACATGAACAAAGCGATATATTGAAATCGGTGCGACATTTATTGGAAACATGAGAGTTATAATGCTCTCCTCCATCTTGTAAGCCCAACAAACGCAAGGCATCGAATTCAATCCTCAAATAACCTCTTATGGATGAATCATAAGACAGAAATATACTGTTAAATCGTATGCCTGTATAATGCATATATTACAACATCTCTAATATCAGTAACCAAGAGAAAGCACTTGAATACATCATTGACATTGAAAGTTTCACACGTCCTCATCGAATAAGATACGTACTACATTTTACAACTATAGTTTCTGAACAATTTTATCTAATTTGATGAGCTGATGCCACCTAGGTTGCGGTTGTAGAAACGTTTGATTTGTCAAAGTTTCCTGAAGTGGCTACTTGCAACATGAAGAAAATATTTATTTCTTATTCACGTTTCGCTACGAATTGTATTTTCGCTGAAAGTTTGGCATGAGAAGCTTTGACTAATCTTGAACTAGTGACAATAATTCGTTTAAAGCTCTTAAGTATAAGTTATAATATTATCGGAACGATCCCGAAATGGAAAGATTTCTAGTTTTTTGATCTGTCTCTGTTACGAAAACGATTTTCAACTTAAATAATATATATAACATATTGAATATATTATATATATATATATATATATATATATATATATATATATATATATATATATATATATATATATATATATATAGAGCTAGATATATGAATGTCTATGATTTGATTCCTCCATTATCCTTCAAGGGATAAATGTAAGAGTAATATTGAAGTCGATGCCACACGTGATGGAAGTGCGATACAGCTGTTTCGTTCTGCAAGAAACTCGTCAGTCGCACCACGTCCATCGAAGTGAGGCAACGATTTCAATCTCCAAGCATCTTCTTCTGACTCCAAGTGAACTATCGCAGAGTAATGAATACTCCACAATTCCATCTATAGGAATCAGTAGAAAACATCTTTCAGATTACAAACACACCAACCATCGAACTTTCACATATCTCCTATACCCGTAGGTATCTACTAAATTGCAATGTCTATTTGACAAATGTCATCATACGATGTTTTCAATTGTCAATAGGTTGCGTTAATAGTACGCTCGCAATTGTTCCCGTATTTCAGGGGTCTATTCGGCGATATTTAAAGGAAATGAAGTTTTTTTGTGCTTACGGCACTGAATGAAATATTTAAAAGAATGAACACTAGAACATTCATTTGAAAAATTCAAATTAACCAGAAGAATGTTATAGTAGAGCTAGATGTGATTATAGAAGATATGTGAAAGTTTGATGGTTGGTGTGTCTGTAATCTGAGAGATGTTTTCTACTGATTCGTATAGATGGAAATGTGCAGTATTCATTACTTCTATGATAGTTCACTTGGAGTCACAAGAAGATGCTTGGAGATTGAAATCGTTGCCTCACTTCGATGGACGTGGTGAGACTGATGAGTTCCTTGCAGAACGAAACATATGTCTCGCACCATCAGGTGTGGCATCGATTTCAATATTTCCCTAACATTTATCCCTTGAAGGATGATGGAGGCATCATATCGTACACGTTCACATATCTAACTCTATAACATTCTTTATAATCTTTATATCTAATTATATATCTAGCTCTATAACTATAACATTCTTTCGGTTAATTTGAATTCTCGAATGAATGTTCTAGTGTTAAATATTTCATTCAGTGCTATAAGCACAAAAAAAACTCCATTACCTTATATATGTACGTGGTTCTTTATATCATTTCATTCCTAGGGCTATTTTGGAAATCCATACAAAGAATGCGTTAAGAAACAAGAGTGCAGATCAAATAAAGATTGTCCAAAGCATAAACCAGTTTGCAAACATTTTGAATGTGAAAATCCATGTGGTGGATCATGTGGAATAAACGCATTATGCATAATTCAAGGCGATCAAGGCTATTGTATTTGCCCCGAGTTCTATTATGGGAATCCACATATAAGATGTAGGGCACCACGTAAGTGTTTTCTTTTCGTTCATATTTAAGGTCAATAATGCTTTTCATTCTCATGTTACCCCATATATATTATTATTATTATTATTATAACGATTATTCCACATAAGAAGAGCGATTGAATTTGAATTCGCAATTTGTAGGGCCTTTGCTTCATCGTTTTTGACTACCAAAAACGCTCTATCATCTCAGAATGCTCTTTCATCCGTGCATCTCTATATTCTATTCCAGGTTTACGAAATGATTTTCGCTGAAAATTCACATGTGTGATTTTATAGAGACACTCCTTGCGATCTTAGATATTCTTTATGTTTATTCGTTGTAGGTTATGGTAGATTTGAATTTAAATGGACCCTTAGGATTTATCAATCTATATGAAAATAATTTTGGCCACAATTTGATTTCTGTGCCGCATTTATTCTTTGTTATTACATCGTTTCTTCGGACTCAACAAAAAAAGAGCACACTACTTTTCTACCACAAAGCATCACAAGTACTCTTTCATTCCGTAGTCACGAGTATAAAACTTTACTAGTGGGTTTCAGATTTCTTCCGTCATTGTATTCACCTATTGATAAAGTTCGTTCTGAGGTCTTTTCATCCAAATCTTTTTTTTCTGATTTTACCGTAGATCTTTTCGTGAATTCTTCGTTCTTGTTTCATATTTCTCTAATTTATTAATCATTGTTTCAGCTGCGTAGATTGCTTCTGGAAGAATCTTTGTGTTATAATACCTCAATTCTGCGCATCTCGAAATGCACTTTCTATTAGAGCAAGTTTTTTGTTCGTTAGCAATTCGTTTCATACCTGGGGGTTGTATATTTTCTCCAAGGTATTCAGAATGACTGACTTGTAGAAGTTCACGATGTTAGGTGATTAAAGGAGATTCAGTTTTTTGACGTCTTTCCATGTATTCCGTTTTATCTCAAATGATATGTGAAACGGTTTTCTGCGCAATTTTATGTAGTTTTTCATCAGCGAGAATTGTTTTTGTTCTATTGTATGTGATATCAATAACAATATCGTCTGCGAAAGTGAGACATTCGACATTCCACCTTTTCATCATTCTTAGCTGTCTCGATTTTTTGTCCCCTCAGATGTCAGGTGCTCCCTAACTCGATTCGCATTCTGTTAGTCCACATTGTATATTGCTTGTTGTATAGCTTCATTATGTGATACTATATTATTTCTTATAAGTTTTTCTGTTCGGATTTAAAGATCCTCTTAAGTTATTTTGTCTTTGTAGTTTGCCTCCTTTTGTAAACTCAGCAAAAGTTTTTATCTTTCATTTTCTTAACCTCTCGGTGTACCAGCAACAATCCTACAACCTCTCAGGAAACAGAATAATATTCTTGCTGCTCCTATTATCTTCCTTGGGCAGGAAGAAGTAGTATTACATTTTTTGGGGCGATGTTGTACGTTTCTCATTACAATGAATATTTTCGTAGTCTCTCTTTCTGACGGCATGTTTTCTATAATTTCCACCAGTTTATTGGTTACTTGCACTACTCAACTCTAACTATTCTCCCTACCACAGGCTCAGACGTCAGTTACCTTGTCGTCCCTTTTTTCTACTTTCTTCATTGTTAAAGGAGAGAACTCTGCCTACGGCGGACTCATTATCTTCAGATTCCAGAGGGTTTTCCTGGACATAGGTCGTCTCAGTATTTTCATCTTCAGAGCATGCTCTACCTGAAAAATGCTCTACAGAAGGTTCTCTTCTGTTGCATTGTGTGCTATTCTGAATAAGACCTATCTTATTTTTTGTACTTTGAATTATTTATGATCGCTATAAAATCCTTCATGTTGGTAACATTTTCTTCTGTTTTCATATCGTTCGCTGTCTTCATTGAGTGTGCCATACTTATTCTTGTTTATCCTGTTTCTTGATATCGGCCCCTTTAGCTTTCACCGGTCTAGTACTCTCGAAGCTGTTTTTCTGGTAATCTCGTTGTATCTCTGTTCTTACTCACTAATAGAATTTGAATTCCCGTGCCTGTTTCCGTCTTCCTTTCAGATTGTTGCCTGGGTGTTTATTAATCCCTTGGCTGTTCGTTTTTAATTCTGCGTCACGATTCGCTTCCGCAGACTCACTCAGGGGTTTGGTGTCTTACTCCTGTATTGAGATTCCCTATCGGCAGTTTATCTCTTCCAGTCAACGCCTAGCCAATCCACAAGCCCCTTATCCTATCGATCGTGAGGGCGCTTTCTTGGTCTAACCCTGTCTCTAGGACCCCAATAACCAACCACAGCTGACCAACGCTCATCTCTTGTTTGGGCTAGATGGCCTGCCCATTTCCACTTTGACCTTTTTACACACTCCTCGATATCCTTCACCTTTGTCCTCACAACTCACAATCGATTGGATAAGGAACTTTTGGATTGGCTGGGCGTTGCCTGGAAGACAACGCCCTCATGTGACATGGAAGATCTTGGCAAAGACAGGTGGAGGCCTTCGTTCTGCAGTGGACGACAGAGGCTGAAGATGATGATGATATATATATATATATATATATATATATATATATATATATATATATATATATATATATATATATATATATATATATATATATATATATATATATATATATATATATATATATATATATATATATATATATATATATATATATAATGAAAAATATAATGTTTATGTTAATGTGTGTAAAAATTCATTTTGATTTTATAGCCTGTCTACCTAACTTTAGATGCCCTGGTAATTTGGCTTGTGTAAATGACACTTGCATTGATACGTGCAGAACAAGCCCAAAATGTGGAAAAAATGCTCGATGTAGGATTCAAGCTAACCAAGCAATTTGCTTATGTGACCCAGGATTCACAGGAGATCCACTCATTTCTTGCAAGAAAATCGCTAACCGTGAGTCATGAACGTTTTTGTTCGATGATAAATATCTGTTAAACATATTTCAATAAAAAAATTGATCTTTAAATCGCTTTGAATATCGCTGAATGGTTATAATCGAATTGAACTAATGGAAATGTTTCAGCAAATCGCTGTTTACCGAACTCCTGTGGGCCAAACGCAAAATGCCGAATTGTTTCTGGAAAAATAACATGCCAATGTTTACCAAAGCATGTAGGCAATCCTTGGATAGGATGTAGACCTGGTTGTGCACAACACGATGATTGTAGAGAGAACGAGGCCTGTGTAGCCCAAACATGTAGAAGTGCTTGCCACTTATGTGGGAAGGATGCAATGTGTGAAGGAGTTAAGAACCATAGACCAATTTGTAGATGTCCACCGGTTAGTATGGAACCTTTTTCAGTCATTAACATGTTTATATGAAAAGTAGGAATATTTATTCGTCAAATTATAATCAGCGATACTGACAATCAGTCAACTAAGCGCTGGTGCTATACTTTAAACCAAACATTACTTGATTGAATAAATTTGGCAATATCTTCATCTTTGAATCTGCATATACACATTCTTTGAACTCATATGAATCAATGATGCTATAGTAGGTAATTTATGTCATTAATGTTATTTTTTCTTCAAGGGATATCGCGGAAATCCATATAAGAGGTGTATTAAACAACGAGAGTGCAGTAAAAATATCGATTGTCCAAAGAATAAACCCATTTGTACGAATTATGAATGTGAGAATCCATGTACAAACTTGTGTGGTACTAACGCTTTATGCAGAATAATAGGAGACCAAGGTGTATGTTTCTGTCGGGAATTCTACTTTGGAAATCCAAATATTGAATGCCGACCTCCACGTAAGTTCTTAGGATACCACGTTCTTATAGTTGTAAAAAATTTATAAAAATATGAAACAACTAAGATCAATATGAAATAATTCAATATATTCATCAAATAACACTGCTACAATGAAAACACATTTTTGAGGAAAAAACTGTTAATAAATTTGATTATCTGGCTCACCATGATATTTTCTAGAGGTTTTCTTATAGCAGAGAAATGAATAAATTTCCCAAGGTAATGCTGAGCCAGTTTTTCCTCTGATATACTTTCTATATATATATATATATATATATATATATATATATATATATTATGGTATATATTCATAAGAGATAGACATATATCATTGCAGAGTTTTCTGTAGACCTTTTCAATGTGTACAATACTTAGTACATTATTTTGATAAATCCGTAGGGTTCAGCCTGCGTTTGCAATGTAAGCGGAAAAAATGTAATTATTTACGACATCACATTAGAAACCTCAAAAATAGCAGTATTTCTCCACTATTTAATGGATGTTTTTATATATAAATCTTTCTCTTCAATCAGTCTATGTATTTAAAAAAACAGCATCAAAATGTGTTGCATAGTTTTAAGGATTTAAGCACACATAGGGATATAGTGACAGAAGAAGCGACTTAGTTTTATACTATGTAGTGATTTTCAGATATTCATTCGAAAGATCGACAGAATTCGGACAACTTTCTGGGAGCTGTTTGCACAAATGTTTTCAATGAAAACACGAACAACTATCATCATATTCAATAGAAAACACCATGGCTTGGTTTCACAAAAATTATATTAACTTATTGTCAATTTTTTCGCTTTATTACGCCATTTTCAAGAGCAACTTAAACTGAAAAACTGAACCGAAAATGAACATTGAAAATGGAATGATCAAAACAATTTTCAAGCAATGAATATGATTTTTGTGAAACCAAGTCTAGTGTTCACCATTGAAATAATTGCACAAAATTCCACCAAGAGTTCAGCGAACATTCAATCAACTTTACAAACTATCTTCTTTCGGAAATCGATGTTTATTGCATTTCGCAGAACATCGAAGTCATTAGAAACACAATACAACGCTGTTTCATCTCTTCTTGAGAATCATCAGTGATATGTATCCACACAATTGATTTTTGATGTTCTTACCCAACGCACCGAAGACCTATCTCTTCAAAAGGCAGAATCAAGTGAGCTTTGTTAGTTAAGTGCCTTCCTCTGTCGAAGAAACAGAAGTTCAACAAAAGATTAAGTAGGCAGCTTCCTGAAGGCGTCATTTGAATTATTTCTTTCTTAATCTTTCGAATGAGATCTAAGAATAACGTAATCATAAAGCATAAAACGTGTTGAGTAGACATAATGACCATTTGGATAAACTACAAAAATATATGTGGTGATGCAATGAAATATCTATAAAATCTGCTATCTTTGAATGGAAGAACACACTGAAAAATGTATCACCAAAAGCATTTTTCTGCACTTGAGAGGGTTCTATCAATTCTAGGATGGGATATAAATCTCAACAAATATAAGGTTTAAGATACTTCACAATTCACCACCAAAACCAGATAAGAAGAAGCTTCGACAAATCTACAATTCAAGCGGAACCTTAACGAGGAATGAAATTTTCCATAGTTTGTTATATGTTACTGCTTAGAATCGTTATTCGTATGGGAATATAGTAAAGTAACACGAGTTTGTGTTTGCAGCGTGCTTACCTGGAGACAGATGCCCCATGAACTTAGCTTGTGTTAATGGTGTATGTGTGGATATATGTAGCAAAACGAAAAAATGTGGAAAAAATGCTGCCTGCAGGATTCAAGATAATAAACCTGTTTGCATATGCTATCCAGGATTCACTGGTGATCCTCTAACTATCTGCAAGAAAATTGAGAGCCGTGAGTAACCAATTCTATGTAATAGTGAGTAGAGAGTATATTACATCAAACCAAAAAAATCTACTTTTTACATCATATTTTACATTTTCGATTTCATGAATTGTCATCACTAAGCGGTGCCTTAGTCAACTTGTGATGGAACCTAGTAAAGTTATGATCTAGTATTATATGTTTTCAACAAGCTCATACAAGGCTTAATAATACCTTATTGGGGAGCAAATATGACAAATTATAAAGTTAATATGAGCTTATCATATTTTTATGATAACATTCTCTGAATGACTTCTTTGAGTCTCTATACCAATGTGGCTTCCACACCATACGGGGGGTCAATTTGATTTGTTGAAGGGGGCAATTATTTAATGAAACCGACACATATTTAGCACATTCGTACCTCTTAATATCAACTTTTTTCCCATCTCGGTCGCATAGGAAAATTGGAGTCCAAGATCACACTGCTCTATACATTTGTGTGATGTATAGAGATAAAAATGTGTATCGAAAATTTCAGTTAATTCGTTATACAAATATCCAGTATTGTTCATTTCTTTCGTAATACGCATTTTGAGTTATTGTATGGCATAGGCACTCTTCTCGTAACTGTTGTTCTGGAGATAACTGCAGAGAAAAATCAGGAGTACTTAAATCGGGGGAATTGACTGGCTATTTGTCACTAAAAGCATTTTGTTGAAACTAGATATGACTGTGTCCCAGCCTTCTCGATCGAGACAGTGAAAATACTCGTAACATGTTCAATGTAATGCTTGTAATCTATTGTAACATTCTCGTCATTCTCTCAAAAAAGATGTGACTAAAACACTAATCAATGAACCATAACAAACGGTGACTAT
The DNA here is from genome assembly GCA_030704895.1 of Henosepilachna vigintioctopunctata. Lineage (NCBI taxonomy): Eukaryota > Metazoa > Arthropoda > Insecta > Coleoptera > Coccinellidae > Henosepilachna > Henosepilachna vigintioctopunctata. The sequence goes on from JARQZJ010000065.1 coordinate 5,186,014, forward strand.
TTTCAACATATAAAGATCTTTTACGATGCTGGTACGGATTTATGTTCGCTCAGTAAATATAATTATGCTTATTCACATATTTGTTGAACTGGAACTGAGCTCCATCAGACATCATCGAAGGTGCTTTTAATAATTTTGTGAAATTCGTGAAAATAGCCTTCAAATTAATAAAAATTGGTTTGTCTACTTCCTTCAACTTTTGCAAAACTTCAGTTTTGCATGGATAAAGATGCAAATCACAATGCAGAATTTTTCGCAATGTCTTGTTGGAAATGTTCAATTAAACCTACTGGTTTGATGCAGATGTCTGACCCGTTCTATATATCATGTATTGGCTGTACGAGTTCTTATACCTCCATGAAAATTTGAGGCAGTTGAAAGTCATTTTCACATGACATGACATATGCCGAAGATATTAAAATTTATAAGAGCTGCCATATATGCATGATTGTTTGAGGCTACAAAGTGACCTGTATGATATCAGCCTGTGGTGAAATAAGAATTGTTTATACTTGTCATGAAATGTAATGTGGCGAAAACGATAAAATTAAAAATTAACACACTTGTCATTGAATATATTAAAAACTCCACATAATTTTCGGGTGGTTAACCCATTATCAAGAGTATACAATATTACTAAATTTCAAAATGTATAGCTTTTACTTATATATCCTAAACCACAGAATTTGACACTGGTTTCACGGAAAAATCCACTTCATCATTACAAATAGGTAAATTCTTCTTTTTGGTTATCGAAATTTCCAAGACCTCAAGGGTATCTAATCATTTGCCCTTACTACCTGAAGTAAGGCCATGATACTTTTATCATGTAGCAAAATTTATGGTTTCATCGTCCGCAATGCTAGATTGCTTTCGAATTCCTCAACACTGGTCCATTTATCACCAGTGAGAAGCAAACTTGAGGATGGCTGTCTTGTATTGCGACTAATATATAATTGTCACATAAGCAGCCTTGACGCACTGCAGGGAGTTCTTGAAATGGCTCTCATTTAGAGAGGATAGAATATATGAATATATCCACCTAGGGGTTGTGATCACTTTTGTTTGCTGTCGAGGTTTGACACTAAGAGCCTCCACTCCAGGAGAAGTTTGAATGCATCGAAGTTTTTATTTCATTTGCTCAATGATGATCTTGACTGCCCTGAGATCTGGCTAAACTTAATTTCTTTGTTCCTCCGAATTGTACTAGAATAAGCCAGACATTTTACTCAAAAACCCACAGACCCAGTCTCCTCTCGCAATCGCCGCTTAGCTTTGCATGTTCTACTGCCGCAATTCAGATATCAAAGCTGCTGTGATTTGCACTGGGACCCACTTTTTTCTATCATAAATGCGTTTTTAAATCTTAACAGTGTGGGTATCATGATTTCTTACGGTTTGAGTTCTCAGTGATTTGTTTTCCTGATTATTATTATGATTGAAAATTCAGATATTGACATTATAGATTTAGATTATTATTTTTGATAATGTTTTTTATTATTATAATTATTTTGTAATATTGTATATCTCTGCTGTTATTCAAATGTAGTTATTCTATGTAGTTACTTGTTGAAAATATATGCTTATTATTATTATGACAGTATTACAAATAAATGATAGCAGACTAGCCCTATTTTCTCAAATCATTGATGTTTCAGCTGTATTCTGTCCACCAAACTCATGCGGACCAAACACCCAATGCGAAGTTATCAACAAAAAGATTATTTGTAAATGTTTGCCGAAATTTATTGGAGATCCATGGAAAGGATGTCAACATACATGCTCGAATCATTATGACTGTAGAGAAAAAGAAGCCTGTATTGGTGGAATATGCCAAGATGCTTGTAAATTATGTGGAAAGAATTCAATGTGTGAAGAACTCGTTGCGAGTAAGCCAGTTTGCATTTGCCGTCCGGTAAGTACACATTTTCATATGCATATTATTATTGAGAGCTAAAATATATTCTGCACTTGGAGGTTGCGGATAGTATCATGAATGAGATTTACAAATACGGAGATGAAGGAAAAGAGAGAAACGAAAAAAGAGCAAAGGAAGTATCATTTGTGGAACTTCCCTAATTGCGCTCTATTCATGGTTTCAATAGCATACTTTAATTCAGACTTTTTACATATTATAATATGATTTATCTTGCGTTGAATACTTTGTGTTTTATATAGAGAATATTTGATTTCAATTCAATTGATACCTATATGTATTCATTCAGTATTTGTGCATGTCAAAATGCTTTGATTTGGACAAGTTAAAGAACACTCTTCCAATTTGACGGTAGATATTCAATATCAATATATAATACAGGCAGGAAAACACCTAATTATGTTTTCAATTGATTACAAAATTCAAGAAATTATTCCATATTTCATCAGATACCTACAGGGACTCTTTTCCTAGTTCATATCGAAAACTATAATTTTTCCGTTGATTCGTTTTGAGTTGAAAACAGATGAGGAAATTTATCGCAAAAAAGTTTTATTAATATTCCAACATTTCACATTCAATGCGATTATGTGAGGAATCATAACATGAACAACTTAATGTCTGCTCAATTTATGATATAACTTGAGTAGTGCCACGACCGACTTTAAACTGGCCATGTAGAGCGTATTCCGGCGGTGTTGCCAACTCGAGTTAGTGGTCTACTCTCCTAGTCGGTTGTTCCCAAACTTTCAAGCATTATTTCAACTATTTTTGTATATTGCGAGCAAACAAGAAATATTATTAGTATTCATAACATATAGAATATTATATTGGGTATTGTGAGCACATATTTCTGTAACAGAAAAAGGTAAAACATTTATTATTGCAAGAAAACAACGATGTTTTCGATAAAGCCCCTCGTAAAAGATACTTCTATTAGTCAGTGGGATTCATTTACATGAAAAGTTGCCCAACCAAATTCATTAATTTATTTGAGAGAAAAGACCTTGAAAGAAACGCTGTAGGAATTACTCAAATTGAATTATTTACCTAAGTTTAAATAAATATTATATTTGTGATTAGCACAACCAACAAACTACTTCATGAAAGTATTGATCTTTCTTCGTTTCAGTTTCATGATTCAGTTTTCTCGTGTTTGGCTTCATTAATTTTTTTTCGTGTAGTCATTCAATAAGATAGACAAAATGGAACACAGCATGTTCAGAATATTTTAATTTTCTTCACCACACAAACAACAACAATAAAAATCTTTCAAGGATTCATCCAATGACACGCTCAAAATAGTGATATTACATAAAATTGCTTTCTGGTCTATATTATTCAAAAAGGCTCGATCGAGAGAAATATCATGAATAATTTTTTCAAATATGGGACACATGTGAAATAAGACATTTTTAATGTGTAAAATTTTAAATGTGTAAATTTTAATTTGCAAATAATCAAAATATTATAAATATTATAAATAAAATCATAGCTTACAAATATTCTGTTTTGAGGAAAATTTGGATTTTGAAAGAATGTGTTATTGTTAGATAGATTTGTGAATAGCGATCTGTTTATTCGATGGTTATCGGTTATAAATATGTTAGAAAATATACTTATTAGAAACTCACCTATTTCAAGCTTGAAGCTTACTGAATCAACTACGGAATACCTATCATCTACATTATATTTCACAAAAAAAATATTTGTGAGTAATCTGTACTCAAAACACAACACAAATTCGATTTCGATTCGATTAAATCGGTTCACACAAAACACTACGTTTTTATAATTTGATGTTATGTTACCCACAAATTATTATCACTAGCACCTATATTACACTATAAAAAATTGATGAATAGAGGATTAGAACTGAAATCATAAATTATTCAACTTCAAACTACGAAAGTCTTAAACAACACAAAATTGATTTCGTTTCACTGAAATCGGTAAACAAACTGAACACTTTATTTTTTATAGTTTGATGTTGAGATTTCAACAAATTATCAACACATGTTTACACCGTACACAATTGAAAAATATAGAATTTATACTAAAAACTCATATTATTTAACTTCAAACTCCGAATGTTTTGAGAAAAGTCCTATTTGAATTAGTATACCAGCTCAACTAATGGCGGGGTTTTATAGACCACTGAGATTCCGTGGCAGATACTCATTTCATGGCCTGAAGTAAAGTTGGCCGTGGTAGTGCATTCAACGTTCTATAATTTCTTGGGCGTCATTATTTTATAGGTCCAAAGTATTTCAATTAATACCCAGAAATTTGAAAAAGTTTCTTAGTTTTCAAATTATTCATGTAGTATATATAGATATATTCAACATAGGGTTTCACTGGAAATCCATACAGAGAATGTAGACAAATAGGAGACTGTGTTAAAAACTCGGATTGTCCATCGTTAAAACCAGTTTGCAAAGAATACAAATGTCAAAATCCATGTGATAGAGCTTGTGGTGTAGGCGCCATTTGTCACCTTAAACTCGATGAAGCTATTTGTAGTTGTCCATATGGTTATACAGGAGACCCATTAGTAAAATGCAAATTATTAGGTAAGTTGCTTGTTGTGTGGGGCACCCAGCACTGTACAAAGCTATCACCAAAACAATCGTTATTGATGAAATACACTATTTACGTTGAACGGTTTATCCTACAATTGAGGTTAAAACTGACTTATTGTGCCAATATTTTGAAATAATCAATGTGATTAACAGGAATGAATCAGGACATCATCAGAAATAGTTACATTGTTAACAAAACTGATATCACATTGAAATCTAATTATTATTAAGCTTATTAAAATATTTTGTAGGAGATTGAAATGCTTCTGTTTTTCACCAGAATATACCAATTCAATTTCGTTAAAATATAAGAAATGATTCGATATTACGTTCGTGAAATCCATTGGTTCTTCTGTTCTGCAAAGACAATCTTTTGTCTTTATCAAAAGTAGTGTTTATATTCTTTTCTGTCTGTATTGAAAAAAACAGGTAATTTTTGGCAAAATATTTTGTAAACATCAACTTACCTCATGTAAGTCTAATTTTGTATTATTCAAGAGAATACATGAAGATTTTTCTATTTGTATATATGGCTTTTCAATTTTTTCAAAATTCATTTGTTGATTTCAACTTATTTCAATTCAAAGTTTTTATCTATGACACTTTTATTGTAACTGTTTTCAGTGCTTATTGATTTTAATCTATTAACTTCTTCTGGAATTTTGATTTTTTGTTGAAATCATATTTATTTCTCAAAATTGTTTATTCGTATTTTCAATACATTTCGTTTCTGAAGGATCTCAAAATGGGCATTCGTTTCAGTAGTGCACTCTGCACTTGCCCCAAATTCATTACAACAAAGTCATTCTCTTAGATTTGGAAATATCAAATAGTCTTAGGGTGGTATATCTGGATAATATTCGTTATGAGGTAGCAGTTCATAGTCAAATATATTAATATTTGTTATTGAGATTGCAGTGAGCAGGCAATGGAAGTGTAGATCGCTCTATTGTCTTGATGAAAAAACTTCTTTTGTTGCCAAATGTTCTGTCAGTCTATATCTCTTCCTCTTCAGCCATCTCATGTCAGATATAGGCCATTCCAAAGTTTTGTCAAGCATTTCGATTTCTGGCTATGGTTATCATCAATTTTTACATCATCTTTTGTTTGTTGGGGCGTCTTATATTTCTCCGAACCCGCCAGGGCGTAAGAAATGTATTCTTTTTGTCCATCTCTCCAAATTTTCAATTGCTTTGTGACCAATCCAACGTCACTTCTGGATCGACTCTTGTTCTATAACACCTGTTAATCTGGTTTTGTTTCGTGACTGACTTTCCGTATTCACTCTTTCGAAGTTATGCCCAACATGACTCTTGCCATGGCTCATTGGGTAGCTCATAGCTGTTCCGATACTTTTATTGTTATGACCATGATTTCCAAGCCGTATATGAGTATGGATGTTATGCAACTATCATAAGCTTTTCTTCTGTATGGTACCCCTTAAACCTTTAAGATATAGGTTAGTTTCACGAAAGCTACCTATGCCAAGTGACTTCTTCGATGAATTTGCGCGTTCTGGTTATTTTACCAATTTGATTTTATGTCCGATATGAAGTGGGTTACGTTTTCTGTAATGGGGTTGTCTATAGTGATTTCGTGAAGTATTGGTGCTCAAAACGACATCATTCTGTCTAAAACCTTCGAATTATATTTGGTGATGATCGTTATACACTTCAGAAAGTCTACATATCACTATGAAGGTATACTTAAGCTATTAAAATGTATTAGGCTTTTCTTTTTACATTAAACTAGAGATAACCACTGCTTTCATTATTCCTTGGTCTATGGTGTATTGTGATGTATTTTGTTTCGACTATGGTTACGAAACGACGCAAAAACTGTTCTGGATTAGAGAAGAACATCACCAAACATTTATTCGAGTAATTCAAATAGTTGAGCTCTAGGAAAATCTTCAAAATCGTGGCAGCCATCTCAGCTAGCTTTTCAATATCTTCATATAGCCACAAAATGAGATATAAGCTGCTCGTAGAAGAACCTACAGCCTCATCTACCTTATGGTTCAATAATTTCATCAGCAGTTAGATTGCAGACATATTTTTCCATTTTAATCATCCGAATGAAAATGTTTACCTCGAATATCTGCCATTGAGGTAGTAGCAACATTTAGTGGTAATTCTTTTTTGTACTTCAGAACAACTTTGCCGAGTAAGTCCATGTGGTCCGAACACAAAATGTATAATAAGTGCTAGTAGTAAACCTATCTGCAAATGTTTACCGAACTTTTTTGGAAATCCATGGCAAGGTTGCTTTAAAAGATGCGTCAATCACAGAGAGTGTAAAAAACAGGAGATGTGTATCCAAAGTATTTGTCGAGATTCCTGCAAATTGTGTGGGCACAAAGCAATTTGTCATAGAGTGCCATGGTCAAAACCGATATGCAAATGTCCTGCAGTAAGTTGATATTTATTTTGAATTTCTATCACTTTCTTCTATATTTACCAAATTTATGTAGTGAATGTTTGAATTGAAAGTTGATAAAGATTTGTTTTTATAAGGAAATTTATTTTTATGTTTAGATATATATATATATATATATATATATATATATATATATATATATATATATATATAAGAAAATGAACACTAGAACATTCATTTGAAGAATTGAAATTAATCAAGAGAATGTTATAGTAGAGCTAGATATGTGAACGTGTACGGAGTGATGTCTCCATTATCCTTCAAGGGATAAATGTTAGAGAAATATTGAAATCGATGCCACACCTGATGGAAGTGCGAGACATATATGTTTCGTTCTGCAAGGAACTCGTCAGTCGCACCACGTCCATCGAAGTGAGGCAACAATTTCAACCTCCAAGCATCTTCTTGTGACTTCAAGTGGAAGATCGTAGAGTAATGAATAGTCTACAATTCCATCTATAGAAATCAGTAGAAAACACCTCTCTCGGATTACAGACACACCAAACATCGAAATTTCACATATCTTCTATACCCGTAGGTATCTACTAAATTGCAATGTCTATTTGACAAATATCATCGAACGATGTTTTTAAATGTCAATAGGTTGCGTTAGTAGTACGCTCGCGTTTATTCGATATTTGAAAATATCGCCGAATAGGCCCCTGAAATACGGGAATAAACGCGAGCGTACTACTAACGCAACCTATTGACATTTAAAAACATCGTTCGATGATATTTGTCAAATAGACATTGCAATTTAGTAGATACCTACGGGTATAGAAGATATGTGAAATTTCGATGTTTGGTGTGTCTGTAATCCGAGAGAGGTGTTTTCTACTGATTTCTATAGATGGAATTGAAGACTATTCATCACTCTACGATCTTCCACTTGAAGTCACAAGAAGATGCTTGGAGGTTGAAATCGTTGCCTCACTTCGATGGACGTGGTGCGACTGACGAGTTCCTTGCAGAACGAAACATATATGTCTCGCACTTCCATCAGGTGTGGCATCGATTTCAATATTTCTCTAACATTTATCCCTTGAAGGATATATATATATATATATATATATATATATATATATATATATATATATATATATATATATATATATATATTAGAATCAGCTGGCTCACCATGAGTTTTTCAGGGTTTCCTCATGGTGAAGAAGACTAAAACTTCCGAAGCGAATGCTAAGTCAGAAATATTCCTCTGATACTAAAAATCAATATGTGAAAATACAAAAAACTAATTTGATTTTTCTAAAAAATAAGTTTGACATTTTGATATTTATAGCAATTCATAAAATTCAATTATTCATTAGATTTGACACAGTTGTGATATAAAACGAAACGTAAACAAAACTGAAGTTTTTCATATCAAAAAAAGCCTGTTATTGCTAAAAACAGCTTGGTAAAGAGAAAAGAGTACCACTGCAAATACAGAGTTAATAAACCCTCACAAATTATTATAAATAGTATCATACAGACTCTTGAATAATTTATATATATATATATATATATAATATAATATATATATATATATATATATATATATATATATATATATATATATATATATATATATATATATATATATATATATATATATATATATGTATTGGTTATTGATGAGGTCGATGCTTGAAGAAAATCAATATCCATAATAAAACAATATTTAAAATTTTCTCATAATTCGAAGAACGTAATTCTCATTTCTCGACGTTTCGACGTAGTACTCCTTCATCAAATGCTGGATTAATACTCCAACATAATACTACAATATTAATCCAGCATTTGATGAAGAAATATTACTTCGAAACGTCGTCATGCGTATTCTATATTAAATTATGAGAAAATTTCAATGTTTATGGGTGTGTGAGTGTATTAATTTTAACATCGTATTTTTATTCTCAGTAATAATGTTTTTCAATTCTCTTTAAATTTCTTGAAATTTATGTGGAATTCCATGATTATGTGGTAATCTATTTTATATCATGAACTATTGTTTTGTTTCGTTTTATTTCGTTACGAATTTTTTCTTCAAATGTTTTATGAACGGAATGACTGAAAATATGTTTATTTCCGATAAAGGGATTCAATGGAGATCCTTACAAAAAATGTAGACAAATAGGGGACTGTTTAACCAACGCAGATTGTCCGCCAAGAAAACCAATTTGTAAGCAATTTGAATGTCAAAATCCGTGCCTAGGAGCTTGCGGAATCGACGCCATTTGTCACATCGAAGGTGTCAAAGCCGTTTGTACTTGTCCGAATGAGTACACAGGAGATCCATTAGTAAAATGCAGAAGAATGAGTAAGTTACCATTAAATTCCTAAATTCTGATGAATGACATTGAGGTGATATAAACTTCTTCCTGTCATTTATTTTTAAAAGGTTAATCAATTTTTTTCAGTCAAGTTTTCAATTATACAGTTAGCTTCTAGCATTATTCACTCTTAGTTTCCGGTCATGCGTTGTTGAAATCAAGCGATGTCTACTGCACTTATTCTTTTATGAGTAAGGATATCACACATTACCTCTATTCTCGATGAACTCAACTAATACAAATTTATAACTGTGATTGTGAAGATATACGTGTCATGAAAAGTATATGAAAAAGTATGAAAAGTCTGTCTGAACAAACAGATCTTGAAATATAAAAGCAATATGAATACAATTCGGCAGGTAATGAAGGGTGTTTTTTTAGAGGTATATAACTTTGAGTTGACATTACTGTTGAAGATGGCGACCGATTTGACAGCTGAGAAGTGATTTATTCTCAGTTTGGTTTGGCAATTCATCATGAATAGACTCACGCCTGAACAACGCTTGCAAATAGTGCAATTTCATTTCGAATATAATGGTTCTGTGCGGAATAGGTATGGCGCACTACGTCCATTTTATCGTCGACAAATTCGTCCATGACTTCTGGTTGAAAGGCTACGTCAACAAACACACCTGCCGCATTTGAAGTGAAGATAATCCTCAAGTGTATGTCAAAACACCGTTACATCCAGAAAAACTAACTGTTTGGTGCGCTTTATTGGCTGGTGGAATCATTGGTCCGTACTTCTTCAAAAACGATAATGGCCAGAACGTTACAGTCAATAATGGTGATCGGTATAGAGCCATGATTATAAACTTTTTCATTCCTGAATTGAACAACCTTGATGTCCAGGACCTGTGGTTTCAACAAGACGGCGCAACATGTCACATAGCTCGTGCCACAATCGATTTATTGAAAGACACGTTTGGTGGCCGCCTAATTTCACGTTTTGGACCTGTGAATTGGCCTCCAAAATCTTGTGATTTAACACCGCTGGACTTCTTTCTGTGGGGCTATGTAAAGTCATTGGTCAACGCTTGACCATTTGGAAGACAATATTCGCCGTGTTATTACCGATATACGGCTACAAATGTTGGAAAAAGTCATCGAAAATTGGACGTCCAGATTGGACTACATCCGAGCCAGCCGTGGCGGTCATATGCCAGAAATCATATTAAAAATGTAACGCCACAAGATTATCTTTCGAATGAATAATTCTTGTCAATCGAATGATCCATCGTTGTTTTATTGCAATTTAAAGTTCTATACCTCTAAAAAAAGCACCCGATATAAATGACTCAAAATTAGTACCGGTCGTTTGGAAGCACCAGTTTGGTTCCCCCATTCTTCCATTTGACATCTTCTTCGTAGTCTTATAGTCGGTGACTATCAGGGAGTTAGGTTTTGCTGGAGGGGCAGCGAACATTCTCGCTGGGGTTGTTCTGATTTTCTCCATCATACTCGGAATTCCATTGTATCTGTGGAGCGTTACTGAACAATACAAGTATATCTTTATGTTATATGTTTTCCATAGAATTTCGTTTTTCTTCTTCTCCATTTTATGGTTTCAACTCTGAAGTCATTTCAATAAGTTTTCTATGTTAGATGTTAACATATCTTGGGTCGTCGAACACTGTGCAGAATTATTTCACAATTCAGATTGCAAAAAAAAATTTCATTATTCAGGCAGACTTTCGTCAATTTTTAACGTTTGTATGTGATCCAGAGTAGGGCGTGTTAGAGGTGTTATTAGAATTATCGATTGATAGAATAACTGATAAGAAATTTAACTTAATAATTTATGAGGACGATGTTTTAAGAAAACTAATATCGATAGTAGAAAAATGTTTAATTTTTCTTCACGAGTTTTTAGACTTACTACTTTTCCTCAGAATGTACATTACAGGTAAAAATATCTACAATTTCTATACATTTCGTAATTCCGAGTTAACATTCATTAATAACAAATTTTCTCAATTGTCTCCCAGATAATTCATAATCTTCACACTCTTTCATAGACAATGGAAATTCTTTAAAATTCTGCAAACCTCGACAACTTACACTGGTTGATGTCCTTGTTGAATTATTTCTATCTGTCTAAAATGTGTAGTATATTATTTATATTTCTAGTTGATTTTAAGTAAGGATGTCCTACAGGACTAACACCTTCAATTGAATATTTAGAAACCGCATGGTTTGCTGAGTTATGTATGAAAGTTTTGTGAACATACCTTATTGTTTCACATTAATAATATTCAATTTTTTTATGATTATATTTAACGGCGTGCCTTGTTTTGGTTTTTTGAATACATTCGCTTTTATTTTCTTTTCTGAAAATAAGTTCTTTATTCTCAATAGTAATAACACCCAATTACAGAAAATAATACCATAATAAATAATAACTGAATAAATAAAACGAAAGAGATATAACAAAGAACTCAATCTAATATAAAAAACCTAAAATAGTAACTAATAACTGAATAGCATTTAATGAAATATTACAAAGAACTCAATCTAAATAAATTCATTTTAGTCAATTTCCTTTGTTAACAAACTCCTACTAATAACTTCTATGGAGTCAAAGTGATTGTCACAATTATGGCAACTCTTTGAATGTAGACTCCATAAACCAAATGGGGGATTGTATTGGGGAGTTGGTCCCTGGAGTCTCTAGGTGGAATAATTCTGTAGTAATATAATTTTACTTAGCAACACGAAATTTCAAAGCGAACAAGACAGAAGGACAATCAGTACTGTTCTGCAGTAATTTGTACAAAAATTTGAGCGATGAAAATTCTCTCCTGTCCTGCAATGAGTTTAAACTAAATCGACTCAATAATTCGTTATGATTGACTCCTCTCTGTGGATAAACTTTATCCTCCCTCCAAATTAAGAATGTCAAGAACCTTCTCTGAATGGCTTCAAGGTGGCATTGATGGCAAGTGTAAATAGCAAGCCAGATCATGCTGCCATACTCCACTTGCTACGGATTAGGGCATTAAATAGTCCTATGAATATTGAGTAATTATTGAAATATTTGCCAACTCCACTTCATGAGTATTGGAGCCAAACTCCATGAAACAATAGTAGTATAAGTGTGGGGCTATGATTGCTTCATCAAATCTTTATTTCACATAATTTTAACCATTTCCATTCAGAAAAATTTTTTCTCGAATTTTTGAATTAATGTTATCGATATACTTTTTTAAATTCAAATTGTGATCTATAAAGAAACCAATATATTTAATCACCTCTACTACTACTAATTTATTATTGATATGAACTGTTGAATACTATTGACATTTGCTTGGTGAGAATCCATTATAGCTACAGGATAATTTGAAGATTTGAAATTGATTTACATTTTTATAGACCTCATAATTGACTTCTTCAGACGTTAACAGAATATGATTCGAATCACATTCTGATAACCATCAAAAATTGAAATCATGAACTGTTAAAGTCTGAAAAACGCGTCACGTTACGAAAATAAAAGTTTAGATCGAGTTCAAATTTTCGAATTATCATGTAGTTACTATGAACTGATTGAATGAATAAGTCAAAAGAACCGAAATTGAAAGGAGCACAATGCTGAAGTTCGCTATAGATCTGAAGATCTGAATCGTGATCTATATTATCGTAATGTCGATTAAAATTCAAACATACTATTCAAGGGTGGCAAATTTGATTCTTTTTTGAATTCGCAACAATCTGTACTACATATTGTTCCAAATGAAATGAACAGATATATTAAATTTTACAGACTGTCGACATGATCATCAATGCAAGTGCACAGCAGATCATGATTGTCCCGAAACATTGTCTTGTGTGAACCAAATATGTGTTGATCTTTGCCTATTGGGTAAAAAGTGTGGAAGAAATGCTCTCTGTCAAATGAGAAAACACAAGGCAATATGCATTTGTAGTCCTGGATTAACTGGTGACCCTCTTGTCAACTGTGAACCACGTGAGTTTATTTCTAGACATATCTTTTTACGATGAAAATCAATAGAAATATACATACCTGAACTCATACACATAAATATATCTTCTGTCTTCACAAATATGGTGAAGGAAAACAAAAACTATCAACTTTCGGAAATGAATAATCATTGTATTTCGAAGAACACCGAATTCGTTGGGAATATTATACAGCGCTGTTTCATCCTTTCATAGGAATCATCAGTGGTCATGCATGTAAACATTCGAGCTTCGATGTTTCCTTAAAACGCATAAAGGCCTTATTTGTTCGATAGGTGGGATAAATTCACTGACCTACTAACGTGATATCCTCCTTTGGTAGACTGCGTTTGTTACGAGAATTGACTGCGTAAATTGTGTTGCAACTACACACTAAATTATAGTTACGAAGGCATTGTACGTTACGAATTGACTACCATACTCGAGAAACTCACCTTATTCCTTCAATAGAAAGAGATCACGTTCGTATGTTGCTGAATTCATCCGCCGTTTGAAGAGATAGGTTATGGAAAAAACTTACAAACTGATTTGATGCACGCCACTGATGATTCCCACAATAGGATGAAACAGCACTGTATGATAGTTTCAAAATGAGTTCGACATTCTTTTGAATGCACTGAATATTCACTATCCAAATTCAATAATTTCTGTTTTCATTGACAACATTTGTGCACATAGCTCCTTAGAAGTATTACTCGAATTATCTATAAGAATATATGAAATGAATTGCTATTTCGGCTGGATCGATTTCGCTGATTTATTTTTCGATATCTTTGCTATTATCAGACGGTTCTTATGGAAGAAAAAATTTGGGAAATTGAACGGAAAATTAGGAAATTCAGGTATACTCAACCCACATTTACAAGATAGTCGCCAACAAGTTGGAACTGTTGGTGACTATCTAATTCGTCCTGTGTTTTTACCGCAGATACCTGCTGGCGAGGTGAACCACAATTTCTTATAATTAAAAGTATAGAGTAAGTCGTTTGCCTATATAATGCATAGATTAATGTACATCTCAAATCTTAAAATCAATGAAAAGCACATAAATACACCTACATTGAAAGTTTCATCGTCCTTATCAGTTAAGATCCTACATTTTACAAGTCTAGTTTTTTGGAACAGTTTCATCTAATCTGACGAAATATTGAGATTAAGATAAATAGATGAAATTGTTCCAAAAAACTAGGCTTGCAAAAAAATCTTAATTGATAAGGACGTGTGAAGCTTTCATCTAGAAGTATTCATGAGCTCTTCATCGATTCAGAGATTTGAGATGTACATTAATCTATGCAATTGTATATGCAATGGATTCACTCAATATTTCGGTCTTAAAATCGACTGGAGGGTATGTGAGGATTGAAATCTATGCCTTTCATTCGTTGAACGTGGCCTGACTGATGAATACCTGGTAGTACGAAAGAGTGACTGTCTCACGCTTTCAATGAATTTAGGCATCGATTTCAAAATCCATTAACATTTATTCCATGAAGGATAAAGGAGAATCTATTATTCTCTATCACTGATCCCTAGCAGAACAACGTCGTCATGCCTATTTGTATTAAAATTATGAGAAAATTCTAAACATTGTTTCATTATGGATATAAATTGTCTCCAAGTATCGTCCTCATCAATCGTCATATATATATATATATATATATATATATATATATATATATATATATATATATATATATATATATATATATATATATATATATATATATATATATATATATATATATATATATGTATAAAACTTGGTTCTCGGAATGAGCCGCGTTCTAGATTTATATAATCTCGACGTTTCGGCTTCCATTGTGAAGCCATCTTCAGGAGTTGGAATAAATTAGTAGGGAAAAGGGTTATTCGGTTACGTGGCCTCAATCTGCCTACTCCACGAACTGAATGAAGGAAAATGAGAAAAGGTTACCTGGTTACGTGGCCTCAATCTGCCTACTCCACGAACCAAATGAGGGAAACTAGGAACGATAAGAAATGATTCGGTTGCGTGGCCTCAATCTGCCTACTCCACGAGCCAAATCGTTTCTAATAGTTAACTCCGAAGTCTCAACCTGCCTACTCTTCGGAGTCAACTTGCGTCGAGATTATATAAATCTAGAACGCGGCTCATTCCGAGAACCAAGTTTTATACATACTTCTGACCGCGGAAACCTTTCTGAATATATATATATATATATATATATATATATATATATATATATATATATATATATATATATATATATATATATATATATATATATATATATATATATATATATATATATATATATATATATATATATATATATATATATATATATATATATATATATATATATATATATATATATATATTTGAATATAACTTAAATTCAAACACTTGAACTTATGATTTACACTTTATTGACTACATAGCATGACGCGTTTCGTCGTTACAAACGACTTCTTCAGATGCTCACAGAATAATAACAACATTTTGATATATATATATATATATATATATATATATATATATATATATATATATATATAGATTTTTATATATATTGACGATTGATGAGGACGATTCTTGAGAAAATTGATATTCATAATGAAACAATGTTTAGAATTTTCTCATAATTTTAATACAAATACGCATGACGACGTTTCGAAGTGCTACTTCTTTATTAGATGCTGGATTAAGAATGGAGTATCAAAAGTGAATACTAACTAGTGCGATAATATGAGCACGATAACTTAATGAATTAATTTTCTTTTATCAATATGGTCTATTTCTATATCATAAGAAATGAGAAATATGTTTGATTTTATAGCCTGTTACTCCCAGAACGATTGTCCCAAAAATTTTGCTTGTAAAAACAATATCTGCGTGGATATATGTAAGAAGTTCCCAAAATGTGGTAGAAATGCGATGTGCAAAGTTATGAATAATAATGCTGTTTGTCTTTGTGCACCTGGATTCACTGGAAATCCATTCAAACACTGCAAGAAGATTGAACCTGGTAAGTGAGTTCACTCTTTATAGACAAAAATTAAAAAGTAAACCTATATGCATCCTGCTGATTGCTTCGAAATGTTGGATTTATATATTGCTTCTTCATAATATTAGATACAATCGTTTCATACAATTTAGGTATTACATACATCTCTGCATTACGTAACGATATTTCAAGAAATATTTAATTTTTTTTTCAGTGAAAAGATGTATCAAATCTCCTTGTGGGCCAAATACAATATGCCTTCTAGTTAACCGTAAACCCGTTTGTAAATGTTTACCAAATTATGTTGGAAATCCTTGGAAAGGATGTCGTCAGACGTGTAAAATTCATAGAAATTGCAAAATTACAGAAATTTGTATCGGGAACATATGCCAAGATGCATGTCTATCTTGTGGTATCAAAGCAATTTGCCAAAGGGTATCATGGAATGAACCAATATGTAAATGCCCAGTGGTAAGTTATTATTTGTAGAAAACACATGTTCTATTCTCTCAGAGGGAAGTGTGCAAGAGTAGGTATATACAGGGTAAGTCAAGGTGGACGCGATGGTTTCTTATACGAAACGGTTAATTTTTAAAATAATACGACCACGCATTCATGTGTGGATTCATCAAGGGTACATTCTAAGAATAATTTGATACACGCAGGATGTTCCATAAATTTGTGACATACCAAAGTTATGTTTTTTCTTATGGACCAGCCCCTGTATTTGACTACGGTTTTTGGGTTTTACGTAAAAAATTAGATATACTTTCCTCAATATGTCATATATCTAACAATTATAGTTTTTGAGATATTTCGATTTTTCGGAAATTGGAGAGTCCACAAAAAAATAACATCTCCGAAACAATTGACTTTAGAGAAGTGAAATTTTTTGTGTGAATGAAAGAGCGATTACGGAAAGTTTTAATGAATTCACATATATATATATATATATATATATATATATATATATATATATATATATATAAATGGATTATTATTCTTTCCGGGTATTCGGTCTGTATGGAGATGAAAAGATTCAACTCATGTATTCTGAGGATTTGAAACCTTTATATTTCGTTGTCGGTTAACAACTTCATCAGCAGGATGCAGCTAAAATACAAAAATAATCACATCATTGAACACTAAAACTAAAACAAAATATACGAACTTACGATGAGAGTTCTTTTAAAATTTGGGATTCATCGAAATTTCATCAAAATAACAAAGCAAATAAAATTATGAGATGAGTCAGTAGAAGTAAAAAACAAAACAATGCTACTTTTCAATCGATCGATCGTGCATGAATGAAGCGGTCACATTTAAATACACATTCACGTGTTCAGAGAGTTATGATTGATCTCTCTTTCTTTCGTTTTACCCCAGGTGGAATTGTTACCAGGTGCGAAAATTAAATATTAGGATATTTCAAAATCCGACAATAAATTTTACTTAATTGATCTACGTCTGATCTTGAATTGATTGTATTACAATCAATATATATATATATATATATATATATATATATATATATATATATATATATATATATATATATATATATATATATATATATATATGTATATATATATATATATATATATATATATATATATATATATATATATATATATATATATATATATATATATATATATATATATATATATATATATATATATATATATATATATATATATATATATATATATATATATATATATATATATATATATATATATGAGAGGCAATCTGGAATGCTAGAGAGAGCTCATACGTATTTTTTTCCATAGAGGGAGCTCAACGCTTCAGCTCACGAACTAATGTTTCCCTCATTCGTAGAGAGCACCTTAGGGTATTTGAAAGTCATCGATTCTTAATTGTTTGAATAAAAGTTACCGTGGATTCCTATAGAGGATGAAACTGTCTGGTATTTTCATTCAACAAGTTCGATGATTTCTCAAATTTTCAAAGCGCAATCATTATTCACTATCGAAAGTGATAGGTTACGTTCTCGTTGACATTTGTGTAGACTGCTCCCTGAGAGTTTCATCTGAAATATTTCGATATTCTGATTCAGAGACTCAGTATTGACCGACTGGGGGCGATAAATTGATTTCTTTTCGATAATCTATGATTATATGATTTTCATTTCATTACATTTTTAATGATTTATTGTGTAGGGTTATACAGGAAATCCAAGGAAAGAATGCAGACCAATTGGAGACTGTATTACCAATGTAGATTGTCCACCAAGGAAGCCGGTTTGTAAACAGTTCCATTGTCAAAATCCGTGCATAGGTGCTTGCGGTATTGACGCTCTCTGCCGCATACAAGGTGTCAAACCCATTTGTACTTGTCCACAAGAATTCACAGGAGACCCATTAGTAAAATGCAAGCGCATGAGTAAGTAAATAACACTATTAATACCTTTCTTATACAAATAGATAGTAAACTAATAACGGTAAAAAATTGGAAAGTAACAAATTGAGATAAAACACTTTATCTTAGTGTTATATTATGAATGAAGTTAGAGTTAAATTAGATAAAAGTTTTCAAGCCAAGTAGATTTTTAACTATACTTGGATAAATTTGTGTTGATTATCACGTAATTAATCTTATTACCTGTCAACTCGATCAATTAAAATTTAACTGTGTTATTACTACAAGTAACCCAAGTAAACACTTGATATATATTCGAAATAATATGATCGCAGAGATAAAAATTTAAAATTATAGATTGAAGCTGTCAAAGTAATTCAAAAGATTGTTACTATAGGAATTCTAGTTTTCCTTATGTTTTCAATTCAGCAAATTATTCACGAAATTCAATTCTCAGTGACATCTCGTTCTCATTCTCGTTCATTTCAAATGAGAAGAATGGTTGATTTTCAAATTGATATTCAATTTGTGGTAAACTAATTGATCCTTTTTTGACAACTGTTTCGGAGTGCTGCCCCATTTCAAGAAATTAAACATATTCAAATTCAAATTACTCATATTCGAATGTTGAACTCAGAATAACTCATTTCCAAGAGTTGAAATCATTTTTTGAAAATGATTTCCCTGAAACAATTGTCAAGAAACAATTTACCTAATACTGTGAAACTAGACCAGAGCTTTTTATTCCACTAATCAATCAATTTTATCAAATTGATGGTTGATTCTTTGGTATTCGGATACTAGATACACTAGTCTATTGCATTTATTAGTTATTGTAATTGTTAGTTGTTTCAACTCCAAAGCAAATGTATCATCTACAATGCATTCTGTATATTGAATAGAGCAATTTTATACCAGAAATACTATTTCGACAAGTTTTCAAATTGTTCAGGTTACAGAAATGGGATGTTGTATGTTGTATGTCAGTAAATAGAATTCTATAAAAGCGAGGAATAGCCAAGTTATGCCTGAGCCTTACAGATAATGGATGTCTGAGTGTTGTGAATTGTGAATTCAGATTGTGAATTTCTTCAAGGTGTTTTTCTATTGTATAATTTTTCTGGTTTGTAATGCATTCGTTCCACATACGAACCTTCAAAAAGTTCTGATCTAGTATCAAATAAATAGTATTAAATTTCTGAATAGCATGTCATACCTCTTCTAATTTTGATAGATAGGTACATTGTCTCATTCATACGAGTTCATGAGCTTCGAATCTAAACTATAGAAGTGAAAACTTTGTTTTACTCTACGAAAAAAAAAAACATTATAGTTTAAGTAAAATCAGAATTGTGACGCATTGAAAAACCAGGCCTTTAATGACGATGGGAAGGCTCAGCACATTGGTGGAGTAGCAATTGGGTGCGAGTCCCATTAAAGCTAAGGACTAATAGATGATTGAATGTTGAGTAATGTAAATAGATGAAAATGCCATTTGACAAGTTCAATTTAATGACATTAAAATCCAAAGTTTGGCTTTCAACTAACGGGATTTGATATTGAACACGTGGTTTTTATTGTTGTTACTCAATGGCAGCGAGAGTGACAGATTGCTGTACATAGACATGACTGTCAGAGAAGAGCTCTGCGAGAAGAGAGAAATTGAATGTTGGTTGCCTAATTATATGTTGACAGTTGTTGGTGGGCGTCCCAATGTGATCACAGAATAGTGATACTATTCTGTTACCTATATGTGGATTTCATTGCTTCCTTCGAATTCACAAAATTTCAAATGAATTCATATTTCTATGGAATGCCTTACCTTTTAATACTGGAACTGTTCGGCCTCTAGACGAAAACTTTCGACTTGTCTGTGGTATCAAGTTGAAATCGTATCTATAGCTAGAGTGCTTTAGTGAACTAATCGTCATATGCGTCAAACTAATTCTGAAGCTCTAGCTAAGGTTTCTGCCAAGGTAACTTAACGAAATTAGCCTACTCAATTCATTGTCTCTAGCCAAGCCAACTCTGTTGATTTAGCCCAGGTGATTGGAAAAATTGGAAACAAATGAACCTCTTATCATAAACGAAAAATTCTCCACAATTCCACCAATATGGTGGTTTTTTCAAAGCTATTGCAGATACCACGATTGATTCTGGTACTAAGAAGGGTGGTAAATAATTCGAACTGAATATGAGATCTTTTACGTGAAATCAGCCAAAGCTTACTTATAAAATGGCGTAATATTAAACTGAATTGAATTATTGAGAATAATTTTGAAGACAACATATAAATGTCTTTTGAAAATAGAATTAGCTTTTAATTTATCATCGCAAATAACTGCCAAATTCCTCTATATAGAGTACTCCAAACAAAAGGTTAAGAGATGAAAGTTTTGATGTCCTCGTCTCGTGAATCATTTTAGAAAACAAAAAATTAGTACCAAGTTTCAAAGCTATTCGAAAAAATTCAAATAGTTCATAGAAGTGAACGAATATTTCGACGAAAGAGTAGGTATACAATCTGTAGAATGAGGTATGAATGGAAGAAGTAGTATCGGTTTTCAGAAGGAAAATCTACTTAATAAAGACAGTTAAGAATTATGTTAAATCATCTGTTGTTGCTTTTCAGGTTAAAATTTTTTATATTTGATCTCACTCCCTCAATTATTTCACAGATTGTCGACATGAACACGAGTGTAAGTGCATGGAAGACCATGATTGTCCTGTAACACTATCTTGCGTAAACGGCGTTTGCGTGGATCTCTGTTTCTTGGGTAAAAGGTGTGGAAAGAACGCTGCCTGCCATATGAGACATCATAAAGCCGTATGTGAATGTGAACCAGGATTGATTGGAAATCCTCTCATCAAATGTGAACCTCGTAAGTTAAAGAAAATGTATCTTTCAACATGTAGAAGTAAGTGCATCATGTAGATGTACTCGTATGTGCTGTCGAAGTAAAACTTATTTTAAGATAATTTTTATTGATGTTCGTGAGACCCAAGAAAAAGAAAATATCAAATAGCGAGCTTCCGGTCACTGGGTCGCTTTTCTGGTAAATGAAAAAACGGTTCAAAATTCTTGTCTGACAATTCTGAAATACGCTGAACAAGAAGAACGAATTTCAGTTGACTATTTTCCAATTTTCGGGCAATGCAAAACATTTTGTCTGTTATGCTTCTCGGTTAAATGTGAAGTATCTGCAGCATTGAACCTCTTTTCATCTTCTTCTCAAATTCTCGGTTGGGAATTTCGTGAATAATAGTTACCGTACAGGTGAAGCAATTGACCAAATCTCCCAACCTAGAGAGTTCATGAAGAAGACAAACAGTTGTAACTTTCTTTACAGGAGTCATCTGTTATTGTTGTTTTATTTTGTTACTTTGAGAGCCATGGTGTGTTCAAAACATGTGTCAAAGGCTACTTTCACTTGAGGGCTATACTATATTTAATATTGAAAATAATTACTCTATGTACTATACTATGAGGACGATGTCTAATTGAAGTGATTATCGTTTATTCATATATTCAATTTTTCTATTTTTCTTGTGTTGCCAATGATCAGCGTCTGTTTCTTTAGTTGAGGCGGCTGTATTTCAATCTTCTCGAACTCAAAAATCGAGTCGTACACACTGTGGTATCAACTAAAACCACCACAAAACTCTATTCAGCTTGCACGCCTGATGGAAAAGAAGATCAAAGAATCACTACCCCAGGCACCAGTCGAAAGACTGGCTTCACCTGATCATCGGATTCTGGGGGATCAGGACACCATGCGGAGAAAATCGGAGCTTCTCAAAAACCTTCCATAATCTCAAAATCAAACAAAAACATCACATCGGTACAATTAAAATATCCAGCTGATATAGTTATCTATGCAGTATATATGTATACGGCATTGCTTTGTACTTCTTATCACGGGTTGGAAAGGGGTGCGAAGCCTTATAGCTTCCCGCTCCTTTGTATATATATTCGTGTATCCCAAACAAAAAGAATAATAAACGTATTTGATTTCATTTGTACTTCTGTCTTCCGATTTATAAGACGATTTTTGAGAACTGAAGTCAATGTCTTTCGTTTTTGGGAAAATAGCGGAACTGATGAGTTCTTTGTAGTACGAAACAGTAACTTTTTGTTCTCTGAAGGATATTGGAGGAATCACTTTGTACATGTTTCACATAGCTAGCTTTGCGATATTTCTATCATTTTTTCAATAAAGAATTATCGTAAGGAAGTCAACGCCCAGCCAATCCACAAGCTCCTTATCCCATCCATCGTGAGGGCGCTTTCTTGGTCTTACCCTGTCTCTGGGCTCCCAATCACCAACCACAGCTGACCAACGCTCATTTCTTGTCCGGG
The DNA here is from genome assembly GCA_030704895.1 of Henosepilachna vigintioctopunctata. Classification (NCBI taxonomy): domain Eukaryota; kingdom Metazoa; phylum Arthropoda; class Insecta; order Coleoptera; family Coccinellidae; genus Henosepilachna; species Henosepilachna vigintioctopunctata. Next base: position 5,209,011 of record JARQZJ010000065.1, read on the forward strand.
CTAGATAGCCTGCCCATGTCCACTTTGACCTTTTTCACACATTCTCCGTCATTCTTCACCCTTATTTGACGTGTTATTCAGCTGCAGCGTATTCTATCTCGTATGATTAGGCCCATCATGTATCTTTCTATACTCCGCTGGGTTGTTCGAAGCTTCTGGATGTGAACAGATTTCAGGGTGCAAGTTTCGCTGGCGTAGGTCATCGCTGGTAATACGCATTGGTCAAACACTTTGCTCTTTAAGGATAGGGGCATATCTGATTTGAGGATATGTTTCAGTCAGCCAACTGTACTCCAAGCTTTCTCTTCTTTGCATGATCGCAGGTATAATATCCCCGTCTCCCGTGACAATCTGTGCCAGATATTTGTAAGATGCTGCTATTTCTAATGGGATCCATCCACCTCCATTTGCTCTCTGGTGCAGAAAGAGTTCACCATCATCTTTGTTTTTGCGGTGTTTATTTCCAGACCTATTTTCTTGCTCGCGATGTTTAGTTCATTGATGCGCTCTTGAAAATCGGTAGCATCGTGGAATAACAGGATAATATCATCAGTGAACCTCAAATGGCTAAGGTAGCGGCCATTTATCAAATTCGTTTCTCGCTCCAGTACAGCTTCTGGATCAAACACTCCAAAGCAGCTGAGAACAGTTTTGGGGAAAACGGGTATCCCTGTCTAACGCCTCTCATTATTGGCAATTTTTCCGAGTATTCGTATATTTTGATGGTTGCTGTGGCATGTTCGTATATATTCTGGATCAGCTCAGTATAGCAAGATGGTATTCCTATCCTCAGTGATGAGGTGGTTGCAGCTAGAGTTCTAAGCAGGTCAAATGCCTTCTTATAGCCAATAAATGCCATATATAGAGAATTGCATATTCGTTGCATTTTGATATCAATGTTGTTGCATGTGATCCATCGTACTGTATGACTTCCGGAAGCCTGCCTGTTCTATTGGCTGATATGAGTCCAGTTGTTTCGATAACCGGTTGGTAGTTATCTTCATTAAGATCTTATATGCTGTTAGGAGTAAACTTATCGGTCTGTAGTTCCTCAGGTCCTCCCCATCCCCTTTCTTATACAGCAAAATCATGGACGTGTTGTTCCACGAGTGGGAATATATATATATATATATATATATATATATATATATATATATATATATAAATATCTTGAAATTGATTTATTGCCTGTTTAAGATATTTTAATGTTTTCAGGTGAAGTATTTTTGTTGACGTTTCGTTGTTATATCACAACTTTGTCAAAATATATATATTATATATACGTCAACAAAAAATAATATATATATATATATATATATATATATATATATTTGTATATATATTCAAATATTTTTAACAATTTTTGCAGCTTGTTACTCACAGAATGATTGTGCTCCAAATTGGGCCTGTAAGGATAAAATCTGTGTGGATTTGTGTAGAACATTCAGAAAGTGCGGAAAGAATGCTCTCTGTAAAATTATTAATAACGAACCTACGTGTGTGTGTCCTCCTGGATACCAAGGAAATCCTCTTAAGAACTGCAGAATCATTCAACCTGGTAAGTACGAAGTTTTATACCCTTCATCCAAATGATCTGATTAGTTACATTTATTGAAATATCATTATAAGTGATAGATCAACTAAAAATTCATCTAATGTGATATGATTTAATTTATAAGGTCATATATTCAAATTCTGAACTGAGAAAAACAAGTAACACTCAAGTGATTAGTAATTGATCAATATTTTTTTCCTTATAGTTTCAATCAGGGTTCTCAAAGTTTTTCTTAAGCGGGCAAATTTAATATTATTGGAATGTTTCGCGGGTCAAAAAAGGAATGAAAACGAAAAAATACCTACGTTTGTTTCCTTTCAAATATATTTTTTCTAATTTTTATTTTTATGAAACGAAAAACAACTGAAATCTATATCTTTGATTGTGTTGGCGTTTACTTGATGTAAATCCATTATAATTGAATATAAACTTAAACTCAAACACTTGAATTTATGATTTACACTTTATAAATACAATATACACAATAAAGTGTAAATCATAAATTCAAGTGTTTGAATTTAAGTTTATATTCGAAATCTATATCATTGCAAAAAAATATAAATCTCAATAATATGGTTCGAATACTATAATAAGTTCTTCATTTTCTAACAGGTATAATCCCCATTTACAGGAAATAATAACATAATGTTGAATAATAACTAAATGAATGAAATGAAAAAGATATAACAAAAAGGTCATACTGAAAAAACTAAAATAATAACTAATAACTGATAACTAATGATTAGTAACTAACAGAACTTAATGAAATATTACAAAGAACTCAAAATGAATCATTTTAGTTCATTTCCTTTGTTCACATAACTCCTAATAATAACTGCTATGGAGTCCAAGTGAATGTCACAATTATTGGCACCTCTATTGAATAGACTCCATAAACCTAATGGGGATTGCATTAGCGAGTTTGTCTTTTGAGTGTCTAGGTGGAATAATTCTGTACTACGAAAATTTTGGCTAGCAACACGAAATTTCGAAACGGACTAGAAAGGAGGACAATCAATACTGTTGTGCAGTAATTTGAACAAAAATTTGAGTGCTAAAGTTTGTCTCCTTCCCTCCAATGAGATTGAATTAAATCGACTGAATAATTCGTTATGATTGACTCCTCTCTGTGGATATACTTTATCCTCCTTCCAAACTAAGAATTTCAAGAACTTCTCTGAATGGCCTCGAGTTGGCGTTGATGACAAGTGTAAAATGATGGCAGATCATGCTGCCATACTCCAACTTTCTACGGATTGTGGCATTAAATAGTCCTATGAATATTGAGGAATTGTTGAAATATTTTCCATTGCGTATAACGAAAGCATATATTTTCGAGGCATATTTTATAATCCATATTTTTATTTCAGTGAAATATTGTGATAGAAGTCCATGTGGACCAAATACAATATGCATAATAGTTCGAGGTAAGCCCTTCTGTAGATGCTTACCCAATTACTATGGAAATCCTTGGAAAGGCTGTCTCCAGAGATGTAGAATACATAGTGAGTGTAAAATGAAAGAAGTTTGCATTGATAGTGTATGTCAGGATGCCTGTACGTTATGTGGAAAATTGGCAATTTGCGAGAGAGTTCCGTGGCGTGAGCCAGTTTGCAAGTGCCCACCAGTAAGTTCGAATAATTTTTTAAATTTTTGCAAAAAGATATAAATCGAAAATCTCATCCTCCTACAGTTCGAGTGGCATAATGCTATTCAGTTTTCAATATATATATATATATATATATATATATAAGTAGTGAATAACCTTCACTTGAAAATAGGCTCAGTGTTTGATATAAATTTCATTTATCCCATGCTTAAGACATTTTAGAGAGAAAATTACTTGAAAGCGATATCTGGGGATTAACAGAAAATCAAACTATAAGAAAATCGTAAAGTACAATAGAAAGTTTAAAATTAAATAGTAAATAATAAATTTAAAAGTGAATATTAAAGTTTCAATAGGAAGTCAGAAAACAAAAAAAAAAACGTTACCAAATAATGAACAGAGGATTTCGTATTATAGTATATTTTGAAAAGAACGAAAAATTCAAAGAGATTTCAAAAATGTTACGTATCCAAAATAAATTTAGTACCTACAAGTACTCAGATGCAAAATTGACACTGGTACAATTTTACAAATACAGAAGTCCATATGAGACTTTATATATTTCCATCTGAAAGATAAACGTTTATAGTAGTATTATTGGATTTAAAAGAGCTTTTGAATTTGTTATGTAGATTTTTATTATCGAAAAAACTGAATAAACTTGGTTTTGAGGGAGTAGTAAATGATTGGTTCGGATCTTACTTGGATTCGCGAACACAAAAAGTTAAGTTTATTGGCATGATGTCGGATAGCATGAAAGTAGATGTAGGCGTACCTCAAGGAACTGCGTTGGGTCCGTTGTTGTTCTCCGTATATATAAACGATATTGTCTCTCATGCGAAAAAATGTTCTATACGTTTATTCGCTGATGAAACTAAGCTCTTATATGTGGAAAATATATTAAGAATATGACAGAGGGGATCAATACATACCTTTCTGCAATTGATGAATGCGATAGCTTATCCCTAAATGTGCAAAAATCTGACTTCATAGTTTTGGGTACAAGTGGAAGCTTTGAAATTAATGAAAATGAGGATATAACTATAAAGATAAATGAACAAAAAATCAGAAGAGTACAAACAGTAAAATATTTAGGCATTATGTATGATCATGTTGATTTCATATCATCTAAAATCTCTAGAAAAATTAATTTTTTGGAAAGAAAAGAAAAATTCTGTCGACTATGTGAAAATATTGTTGTTCAAATTGATGATAATGCCTTATTTTGAATATTGGTCCACTTTGTTATTTGGTTTGACTAAAGAAAAAATTTAACAATTAAAAAGGTACAGAATAGAGCCATGAGAACAATTTTAAAGTACAATAGGTATACCCCTGTTAAAATTATGCTGAACTCTTTGGAACTAATGTCTGTTCAACAAAGAATACTCTTTGATTCATATAACTATATTCATATTCAGAATAAAAAAACAGTTGCTCCCATGTAATGTAATAAAAAATGTAACATATGTCAGTGATGTGCATGGCTATAATACTAGAAATACTGATAGTTTTCATATACAAAGTTGTAAGCTTTCTGAATCTAAGACTAGCATATACTATGACGGATTTAAGGCCTTCAATAATTTACCAAGTATATTGAAAACTAGTACTAGTATCAAGATATTTAGGTGTGACCTCAGAAGGTATATTTTAAATAATGATATAGGTATGTAATTGACACTTCAAATGTAGATGTAGATTTGATATGTAGATTTTTTGTATAGCTTCAGCTAAATAAATGTTATTATTATTATATTATAAATATAGAGCAAAGAACCGAGTAATAAAGGGCAGGTGGAACAATTGTTTTGTCAATTGTTATACCTGCCCTTTATTAACCAGTTCTTTGCTCAATTTTGATTTCATTTCTAGAATTCTTCTCTTTTTTTCATTTATGTCCTTAGATTGAAGAATTTGTAACGACATCTGCATTTGTAATGTAGTACCAGTGTTAATTTAGCATCTGAAGAGGAAGTTGTACTGCCAAACGAATATCATGTTTCATTCTGTACACTTATTTTCTCTGAGTATCAGCCTTATCAATCATTAATTCAGAAGATTTAAAATCATCAACACTATTTACTTATTTATTAATAGGGATACACTGGCAATGCCTTCGAAGGTTGTAAAAAAATAGGAGACTGTATTACCAACGCAGATTGCCCAGAAAGGAAGCCAGTTTGTAAGAAATACAGATGCCAAAATCCGTGCATTGGTGCCTGTGGAATTGACGCTCTTTGTCACATCAAAGATTCTGAAGCCGTTTGTACTTGTCCACCTGAGTTCACAGGAGACCCATTAATAAAATGCAGAAGAATAAGTAAGTATTAAACAACCTGATCTTTCACTTGTAATGAATACTGAAGAAAATAACATATCATCATTGAATTTGTGTGAAGTAATATAGATCTCAATTTAGTTTTTGTCTGGTTCCACGTCAATATGAAGAAAATATTCGTCATAAACTTAGAAATTAAATTCTTTTTTCGAGCTATAACACAAGACTCAAAAAAAATTGATTGAGAGCTGTTTCGATTTTTCCGTAATTCTTAAGTTTTTCGTTGTGCTAGAAGGAGAAATAGCTTTCAATTCGAAAAGAGTATCTAGTTTTCATAAATGGGTGGGTATCGATGTTAAACAAGATACCATCCTGAAATAAAAGATGAAAGACTAAAAAAATATTTTATTGCGTAACAGAGTCATTTGTTATCTGAAAACATTCATTATTAAGCGCTCAACACATATCTTTTGGAGTTCCAGTGGGACTCTTTTTGGTGCATTTCAGCTTGTAGGCATCAGGAAGGTCTCTTTGGAGTGTCCAGCGGTAGTCTGCTATCATTGAAACGCTCCATCTTCCTTGGTATCTTTGTTCCATCTCCTTAATTTCTTGGTGAATTGTTCACCTTGCTCTTCACTCGCATCTCCTAAATTTTCTGGAAAGTAGACGAGATGGTAATGAAGAAAATGTTCTTTCAGACTCATTTCACTTCTCACACTTCCAGAAAACCTAAGTTCCTGCTTGTGAGCCTTGATCCAAGCAACGCAGCAGCGTTTTTAGGAGGATTTGGGAGGATTAGATCTCTTACTATATTATTCAACTCTCCGTAGGAAGACAAATTCGGAATGCTATTATCCTTGAATTCAAAACTTGACTTTTCATCGGGATTCATGTGCAGCACTATCTTCGTCAGAGGAATCTCCTTCAATGTAGCAGGAGCCTTGGGCATTGTTATTTCGGTCCCATCAGCTGATTGAAAATTGGGTTATGAAATTGATTGCTTGAGTTTAGAATTGTACCCTTTCACACCACACGAATAAAAGTAACAATCATCACTGGACTATGGTTGTTTTGCTGAAGCCATATCATAACAATCGCATATCGGAAAGCTTTCTTTCTTGCCCTTAAACCAATTTCGAAGGTTTTCACCACATCGTTTGCAGACTTTATGAGTTGCCCAAACTTTATTCTCATCTCCAACCTCCAAGCCTAAATAAGCCTGTTCTTCTGTAAATCAAGCCTGTTCCAGTGCCAAAGTATTTTTTTCAGGCGTATCAGTTAAAACTGCAGATTTGCGAGTTTTTCGCTTTATTTTGGTTGTTCTCGCAGCGGCTTTTTGATAAGGCCGAATAATCTCGGGAGAAAAAACTTGTCTATTCTCTTCGTATCCGACTGTGAGAGATTCGACAAGAGTGCTCTTCTCTTTCGCTACTTTCCTTTTCTTTGAGTATCTTGTTAGCGACATGTAACATAATCCAAATTCTTTTGCGACACCACGATTTTTTTTAGTTTTGTCTTTGTCTAAAATTGTTGCTGCTTGTAAATATCTTTAGATATTTTGCCTTGCTCTGTTTTTCTTGTATACGTCCTCATCCTACAAAAAAAGACAAGAAGCTATGTAACAAAAATTTTATCAGTCGGTAACAAGCACTACGGGACAGGTAGTGACATATCACAACCTGCCCCGAGCAGATGTAACTTTTAGCCCCAACGCCAAAAATGATCTTTCAAAGTTATGCAGTGAAAACGTCAATAAATATAGCTGTATAAACGTATATTCATTGTAAAAATAAAGCATTAGGGCATAAATATCACAACAAGGACGTCTCTGACTCTATGTAACATAATTTGCAAACCAATATTAGTGAAAGTGTAAAATTTTACTAACCTGCGATTTTAATAGCGGCACGCTCGTGCTCCTCTCACAACAACGCTGGCGCCACTGACTCATTGCAGCATGCTAGCCAGCGGCGGCAGGAATTTTTGTCCCTTTCCAACGTCACTATTCCGTTTTCTATTTCTCTACCATTGCCACTGTAACAACCTACCCCCGTCACAACCAGCCGCGGTCTTCCCTACCTACCAAGTTAACCCAAAAACAGTATTTTTTTAAGTAGGGAAATAAATTTTCAAGTAAGAAAATTTTGCGTTTTGTGAAATAACCTGACGTTCTGGTATTTACTTATTTATTTATTTAACATACACTGTTTTACAGGACAGGTCCTAATTATAAAACAGGAAACAACATATACAAGAGACAAAATTGGTAGTACAAATGTTGCAATTTGGTACTTTCATTTTAAATGAAAGAGTTTGTGATATGAATCACAACTGATGAAATGAAATATAATATATAGAAATAAAAAAAAAGAATTCAATGGACAATGAATCTACTCCGTGATAGTTCATATTTAAATGAGAAGTAATAATAAATACTTGTCTAGAAATCACTGTCTGAACAATTCTTCGATAATGATAAATTAACGAAGTATTGAATTTTGAATATTGAATTGTATTGAATTTATACTGAGTTCTTGATAATGCCGTAAAAGGCGAAACTAGTAGAATAAAGAATTGTTCAGTCAGTGATGTTTATACAAGTGTTTATTATTACCTCGCATTGTAATAAAAAAAACTGAAATGCTGACCAAATTTATACATACATAAATATTTAAACACACAAATACATATACATTCACATATTTACACTATTGCACACATAATTATTTGAGTGAATATTAATTCTGTTCGTGAATAGGTACACATAAATGATTGCTCTATCAGAGGTTATGTATATCTAGGAAACTCGCCTTAATATGAGTAACAGAACAGTTGAAAATATCCACCTTAGCTCCCAAAATATTACATTGATCACACATCGTGTGCAATGGAGAAAATTTTAGAACATTCGTTCTAGTTTCTGGAAGGTAAAACATGAATGAGCTTTTCGAAGAAACTTTGGAACAATAAAATTAAGCTTTTTAATAATTCCTGATATTTCACTTCATTGTAAATTATTTTATGCAAGAAGATTATTGGTTCATGGCATTTCCTTCGCGCACTGAGTGTGTTCACATTATGTGGACTTGTAAGCTATTCATGTTGTATGCTTGTAGGTAGATATATCCCATCAATTCTGAAGCTCAAAAGTTTCAGGAACTTTCGTTGTATAGACTCCAGTTGATCAATGTGTAACTGATAACCAGGATTCTAGACTGTTGATTCATATTCGAGTTTAGATCTAACGAAAGCACAATACAATGTTTTCAGATTGATATATTGCTAAGTTCCTTTTCAACGCTAATAATGAAACCATATACTCTACAGGCATCGGTTGCTGTAGCATTGATATGTGGCACTAAAGTTAGTTGAGAATCAAAGGTTACGCCAAGGTCAATAAATGTATTAGGTCGTCCCAAAATATTATCACCAATTTCATAGTTGATATTCATCAAATTATATTTTGTGGAGAACGACATCACATGACATTTGGAGATGCTGAGGTTTAATTTGTTGAAATCAAACCAATTTACAATATTACGCAAATCTCTTGCAATGCGTTCACAGTCACCAAAGCTGGAATTCTTTTAGAATTTGTCTAGTTTCGTTTGTTTCGAATTTGTTTCGAATGTTTGGCTTGTGTTTGATTAAAACACATCTTTATGTATAAGTTTTTTTGAATACATACCGAAGTAGACGTTCCCATTTGAAGTAGATGCCCAGTCAAGGATTTGGCACAATATGCAGCGGTATTTATGATAATATGAATATAAAATTTGAAACAGCAGTAAATTTGAATCTAGAGATCTTCAAAGTAAAAACCTCGTGAGAGTTTCAAAACATTTTGAATCTGCTCGAAGAATCTGCTCGAATTCCAAGAATTTTTTTTTGGAATTTTATTATGTACATACAGGTGTTCCATTATTGAGAACGTTTAAAAGCACATTATAAATGAGGAAAAAATTATTTTGAAAAAACTTCATTTTCCAGACTGTCGACATGAACATCAATGCAGATGTACTAATGATTATGATTGCCCCGAAACATTGTCTTGTCTGAGAGGAATTTGTGTGGATCTCTGTCTGGTAGGTCACAAGTGCGGAATAAATGCTGTCTGCCAAATGAGACAACGCAAGGCCATATGTGTATGTGAACCAGGATTAACAGGAGATCCCCTTAGTTAAATGTGTTCCACGTAAGTTGATTATCGACTATGGATGTTAATTTCAAAGCCGTCTCAATTGAACTTTTCATTCCCTGCTTCTGAGAAGTTGCTGGAAGACTAGGACACCTTTCAGTTATAAGGGAGAGTATATCTACATCTATCATCAAGTTTTTCTATCAGACTCAGTGGTCATTATTATTATTTCTAGATTTCAGATTATGTAGTGTGTGGGCCATTTATTCTCCATAAAAATCGTACAATCTGAATTGTAATTTTGTCAAAGCTATAAAATATTTGTTTTTATTGAATGCCTATACATATATGAAGTCGAATTGTAATTTTGAAAATCAAGTCGCCTCTCTTGCCTCCTCAATATCATTCCATTCATTAATCGATTGGACCGATACCTGATAAAAATCTAAATACATCATTTAATGAAAGTAAGTAGTTTCACTATTTTCAATTTCATGAAGCTATTTCATGAATTTAATCTGATGAAGTCACTGTGTTGGCGAAACAATATTGTTATGTTTGCAATTAATTATAGTGAAAATCAGAAAACTACTTAGTTTTATTAAAATTATCATTCCATTCCTTTATTCGTCAAAAGTACGTACAAATATTGCGAAAATATCAAAACCGTATGATTTTGTAATAGCTCACATCGCACAAAATTAAGTCGAACAAATATGTAAAAAGTTGAAAAGCAAAATAGTCCAATCTAAAAAAAACTGATACAGTTTATGAAGCATACTATTTTATAATGATACCATGCAACAATTGTAATAAATGCTGCAAAGGTAAAACATCACAGAATTTAGAATAAAGAATTTAAACCCATAAATTTGAAAACAACTCTTTTTTCATCACATTTTCTGTTTATTTTGCATATTGCTACGTGACGATTTTGCAATTGGATAAAATTTGATTCGTGCTTTTCGGAAGAAGCCAACTTAATGGTCAAACGTAGGACACAATATTTTGATGGAATTGTGTAAATCTAAAAAATGATGTTTTCGTTAGAATTTTACTTTTCGATATGGACTTTCATGAAGTTATGGTTGAAATCTTTCAAAAATTGCTGGATGTGTTTAACCATGAAATCTGGGGATTTAAAATTCAAAAGCCCTTGCTAATTGATCTAAATGATAAGTCTGATTATTCAAATTGTTTGAAATTAAGTTTATTTCAAGTTGAGAAAATGTTTTGAAATTTTAGTTTCTTGTCAACATTTTCATTGTGACTTTTATTAAGTTTTTGTTATTTCTGTTCTTAATTTGAGAATGTCAATTCTCAAGTTAAGAACAGCTAATGTCATGAATTAGAATGATAGTAATGAAACATGTTTTTCATTCCTCTGCCCTATAGTTGATGGACATTATGTATAATACCCATACAATTCGATTAGGTATTGGAATAGTTAATATTGAAATGCTTGCACTGGATTGTTTATTTTCCATAATCGACCGGCATTATATATAATAACCAATCCGTCATTTGGTCCATAACATATATATCTTCAATTTCACAGCATGTTACTCTCAAGAGGATTGTGCCCCTAATATGGCTTGCGTCAACAGTAGATGCGTCGACTTATGTAGGAAAAAAACATGTGGAATAAATAGTGTATGCAAAATCGTGAATAATCAAGCTGTGTGCCTTTGTATTCCTGGTTTTACAGGAAATCCTTCGATTCGTTGCTCGAAAATTGAACCAGGTAAGTAAGAAAAAGCAAAACTTTAATTCTGTAAATACTCAGGTAGTTCTGGCACGTATAAATTATTGACATCGTGATACATTCGTGTATTACGAATGTACACGTTCTATATACGTTGTTATACACGTTTACACGTCGTATACACGTTTTTATGTATAGGCAACTCTTTGAAAGCTTTGGTCAAAGGGCAACCTTATGCAACATGAAAACATGTCATAATGATGAGTTTTTTCGGAATTGATGTATCCCTAACGGTTGGAGATACATAATTAACTGAAACGTTGTGTGTTTTTTCTTAAATAAATTCCTGAAACGCCTTGAATGCCAATTTCAAATCGTTTCAAGTTATTCCAAATTTGGACTACTTATTCAATTGTTCAGTTTGTTTCAGAAATAATTTGTCGTTTCAGTAATTTGTTTATACTCAAATTAAAATGTTAGAAGTCCGACATATTACCGATGAAACGACATTGTACATTGTATTCAAACCATCATCTATTATACTCAATATTAGTTTTGAAATCAAACACTCTCGAAAAGGGTTATTATTATAAGTGTTAAATTATTGATATAACAAAGAAAACTTCGAAAATATTCTTAACACAATATGAAGAAGATATTCTACATCAAATAATTTTAATAATAATAATGATTTATTGATTTTCAAAATATACAGAGTAGAAAGGAACACAGGTCATTCCAAAACAAACAAGGAAAGGAAAAAAATTTCAAATATTGACTACTCGGTCACTACATGAACCATAAAATTCTTCAATATTGTATGGCTCAAGCTGTACAAGAAAACGAAAAAGAGACTTCCCGAAAGATGAATGACAATACAACTTTCGTATATTTACTGGTAAATTGTTAAACAGTTTAATGCCCATATATATCGGGCCTTTTTCAGTTAGAGACAGAGAATGAATCGGAAATAAATGGATTCATTTTTCTAGTGTAATTTACATTTGAATGTCTACCGAAATAATGCTTGTTTTTATGCATGAACATCAAGATTCTATAGATGTACAATTCGTAAATTGTTAAAATGTCATTCCTCCTGAAATCCCCTCGAAACGATTCCCTGAAACCTAGACTGAATATTGATCTCAAGGTTAACTTTTGCATTCTCATAATCTGATGAGACCCCGAACTGGTTCTCAAAAAATGATGCCATAACTCAATAGTGACTGGAACATAGCATAATACATCGTTTTTAATACTGCTATATCAACCTGATCTCTAAGCACCCTCAATGCATAATTAACCGATTTCAATTCATTATTAATCTCTTCGACATGGCTGTGATATTTCATGAAACTGTCTATATGAACTCACAGAAATTTAACAGATTCTCTGATTGGTACTTCAGCATTACAATTGGTTATGCTTTCTGGATAGTTACGGTTTGCTCTATCAGTTTTGAAAATAATACATTGGGTCTTATCATTATTAACCACAAGCTGATTTTCTATACACCATTCGTTTACTCTATCCATAGCATCCTTAAATTGCCTTATACCATTCACAATGTTCAATGCAGAGATGATGATGTCTGCATCGTCCGCAAAAAACAAAGACCTGATAGAACTAGAAAAGAAAATGTTAGGGAGGTGATTAATGAAAATAACAGAAAGCAATGGTCCAAAGATACTGCCTTGTGGCACGCCTGAGTCGATAAGCTCCTTTGAAGACAGGTATTCACGGTTTCCAGCAGAAACAAAGGCCCTTTGTCTTCTGGAGGTAGCTCTCAATCAATTCAAGTTGTTTGTCTCTTATACCGTACACTTAGCTTGTAGAGCAAAAGTTTTGAGTAACACTGTCAAATGCTTTGGCCAAATCAAGCACAATAGCTAGGGGTACTTCGCCTCGCTCAAGCGATTCTAAGATGCTACAAGTAAGTTCAAAAACAACAGTTTCGGTACTCTTTCCCTTCATGAAACCATGATGGCAGCCAACAAAAACATTGAACTTCCGAAAAAATTTCACCAACCTACCAGTTAGAACCTTCTGAAACACTGTTGAGAACGAAGATAACATACTTATGGATCTATAATTACTCAAATTATTTGTCGAACCTATTTTGAAGAGAGGCTTTACTACAGCCACTTTGAGGTCATCTGGAAAGATACCTGACTGAAAAGAAAGGTCCTGATCATGTCCGCATGATTTCTCATCTTTTCACAGCATGATAAATTTCGGACTTTTGGACCTCAATCATAAAGAAATTTGACCGGTATTTGTGGATAACTGTCTTTGTGAAACCTAATTGGATATTGGATTAAATTAAACACTCGGCTTAATATTTCACCACTATATTTAACAATATGAATTGGTCAACATGTTTTTAGCGTAAGCTCATCTTCAAGACTGATCTTTCTTCACGACTTCCAACCAAGATATTTCAGTATTGAAGATGAGTTCACGCTCAATTTGATATTGTTAAATATAATCGTGAAACATTAAGCAGAGTGTTTAATTTAATTTGATATTTAATTATGTTTCACCAAGAGTTAAGTGAAAATTCAATCTCAGTCAACAAGCATTATATTAACAAATACTGGTCAAATTATTTGATGTTGAATATCTTCTTCATATAAATATATTCTTTATATAAATATAATCGTGAAACATTAAACCAAGTGTTCAATTTGATTTAATATAATGCTTGTTATTTATGAACGTACCAGTTACTCATTGAACTGTTTCAGTGAAAGTCTGTCCAATTAATCGATGTGGTCCAAACACGAGATGCTTCATTATCAGAAATAAAACAGTATGTAAATGTTTACCAAACTTCGTTGGTGATCCATGGAAAGGATGCCGTAAACAATGTAGCACTGATTCTGTTTGTGAAATACATGAGAAATGTATCCAGAATATATGTCAAGATGCCTGTAAATTGTGTGGAATGAAAGCAATATGTCAGAAGATTCCTATGCAGAGGCCTATATGTAAATGTCCCCCAGTAAGTAGAATTGATTGGAATTTGTGATATTATATTATCTCGGAACCTTTCTTTTCTGTCGATAACTTTGGCAGAAAATCTTCTCTGTAAAAAAAACAACGTTGGAAAATTCTCTTCTTGTTAACAAATCTCTACAAATTGTAATAGAAAGATGATAGATGAAAGTTTACTTCTGAAATGATGAATGGGTCAATATTTTCCTCTGATATTGCAAAACATATAAGAAGTCAAATTTTCAGTGATTATTTTGTGTTTTAGCCTTTAGTAGTATTTACCAGTGAACATTATTGTTTTGAAAATTTTCACCGAGCTACAACTTGTAGCGTAATGGTAATTAGACATACATTTTTGTCTAAGTTCAATGGATACACAATATATTACTTGATTCCTACTATTCCTACTATTCCGACAGTCATTTATGTGTTCTTCAGGGTAGCTAGTAATCAGTTGGTGAATCCAACACCCACCATTGTGCAACAATTGTAGGACAAAACTGTGTAACTCAATGGAGAAGACAAAAAAATTTTTCAAACGGTGAAAATACATCAACATTCTGGGTTTTGTCAAACTGATATCACTGATCAGTTGAAGAAGACAGAAAAGACTGTCGAGTCATGTTGGTATAGTTAAAATATCCCATTTCTGAGTACCCATCAAACTTGGTGATACTTTCAACGTATCGAAGTTGTTTGCCCATAAATTGTTTCTGAGAACGTGAAAACAAAAAAACACTTTATTTATAATCTTTTTCTCAAAACTGTTTCTGGGATCAAATTCTTCAAAGTTTTCATCGTTTCATTTTGTTGTCTCTTCTTGAGAAATTCTTTGTCAAACGTTATTATAGAGAATTTTTCAATTGACACTGGAAGTCTTTCAGTGACACAGTACCATTGCCTTTAAGATGGTAAAAAGGATGGTATTTCAGTTGAATGAATTTGTCCGAGATTTTTGGTGATTCACAGTGGCTGACCAAACATGGCAACTCTCTGCTGATAAGATACTCAAGCAACAGCTACTGCTTCTGGAATATTCTAAATTGTAGTCTCCAGTCGTCTGAAAAACGTTATAAGGTGTAGCAAATGCAGTTACGATGCGCTTTATTCGAAATTTATTGTCTGCTTCTACCTTCAATGTCCCAGCAATTCCCCAAAAATTGATTAAATTTGTAACTTAATAGGAGTAAACATGTTGTCCCAGCCACTCGAACAAGCTCTCAACTCCTGACTGCAGATTTCTTTCATATTCCTAAGTTCTCCAGCTGTTTTTCATTTTTCTTCTTGCCTTAAATTTGTTGATTGCCTAATAATGAGCAATTCTTGAATCATCGATGGTCACGTTGTCGCTGCAAGATTTATGCCACAAGATCCCTTGAATGGTCGATGGATTTAAGTAAGAAAAGTTTATTTAGAGATTTGAAAACTATATTTCTATCTCTTAAAGAGTTGAATACTGAAGCTATATCGAATAAACCAAATTTTATGGATAAATCAGACGTGTGTATCGAATTATACTGTTACACATTTCAGATGGAGTAAAATTGGTTACTTCATTTGAAGTAGTAGTTCCTTTACAAAAGCTTCTTTCAGGGCTACAGTGGAAATCCATACAAAAGATGTAAACTGATAGGCAATTGTATCACCAATGCACAATGTCCGCCATTGAAGCCGGTTTGTAAGAACTACTGGTGCCTAAATCCTTGTGATCGTGCCTGTGGTATCGACGCTCTTTGTCGCATCCAAGGAGTAGAAGCCGTTTGTACTTGTCCGGATGGGTTCACGGGAGACCCATCAGTGAAATGCAAAAGAATGAGTAAGTAATATATTCTCATGAATGTTTTTATGTCAAGATTACTAAATTAATTTTTTTTTCCGTCGTATTTTTGGTCACATTTTTTTAATTGACGTTATTAAAAAATATGGTAATCTTATACCTAAATACGCTATTAAAAACTCCTACGAATTGGTTCGCAATTTTATAGATTCAATTTTACCAGAAAATTCAAAATTATTGTCTTGGGATGTCGTTAATCTGTTCCCAAGTGTGCCACGAACGATGTAATAAAATTGATAGAAAAGTCACTCAAAAATAAATTTGTAAATCCAATAATGAAGTCAGACATTCTCTCGCTTTTGGAATTATGTCTAGAATTATTTTAGTTTTAACGGTCAGATTTTTAGCAGTTGATAAGTGGCTTAGTCCCTTATGAGCTGAGATATTCATGGACAATTTAGAGCATACTATCCACGACCATCCGTTGAGCCAACGTTTTCTACATTGGTTCAGATATTTTGACGATATTATTTATTGCTTTACTGGTTCGAAAAGATAGCTTCATTTTTTTCAATTTTTTTATTAACGCAATATAACCCAAAATGGAATTTACGTTAGAAGAAGAACTCGACAACTCAATTAATTTCTCATACCTAACAATTAAAAAATTAGACAAAAAACTTTCGTTCTCTTTTACCACAAACCATCACATACGGATGTAGTAATTTATAATAGTTCGGATCACCCCATACAACAAAAAATGTCTTCATTCAATAGTATGGTTCATAGACTTGTTAACCTGGCGCTTTCGAAGGGGGATTTTAACAAAGAGAAAAGCTCAATTATGCAAATAGCCTCAAACAATGAATACAGACCAGAAATAATAAACAATTTAATAAACAAAAAACTTTACAAATGAGTGGTTTCAGAAGTTTATCCTCTTATTAAAGAAAAGTCAATATTTAGTATTTTAACATATATGGGGACACAGTTTGAAATTAAAATCACTTTTAGTAAGTTATAAGATTAATATTTCCTTTCGAACCACTAATAATATTGGCAATATAATTAAATATAATAAATCAAAAATTAATAAAAATCAAATGTGTGGGGTATACAAAATTAAATGTGGTAGTTGTGAAAAATTTTATATAGGAAGAACTTTCAGAAATTTCCAAATTAGATTATCGGAACATAAATGTAGTTTTGAGAAAAAAACACAGATTTTCATCATGCTAATCATTCAGCAAAGGATAGTCATAGATTTAGTTCAGAGTTTGAAATATTAAATAGAGATAATAAAGGTTCCAAGCTAAATCTTCTTGAATCGTTACATATTAATGAATTCGAAAATTCGGGACTTTTACTTAATAGCCAGTTAGATGTTAACACTAGCCTTCTACTTATTATGTTCAATAAGAATATTCCAGGTAGCAGATCAGATTGATTACCTAAGTTTTGGTAATTACTTTCAATTTTATGTTTCATGTTCAACAAAATTTTAACTTTCCTTTATTTGTTCTTAGAAATCTTAGTCGTATATTATTTGTATCTTTTCCTACATTTAGTTGGTACACCTGACTTGAGAAATTGTTTTTCTGTGTTCATTTCCAGGATACCATCCTTTCTGTTATATATCAGTTGCATTTCGAGTTGGTCATAGAACATACCTGCTGTGTTCTGTGAAAATAGCTATAAGTATTGAGTTTGTAAAATTACACTATGAGAAAATTCTAAATATTGTTTCATTATGGATATTAATTCTCTCTAAGTATCGTCCACATCAATCATCAATTTAAATTCATTCATTGAGTAATAGATAAAAATAGCAGTTCTACTAATTGCGCTGAAGATATAATGATATAGAAATTTAGAGCCTCAGATGCCGAGCTTAAGGTTAGTGCCTTAAGGTTCGATTCACTGATACAGGTGGGTTTGATTGTCACCATGCTTTTGGCAAGCCATTCGGTATCGCTGTTTAGCTGTAGATCCAAGTCTTTGACCTCCGTTCTTCAAACGATAATCATAATAATAATGAAATGAGGTATCTATTTTCATCAATATTCCATTGAACTATATCTTCGCTAACACATTTTTTCAGACTGTCGACATGAACATCAATGCAAATGTAACAACGATCATGATTGCCCAAAAACATTGTCTTGTGTGAGAGGCATCTGTGTTGATCTTTGTCTAGCTGGCCACAAGTGTGGAATAAATGCTGTCTGCCAAATGAGGCAACACAAGGCCATATGTATATGTGAAGCAGGATTAACTGGAGATCCCCTTATTAAATGTGTTCCACGTAAGTGATTAACCACATTGATTACTAATTTCAGATTAATCGTCTTCGAACCATTCATTAGCCGCTTCTGAAAAAAGTTCCTGGAAGACAGGACCCCTTTCATTTGTGTAAAGAGCTACAGTCACATGTCTTGTCTAGTGTTTCTATCAGCAGAAATTCCAATTATGATTATTTTAAAATTTTCCCCTCTGTAGTGTGTGGGGCATTTATTGTTGATGAAAATCGTTCGTTACGAATTTTAACTCATTCTTACTACCGAAAAATTTGTTTTCGTGAAATTGCTATAGATATGCCAACTGCAAATTATTATTATTTAAATTAATTCGACGCTCTTGCTCCTTTTATGTCATTCGTTCACTTTTTATTCCAAAACTTAGTACAAACTTATTACAAAAAATAATTTGAAATTATCATCTTTCATCAATTATATCATCATTTTTATTGATCTTAAGAGTCTCACTTGTGCCCTGAACTGTGAGGTTAGACTAATGCACATACAGGTATAAACTATTGTCCGTTACTATTGTCACATTAATTGTCTCAACCATTCATATATAGGTACAACTGATTAATTACGTGGAGAAAAATAAATGAATTAATTTTTTGAAAAAACTAAATTTTTATATATATATATATATATATATATATATATATATATATATATATATATATATCTTTTTTTTCAGTGTTTAATTGAGATTGCAGTCTAGGTCAATAAAATCAGTTACCTCTTCAGTATTTTTCGAACTTTCAAAATGTTCATTTTCTTCTTCAGTGCTAAAATAGTACGATATTAAAAGTTTATATAATAAGGTACTATCGAAAATTGTCCTTGCAATTACTATGTTGTTAGTCCGAAAGTACATTCGTTTTTTGAATTTGAAAATAAGTACAAGTGTTCACAAATGCATTGGGTTCGAATAATACTGCATAACTACATTAACTGTATTTCTGAATTCCGCTTTTCAAGTGGAATGTTCCCTGATGTTTTCAAGGGCGTTTCTCAAACTGCATGACGTTGGCCGAGGTTTTATGACTAATGAAAAAAGAATTGATTTATTTTGTGTATTTAGAGTGGGTTTTTCGGTAAATAGGATATCAGAATATGAGCCACTAATCAGAAGGACCCATGAGGTTTATATATATGTTGCTTGAATTATCTGTGTCAGATTTTTTGTTATGTTATATTCAAACCCAATGCATTTGGAAAGACTTGTACTTATTTTCAAAATTCAAAAACGAATGTACTTTCGGACTAACTTCATAGTAATTGTAAGGAAAACTTTCGATAGTGCCTTGTTATATAAACTGTTAATATTGTACTATTTTAGCTCTGAAGAAGAAAATAAACATTTTCGGAAGCTTGGAAAATACTAAAGACGTAACTGATTTTCCTGTCTTAGACTGCAATCTCAATTAAACACTGAAAATACATATCTACAGTCGTGAAGCATTCAAGTATATATATATATATATATATATATATATATATATATATATATATATATATATATATATATATATATATATATATTATTGGGTGTTCTGGTTCTCAAAATTATTTATTAAACATCTTCATCACATAACGTTTCGGTACATTTCTTGGGCCTTTTTCAAATTGAATTTTATCGATATATTATCATCATCTAAAAAAAGAAAATGACAGGCATGTATACAACATTACTCGATCAAAAACTTACCACGCAAACAAAAAACAATACTTATTATTATACTGTGAATTACAATACAATATTTAAATGAAAAAAGGTTTTCAAAAATTATTATACTTCTAATAGAGAATTATCTTAATTCACACTCGATGCTCTTTCGTTCATAATACGTGAACGACAGCGCATCGAGTCTGAATTTAAATTTAAAATTTATTATTTAAAGACCATTTAAATATTGTTTCATAGTATAATAATAAGTATTGTTTTTGTTTGTGTGGTAAGTTTTTGATCGTGTAATGTTGTATACATGCTTGTCATTTTTTTTTTCAGTTGATGAAAATATATTGATGAAACTTCATTTGAAAAAGGCCCAAGAAATGGACCGAAACGTTATGTGATGACGATGTTCAGTAAATATTTTTGAGAACCAGAAAACCCAATAATTTCTTTTTGAAAATATAAATAAAGTGGTTCAAGATAGCAATGAATATGAATATATATATATATATATATATATATATATATATATATATATATATATATATATATATATATATATATATATATATATATATATATATATATATATATATATATATATATATATATATATATATATATATATATATATATATATATATATATATATATATATATATATATATATATATAAACTCGTATATATCTATCTTCCTTCCACAGCATGCTACTCTCAGCAGGATTGTTCTGCTAACATGGCTTGCATTGAAGGTAGATGTGTCGACTTGTGTAGGAATAAAATATGTGGAAGAAATGCAGTATGTAAAATCATGAATAATAAAGCTGTATGCCTCTGTCTCCCTGGTTTCACAGGAAATCCTCTTATGCGCTGCTCGAAAATTGAACCGGGTAAGCAAAACATTTCGAATATTCATTCTTGCAATAAATCTTTCTTTAGTTGATAGATATAATCTACTCGTACATGTTACTTATTAATTTCAACTGAATATAAAATTACTCTATTATACAGTTCCAAATCGCACATACTTTCATGCATTTTTTTCAGAGACCTATGCGAAGTTTTTAAAAGATTATATTTTATGTGTTTATTTGTTATATTTAAAGTGATATTTAAGTTATATTAAAAGATTATATTTCTTGCTTATTTTTATGTTGTTTATCACTTGTTACCAGTGTTTGAACACTAATATTTGAAGTCATAATTCACACTATTGTACAGATTACCGATCATAAATCAGAAATCAGCTTTCACACATTCAAAGCAATATAATTTTTCAACTACCTAATCTCGAAATTTTCTAAATCGTATATCAATAATATTCAAATTGATATACGATTCTGATATGCAAAATAATAGAAATACCGAGTTTTATTGGTATTAATTAGAAATGATTATTGGTATTAATTAATTAGACAATAATTAGAAATTATGGAAAATCAACGGAGTTGTAATTAGTTATAAATTATAAAACCTCGATTTTAATAACATGGAGGATTTATAACTGAAGGATTTTTTAATTGCCTAGTACTATGCCCAGAAATACACGATGAACTACTTCCCCTAAAATTGTCCCCCAGAGATTACTGAAAACGTTGAACTGTATAATTTATGAATGGTGTTCATAAAACCTTTTTGTAGCAAATTAGTCTACTTTTTTACACTTCGAGAATGACTGTAATAACAGATAAGCTTTCTATCGAATATTATCGTTGAATCTCTTTCTCAAAATATTTAACACAACATAATTTATCATGGACACAACCATTAAGTTCATATCACCGTCTTCCAAAACGAGAATTAGAACTAAGGTTGGCGAGTTATATAAAATTCAAAACGACTGAGATTGAATTCTCGCATAACTCTTGGTGAAAAATAATTAAATAATAAATTAAATCAAACACTCGACTTAATGTTTCACGATTATTTTTCACAATATCAAATATTCAACATGTTTCGAGCGTGGGCCCATCGTGAAAACTAAACTGCGTACTCAGTTAAGTTTTGAACATTTAACCAAGTAAAAAATTATGAAATTAAAAATTAACACACTTGACTTCAAGTTTCACTGAATATTTAAAAGCTCTACATATGTTTCGGGTGTTTAACCGATTATCAAGAGTATACAATATTACTGAATTTTAAAATGTACAACTTTCACTTATATATCCTAAACCACAGAATTTAAAACTGGTTCCACAGAAAAATTAACCTGATCATCACAAATAGGTAAATTCTTTTTTTTCGCTATCGAAATTTCCAAGACTTCAAGGGTATCTAATCTTTTGCCTTTACTACCTGAGTGTACTATTTCGGTCTTCCTGGGATCTAAGAAGTGATTATGTTTAATGCAGTGTTCAGAAAAACCAGTATTAGGTTTATTCAACAATATTGATCTTTTATGTTCATCGATTCTTTTTGTATAGAACGTCCAGTTTGACCTATGTAAAATCTATCACATTCACTGCAGAATATTTTAGAAACGCCACTTCTCGAAAATAAGGCAAGTTCGTCCTTGTTATTTACCAACAATGAACCCAAATTCTTTTGTTGGTGCATGCACATTTTTTTATGTAATCTTCTACAAATTTTATTGCTCAAGTTAGGTATATTTATTCAATTAATTGAACGAAATATTTTTTGTTGTTTTTCTAAGTAAATAACATTTTTAATTGTTTGTCCTTGGTAAATAACAAGGACAAACTTGACTTATTTTCGAGAAGTGGCGTTTATAAAATATTTTGCAGTGAATGTGATAGCTTTTACAAGGTAGGTCAACTGTACGTTCTATACAAAAAAGAATCGATGAACATAAAAAATCAATACTGCTGAATAAACCTAATACGGGTTTTTCTGAACACTGCATTAAACATAATCATTTCTTGGATCCCAGGAAAACCGAAAGAATACACTCAGGTAGTAAGGGCAAAAGAATGACCTTTGAAGTCTTGCAAATTTCGATAGCGAAAAAAAAGAATTTACCTATTTGTAATGACCAGGTAGACTTTCCAGTGAAACCAGTTTTATATTCTGTGGTTCAGGATATATAAGTGAAAGTTGTACATTTTGAAAATCAGTGATATTGTATACTCTTGATAATAGGTTAACCACCGAAACATATGTATAGTTTTCAATATATTCAGTGAAATTTAAGTCAAGCGAAACCTTCGTGTCATTTATTCAACCAAGTGTTCAATTCAATTTAAAACTCAAAACTCTTCGGAATCAGCCAACTGTCTTCAATTAACTAACTTTTCTCTTTAATATTGGTACTTGAAGGATTATTATATTGATGTAACGTGTTACATCAACAATTGATTCGGCACATAGTGTCTTCCTCAGATCGTTGATTTTCATCGTTGAACCTGATAGTAGAGATAAACAAGAATAAACGTGTTTTTAATTTGAGATTATAACTATCCCTCAACTGTTTCAGTGAAAATCTGTCCAATTAATCGATGTGGGCCAAACACGAGATGCTTCATTATTAAAAATAAAACAGTATGTAAGTGTTTGCCAAACTTCGTTGGTGATCCATGGAAAGGATGCCGTAAACAATGTAAAACTGATTCTGTTTGTGAAATACATGAGAAATGTATCCAGAATATATGTCAAGATGCCTGTAAATTGTGTGGAATTAAAGCAATATGTCAGAAGATCCCCATGCAGAGGCCCATATGTAAATGCCCTCCAGTAAGTAAAATTGGTTGGAATTTGTGATATAATATCTCGAAAGTTTACTTCTTTGTCGAAAAATTCGGCATAACTTTTTTGCTTACTTAATTGGCAGATGTTCGAAAATTTGAAAAGGTTAAAAGTTTTAGGGATAACTTCAACACTTACTCAATAAACTTTATTACGATTACTTGATGCATTGATATGATAAAAAAAATAATCTGAAGGGTGTCTTAGACTGTTTTCCGTTTTTGAATTGACCACTACGCGTCAACCACAGGTAGCAGGGGGAGGGGAGTGGTCTCAATCGCTTGGCCGACTTCTTAAGTTTAATAGCCTTTATCTTTTCACGGGACCGCAGCACGCGTTATGCGTGCGACCATTTTATAAAAACAACGATTCCTACATTGTTGTTCGTCGTCTCTACAGGACACATTTCAATTTAACAAGCTTAAAACATGTAGCAAGTGCCAATTAAATTGAGCATTGGGTGTACAAGTTTGAAGAGACTGGGAATACAATGCTGGATAATTCGTCTAGGCGCAAAAGAACATCAACAACGAGCATGAACGTCGACCTCGTTCGTCGTCTGTTATGAACGACCCACGACAGACGTTGAAATTGCGCACAGCTTCTCTGAATTTGAACAAATCTAGGCCTCATCGCTTTATTTCGAAAGACTTACATTTTCACCCCTATAACATTGTTATTGTTCAAGAAATGAAGCCTGATGATCCTAATAAACGAGTCAAATTCTGCAAGACAATGAAAAACCGTTTTAGGAGTTTCAATAACATCTGGTTCTCCTATGAATCGAATTTTCCCATCAACGGCCACGAGAATAAACGAAATCGCAGATACTGGGCTTCAGAGAATCTTCTAGAAATGCATCATAAGCTCTTGCACTCGCCAAAAGTTATTGTTTGGCCAGCCATATCAAGTCAAGTAATTATCGGTGCTCATTTTTTTGAGGATGACCGAGGTCGAATTCAGATCGTTAATCTGATCGATATTGCCATATGATCCAGACTTTTTCAGGTACAGAAATGCAAAATCAAGATGGCTACAACCGCAACACCTTTTTCCAGCAAGATGGAGCCACTTCTCATGACTAATTAGCTGCTCCTCACGATTTATTCCCCGGAAGGGTGATGAGCCGCCGAGGAGACATCAATTGGCTATCGAGGAGCCCTAATTTAATGCCTTCTGATTTTTTCCTATGGGGCTACCTAAAACGTTCAAATCCAATTGCCTTCTAACCTGAATGTTTTGAAGCACATAATCACTGAAGAAATCAACTCTATTCCAAGAGCGATGCTCCAGCGAGTGATTGAAAAGTTTAACTACAGGTTAAATGAGTGTGTAGAAGCGAATGGTGCGCATTTCCACACGGTTAGTTTTCATAAATAAACTTCAAGAACTGCTTTTCAATTTGACGATAAATTAAACGAATTTCAATTGATATTGTTGTTTTTTATTAAACATCTAAAAACGAAAAACATTCTGAGGCACCCTTTGCTACAAAATCTCGCATAAAGTACTCATTAGCTTCATTTCAGCTTTCAAGATTCAACTTCAAGATTCTGAGTTCAATTGCAAAATTTTATTACCCGTAATTCAAATTGATTCTGTAAATTTATGAATAGTTAGTTTGAAAATGCTCGACAATGTGAATTATTCAATATTGTTAATATTGTTTTGAATTTCAATATCAAAAATAGTTTGTCAACATAAAGGAAAACAACAAGTTGATTTAAATACTTCGAAAAGTGCACGGTTACGTGTTTTATTACTCGAAAACTACTCTGGGTTTTTAGAGTATGAATATTATCATCACTTGAATTATGTAGAAAACTTCTTCGAATATTCAATCCAAATACCGTGCTTCGATTATTTTGAAGAATTCAAGCTACAATTTCGTAGAATTGCGGCACCGTTATATAACGTTCGTATTTTACGGTGAGTCCCTCACAAAAACCGTTCGAATATGCATAGTCATCCTATACCACTCCGTTTCAAGTGGATATCCACGCTACGCTGACGCAGTGTCGTTACTTTACGGACAACTTGTGCAGATTCTCACAAACAGACTATTTAACACTCTCTGGTTTTCTGATATTCTTCATGAACTTGTTCGATCCAATTTCAGATATTCAAACGTTTTATGGGCATCCTTAAATTTTTCGACTCATCTTCTAATGACATGAATGTTTAGTTCATTATATACACTTCGGAAATCTTGAAAATTTCAGAATTTAGGTTGTCATAATTTTGATGAAATTCTTGCAAGCTCATCTCGTGATATACATGAGAGGTTCCATAGCCACTTCTTGTTGAAAGTCAAATTATCTTCTGAAATACCCACTAGCTGCAGAGATTGGTTGCATCTGCGACACAAAAACAAACTTTTTTTGGGTTACCTTGAGGTAATTTTTGAAAATGGTTCGTAGTTCGAAAGATATGTTCAGTGATTTAAATATCTCTCGTAGAATGGATACGATCAATAAGAATTAAGCTATTATAGATTCCAATTCCAATGCAAAGATAATTTGGAACGCAACTCAAAGCATGAGTATATATAGGAAAGTTAAATGTGGTTTTTTCAGGGTTATACTGGTAATCCGTACAAAAGATGTAAGTTAATAGGTGACTGTGTTACCAATGCAGATTGTCTGCCAATAACGCCGGTTTGTAAGAACTACAAGTGCCTAAATCCGTGCCATCATGCTTGTGGTATTGATGCTCTTTGCCGTATCAGAGACTCTGAAGCCGTTTGTTCTTGTCCACCTGAGTACACAGGAGACCCATTAGTGAAATGCAAACGAATAAGTAAGTTATACCTTAGCTAGTTTCTTCCTTAATTCTGTATTTTCCTAATATTTCATTGGCATATTACAATGAATGCTGCGAATCAAGTGGAAGCATAATCACCTTGCTTCTTCCTGGGCAAGGAATCTGAAGTTTTTATATTTGCGCAGGAAAAATATTTTTTGAAATGTTATCGAACTCGTGAAGGAACAAAAATTCCAACTTTGAGCAAGGAAGGTCGTGAAAGGTATGAAATGAACTTGGAGAAATTCAGAGTTAGCTGAACAATAATCCATGTGGAAACCGATTCTTTTCAAGTTTTACTTAGAGGAAATTATGGAGTTAGCATTGAGTGACGAACATGAGAGAATTAGATATGGGGAGCCAATCAACAACTAAGACATCTTACAGAAATAAAGCAACTTGCTACTAGACCAAAAAAGCAGAACTGTTCAGAGAAAACATCATCGAGATAAAGATCAACGAGAAAGAAAATTTTTGCCATAAGGAATCTCAATTTGCAATATGAAACTGAATATGGTGGAATCTTGGAAAAACAAGATTAATTCTGACAGTTATCGAAGAATGATGAAAATGAAATGAATTAATAGAACTGCAATTGATGAAAAGAGCAAAAGAGGAAAAAGAAATGAATTAGATTGAAAGCATCTAATTGAAGGTCAAATCATGATATGATGATGCAGGAAAATTGCAAGTTAAGGAATGAACGAAGAGGGTGCCATTTATGGTTGCAAGATCTACCAGATTGATTCAACTGTTCAGTAGACTGTCATCCTGTTCATATGGAGAAAGTTTTACAATTGAAAGCAGAAACATACAAGAACTGACGTGAAAGAAACAATGTTTAACTAACGTAAAATAAAACCATAATATTGGTCTGAAACATCAACCCTTTACATTATTTAGTATAGAAAAGGGATCGTTAGGTCAACTCGTTGTCTTCAAACTGCTCCTAGAGGTGACTGAACGTCAGGAAAACTGTCGGTGATATTGGTAGTTTTAGTGTCATGAAATGTTTCATGTGAAGTGTTAGGCTTGAGACAACTTTCCATTCGCGTCCTGTTCAGAACGAGGAAAACACTGATTGAACTCAGTCTCTTTAAATGTGAAGAAGAAGAAGAAGAATCCATTTTATTACTTTAGAAATAGTCTTTTCAATCTGATATATAACCTGAATCATGATGTTTTATATTTAGCAACAAAAATCAATTGACTGAGAACTCAAAGTTACTTATTATGTTTTTCATAATGAAAATTGCTTCAAAATGTTAATCTATGCCAATGAAATAAACTCTGAAGTAGATATCCTAATCTCCTTGATATTTTTTCCAGAGGAGATTGAGGATATAATGATAACACGGTACATAATTCCTTGAAATAAATTATACTACACTCCCAAAAAGTTAATGAACCTCATTTATGAAATTTTAAGTTTAACACTCATTGATGTACTTAGAAAAATACTTCAAGTTTTTGTTTAAAGGAATTTTTCATCGAAATTATGTTATGTATATTAAGTTGCTCATAAAAAAATTTTCAAATCCTTAATCGTAAAAAGGAGTTTTTTGGCAAAACTTATTTTTCAGACTGTCGCCATGAACATGAATGTAAATGCACTAGTGATCATGATTGTCCAGAATCATTGTCTTGTGTGAGAGGCATCTGCGTGGATATTTGTCTAGCAGGTCACAGGTGTGGAGTAAATGCTGTCTGCCAAATGAGAAAACACAAGGCCATATGTATATGTGAAGCTGGATTAACTGGAGATCCACTTATTAAATGCGTTCCACGTAAGTTGATAGTGCACCGGTTTATAAGAAATATTTGGGGGACCTACTAGTCTTACCTCGGAAAATGATCTTAATTTTTGATTGAAAAACCTGAGCCTTCGAATTTTTTTTTTGGCATTTTTGATCAACATTGGGACCCCAAAAACTCGACGCTCGATAAATTGATAGTCAGGGAAACTCGACAAACCAGACATATTTTTGGCTTTGAGAAACGGAACAAAATTTAAATAAGCACGGTATTTTCATAGAAAACTAATTTAATTTACAGATTTAATTATGTTTATAGATAATAACAGAGCAGTGAATATATGTAGTTTGTTTGAAGGTGTTGGACAATGTAAATTCTTCATTATTTTGTCGGAATTCCGTTGCCTAGATTCAATTTCCAATTCTGAAACAAACTGTCACTACAGAGAATTAAATGTTGAAATTAATCAGACCAAACTGAGAAGAAAAAGAGAATAATTGAATGTCTTGAGCGTTGAAACAGAAATATAAAAACAGTTTAAAATCAAATAAATTAATATAAAATAAAATCAATATATTCGTACTGATAAACAACGGATATATTTGATGATAAACCACGCATGGTTCAATCAAAAATCGAATTCACACGATGTTTCGGTTAGTAATGTATCTCTAGTCATTTTCAAGTTTTCACTAGATATTTCTGATTTACTGGATAGTTAGCAACACTGTATCCATTCGTTTTCTTTTTTTGCAAGTTATAGCCTTCTTTACTCTAATATTTGATCAGAAATTCACTTTTTTATCTCATTTAAATAAAACAATTTCAACAGCATTCAAATCTTATGGGTTCATTGTGCGTAATGCTGGACACTTTGCGAATGCAAAAACACTTATTCAATTATTTAATGCACTTTAAGAGCAAATTAGATTTTGGATGTATGATTTGGCGTCCCATTTACAATTCTCATCAAAATCATTTAGAGCGGATTCAACGAAAATTTCTCAAATATCTAATTTGGAGGGAAGATCGCGTTTATCCGGCCAGAGATATAGTCAAACGTATCTGTTAAACAGGTTTGGAGCTAAATCACTCGGAGTAGGTAGGCACTTCTTGTCTCTGAAGTTTCTGTATAACCTTTTACATGTTTATATGGACTGTCCTACGCTTTTGGTATTGATATTCATGTTCCTAGGCAATCTTCACGTTCAAATCAATTTTATTTTTTTCATTGGGTACTTCGAAAACTAATTTCCTCGTACAATCACCCATCAAATAAATTCATTCGCTATTTGAGGATGTGTCTGACAGGTGCGATATCAACAGTGACTTATTTGCTTTCATTAGTCGGTATAACTTGGAATCTTTTCATGTTTTTATGAATTTTGAAGTATAGCTATATTCCTTTTTTCCATTATTCATTATAATTAGGTACTTCTTCGATTGACAATTATTTTTCAAATGTTTGCATTATATCAATATATCAGTATTAATACTGTATATATTTTTCGAATGATTCCTGTAACTGGGTGTTTTTACCTGTAGCAAAATGAAGACTTATTTTTATTATTATTATTTACAGACATAGGTTTGTCAGTAGTTGTACTCGCAACTATAACATCAGATCTTAAATCATAATGAATACCTCCATTTTGAGCATGCTGCGCAATTGTTTGAATTACTTGGTTTAGAAATTGTTTCATTTTCCGCATCAAAGAATCAGTGCCCTACATGTCAATGAAATTGAACCGATAATGAAAAAATTTTTGATAGAAAATGTTATTTACCGTTTTCCGAGTTTTTTTCAAAGATTTTTCAAATTGCATGATATGTTTTTTTCTGTGAATGTTTGTGAGGTTATTTATGTTCTCTATCAGAGAACATGTGTTAGAAACTTGTGTTGAAACAATTTTCTTGGTTTTTCATAACGTCAATGAAATAATTTTATTATTTCATTACTACTTATTTTATACATATTTCGATTTCACAGCATGCTACTCCCAGAAAGATTGTTCTCCCAACATGGCTTGCATTGACCATAGGTGCGTCGATTTGTGTAGAAAGAAAACTTGTGGCAGTAACAGTGTATGCAAAATCGTGAATAACGAAGCTATGTGTCTTTGTATTCCTGGTTTTACAGGAAATCCTTTGATTCATTGCTCGAAAATTGAACCTGGTAAGTAAAAAAATACAAATATTGATTCATAATCAATAGATTCAGTAATGGTTCGCTCGTTTTGTTACTGAAAGTTTATTTACCGTATTTCACTTTCTGTAAGCTTTAGCTGATAACTTCTCAACTCCAAACAAAGTTATTATCATTCAAAGTTATAATTTTCTCAATAAATGTTCAGTAAATCTCTTTGTTTTTTCTGGTGGTTAGAACACTAAAACAATTAGTTCAACACACTATGATTTTTTCATAGAGAGATATAAATCAATCTGTATAAACCAAATAATGAATCCAAACTTGTACAATATTGAATGAAGGAGAAATTACGTCGGAGTATCGTCTTTATCATTCATGCAATTGAATAAAACTTATCGCTCTGTTTCAGTGAAAATCTGTCCAATTAATCGATGTGGGCCAAACACGAGATGCTTAATTATTAATAATCAAACTGTGTGTAAATGTTTGCCAAATTTTGTTGGTGATCCATGGAGGGGATGTAGAAAAAGATGTCAAAGTGATTCTGTCTGTGATATACATGAGAAATGTATCCAGAATATATGTCAAGATGCCTGTAAATTGTGTGGAATTAAAGCAGTATGTCAGAAGATCCCCATGCAGAGGCCCATATGTAAATGCCCCCCGGTAAGATGTCCCTTTACTGAAGATAATAATATAACAGCTCTGAAGCATTTTGAGACAACCTTTATATACATATAAATATTATATATAATATAATTTTATTAATATATAATTACCTTCATTAATTCACTCAACTAATCGGCACAGATTCCAAGTATGTGGTTAAAGAAACTCTTATTATATAATAATAAAGATTGATAGTTCTTATCGTGAAATATCAATCAAATGCATGCTTCTTGCATTTGAATGATCGCTCCTAGTTTTTTGCAAACTATTCTAGTTGCGAAATGCACAGCTGTGCAAATGCATAATGCTTGCTACATTAAATTTATCACAATTATCAATTAATTTTGTTACATTTTACACTCTTGACACTTTGTTCTTATGTATATTCACATCAGGGTGTTCTTTGTGGCCATACTTAGAATTTTCTCATAATTTAATAAAAATATGCACGACGCGTTTCAAAGTACTACTTCTTTATAAAATTCTGAATTTACCATAGCTGTAATTTTACAAACTCAATACTTATAGCTACTGTCACAGATCATAGAAGAGTTTGTAAAATAACACCTTTTGCTATTTCAGCATTTGATAAAGAAGTAGTACTTCGAAACGCGTCTTGCGTATTTTCATAGAATAAGGAGAAAATTCTGAATATTGTTTCATTATGTAGCGAGACAAATTATTTGTGTTTCACAATAGACGTGCAAATAGATGTCAACTTCCGAAAACTCTGCTTATAATCTATTTTCTAAATTTATAGTATATAATTTCTTTCGATTTTGAATTCATAATAATTACTGCAATGAATCCCAGTTATTTTCGTTACAATTGGCACCCTTAATACTCTGTTTCATGCGTCTCTACTATAGTTTTCTCGATAAGTTCATAAAATTTTGAGTTTATTTGACGAAGTTTGATTACTCAATACTACCTACCTATAATATACCTACCTATATGTGAACATGTTGATTTGCCTCTGCCCGTATGTGAAGGAAAATGACTTTTCGAAATAATTTTCATTCAATAAAGTATCTTCAATCTGGATCAGAAATATTTTTTCCAACAAATTGCTCAGAAATGCCTTTCTTTCTTCAGAATTCGTTTTAATCGAAAGTCTCTGAGATGAATATATCAACTGTAAAGTTCATAAACCATGCATTTAATAAATATAATAATAATAAATATAATATATAATGACATTTTCTGAAACATGTTATTGAATGGTGACTTTTTCGAACCATGCAATTAAATAATGATATTTTTCTAACTATAATATCGAATGATGACACCATGCGGTGACATTTACGGTGATATTGTCCAAATCATGCTTTCGAATGATGACATTTTCTGAGTCTAGCGGTTGAATGTTGACATTTTGTGAACCATATTATTGGATGATGACATTCTCTAAAGCCTGATATTGAATGATGACACTTTTCAAACCATGTCATTGGAATGTGGAATTTTTGGAACCATACTTTTGAATGTTGATATTTTCTGAACCATGCAATTAAATTATGATATATTCTCTAGTCTAGTAATCTAGCATAGGGTTGAAGAAGGTCGCGAGACCTTATAACCTCCCACCTTGTTATTGTAAAATAACCAAGAATTGTAATGTGGACAAGATCTCAATAAAACGTCTTTTCATTCATTCATGATATATTTTCAACTATGTTATCGAATGATGACACAATTCTATTGAAGGGTTACATATTCTTAATCATGCTGCCAGATGATGACAATTTTCGAACCATATTATTGAATGCTGACCTTTTATGAACCATATTATTGAATGATTGACATTTTCTAGAGCAAGATATTGACAAATGACATTTTTAAACCATGTCATTGAATGGTGACATTCCGAATCATACTTTTGGATGTTGATATCTGAATCACATGCAATTGAATGATGATATTTTTGAAGCGTATTATCGAAAGGTGACACCATGCTATTGAAAGGTGACATTTTCCAAGTTATGCTTTTGAATGATGTTTAAAACATTCAATAAATAAATTTATTGAATGTCGACATTTCCTGAATCAAGCTATTGTGGACATTCTGTGAACCATATTATTGCAACATGGTGACATTTTCTAGAGCATGATATTGATTTATGACACCATTGATTTTCTGAACCACGTGACTCAACGATGACTTTTTGTTGATCATCATATCGAATGATAACATTCTCGGGCCTTGTTATTGAGTAGTGATATTCTTTGAATCACATCATTGAATGATGACATATTCTCAGCCATTTTATCGATTGATGATATTCTCTGAATTATATCATAGAATGAAGTTATTGTCTGAACCATTTAATTGGATGATACATTTGTGAATCATGCTTCTGGACGATGACAGTAAAAAAATGAGGACAACGGAATGATCATAAGAGATAACTCTCCAGTTTCCTCTTCATATATCGGAGGAATAAACGAGATCAGTGTTTGTTTCTGGTTATAATAAACTTCGGAAGGAGTGAATAATCCAGAATTAATTTTTCAATTTCACGTTATGTTATTGATAAGAATATAAATTTTTATCCAAAATATTGACAGTCAAGAAAGTTTCCAGAAACTACATCTATTAAATATGTTCTTTTATGCTCGATACATATATGAAAACATTATCCGTAACATTTCACATTAGTTGTATTGAATTTCAATCTGCATTTGCAGGGTTATACTGGTAATCCATACAAAAGATGTAAATTAATAGGCGACTGTATTACCAACGCAGATTGTCCGCCATTGAAGCCGATTTGTAAGAATTACAAAGTGCCTAAATCCGTGCCATGGGGCTTGCGGTATTGACGCTCTTTGCCGAGTCCAAGGTGCAAAAGCCATTTGTACTTGTCCTCCTGAGTTCACTGGAGACCCATTAGTGAACTGCAAACGAACGAGTAAGTATATTTTTATGTTTCTTATTTCAGTAGCGACTACCTATATGTCAAATATGAGCTCGTACTCATCGAAAACTACAACAAACTAACTGAAAAACAATGCCTATACCAAAACAAAAATTATATAAAGTATTAAAAACTGAACAATAATCAGAATAACGGCTTCTTTATTCAAGGTATAGTCACCAAATAACGTCCCCTTTTTGTAAAATTAAAAAATAGAAGAAAATATTTCGAGTAGAGTAATAAACAAAACATCAAACTTCAGGTAAATATTTCTTTATTATTTCAAAACTGAATTAACTTACTTACTCTTTTTTCAAAAACAGCTTTTACGAAATTGAAAATTCAACATATTTTTTTGGGCTACTAATTACATCCTGGGGCGATATTCAGATCACAATAATCAGTACGTGAACTTAAATTGTATTTCTAACAATAATTATCAGTAATCATCATTATTATACTATCTAATCAGACTTTTCGACTGATACGTCTGAGGCTCGTTCTGCTCCGACTGGCTTCTCATTATCGTGTATGCCTTATGATATGATTCCAGATTGGATTGAGACTGAGGGTTTCCTCCTTCCTGTTGAAATTGTTGGTATGCTTTCGGATTTCAATGGCTTCCCTGACCAGCCTGTTTTGATAGCCGTTGACTGATGCCAAGAGCATACAATCCTCAAAATGTATATTGTGGTGCCCGTCGCTTAGTGCGTGTTCGGCTACTACAGATTTCTCAGATTGTCCTAACCGGCAACTTGCCTTGTGTTCCTTGAGTTTTGTTCCCATTGATATTTTGGTCGTCCCAATGTGGACTTTTCCGCAAGAACAAGGTTATGCGATAGACTCCTGCAGCCGAAAGTGGGTCCCTCTTGTCCTTCACTGATTCTTGCTTGTATGCTTGTCAAATCGTCGATCGCTGTTCGGTTTCTTTATGTCTAGGTGTTCTTACGCATATTGATCTCCCGATGTCCCCCTTAATGCAAGCCATTTGCTTCGAACGCAGTTCTTAAGTGTTCCCGTTCTGACTGAAGGTTCTCTGGTTCACAAATTCTTCGAGCTCGTTCCCTCAAGGTTCTGATGACTCCATATTTCTGACTCTGGTGATGGTTAGATAAGGCGTGTAGGTATCTGTCCGTATGTGTAGTTTTTCTGTACACCGTATGGCCCAACTTGTTTCCTCGTTTTTTCACTAGGACGTCCAGGAAAGGTAGCTGTTGATCCTTTCCTGTTTCCATGGTAAACTGGACACTGGGATGTCCATGGTGAACTGGGATGTTGGCTGTTGAGGTGCTGAAGAAAGTCGTTTAGCTTGTCCGTATCGGCACTCCAAATCACGAAGGTGTCATCTACATATCTGAACCATGTAGTTGGTTTGGGCTTTGACGTTTCAATGACTTTCTCTTCAAACTGTTCCATGAATAGGTTCGCTATAACTGGGCTAAGTGGACTTCCCATTGCAACTCCGTCGACCTGCTCGCAGAAATTCCCACTCCATATGAAGTAGCTTCCAGTGAGACAAATTTAAATGAGCTTGCAGATGTCAGTCGGAAAGATCTTAATTACCAGGTCCTGCCACTCCCTCAGGGGTACCTTATTGAAGAGTGAGACGATGTCGAAACTCACAAGAAGGTCGTCGGGTTCTCAAAAGTCTACATTGGTATGACCAAAAGATCAATGAGAACGAGATTCAAGAAACACAAGGCAAGTTGTCGGTTAGGACAAACTGAGAAGTCTGTAGAAGCCGAACACGCACTAAGCGACGGGGACCACAGGATACGAGAATCCTGTGATTTGGACTCAGAATTTGAGGATTGTACGCTCTTGGCATCAGTCAACAGCTATCAAAACAGGCTGGTCTGGAAAGCAATTGAAATCCGAAAGCATACCAACAATTTCAACAAAAAGGAGTTGAAATCAATCCAATCTGGAATCTTATCATAAGGCATATACGAGTGATACCATTGGATATTAGGAAGACAACCGGAACAGACCGAGACTCCCCTCCCCACTTCAACCGAAGCGGAACAAACCACGCATCTTATGCCGCGATATAAATACAACTTGCGTACGAGAATTCGCCAGTCTTATTCCAGAATCAGAAATAGAACGACCTCTGAAGAAGCTCGCCACTCGTACTAGCGAAACGTTAGGAAGAAATTCCAACCGACGACGACCTTAGACTCGAACCAGGACAACACTAATTAATAGTACTAATTGTGTACCAAGTGCCAGATCCCTAAGTTGAAAATTAACGGAATTCATAGTTTATTTGTAAAATGTAAAATTTTCCTGTTTTTCCAATTTTTCTCCGCCTCTAATTTTTCGAAAAGTCG
This sequence comes from Henosepilachna vigintioctopunctata, assembly GCA_030704895.1. Classification (NCBI taxonomy): domain Eukaryota; kingdom Metazoa; phylum Arthropoda; class Insecta; order Coleoptera; family Coccinellidae; genus Henosepilachna; species Henosepilachna vigintioctopunctata. The sequence continues at coordinate 5,245,377 of JARQZJ010000065.1, forward strand.
CTTGACGGCTCATTTTCTTCGTAGTTCAATTGACTACAACTTTTGTATTAATACTACCCAGATTGTTAATTTAATTAATACTACCCCATTTAAAAAGTAAAAAATGAAAAATGAAAAAGCCGCGATTTATCGTTCTATTTTGTTGATAATAAATTAATAAACGCGAGTTCGTAGTCGAAAACATGGTACAATTAAACTATGGGGCACCTTCAACATGATGGCAGAGTCAGTTTTCTGGTTGTATTAATGTCACAACAAATTACCTATTGCTTAGCCTTTTAACCAAGTTCCAAATTCATGTACAGAAATTGAAATTTCAAAATGAATGATATGAATACAGTTGATTGAATGTTCGGATGATACATTGTTCATGTATTAAATAAAAAACACTTAGCTACGTATCACAAAATGCATAATAAATAACTACATGACAATTGTTCAAGAGTGTTATCCCTTTTTCAGAAGTTAGACTGGACTTTCCAGTCTTTGTCAAGTAGTAAACAATTGTCAAGTATTTATTCACAAAATTTATTATAAATTTTGTGAAACCTAGCCAAGTGTTTTTTATCTAATATATTAATGATATGAATTAAAATCGCAACTAGAAATTGAATATTAATATTTCAAGAAGCGATCTACAACCGAAAATTCAAATTTGTTATTTTATTTATTTATTTATCCACGAATACACCACTCAACAGCGTAAGTCAATTATTGAGTGGGAAAGATACAATTAGTTTACAACGTATGTAGAATAAAACGCGATGTTTAGGTCTATATAGTTAATATTAAATTAATAAATGTGAGATCCTAGTCGAAAACGTTGTATTAATGTCACGCTGGTTGTATTAAAAAGGCTTTTTTGTGATGCTCTGTTGCTTGGCCTATAAGTAGATCAGCAATAGCTGATCTACATTGCCGAAGATTGAAAAAAAAATTTTATCATCATTATTATCTATATATTAATTTTTTTTACAGATTGCTTACATATACACAAGTGCAGATGTTCGAATAATAACGATTGTCCGGATAGTTTATCTTGTGTGAACGGAGTTTGCGTCGATCTATGCTTAGCAGGCAAAAAATGTGGAGTTGATGCTGTGTGCGAAATGAAACAACATGAAGCGATATGCACTTGTAAGCAAGGTAGATCGGGAGATCCACTTGTTAATTGCAAGGAGATTAAACCGGTTCAACAAGGTAAGTTCGATGGGTTGCAAATTTTCTCATTCTGGTTTTCCGAACTTTGATCTGTGTACATAACCCTCTAATATTTTCAATTTTATAACTACTTATATTCATATACATACACAAATGTCCTACTCTCACCCGGGATTCGAACCGAGATCTCACTAGTGAGGTACCCTCACTCACATCAAGAAGAATAAATTGAATCAATCTTCAAATTGACAATGAACATGAAACATTCGAGACACTGATATAAATTAGATATCAACATTCTATACCGAAATGTTGCACTAGAATTTGAAGACTTTGAAAGTTTGAACTCCGAATAAATACATAGAAGAAATGAAAGCGCCTAATAAATGTTCTTTGCAACATGAATTTTTTCTTCGAGGTTTAAACGTTGAGTAATCCAGAGAAGAACTGCGATGTTTCACCTCATGAATAATCCGGGGGTATACATCAATTGAATACCCCCGTGTCATCTGGAGTGCCCCAAGGTTCCATACTTGGTCTTTTGCTTTTTACAATGTTCAAAAATGATATAATCGATTTCATGGATGTTGAGGGTTTATTGTTCCTTGCTGACTTCAAGATTTTTCATTATGTTTCAAGCATTGGTGACTGTGGATGCATTGCTAGAAACTTTCGTAATATTTTAAATTGGTGTGATCTCAACAAATTAGCCGTCAATATCTCCAATTGTCATGTTGTGTCGTTTTCCACAAAATATAATTTGATAAATTTCAACTATGAAATTTATGATAATATTTTGGGAAGACCTAATATTTTTATTGACGTTGGCGTAACCTTTGATTCTCAACTAACGTTCTTGTCACATATCAATGCTACAGTAACCGCTGCCTGTAGAGTATATGGTTTAATTATTCGTATTGGTAAGGAATTTTGCAATATATCAACTCTGTAAACATTGTATTGTGCTTTCGTAAGATCTAAACTTGAATACGCACCAACAGTCTGGAATCCTGATTATCAGTTACATATTGATCAACTGAAGCCTATACAACAAAAGTTCCTGAAACTTTTGAGCTCCAGAATTGATGGAATATATCCACTTATAGGCATACACCATGAAACACTTACAAGTCGACATAATGTCGACACATTCTGTGCAGGAAGGAAATGTCATGCAATAATCTTCTTCCATAAAATAATTAACAATAAGGTGAAATGTCAGGAATTATTGCAAAAGCTTAACTTTATTGTTCCAAGAGTAGAACGAATGTTTTAAAATTTTCTCCATTGCACACAATGTGTGAACAATGTGATATTTTGGTAGCAAAGGTGGATATTTGCAACTGCACTGTTACTGAGATTAAGACAAGTTTCCTTGATATGCATAATCTCTGCTAGAAGAATCATTTATGTGTATTCACGTACATGATTCATATTCACTCATATACTTGTATGTGTGTATAAGTGTTAATGTCAATATATATGTATGTGTGTGTTTATATTTATATGTATGTATAAGTTTGGTCAGCATTTAAGTTTTTTATTCCTATAAATATATTTCATTTTATCATTGTGATTTCATATCACAAACTATTTTCCTTAAAATTGATATTTAAAATTTGGAAGTAAAAATTGAAACACTTGAACTTTTATACTAGCAATTTTGTGTTTTCTTGTTTTGTAATAGGACCAGTGCAGGAAAACAGTTTATGTTAAATAAATAAATAAATAATTATTAACGTCAGAAAATTGTAGACTACAAATTATCACAGAAAGGTATTGCTTGTCATGGCGTTCAAATGATAATTGAATGGTGAAAGTCTATAAAAACAAAATGGCATTCTAGGGATAGGTTCTGACTAATAGCAAAACATATAAATCGCAGCAATTAATATCAACCCATGCCTGCCATTTGACACATTTCAGTCAGCATTTCTAAATGAAGTATCACTTCGAAACACGTGACCTGCTCTAATTTTATAATATATGTAAAAAGAAGTACTATATTAAAAGATTTTATTCTTCATTAAGAAATATATTCACTTTTTGAACGTTCAGAAAGTGAAGATAACAATATAATATATACTTTAATATCACTTCCATAAATCTTATCGAATTATGTTACAGCTTGTGGTCCTGGTGATAACTGCAAATGCAGTGTTAATGACGATTGTCCTGATGAGTTAACATGCGTGAGAGGTATTTGTATAGACTCATGTCTTATGGGTAAGAAATGTGGATATGGTGCTGTTTGTGTTATGCAGAACCATAATGCTGTTTGTAAATGCAAACCCGGATTAACAGGAGATCCGCTCGTATCCTGTATTGGGATTTCGGGTCAAGCAAGTAAGTTATTTCCATATATATATATATATATATATATATATATATATATATATATATATATATATATATATATATATATATATATATATATATATATATATATATATATATATATATATATATATATATATATATATATATATATATATATATATATATATATATATATATATATATATATATATATATATATATATATATATATATATATATATATATATATATATATATATATATATATATATATGCATCAATTAACTGAACACCGTGAGCATGGAAATATGTCTGAAAATAAGCCCGCAAAAACAATCTTTCTGCACTAGAGCACAAATGGAGATGGACGGATCCCCAATGGAAATAACGGCGTCTTACACATATCTGGAACAGATTGTCACGGGAGACGGGGATATGACACCGGAGATCATGCAAACACCCAGAACAGCTTTGAGAACGGTTGGCTGACTGAAACACATCTCAAAATCAGATTTGCCACAATACTTAAGGAGCAAAGTGTTTGACCAATGCGTATTACCAGCGATGACCTACGACAGCGAAACGTGGACCCTGAAATCTGCTCACATCCAGAAACTTCGAGCGGAGTATAAAAACCCAGCGGAGTATAGAAAGATATATGATGAGCCTAACCATACGAGATAGAATACGCTTCAGCTGGATAAGAGGTCAAACAAAAGTGAAGGATGTCGTGGAGTGTGTAAAAAGGTCGAAGTGGAAATGGGCAGGCCATATATGTCAAATGTCTCGCCTTTGCAGACGATACTGCTGTCATCTCAGACATCTGAAGCCATTCTCGCCGTAGAAAAACCACATGAATTGGCGATATTTCGATATTTGAAAATGGAATGGCTTGATAAAATTGCAAATGTAACGCTCGAACGAATCGAACTCGAATTATCACGCCTAGACTAAATGGAGAGACGATTGGTAGAACATGTGTAGGATAGATTGCTGCAATAATCAAGCTCATAAGTGTTATTTCAGTGCTTTGGTTTCATTTGGTTACGTTTGTCTGCATCGGGTTTTGTTTTGTCAATATGAAGTCCTTTTACAATGACAGTAAATCACTATGTGTTCCTTTGCCATAGCTCTTATGGCCATTATAAATTCAACATTACGTTTGAGATTGACACATTCTCATTCAACGATAGTTTCATCATCACTAATTTCTGCGAACTGACCTCCATTGGAATTAGGAAACGTCCAATTGGTGAAGTGTATAAACTTAAAAGCCATTATTTTCTTCACTAATGCAACATCCCATTCTCAATATAACGGACGTAAACATTCTAAAATAGTTCTCATTTCAATTAAGCGTCTAATACCAAAGTTATTATATTTTCATCATTTGAATAAATCCTTGAAAAGTTCCTTTCAGATTTAAAATATTTTTCATTTCTTTCTCTTTTGAGTACTAATTTATTGAAAGTTTTTCATATAACAAGATATAGCACGATAACTCAAAGATCGTTGTCGTATAGTCTCTTCTTGGATTTTTCATAACGGCTTTCTCCAATTTTTGTATTATATTTATGTGTAGTTTGCATAATTTTTCATTCGAAATATCCCGGGGATATTCTGAACAATTCTTATCAGTTCCTGTAATCAAATTTCATCCACAGAAACCGCCAAAACAAACTACATTATGGAGCGTCTGGTAGACAATTTTCATTGATTGATAACACTTCAGACGGTATGAGGGAATATAATCTATCCCTGTGACTACGCAACGGGGGTAGATATGTAAATCCTCACTGACTGAGTCAAACAAGAATAATGAATCATTAAATTTATAAAAAACATTTCTCAAATTTTGAATAATCACAAAAATTCAATATTCATTATTTCTTTTGCCTTTCTCTGCTAGTGTGCATTCACGAAATTATTTTTTTTTGGGTTTGTCATCTTTCGACATTACTCATTCATATCATTTATTTATTTAACCGCTGAAGCTCATTTCATACACAAACGTCCATGTATTACCATGGATTCGAACCCATATCTCCCTAGCTCAGAATCATTTTCTAATCAGAACTATTCTTCAGACATCATTCAGTAAGAGTTCGAAGATGAAATAGTAGTCCGAAACACTTGACGTGCTTTGATTCCATAGTTTATAATAGTTCAAGTATATGGAACTCGGTATTATATTCTATTATGAAAGTTTCAATATTTATTTTCTGGAATAATTTCATCAATTTATATTACAGGTTGTGGTACAGGAATTGATTGCAAATGCAACAGTGATAATGATTGTCCTAATAACTTGGCATGTGTGAGAGGAATATGTGTGGATTTGTGTCTCATGGGTAAAAAATGCGGATTCGATGCTGTTTGTGTAATGATAAGTCACAATGCTGTTTGTAAATGCAAACCTGGATTAACGGGAAATCCGATGTTATCCTGCAGTGAACTTCCTACTAACACACGTAAGTTGGTTCCTTATTTATTAGATGGTTAGAATCATATTTATACGGTAGAAATCGTGGAGTTCAACAGGACTCGGTGTTGGGGCCATTACTGATTTTGTTGTATATAGATGATATTTTCAAAGATGTCTTGAATGGTGAAATATCGTTATTCGCTGATGATACAATGATTTTCATTTCTGGAGATAATGTAGATCGTATGATCAAGTTAATCAATGATGATTTGGATAGAATTTTTTTTGGTTGTGTGATAATAATCTAAAAGTTGGTATTAAAAAATCGAAGTTTATGTTAATAGGTAGTAGGATTAAGTTGTCTTATCACAATTTAAATGGTTCATTTGTCAAAATAGAATGTCAGAACATCGAACCAGTTGGTGAAATTAAGTATCTGGTTGTGATGATAGATGAAAATTTGAGATTTCACAGTCATGTGAATAACATTGCTAGCAAAATGTCCAAAAAGGTAAATTTCATTGCTAGAATAATATATAGCATTGATATGAATACTTTATTATCGTTGTTGAAATCGTTAGTGCTTCCTCAAGTTGAATATTGTTTTTCGACTCTGTTCAACTTACGAAAAGGTCATACTGAAAAGTTACAAAAGATACATAATAGATAAATAAAAGGTATGAGAGTAGTTTTAAAATGTAAGAAAAGAACACTTGTATACCAAATGCTAGAGGTGTTAAGATTAATGAGTGTCCATCAAAGAAATGCATTCAGAACTCTGGACTTAATTTATGAATTGAGCAATAATATGTTGCCTGATTACTTGATTGAGAATATACAATTCGTAAATGAGATTCATGATTACGATACGAGACGTCGAAATGATTTTCGTGTTGAGAAATTGAATTCTACATTTATGAACAAGTCCACGTTCAGCAGAGAGCTCCGTCGATACAATGACTTGCTAACAAATTTAAAATATTGTGATGATTAAAGAAAATTCAAAAGATTGTTAGTAACATATATTTTTACGGAATGTTTTGATTGAGGTTGAGTATTGAGTGGATATAATAACCTGGTTTGTTATATTATTATTATTATCATATATATATATATATATATATATATATATATATATATATATATATATATATATATATATATATATATATATATATATATATATATATATATATATATATATATATATATACATATGTATATGTTTAAACGTAAAGATTCACGGATGGAAAAATATGGTATTTTGGTCCGGGAATACATCCGTTGATTTGTTGGATGCCTGTTGAAAACTGGCAGATGTTTCGTCAAGGTCTCACTTGACATTATCGATGCTTCAATTACTTGTCGATTGCTCGAAATCTGGCGATTGAATGAATGTTTATTCATTCATTGCCTGTTTATTTTCCATGTTTTTAGCTATAACAGGCTTATTTTAATGTTACAAACTTTATTTTCGTTGAAGTTTCGTTGTATATCACAACTCTGTCAAAACTAATGAATTAATCCATTCATAAGTGCAGTTCAGTACTCGACAACAATCTGGGCAATAATTTACACACTAAATGTCATTTCATCCATATTTCGATTTCATGCTGGAAATAAAATGATTACAAGAAAGAACTTTTTCAAAAACTAGAGAGAAGGTTTACATATGACATTAATCACGTATAAGATTGTAAATTAGTGATCCCAAGCAGCAATGCAGATAAAATATCAATTATTACAAATGTGAAAATCGTGAAGTAGTTAGCGATATAGAAAGCGAATACTTTTCATTCAATCGCAATTGCTTTGGGATGTTATCCAATTTTAAGAACTAGACATTACACTAATTTTTTCGACGAACATAATCATATGTTTTTACGTCTAAACCTGCTATAGACACCTGATGGGAAAGATATTGTGCTGATGGTGACCAGAACAAAAGAACCTAAATTCTATATATTGAATAATAAGAATTCTACTGGAATGTCAACACATTGGATTCATAATAACCACTTCATGTCTTTGAACTCAAAGATTGGGCAATCGGAAATTTTCGATTCATGAAAAGTCTTATAATAAATGATTTATTTAACTTCCGTTTTTCGTCATTATTACTTTTGGCTCCTTAAATTCTTTCATTCAAACTCGTTTTTTCGCTTACCCATCAGGTGTCACTGAAGGATTTTTCAATGCAGCTTCTGCAAACGGGGTAACACCCTGAAACAATTGTAAAGCGATAATTCACTGAAATTTTTGGGAAACCAAGCCAAGTGTTATTTATTCAATAGTTTCAACAATCTTTGGGTAATTTAAAATTTCTCTACGATGGACCATACTAATTTTGTTCATTGGTTTTGTAGCTTGTGGTCCTGGTGATAATTGCAGATGCAATACAAATATGGATTGCCCTGCTGAATTGGCATGTGTGAGAGGAATTTGTATAGATTTGTGTCTTATGGGTAAAAAATGCGGATTAGATGCAGTTTGCGTTATGCATAATCATGCAGCTGTTTGCAAATGTAAACCTGGATTAACAGGAGATCCGCTCATTTCCTGCAATACCTTTGCTGTGAATTCACGTGAGTTGATTAAACCTATATAATATTTATCGTATTTATATAAGTATACATATATAAATAAATAAGAGTCTATCAAATATCCCAGCTGCCTGTAATTCTCTTGAAGAATCTTCATGCAGTAGAAAATATGGAAGAAATATATTCAATATATCTCTACTTCCATGGCGTTGACTCGACAACACATCTTCATTAAATATAATTGAATATGAGTTAAAATTTAAACACTTGAACTTTTGGTTTACACTTTTGGGACATGACTGAGTCGGTATTCTATTAGCATCTGAAGAAGTAGTTTTTAACGACGAAACGCGCCAACTTTGTATGTATCCAATGAAAGTGTGAATCAAATATTCAAGTGTCTGAACTTCATCGAATATTCAGTTATAATGGATTCAGATCAAGTAAACGCCGATTGCATTCAAACACATCTTCATCGGATCTATCTAACAGTCAGGTCTTCTGCTATATTATCTCGCCACCAAAGTCGAGGTCCTCATAGGTATTTATCCAGTTGGCGCTTCTTTTCATATAAGACTTGATAATTTGACTTTCAAGGGTCTTCTCACATGGCCGACCCATTAGAGTCTTCTGGATTTTATTTCTATCATTATATTAGTGACTCCAAAAAGGTCTCTCAGTTCTTTTTTGATTTTCATTCTCCATATATTGGTTGCCTCCGGAGATTTTTCTTCTGAAGGGCTTGAGCAAGGCTTGACATCATTATTAGGAACAATAAGACGGCCAGAATGTTGTAGTGCTTGCACGAACACAACTTTCGCCATTACAATTCGTACAATACCAACAACGACCACTGATACTTAGATTGCATCCATAGTGCTCTTATTCCAGAAGCCAATCTGGTCTTCAGAATGATTCGGTTGTTGTTATTCCTCCAGAATTATAGAACAGAGTCTGGGTTGATAAATATGCAACCTATACAATTGCCGATCTTGAAACTTTCTTACATTTTTCCCGTTGTTACCCTTCAACAATCATCATTGCATTTATTTACTGAACTCACTAAAAATTATCTGGAGTGCTGAATCATTGGCATCCTGATGCATTGCACCTATTACAAATCCATTTGCCATTCGTAGATGGTTCTACTTCTCAAGAAATATTGAAGACACTTCTGGTTCCTCCTCAATTCCAGAATGCGGTCTCCCAATTCTTCCGTGCTTCAGAAACATTTCAGTTAGGACCAGTGGGATCTCAATTATCAGTTAGTTCAGATACGTTTACAGTTACTACTCGAGGAAGTATGCAAACATTTTTGAAAGCTTCAGAGAAACCATCTACGGATGTTGTGCATGGTTTGAAAGATAAAAACCAATGAGAATCTCCTAGAGATGATGGGAAGGATGTCATGAGAGATCAGAAAATGCAATTGGATTAGTTATTTCATGTTCCTCTTTCATCAGAAATATAGCATTTCAATGATTATTTTAACTGAATAATTCGATTTAGTAAAAAATTATCAGAAAAGAAAAAAATTCATAGTAGAAATTTTATGGTTGTTTTTTATTGATTCATTTCAAAATTTTCACTTTTTTCAGCAAGTAGATGTAATTCAAGCTCTTGTGGACCTAACGCCATTTGCGAGACTGTCAATAACAAAGCATTTTGTAAATGCATTCCACCATTCGTTGGTGATCCCTGGGTTGGATGTCATTCCGAATGTCACATAGATACTGATTGCAGTTTACAACATGTCTGTATTGCAAACCATTGTCAACATGCTTGCAATTTATGTGTGGAAAATTCCTTCTGCGAGGGTGCTGTTGGCCATAGAGCTCTTTGTAAATGTTTACCAGTAAGTAAAATGAACTTTGTAACTTCCCTTGATATATTGATATGTGCAATATATAAATTATTGAGAAAAAATATATAAATTATAAACAATCTAATTTTATATATTATATATAATTATATATGTATATTATATATAATTTATATAAACAATATATGAATTATTGAAAACCTGGAGGTACTAAACAATTGGTGTGGTGATTGGATGTTGCCTCTGAACATCGACAAATGTTGCTTACTCCACATTAGTAAAACCAACCCAAGACGTAGTTATTTCATGGAGGGCCGACAACTCACTACTGTGTCAAAACATCGTGATCTTGGAGTTACAATCAACTCCAGGTTAGCCTGGTCAGACCACATAGCCACTATTGTGAATAAAGCTCGACAGATGTGCTCTATACTGTATAGAAAATTCAAGGGATGTCACGTTAATACCTGTAAGCAGCGGTACCTGTCCTATATGAGACCAATTTTGAAGCACGATGGTCCTGTGTGGTGGCCTGGTCTTAAGAGCGAACTAGAGGCACTTGAATCCGTTCAACGTATGTGCACCAGAATACCGTACGGCTATCTTCCACCAGATTACGAAACTCGGTTAAGTATATTCGAGTTGCCAACTTTTGAAAGCCTGCGTGAAAGAGGTGACCTAATAGTCACATACAGAGCACTACATGATATCTTCGGGGTTGATCTGAGTGGCTTGTTTCCGTTGAATCAAAATCACCTGCGATGCCACACCCTTTAGGTCCAAGCAAAATTTCCGGACCAAGCAGCAGCAAAACTTTATCTGCAATAGGATTTTCGACCAGTGGAATGGACTCCCCTCAGCTATAGTGACTGCTGATAAAATTAATGACTTCAAGAACAATTTGGATAAGACGACTCAGTGATTTATTTCTAGTGGTTTGCTTCATTGTTTTGTATGTTTTAGAGTTTTCCTTTTTTGAGTTTATAAGCTTTGCTTCAACTCTATGCATTGTAATAATAATAACAATACTAAAAAAAAAGAACTTTATAAAAATACTAAGACAATAAAGGAAGAAATCAGAAAACTACGAGCAAAGTTTCATATCAGAATGAAACACTCCAGTGCTGCAACTGTTGGCTATGTAAGCATGTATGACATAATGACTCCTCCATCCTTCAGAGTATAATGTTAGAGCGGGTCGTTGAATACTTTACAATTCTATCTATAAGAATCGATGAGAAACATATTTGAAATCTTAGAAACACCAGGCATCACTGTTCAAGTCCATACCTTGTGTCTGATGAGTTGCTTCAGAATATGCTTCCACAAGAAGTGTGGAATGAATTTCGATACCCTCTAACATTATCCCTTGAAGTACAGGGTAGGCATGGCACCGTACATTCTTACAAATCCAGAATAATCAAGGCGTTCTTCCTTTATAGTTCTCCAAATTTGTTTAGAATATAATATTATTCTCAATACAATTTAATTCGTATTTTCATCGTCCAGGGCTATACTGGGGATCCATTCAAATTATGTATGAAAGAAAGAGAATGTACCAGTAACTCAGATTGTCCTCACATGAAGCCGTTTTGTGATAAATTCCAGTGCAAAAATCCCTGTGATAATGCGTGCGGTATTAACGCTCTTTGTTATGTTAAAGAATTGAAGCCAAGATGTCATTGTCCAAAACACCACATAGGAAACCCTTATACGATGTGCACACCTCAAGGTGAGTATTTTCCATGGATCTTACGGATATTCGGGAACAAAACCCCCAGAAAAAATTATTTCAATATCCTTGCAAAGAATATAAAAATTTCAATGTTTATATTCTTTCAATTAGTTCATTGATAATTTGTTAACTACATATTTATCAATCTAGAACATTCCTATCAAATATTACAAATTTACTTTACCTTTTATACAAAAAGGCATTTCTATTTCATCATTTCAATTATTCAATATACCTGAAAGAAAAAACTTTCCCCTCATATTTCAATTAAAAAGGAAGAATAATGAAAAGAGCAAAATTAAATATTTTTATATATTTAATACGCATACATGCTTATGGAGCTCTCAGAAGTTCACTGAACTGTCGAAGAACAGAACCACCGAATATACTTATATACTTCAGTAAAATTGGAATTATTTCCTACTTTATTCCTAAAAAATATTTCCCTAGATATACATCTGAACGGGCACTTGAAGAGTTCTTCTTGTACCTGAAATGAGAAACTAATATTTCATCGAAAAATAACTTAATAAAATTACTTTCAGTTTATATTACTTACAGGTGAATGGATACAAATTACAGGAACAATTTAGTGATTATGTATCAATAAATATAATATTCATTGTAAAAAATTGTTAAAATTTTCCTCAGATATTGAAAGGAATACGCATAATTCACGTTTCGAAGTAATACTTCTTTTTCAAGTGCACATTAACGAGTGATGATCAGGTTTGAATGTAACAAATACTACATTGCAAACTGTACTTTTCTGTAATTGTACAGTTTTTACTTAATGTTTTAATGTTTTTACTTAATACCAAAAAGTATTACTTTGAAACGTGTACAATGTAACAAATAGCAATTGAAACTGCGTCATGGCTATTTGTTACTATATTTGAGGAATATTTAAACATGTTTTTACTGTGAATATTAGTTTTCTCCAAGTATCCGCCTCATCAATTACTTGAAAAATATGTACTCGGATTTCGGAATTGTGTGACAATCTGTTCTGTTTTCAGATAAATCTGTTTTACACATATTTTATGAAAATAGATCTCCTTTTAAATTTTGCATATTCACAGAAAACATATCGTTTATTCTGATATAAATACTTCACCTGTTGTGGATAACTTAACATCAATATATAGAGCAGCTTCCAATTGGTTTTATGTTTAATTGGTCAAAAATTTTTGGTTAAATTTATGAGTGGGATATTCTAAAAAGAGTACTTTTCAATTCATAAATCATAGCCCGGCTAAAAATTTTGTGGCCAAATCACTTTTGATATTTTGTGATATACTAAATTAGATAAAAAATACCTTTCACTCATTAATCAGCTGGATGAAGATATTTTCTAACTCGTTTCTGAGACTTAAATAAGAAATCACTGAGATTTCAGTAAGTATATAGTGAACTCAAAATACTGAATTGTTTTTACAGAAATAATTTGCTATGTACATGATAGGGAATATAAGAAATTACAAAATGCTCTTCACACGCTCCATCAATCAGCCTTTTTAAATCGAAACTTGTTCACAGTGCGAACGTGTATATTCTTCCTGATTAGTTTAAAATATTTCGAATTTCTTGCACTAGTAAAACTTCAACAGCAACTTTGAATCGCACTGTATAATTTACACTTATGAACACTACTGACGACATTTCATTTATGTACATACTACCTTCAGTCTTTTATAGATGTACATAAATTTCTCTCTACTTTTGAATTTTACAATAATAGCTGAAAATGAAGACATCACATATTTTGAACCAAAGACGATTACATGAAAATGGAATTCTTTTATTGATTTGTATATTATTTCCGTAATCATGCATTATTATTTTGATTATAATGCATTGAGTGTATAAATTTGTTTGTAAATTTTCGAGTGGAAAAGGAAGAAATTAAATTTATATATGGATGTGTGTAATAATTTTTGATTACAGCTTGCACTCCTGGAAACTGCAAAATCAGATGCAAGAACAGTAGACAGTGCCCTAAGAATATGGCTTGTTCAAACAATATTTGTATTAACTTATGTTCTAGGAGAGATACATGTGGCACCAATGCTGTATGCAAAATGGTAAGCCACAAAGCTGTGTGCCAATGTAGACCAGGTTTTACAGGAAATCCAAGTAAAAAATGTCGACAGTTAAATCCAGGTACGTGATTTATTTGAAAACAACAAACAAAATTGATATACTTTTCCAGGTTTCTTTCAAAATATTTCTAATTTTAAAATATTTTTGTATTCACCATGTTGGACGATGTTATTCGAAATGGACAGATATTTTAGAGACAGAGGAGAGTACAGTATACTATGAATGAATTCATTATTAATCATGAGACATTATCATCAATACTTTTAGTTGGCAATCATATAAAAACCTTAAAAGCTTATGGGCACTAAGCACCTTGTCAGGGGCGGTTTGAAAAACGTCACAGCGGTCAGCTACGAGCTCCTGGCCACTGTATTCCAATTGAATCGTTTTCAAACCCTCCCGTCATTATTATGTATTGTTCCTCTTCAAATACAGGGTGCGCCAAAGGAACATACTTATTTGAAAGCAATAATAGTCAATAAATAATAGTCAATAAGTCAATAAAAACAAAAGTACTTTTTTTTACAAAAAAGTACAATTATTGTTCAAAATTTTTTTTTATTTGAGGATACAATATCCCAATTTTTTTTTTCATGCAGTCTTGAAAATGACATCGGATAAATGGCGACCCCCATTGCACATACACTGATGAAGTCGATTTTTGAAATACGTATCCAATTTTTGCAGCATATAAATCGGTATGTTGGCAATGGCGTCCCGAATGTTGTTCTTGAGGTGTGCTATGGTCCGCTGTCGATCGACATAAACCAGAGAATTTCAGCGAGAAATGCGGAAGTGAGCCTCGTCACTGAAAAAAACGTCCCCGTTTTTTTCAGGTTGTTCAAGCAGGTTTTCAACCAGCATTTCAAATGCATTTTGACGGGCAACAAAATCGCGTTCAGTTAATTCTCCCACAACAGCCAATTTATAGGGATGAAATTGAAGGTCTTCATGGAGAATTCGTCAAACAGTGGTGTCAGAAATTCCCATAGCAGCTTCGTGTTTGCGAGCCGAACGTCGGGGAGAACGCACAACTGACTGCCTCACTCTTTCGATATTTTCCGGAGTTCTGATGGTCCGTTGAAACCCACTTCTGGGTTTAGCGACACTTCCACACTCCCGAAATGGGTATACTCACGACAGAATCGAATAACGACCAGGAAGGAGTCTGTGAGGAGGAATTTCAAAGCGAGTGCGGAAGGCACGTTGCGTAGCAACAAGTTAGCGACCGTTAGAAAAGAAGCTCTCGACTGTGAAGGCCCGCTACTCTCTAGACCAGAGCATTTTGTCAACTGAATGGAAGGAGAATCAAATTTGGGAGCTTGTCCCTCCAGATGCGTCCCCTCCCGCTCCTCTAACCTCCCAACTCGACACGCGGTAATTTTTTCAAATAAGTAAGTTTCTCTGGGGCACCTTGTATAAATTCACTTCACAGTTCAAACTTTATTATATCTTGTTTTCCATAATGTAAGCTCAATTTTGTATATCTCCGATCGATCAATTCCTAGGGTCGAGTTATTCTGACTTGTGGACTCTTTGAGTGAGAGTAGCTGGGTTGGAAATTCAATTTTCAAAGGGAATGTAAAGCCGAAGAGATTTCAAAAAAAATATTTTCCAGTTATAAACACTATTCTATCGATAAGAGGAACATACAATATGTTACTGTGATTACAAAAAATTTGTTTGAACTAAAACATCAACACTTTTCGCACTTAATACAGCAAATTCTGAAGATTTTCCCATGTTTGTGGAAACTCTTTCCATGTCTACACTTGCGCACGGAAAGCATTTCTCTGTTCTCAAAAGATTGAAAAATTATCTTCGAAATGGAATGGGAGACGATGGTTCTAGTGGTTTCGAGGTTATGTCGGTTCATAACCTCATAAGGGCGGAGAACAAGCAACAACCCTCATATTTTTCTTCCAAACCTCCTTCCATATGAAAATTAAAGCTACGCCTCTGTATTCGCCTCAAACTAATAACATTCTAATAATTTTTCTTCTTGAACCTCAAAATCTTCCTCCGGTGTATGATTGTGCCTGACTACATTTTTCCTCAAAAAGTATGCATTAAGTATGAATTTTAATTGTTCTGAAAGATATGAATGATTCTCATGTCTCTTCTCTGCTGAGATGAGATGCACCACAGAAGAAGCTCGTAACTGGCAGTAAATTAGCTAGTCAAATATTTTTGGCACTAGTGACTTCTGCTTAGTGCGCATCGTCCTTCTAACAATTCACAAAAATATTTCAAATTTCAGTTCAAATATGCCCTGAAAGCCCATGTGGTCCGAATACTTTGTGCCTTCTAATCTACAACAAGAAAGTGTGTATGTGCCTCTCCAATACCATTGGAAATCCTTGGGAAGGTTGTCATCCTGAATGTAAACGTGACCACGACTGTAGCAATCAGCATGCCTGTATTGATGGAAAATGTCAAAATGCATGCAAATTATGTGGGATATACAACATATGCACAAATGTATTTCAGCACAGACCTATCTGTGCATGTCCGCCGGTGAGTTCAAAGTCTTGTTAAACTATTGAAAATATAAAGTGGGCTATCAATGAATATCTACTCTCGAAAATTCAGTGAACTGTAGTTGTTTTTATGGGTAAGTGATCTGTAGCATTTATCGACTGAATCAAACAATATTGGTGAAGCTGAGTAAAGTGTTTCAAAATATACATATATAACAGGTGTTTTTTAGAGGTATAGAACTTTAAGTTGGCATTACTGTTGAAGATGCCGTCCGATTTAACTGCTGAGAATGGATTTATTCTCAGTTGGGTTTGGCAATTCATCGCGAATAGACTGACCCCTGAACAACGCTTGCAAATAGTGCAATTTCATTTCGAAAATAATGGTTATGTGCGGAATACGTATCGCGCACTACGTCCATTTTATCGACGTAGCACTTCCGGTTGAATGGCTACGTCAACAAACAAAACTGCTCCATTTGAAGTGAAGATAATCCTCAAGTGTGTGTCAAAACACCGTTACATCCAGAAAAACTGACTGTTTGGTGCGCTTTATGGGCTGGTGGAATCATTGGTCCGTAATTCTTCAAAAACGATGATGGCCAGAACGTTACAGTCAATGGTGATCGGTAAAGAGCCATGATTAATAACTTTTTCATTCCTGTATTGAACAACCATGATGTCCAGGAGCTGTGGTTTCAACAAGATGGCGCAATATGTCACACAGCTCGTGCCACAATCGATTTATTAAAAGACACGTTTGGTGACCGCCAAATTTCTCGTTTTGGACCTGTGAATTGGCCTCCAAGATCTTGTGATTTAACACCGCTGGACTACTTTCTGTGGGGCTATGTAAAGTCATTGGTCTATGCGGAGAAGCCAGAAACTTTTTACCATTTGGAAGACAATATTCGCCGTGCTATTGCCGATATACGGCTACAAATGTTGGAAAAAGTCATCGAAAATTGGATGTCCAGATTGGGCTACATCCGAGCCAGCTGTGACGTTCACATGCCAAAAATCATACTCAAAATGTAATGCCATGAGGTTATCTTTCGAATAAAAAAAAATTCTTATCAATCGAGTAATCCATCGTTGTTTTATTGCAATTTAAAGTTCTATACCTCTAAAAAACACCCTTTACATCCTTCTATTTTCAATTTTAGAGAAAAAGGAGTTGTTTCTTGAAGTTTTCTGTACCATTTTGGGTTGCGATTCTATGAACATTCGGTAGTGGGCGTTTATATTTGTTCGTTACAATTGTGTCGTGTCTTCGGATGAGGTAGATTACTTGGAGAATATCTTGTTGAATATCATTAAGTATCGCTTGGCGAGTGCTGCTCATATGCGAGATCATGATGTAAATGCGATGAGCCAAGCTGAAATCGACAACGCCTTGCCCTTAAAAATTATCCCTAGAAGGATAATGGGGGCAGAATTGTAGAACAAAGAAGTAGAACAAAGTGGAAATCGACCACAAAGGGGCATATGGAAGATATTCCGGACCTTATTGAAATTCAACAATCAACGTCTTAGTGAACACCATACGTCTTAATCTGATTATTTAATCAGAACACAGGGTATTCAAGAAATTTCCACATGTGATATGGCTTAATGTTAATGAGATTCTGAAAAAATTCTTTTTTTCTAATGTTGATTCCCATATCGTTGGACTATATCGTTGATTTCTATATACTTTTGAATGAAAATATTGAATATTTCTTGAGGTAAAATTCATGTAGCTCTCAAAGTATTCACTTTGTTTCATGATGATAAATATACAGTCCTGGTGCAGTGGTATTAATCAATTGGTCAATCTTGCCTAGTTCAAATTCCTAGGCAGAATTCACTGAATTTAATTACAAGTATTGTTGTCAGAAGTACTTTCTGAGCATTTAGAAAGGTTTGGAAGTGTGAGTAGTAGATGTTTTTGAGAACCTCTGAGCTTACCCTCCCTGGCAAAACTTTCAAAACATAAAACAATATAATGATAATCTTTTTATATGTATTCTAATATTTCTGAAATCTATTCTTTTAATCTAATTAAGTAAATAAAAGGACTCGGGTGGCTCCTCAGAATCTTGGGATGGAGATGCTTGAAAAAGAATGAGATGCTTAAATTTCATTTTTATGGACAAAAATAATTCTAATTAACCATATCTGAATATAAACAATATTTTGTTTGCATTCGGCAACAAACAATTAACATTTTTTTGAAGAGAGGAAGTTTCAGCTAACCTGTCAGTCACTCTATCGTAGTAACTGTTATATTCGTCATCCTTGATTAGATCTGAGTTTAATATAATCAAAGAATACAACAGTTCTTGTCCCAGTAAAGAACGAAGTCACGACGTAATGCGCTTTAACGCAGAAAACCTGCAACGAATGACTTGGGTGAACGGAACAGTGAGGATTCTATCATAAGTAACGTTGGTCACAACTTTGGCATCTGAACAGCTTTGAGAAAGACAAATGGAGTATCTTCCTTCCCTACTCCGAGAATCTGAGTTATAACGATCATGTTTCCTGGATGAAACATGTTCATCCCGAAGAAAGTTTATTATTAAGTTTGGAAAAAAAAATCTTCCGAAAGCAATTCTCGATCAAGGAGTGATTAGGAATAAATTTTTTGCGATTTTCATCAACATTTTCCAGGACAAAACAAGCAGCATCCGTCATCAAATATTCGTTGTATGTGAATTTTTCAGTTATTTCAACTGGACCTGTGATAATAATGACTTCGTAGAGAAAAAAATAGAATCTCCTTGGGTCCATGGTCAATGGTGCCATTTCGTCTTGGCATTTGAGGGTTCATTTTGATGAACCCTCAATGACTACCAATTATCCGGTAGTCTAATGTAGGAATTGTATACTGGAATTGATATATCGAATATTCTCCCAAATGTGAAGGCTATCGATATAGTTTCTAATTTCAAAAAGGAATCCATCAATGCTCTTTCTTGGAAAGAGCGTTTGGTTCAATTTCTTTGCTCCATGATATGACGTATAAAGTTTTCAGTTACGAGTTTTGTCCATAATAAATCTTTTTAAAATAAACACGAGCTAATCTTACAGATGATTGAGTATATATTTCTGATGATAATTTATTCAAACAGAATTTTTCTGCGGAATGCTCGTTTAAACCAGAGTGTTTAAGAAATTCTGACTGTCCCAAAATGAGGCCAATCTGTAGAAATTACAAATGTGAAAATCCTTGTGATGGGATCTGCGGAATTAACGCACTTTGTGATGTTGGTAGATGGAATCCAATTTGTTACTGTCCAATGCACTACACTGGTAATCCATTAGTGTTCTGCAAACCTGAATGTAAGTTCTTCTTGTAAATTTTCTTTATATTAATTTTTAGAAGAAACTGATGTGGATTTGATCAAATCAGAAAATTATGACATCAACTATGAACTGAAATGAGACCTTATAGCTCTTCAATTTCGTCAATACTGCCTTCATGAAATATATATATATATATATATATATATATATATATATATATATATATATATATATATATATATATATATATATATATATATATATATATATATATATATATATATATATATATATATATATATATATATATATATATATATATATATATATATATATATATATATATATATATATATATATATATATATATATATATATATATATATATATATATATATATATATATATATATATATATATATATATATATATATATATTTCTTGAAATTGATTAATTGCCTGTTTAAGATATTTTATTTTGAATATTTTTAGCAATAACAGGCTTCTTTTAATACAAAAATGTTCATTTTTAGTGACGTTTCGTTGTTATATTACAACTCTGTAAAAACTTTAGTTTTGAAAAAATAAAAAAGTCGGAACGGACATAATATTTACTCTAGAATATTATAGACAGTGTTTTTAGTTTTGACAAAGTTGTAATATAACAACGAAACGTTAACAAAAATAAACTTTTCCATATCAAAAGAAGCCTGTTATTACTGAAAATATTCAAAGTTATATATATATATATATATATATATATATATATATATATAAAGCTTTTCCATTTCATTCCAATACATTTTCCACGTCAACTGTTTATTCACAAATTGAATTCTCGGTTTGAGATTTCCTCTCGGAATTTTTCGGTGAATTAAAAAGGCCTACTCTGCGACGTTATGTTCAAATCCCCAAATAGATGTTACTCAATTTGGAGACTTTGCTCGTTTCTCCTTATCGTCAAGTTTATATATCTCGAAACATTTTATGCCATATATATATATATATATATATATATATATATATATATATATATATATATATATATATATATATATATATATATATATATATATATATATATATATATATATATATATATATATATATATATATATATATATATATATATATATATATATATATATATATATATATATATATATATATATATATATATATATATATATATATATATATATATATATTGCTATCATCACAAACAACAGGACTGAAGTCATTCTCGCCGTAGAAAAACTACATGAAATTGCGCAGAAAACCGGGTTACAAATTTCTTATGATAAAACACAATACATGGAAAGAAAACCAAAAAATAAATCCTCTCTTATCACAAACCATGGTGAAATTCTGCAAGTCGACCATTTTAAATATCCCGGAGAAGTTATACAGTCCTCAGGTTTAAACCGAATCGCTAATGAACATAGAGAATTACCAAGCTCCAAAGGGCCTACAAACTAACATGGGCTCACTATAACAAAAAGAGCATTTCGAGAGGCTCTTCACGAGAGCGAACCCATCACTTTCGAGAGTGAATATTAAGAGCGTTTCGAAAAATTCATCGATCTTGTTGAATGATAATAGGATACGATTGTTTCATCATTATTATGAATCATCAGTCCATATTTAATCTATCAATCAAGAATCGATGACTTTCAAAACGAACATAGGTCCTATACCAAATTAAGAGAGATTCTACAGAGTGAAATACTCATGTAGGCTCCCTCTATCGGCGAAAGGACGTATAAACACTCCATAGCGTTCAAGATTCCTACTCATGACAACAAGAGTGCGAGTGGAAGGCTTTGTAGATATTTCATTCGAACACAACAGAAAATTGTCTGAAATGTGTACGAATGATCCCATGCCTAATCGCTCCAGATCACGCCCAGGCGGGCAAAAGTGTAGCTAGTTCAAAGATCCACAGGTGATTCAATACTAGTAAATACTGAGACTCTTAATCGAAATATCGAAATATTTGTGTAGACAGCTCCCTGAGAGTTTTATTTGAAATATTTCGATATTTCGAATAAGAGTCTCAGTAGTTACTAGTATTCAATCACCTGTGAATCTTTGAACTATATATATATATATATATATATATATATATATATATATATATATATATATATATATATATATATATATATATATATATATATATATATATATATATATATATATCAATATATCATGTTTGTTTGCAAGTACTCACTGATCTTGTCACGCTATAGAGAGAGTTCATCTTGTTTCTTCGAGAGGGAGCTCTTGTAATTAGTTCACGAGATGATTGTCGTATTTAAGAGATTGCTGTAATAGAGTACTTTAAAGAATTTCAACTTACTTCGAAACGGACTTAATATTTACTCTAGAATATGATAGACAGTGTTTTCATGGACAATATTCTTGTAGAAAATCCGTGAGAGTTATCTCACTATAGTTTCAGTAAATCTCTGTAAATTCTCAGTAAAATTTGATATAACGTTTCGATAAATCTACCTTTTCTAGAATTCAGTATATAAAGATGAACAGCTGTGAATCGTATTACAATCAGGAAATGGAGGAGGATGTACAATACACACTATGTGTATCCATTTTTTTATACATCGTACTTTATTAATTTTTTGTTAGACGTTTTATAGGTTATTTCTCTCAACTTGTCACAGTTGAATAATAAAACTCATTGTTTCCATATAACTGAATTTTTTAAGATAGATAAATATAGGTCTTTATATGTTCAATCGCATTTATATTGATACAATTTCAGCTTGTCTTCATGAACACGAATGCAAGTGCCTAAATAATCTGGAATGCCCCGAGTATTTATCTTGTGTGAATGGAATTTGTGTTGATTTTTGTTTATTAGGCAAAAAATGCGGAGAGAATGCGATATGTAAAATGAAATATCAAAAAGCAATTTGTATTTGTGAACCTGGATTCGCAGGGAATCCTAATGCTGCTTGTAAACCGATTGATCTAAAACCACGTAAGTTTTTATAAATTTTTTTATATTTTTTCTAAAATATACTTGTGTGATCTCAGTATTTTTTCGGTGGTGGTAAATCTCGAATATTTCAAAAAATTACATCACATTCCTGAAAAACTTGAAATTATCCGACCATAATTCTCTAGAAACTATTTTGGCATATGTATTCCCTCAAAATATAAAATCGAAGATTAATCAAATTAAATCCAAGGGCCACATACTACCTCCCAAAATTAATGGCATTCAATGTATAACAGTTGGAAAATGAACATGAGTTACCACGAAACAATAGAACACTGTAATACATATATAAAATCAAGTTATCGTTAATTCAAAGAAGTATTAATTACTTTAATCATATCACGAAATTTATTCGAAACTAACTTTAAATTTTCGGAGTATATAGAGACCTCATTTCAGTTCTACAATAACACTACTTAGAAAATTTTTTCTCTGGTATAATGGAATCAAGATCTAGGGTATAGATTCCAGAAGAATCTAGGAAATGCAATCCTGATTTCCTATACTCTTGATCTCGCTAAATATTGTATCATTTTTCGAGACAAAGTAGTGTCGAGAAATTCAACGAGAGATATCGTTAGAGGATGCGTTACGAGAGAAGTACTTTAAATTTGGACAGTAGTCAACTATAGACGTAAATAGTAGCCACTATGTACGTGATTAAAATGTGAGGCGGCTCTCTATTTTTATCGAGAAATATATTTAATCCCCAATAATTATTTCTTTCTCCTACTAAATTATTTTTTTAGAATACAATGCACATGTGCCAACGTTTTTTTTCAATCCAAGAAGAACTTCTGATAAGCACTCATTGATATAGCCTTTAGCTTATCCTGGTGCAGTTTTAATCGTTTGCAAAAAAGTCCTTTCAAATGTTTCTTGAGTTTCGGGAGAATGAAAAAGTCACAAGGGTCTGAATACGATGAATAGGGATGTGGCTGTTTTGAACAGTGTTGTTCAAAAAATTAAGTAATTTGGAAACAAATCTCTCTAACTCACATCCCATGCCATGAGTATCCACGAAAATTTCTCGTCACTAACCAAATGTGATGCCGATATCATCAGTAACTTCACTTGTGGTTCGACGATTCCTCCACACCATTCTTCCATTTCTTCAACGTTTCCATCAGGTGATAAAGTGCTGAGCGTGGTTCGTCATTAATGCCTTCTTGGAAGAGTTTAAACCACTCGTTAACATTTTTTCGGCTCAAAGTAGACTAACCGTATGTCACTGTTACTATTTCAAGAGTTTTGAAGAACTTGATTTCATTTCTTACGCTAAATTTAGTTCCAGCTCTTTCATCCATGTTTCTCGACACTGAAAGATCGCCTAGCACTCAAACATTTCCATTCTTAATGCTTCTCACAATAAATAGAAAATGGTATAACTTGAAACCTTTCACAGATGTTCAGGACTAGTGTACCTACATAACAAAAAGGCGATGATCGAAGGGAGATAGCCCTTGAAATTTGCAGGTCAGCCCTCTTCCTAACATTATTCTTACATTAGCAATCATAGAAATCGGAAATGAATTGCACATTTCTATAACTGCAGACTTATAATAGATTTTTTTTATATATCCAGGAGTTCGTATAGATTACAGTCATTCATAAAAGAAAATATGGATCTATATGAGTGCAGAAGGTCTAAATGCAGTTTTTCACAGTTGGTTTATGATTATTTTCTAACGCTGCTGTCAACCAGTATTGAGTTAGAGAGAGTATTTTCGAATTCTAAGTTCATAGCGAATGACGTACGATGCCGTTTAGCAGCCAGCACCACCAATACTTTTTTATTTTTACGAAGCTATCTTCAAAATTACCCCTTAAACAAAACTTTCTTCAATGTCTTGAAATTACACTTTCTCTTAATTGATGTTCTCATTATTTCATTTGGATATTCACATGTGTTCTGTTAATTGATTTGTTAATTTACAAAAATACAGAAAGTAATTAGTAGGTAATATAACGAAATTTATAAGGTAATATTAGTGAAATGACTAGGTAATATCAGAAAACATTCTATTTTAGTCACCCCTATAACCACCAACAAGAAGTTCCAATCGCTTTCAATCATTCGAATTTAACTTTTGTTTTCAAATTAAGTATACGAGTTTCCGAAAATTCCAAGTTTTCGCTTGAATGTGATGCCACGGGAACACGAATTGGCAATCTAGTCAAAATTGCATTTCCTAGCTGGGACATGCCACGAAAGTTGTTTGAGTCATTCTATGTGATAATATCTAGCAACAAGAACAAGAAAACGTCCCATATGCTGTCATAGTATCTCACAACCCTGGAAAATAATAACAAAAACAAGCCGAAATGAGTAACAACCGCTAGTACTCACCATAATATCTGATATTTGTTCGTTATGAGAAAGTTATTATTCAAATTACTAATATGGTTTCAAACCAGAAACCTATTGGGCACCGAGTGATATCATATTGCCAAAGTTATTCACGAGGTTCTTGGAATATATATTCGAAAGAATTGATTCAGCAGCAAGCATCATAAATCTGAACGGCATTAACGTAAATAAAAATTAACCAACTGCGATTTTTCGACGATATGATGACACAACGTATCGATCAATCTAGGAAGATGTTGAAAATGTCACAAAGTGTGTCGGTAGAGGTAGATACCAGTGGTATAAACACCGACTAAACAGAACTAATCACCTAGTAATTGCAGAGATCTATGGATAAAAACGTAAGTTTATGGGAAAAGATCGAGTTGGAAGGTACAGTCGGACTTGCAATAGGTTCGAAATTTAATTGGTCGGGATACATGATCACGAATAGGTACGATGAACAGAAATGATTTTGGAGTGAAGGCCAGGACAGGGCGCACATAGCAATGGAAGACGTTCTCCAACAAGAGGATTTCAATGGCATCAAGAGAATCCCTACAAACTGAATATAGATTGGGTTGCAGGACGCATATGAGAAATAATTGACTCAGAATGAACGAATGATGATGATATTCAAGCTCTTCATATGAAAAACCGTTTCTAACTAGATATTTATTTCTCAGAGTATTGTTTTCCTAGCTCTTTTTCCTTATGAATTCTTCACTAATTCGAAATTTATTTTACGTCTTTCAATTTGTCAGTTAGAATCTTAGACATAGTTCAGGTATAAAGAAATAAACCTTCAACTTTCAGAATGTAGTCATACAGATCGATGCAGTTGCAAATCTCATCAGGAATGTCCACCGAGTCTAGCTTGTGTTAAAGGAATTTGCATAAATGTTTGCTTCCTTGGTAAAAAATGTGGAACAAATGCTCTCTGCAAGGTGCTAGATCACAAAGCATTGTGCGTCTGTATACCCGGACATACAGGCAATCCCAACAGACTCTGTCGACCCAATCAACTCATACCAAGTGAGTTTGTTTGTTTTGAAATAAAAAATTATATGGTATGAAGCCAAATAATGAAAGAGAGCTTAGACATTCAAGTTATAAGCACAACCTTCGTATTCAAATATTTAACTCTGTTCATTTCTAGTATGCACACACGACAATAGATGCCATTGCAAAGCTCATAAAGAATGTCCTACCAATCTAGCATGTGTTAAGGGAATTTGCATCAATATTTGTCTACTTGGAAAGAAATGTGGAACAAATGCAATTTGCACAGTGGTATATCACAAAGCAATGTGCGTCTGTATACCTGGACATACAGGCAATCCCAACAGACTCTGTCGACCCAGTCAACTCATACCTGGTAAGTTTCTATAATATCTTGAAAAAAGAAGTGATATCGTAGGAAACCCGAATGATGAGAGAAAGCTTAAAGAGTCAAATTATAGGCATAATCATCGTATTGAGAAATTCAACCTTGTTAATTTTTAGTATGCACACACCACAATAGATGCCGTTGCAAAGCTCATCAAGAATGTCCTACCAATCTAGCTTGTGTTAAGGGAATTTGCATTAATATTTGTTTACTAGGCAAGAAATGTGGAACAAATGCAATGTGCAAAGTGGTAGATCACAAAGCAATGTGCGTCTGTATACCTGGACATACAGGCAATCCCAACAGATTCTGTCGACCCAATCAACTCATACCAAGTAGGTTTGTTTGTATTGAAATAAAAAATTATATGGTACGAAGCCAAATAATACAAGAGAGCTTAAAAATTCAAGTTATAGGCATAACCTTCGTATTCAAATATTTAACTCTGACAATTTTCAGTATGCACACACGACAATAGATGCCATTGCAAAGCTCATCAAGAATGTCCTACCAATCTAGCTTGTGTTAAGGGAATTTGCATCAATATTTGTTTACTAGGCAAGAAATGTGGAACAAATGCAATTTGCAAAGTGATAGATCACAAAGCAATGTGCGTCTGTATACCTGGACATACAGGCAATCCCAACAGACTCTGTCGACCCAAACAACTCAAACCTGGTAAGTTTGACTAATATTTTGAAAACAATAGTGATATCGTAGGAAAGCCGAATGATGAATGAAAGCTTAAACAGTCAATTTATGGGCATAACCTTCGTATAAAAAATTCAACTTTGTTAATTTTCAGTATGCACTCACGACAACAGATGCCGTTGCCATGCTCATCAAGAATGTCCTACCAATCTAGCTTGTGTTAAAGGAATTTGCATTAATATTTGTTTACTCGGTAAAAAATGTGGAACAAATGCGTTTTGCAAAATGGTAGATCACAAACCAGTCTGTGCCTGTATATATGGACATACAGGTGATCCTAGTAGAATCTGCCAACCCAATCAACTTAAACCTCGTAAGTTTCCTAATACTCTGCAACCAGAGATGAAATTGTTGAAAAGCAATCGAATAAAAGTTCCACAGTCAAATTAAAGACATTTTTCACATATATAAATGTTTTATTTTTAGACTGTACGCATGACGATAGATGCCATTGCATATATCAACAAGAATGTCCTACGAATCTAGCATGTGTTAGGGGAATTTGCATAAATATTTGTTTACTTGGCAAGAAGTGTGGAACAAATGCGTTTTGCAAAGTGGTAGATCACAAAGCAGTGTGCGCCTGTATACCTGGACATATAGGCAATCCTAACAGATTATGTCGTCCCAATCAACATAAACCTCGTAAGTTCTTCTAATTTCTAAGAATTGAAGGTGATTCTTGAAGGAGCTTGAACAGTTAGATTATAATAATGTACATAAATTACGTATATGAAATTATACGTTTCATTTCTAGAATGCAATCATGGAGATCGATGTCGCTGCATAACTCATAAAGAGTGTCACCCAAATCTAGCTTGTGTTAAAGGAATTTGCATAAATGTTTGTTTGCTTGGTAAGAAATGTGGAACAAATGCTCTTTGCAAAATGGTAAATCACAAAGCAGTATGCGCCTGTAAACCTGGACATATAGGCGATCCCAATAGAATATGTAGACCCAATCAAGTCAAACCTCGTAAGTTATTTTAGTTTTCAGAGATGAACGGACATGTGGTTGCAAAGCAGAACAATGAAGTAAAACCTCAACAGTTGAGACATAATCACCTACTAAATTTACTTTTATAGACCTGATACTACGATAGGTGTAAATAGACGACTTAATTTGTTATTATTAAGGCGAAAACCTCTATCGGTATAAAATTGATCTGGCATGCCAATCAAATAATATTCTCCAATAAATTGAAATCACGATTATTCCATAAATTCATAAAATTTTCATTAAGAAATACCTTTTAAATTAAATGAGAATATATGATGATGGTTGCTCATTTCTGATTCATTGAGTCGTTAGTAGAATCGGAATAACTTAAGTAAAAATAATTATATACTTTGTGAAAATATATTTATTCACTTTATATGTATCAGGTGCTGTAGAAACCGGATTTATTCGCAGGTTGAAAATCACACAAATAATTCAGTCAAATTACGACTGGTTGAGGCAACATTGAAGTTGAAATTCAACATAGGTCCATATATATTTCAACATAAATTTGACAGTCAAAAAGCGACGTAAGGAAAATAAAAACGAAGAGCTTATGGAACAAGCTTCGAATTGAATTTTATCGAAATTTATTAACAAGAGAAGTTGACTTCAAGCCAATCACTTTCGTTTCCTTGAAAGAATTGATTGTGATGAAAGGAGTTAAATAATTACATTTCTTCTTGACGAAAAAATGTCAATGTCAATTTCTTTCATTATAGTGAAATGAAAAATTTACACTCAAAAATAAAAATCAAATGAACGAGTGTAAGTAAATGAACACTAACCAAGGGAAAAGCAAAGCACGACTATGAAAATAATTATTGAATGATTTGTGTTGAAGTGATATCGAATAGGTCAAATCACGTCACAGGCAAATTAGAAACCACAGACGTTTCGTAAATTTCAATAATCGATTTCTAAGTCATCTATTGATGGATTTCAAAATTTTTCTCACTGATCTAGTTTGGCTCTATATTTTAATCCCATAACGTTGAATATAATATTAACATCTTGAAACTTCTACATTTATAGTATTTTGAATGGTGTCTGCGTTTACTTGATGTGAATCCATTATAATTGAATATACGCTAAAATTCAAGCACTTGAACTTCTGATTGACACTTTTATTTGAAATTTTCAGTTTTTTAACAAGCGATCGGTACCACTAAAACAAGTGATTAAATCATCCACATATCTGTACCAGAAAATTTTTTGAAATTTGGGGTTTTTGAATGATATTTTCTAACTCTTCCATGAATATTTCAGCTAAAAGAGCATAACGCTACCTTAATTAGCAGACCTCTCAACTCCAAAACACCCAACTTTTCAGGATCTCAAAAAAACTGTTATATAATTTCATATTATCCTAAATATTCTTTAAAATGTCATAAGTTTATATTTTTTATTCAATTCTAACGTTTTTAAAGAAAAAGAAAAATTTTTTAATAAAAAGAATATTCTTCATGCAGTTAAGAGTTTTCCTTGATTTGTAACTATATTGGAGATTCGAGTTTTTCTATAAAAGGTACTACAACATGTCTAATGAGTAAATTGGGTTTAATAATAAATAAAAAACAATTTTTATAGGAGGAAGTATGTTTTATTCATTCAAAACATTGTAGTATAAAACATTTTTTAAGTTAACTAAAAACCTAACTAATTAGAAAATTTTCTTATTATTTATACTTATTTATTATATTTTGTAATGCTATTTATACTTATTATTATTAACTCCACTCGTACTACCATAAATCTTGTCATCGAACATAAAGTAATTTTGCTCAAACAAATTTCCAATAACGCGATTATTTCTGATTGAATTATAACAGTTACGTTATTTTTAATGAGCAATGCTTTGATTATTTAAATTGTATCGGAAGGTTGAATAGAGGGAAACAGATTAACTACATCGAATGAAAAAAGTTTACAATTACTAGGCAGTCTTACATTTTCAATTTTAGTGACTAATTCATAGAAATTCTTGATAGAAAATTTTGGTTTAAAATTACAATACGAATTTATAATATCTATGAGTACCCTTGAGATTTAAGTGGAAGGGGTTGACATGAAACTTACTACTGGCCACATAGGGAAATTTCGTTTCGGTAATTTGATGAGTGAATAGAGTTGCGGGTTAGTAAGAGTTAGTCTAAGTTTAGTGTTATTATCTTTCTCTAATACTGCATAGTCTTGGGACTCTATAAAAATGACAATAAAAGTATGAATCGAAAGTTCAAGTGTTTGAATTTAATTTTATATTCAACGAAGATGTTTAAGTTACATTTTCCTGTTTTTAAGATGGATGCCATCATGGAAGCCACTGCAAATGCTATGGACATAACGATTGTCCAGTTTTCTTGGCTTGTGTACGAGGTATCTGTGTTGATTTATGTTTGATGGGAAAGAAATGTGGCATTAACGCTGTCTGCGTAATGCACAATCATGTTGCAGTATGCAAATGCAAACGTGGATCAACTGGTGACCCTAACCAAATCTGTCAACAAGATACTGCTCATATACATGTAGGAAGTAAGTTAGTACTTAAATAATAGAGATTTCATACTACTCGAAGCAAACCTGAAATTCAATAATATATGTAGGAAGTAAGTTCATATCTTCTGCATTACTTCAATTACATTAGTTGATTGAATTTTTAATCAGAATTTTAGTATATTCAATTTTCTTTTTCGTCATTATTTTCGGTAACCCGGAAGTCGTTTTCTAATATTTGGGCTACACCTTCCATGTTTTTATTATTTATTCCGTGTGAAGCCAAGGGGACACCCATGGACTAAGGAAATGTAGCACTTCCAGTAATTTCCAATTAGTCGATTATCAATTCTATATATTGACACGTTTGATGCATCTATAGCGGTTGTGCTATAATATTCTATGTGTGGAAATATTAAACGGCACTAGTATTGAGAATTATATTTATGATTATTTACAAAGAGCGAACTATTGGACACGTGATTGTTATTGTTGTTACTCCATGGAAGCAAGAGTGACAGATTGCTGAACATAGAAATGACTGTCAGAGAAGAGCTCAGAGAGAAGAGAGAGATTGTATGTTGGTAGCCCATATATGTTGACAGTTGTTGGTGGAGCGTGCTAATGTGATCACAGAATAGTGATACTGTTAAATGTCTTCTTCCATTGAATGACAATGACAATATCCCTGGACATCCAAAGTGATTAACCTGTCAATGCTATTAGTTGAACACAGGGTTTATGATTTCGTAGCGGTAATTCTTCTTTATATCTCCTCATTAATTATATGAGACATTCTAAAGTTAGTAATTTCGTAGAGAATCTGAATATTTTTTCTATATTGGATACTAAATTCTGGATTTACGTGGTCATAATATCATACTTTACGCTCAATATATTTTTGTGCATCATTGGTGGCATTTTCTGATCAATAACAGTAAATAAAATGACGTTTCAAACCCGCAAATACACATCAACACACAAAAAGAACGTTTTGCTGTGGCTAAAAAGAAGTGATATATATATATATATATATATATATATATATATATATATATATATATATATATATATATATATATATATAAACATGTGATATATATGTAATGAATTCAATCTACGCATACTTTCAATATTCTTGAAGTTATAATTTGAATAAAACTAAGAAGTATTCGATTTTCACTCTAATTCAAAATATGACAATATCGTTTCGCCAACACAGTGGCTTCATCAGATGTTGATGATAAACTTTATCATCATCAGATGTTGATAATAAAAGTTTATCAACAATATCTGATGAAGTCAATGTGTTGGCGAAACGATATTGCCATGTTTTCAATTAATTATAGTGAAAATCGAAAAACTACTTAGTTTTATTTAAATTAAGTATTCAGATTTTCATCAAGTATCGGTCCAATCGATTATGATTCTTGAAGTTATCTGCTCCTGAAAAACTGTCGGTAATCTATCAAGGTTTTGTCTATAAATTCACACGATAAATTGATGAATAAACACGTTACGAATTTGGCAATTTTCAAATACTTTCTCTAGAATTTTCAGCAATATTCTTCTATACGAATCTTATCCTGATAATAGCAAACACAAAAAAAGAAGAATTCTCCAATTTACTATTGAATATCCAATATTCAATTAAATAGTTATTACCTATATTACATCACTTCCCACTACCCTAAACATACCTTCTATCTTCTTCGCACCCTACAATATTAATCAGAAATATAACACTCCTACAGGGTATCAAAAAGAAAATACGAACACCATAATTATGGTATCATCCATATAGAAATTAGAAATTGTTTCATGATGAAAGAAATCCTTATTTCTACCTATATTATTGTTAGTTCTTATTTAATATCTAAAACCACTCACATTTACCTCATAAATTTGTAAAACTTTCTGAAGGAGCTGAGTCTGGTGAACTCTTTCATGTCTCATATTTTCATTGCGTTTCTGTTTAGCTTCCCACGAATTATAACCAAGGTCCTAGTCGGCAATTGTTTTACTGTAAATGTCCGACTGAAACTGGTTTTTACGTCCGAAACTGTTTTTTTCGGTTCTCAGTTTCAACTGAAACCGAACCATTCTCACAAGGATCATTTCTCAGAAAAATAGGAACGACGTTATTATAATACGTCAGTTTCAATATTTTTTCTTGAAATCACATAGCTTCAAAAATGCTTCAAGTTATAAATTTAATACTTATTTTGGTTATTAGTCATCAGTTATATAAATACGTTTTTTCCTTCAAAGTAGTATATCAGGTGTATCAGAAAATATTTAATAGTGTTGGCGTTTACTTGATGTGAATCCATTATAATTGAATTCAAACTAAAATTCAAACACTTGAACCTTTGATTTACACTTTATTGACAATAACATGGCATGACGCGTTTGGTCGATACAAACGACTTCTTTAGATGCTAACATAATAATATGTTATACTGAACAGAATACTCTATACAGAGGTATTCTGTTAGCATCTGAAGAAGTCATTTGTAGTACTCTGTTATACTGAACAGAATACTCTGTACAGAACAGAAGTATTCTGTTAGCATCTGAAAAAGTCGTTTCTAACGACGAAACGCGTCATGCTATATTATTGTCTACGTTTAAATTTTAGTTTATATTCGATCTATCAGAAAAGCTCGAAAGAAGTCTCATAATTCATATCCTCCCATATATTCAAAACCTTAGTTTTCACCTCACTCACCCTACCCTGGTGGCAGAAACCTTTTATACCACACCCAAAGTCTTTCAGATGGTTCAACATTCAGCTCTAAATCGTGAACTTATTAATTAAATGAGAAGGAATGCTATCAGTTTGCTAAACGTCTAGTCATCTCAATATTTAATACTTATATGCTTCAGTTTAACGATTCCTGTGACTGTTCTGAAAGCATTTTTTCACAAAATAATTTCAACGGATATCAAATCCTTGAGAAATAAGATGACAAGATGAAGTGAATGCTCAAAAAGAGAAAGCTAATGATAAAATGAAAGGGTTTTCAAATTACGACATTTTTAGAAGATAATACACAATGTCCTGAAAGTAATTATAGCATTGGTGAATATGATGATGATGAGTAGAAATATAGTCACACTACAAAGCCGCTAAATGACCTTATTTATCGACTTTTTATGATACAATTTCCTGTAAATATAAATGTAGTTATCATAGAAAATTGAATTTTCTATAATATAATTCATTTTTGAAAAATTTAAACTATTCATTGAAAACCATTGAAACTGGAATAAGATCAGAAATGTCTCTATTTTTTCTTGCAGTTTGTCTCCCTGGGGGTAATTGCAAATGTATCAATAATGTACAATGTCCTGCCCACCTGGCTTGTGTAAAAGCCATATGTGTCGATCTTTGTCTGACTGGAGTAAAATGCGGTAGAAAGGCACTGTGTAGAATGCACAATCACAAACCTGTATGTACATGTGAAGTTGGGTATACAGGAGATCCTTCACGCGTTTGCCATCAGGTGGCTCATCAAGTAACGAGTAAGTTCTATGTGAAACGTTTGTATGACTAAATATATAAATATGTGTGTGTGTGTACGTATGTATATTTTTGTACAGGCTGTTATATTCTTCAAGTTGATTTTACTTTATGATTATGTATATACTTACGAATATATAAATATTTCAGTCTACAATTGAATATTTATATATATATATATATATATATATATATATATATATATATATATATTTGTATATATATATATATATATATATATATATATATATATATATATATATATATATATATATATATATATATATATATATATATATATATATATATATATATATATATATACCATCGCTCAAAAGTATATGGCCACCCAATAAAATACCTACATTTTGTAAAAGTCGGATTAAGTGACACGACCTCATAGTTATTTTAACATTTCTATTAATCATTTATAGACATATGGTCTATATCATATACAGACAATATAGTTTTCGAATTTTAGACTCATCTATGTGTTCTCCTTTTTTTATGACTGCCTTATAAAGCTGCGTCAATCTGACTACTAATTTTTCCAATGTTGTCTTCGTTATCTGCTGCCATTTTTTTTGCAATTTATTCCACAAATCTTCCTGAGATGTGGGACAACGTTTTCGCATAGGTTATATATATATATATATATATATATATATATATATATATATATATATATATATATATATATTATATGCATATATAAAATAAAGGATAATGCGTATATGAAACCTCTATCTACATTCATATTTTTCGTTGTGGTTATCATATTTCCATTATAATTTATAGAAATGAAATGGAAGAATATTGTCCTACTCGTTCCTTCTGGGTTGTTATGTAGATATATGTATGTCCATTCACTCAAAATTCATAATCACAATTCTGTTTGTACATATGTCTTGCAATCCACATAAGGCCCCAATTTAGCAGGCAGCAGTACATGTTCATATCATATAGGATAAATACTTCAATATTTTATGCATAACCGTTTTTCAAAATATTTTTTCATTTGTTTGTATGAAGACATATACAAATGTTCGGAGATCTTTCTCTCCACTCATTATATGAATTGTATTTTTTTCATTTCAGATTGAAATTTTTGTATTTATATCCGAAGGTTATCGACC
Organism: Henosepilachna vigintioctopunctata; assembly: GCA_030704895.1. Lineage (NCBI taxonomy): Eukaryota > Metazoa > Arthropoda > Insecta > Coleoptera > Coccinellidae > Henosepilachna > Henosepilachna vigintioctopunctata. Next base: position 5,280,887 of record JARQZJ010000065.1, read on the forward strand.
ATAATGATAAAACAATATCAATCCAAGGATTATCTTTATTTTGGAATGTTTTAAATAAAAAATTTTCTGATCTAAAGCTATTGATAATGAGTTCATTAGAAACGGAAGATTGATTGTTGGTCTTTTGACAAAATATTTTTTTGAATCAATGTCCCACAATAATTCATTGAATTTCTTTCCTCTTCAGTTGCACAGAATGAACCTAACTGATTCATATTTTTGTAAATCAAGTTTTTTTCCGGTATCAATACAGAAAAGATATAATTGAAATAAGAATGTTCAACACAAAATCTCGAAAATTATAACAGCAGAGAAAAATGTATAATTACTATTGTACATTTATAGTATTAGTTATTATACATTAATAGTATAGTATTATATACTATTACTCTTCAATGTAAAAATTATTTTTCTCTGAATTTATGAACAAATATGCTGATGACGTAAAACCAAATTTCAAAAATGAAGTTTTTGTTTTCAATTCGAACACATAAAGCGATAGCAAATTTCTTATTTCACCATCGTTCAGAGTTCAAAAAGAGGACGAAACACCAATATCAGATTTTTTGCAGGCATAAGTGTTTCGACTGTACCCCCTGAAATCATCGAAAACCAGCGATCTGATACATATAATTGAAAAATATTAGAAAAATTAGAAAAATATAAATTTCAGATTGTAAATACCCCATTTTATTTATAACTTGACATATTAATTTTCTATGTCATGTCGCAACATTCCGTCTGTTTCCTTTCATGTTATCAAACGTCTTCGAATTTTTAATCTTGGTTTTGCTAGCAGAATAGAGATCATTTGAACTCTTTCCTGATATTGTTTATACCCCTCATTTCTGGAATCTTTATAACCCTGTGTATTTGCTTCTTCTATTTTTCTGCACCTATGTTCTTATAGGTATAAAAATGAATATTATTCAATTATATATATATATATATATATATATATATATATATATATATATATATATATATATATATATATATATATATATCTATATACATTAGGTAAAGGGAATAATCGGTTTAGTGGAGTGTCGGAATATTTTTGATAGTATAAACCATCACAATAAATTCACAATCGAAATAGAAAAGGTGAAAATTGTGCCTTGTCCAGATACATTACTAGCTAGAGTAATCAAACATAACATGATTATGTTGGTTTGGTTATATATATATATATATATATATATATATATATATATATATATATATATATATATATATATATATATATATATATATTTATATAATACTATAATAATAATAAAATGAATTTATTGAGAAATATTTTTCACATTGTAGAATTACATCCATTTCAATTGATACAATAATTACAACTATGAAGAATGCTCTCAAAAGGACTGAATTCAGTTTCGAGTCTGATCTTCCATTCAGCTCTCGAGCAAAAATATTGGTTCAAACAAGAATATTGGTTCAATTTAAAGTTACAATGAAATACAATTTTATTTGAAAAGAAAAGAAAAAAATTACCTCAGAAATATCAAACATTTGAGACAATTTCACATGGTGAAGAACATTTGTATTAAAAAAAATATAAAAATATATGATACAAAAAATTGATTCATGCATTACTGCCTACATTTGAATCATCGAAATACTCTGCCACACTATAGTATGTCTTCGTTAAGAGCAGAGATTTAACTCTCTTCTTAAACAAATGAGCTTTCAGTACTTTCAAATTCGATGGTAAATGGTTGAAAATTTTAACACTCTGATAATAGATAGATTGCTCAAATTCAGCTGTTTTATGCATAGGAATAAGTAGTACATCCATGTTCCTTGTTGAATACGCATGATTACTATTCAATTTAATAAGCCTATCTTCATTTTCTTCAACATATAAGAAACATCTATAAATATATAAACACGGTGAGGTGAGTATGTAATTATTAATAAAGATAGGTTTACAAGATGTTCGTTGATGAATATTGAATATTAATCGAAGTATTCTCTTCTGTGTAATAAACACCTGTAGATCAGCTGTGTAATAAATTATTTCTGTAGAGCAGCCCCACATCAGAATATTATAATTTAGATGACTATATACAAGACTGTAATACACATTCATAACACAGTTTCTTGGTACGATGTTCTTATTTGTAGAGATTGCAAAAAATTAGTTACTCAATTTTTTTGCATAAGACCTCAATGTGTGATATCCATCTCAAATTTCTCTCTACATATATTCCAAGAAACTTTGTTGATTGGGATGATGATATAGTGTTGTCCCATATTTGAAATCAATATTATTATTGAAACTAATGTTATATTAAATTTAGAACAGAGTGGCTCGTATTGCTGATGAAGTTTTACAGAAACAAAATTTTACAAAATCAGAACTCTTTTTCTCGAACAACGGTTATTCTGTTGAATCAACAAAAAAAAATAATTATATCGTAGTCAAGGCAACAATCAAACCAATGCCGATCTCAATCCAATTAACATATTATTCAAACAACTACCGTATATTGAGGTATTGTATGATGTTGTCACATCATAAAAACCTCACACATTAAAAAACGTCAAAAAAGCCGGGTAAAAAAGAAACACTATAAAATCATTTTCCTCGAAAACCCAAGATCGCACTTCAGTTTTGTGGAATAACAATGTCATTTACAAAATGCCATGTCTCCAATATGATAAATGCTATATAGGAGAAACTAAACAAAATTTAAAACAAAGAGTCACACAACATAAAAGTAATAGTCTTATTGGAAAAAAATTTTGTGCATTAGCGTGTCACGTTCAAGACTCCGAACACAATTTTTATTACGAAAATGTTAAAATTTTGGATAAGGAGAGTAATCAGAGAAAAAGCGATTATTTTTGGAAATGACAGATTACACAGTACACAATACGATTAACGCTAGATGAGATATTGAAATATGAGCATCATCTTGAAAAATATTTTTAAAAGGAAGAAATCGAATTATTTTCCCAAGGCAATGGCTTGAAGTCTACGAGCAATTCATTGACTCCCTACACAAGTGCCACGACTTCAACTTTCTGTGTTGTTGAGTTTTGGACCATTCAGTTTAGCAATATGTAGGAAATGAGTTAAAATAAAATAATAGACGTTTGTTGAACAATATTAATTCTGTTATTATCATTACATAGACTCTAATTGTAATTAGTTTTATATTTTTACGTGTCCAATTTGATCATTGTAGTCAGTACCTACTTTGCAGCTTGTTTTTCTCTTGAAGAAGATACAGAAATATAGAGAATTGTTAGGAATAGATGAGTTTTTCATGACACTTCACCAGACCGATAGACCGATTATTCTCGTTACCTAAATTCTATATTAGTATCGCACGGTCGTGAATTTACCTAATTATATATATATATATATATATATATATATATATATATATATATATATATATATATATATATATATATATATATATATATATATATATATATATATATATATATATATATATATATATATATATATATATATATATATATATATATATATATATATATATATATATATATATATATATATATATATATGTATATATGTATATGTGTATATATGTGTATATAAATTCGTATATGTATTCTCACATTCGACAGACCTTTTTGTCACCAAATGCTTCGACAATCGGAATTGTCCAAAACATTTGTCTTGTGTGAAAGGTAAATGTTGTGATTTGTGTTCACTTGGCCATAAATGTGGATTCGGAGCAATATGCAGAATGCACTATCACAAGGCTGTTTGCATATGCCCAAGTGGAGTTACCGGAAATGCACTGAATTCTTGCCGAACGAAATATGTTGTATCGAGTGAGTAAATTTGATATTAATACAAATTACTAATACTTCGCTTTCAAGTCTATAATAACTAGAGTGAACATTAATATTTCACTTTGAATAATTATTTTGCAGCTTGTCCACCTGGACACAGATGTAAATGCACAGAAAGTGATGATTGTCCAGGTCACATGTCTTGTGTTCATGACGTATGCGTGAATTTATGTTTGCATGGGTACCAATGTGGTGTAGGGGCACTTTGTGAAATGCACAATCATAAAGTTGTTTGCAGATGTAGGATAGGTTTTACAGGAAATCCTCTACATAGTTGCCAACGGACGTATGTAGTAATATGTAAGTAATTTATAATTATATATATGGTTAAACTGGTTGAATAGTCTTTATAATATTTATCAAAGCATAAGTGTAAAGGTGATGAGATTCCTTCGGGTGTTATTGTTTTTTCTTGAATTTTACACAAACTTTCGCAACTTTCTGCTGCTTCTTCAGGGCCTCAAAAGTGAAGTTAAATACTTTCTTAATATCAATAAGTAATACAAAACGCCGTCCATCAAAGTAATAATGAACACAATAAAACAAACTAAAACTGATTCAATCGTCGGATCGACTGTGCGGATTGATGTAACCTCACGAGGAAGCAAGAAAAAGTCGAACTTTTCGGTGTTTACGCATCCCGACTCGCTAGCCCCTAATATGGACGAGATAATGTAAATTATCAAGCAACTCAAAAACAACGAAGCGTCAGGAGAATGTGCAATCATTCTCCTGGAGCTCAAAAAAACTTCATTATTTATTGTAAGAGATCTGGATGACGGAACAGATTCCAGATGATTCAAAATGCGCGCTGATACATCCATTCCACAAAAGGGCGATAAGATTGATACCAACAATTACAGAAGAATTTCCATACTCTCGGTTGCTTACGAAATACTTTCTAGAACACTCCTAAACAGGTCAGAACACCAAGCGGATTCACTAATTGGGGAATACCAAGCTGGATTCAGGAAAAACAGATCATGTTCTGAACCGATCTGGACTTTGAAGATGATATTACAGACAAGGTAATGATGAAATACAGTGATTACATTCATTGACTTCAAGAAAGCATATGATTTGGTAGAAACCCTTTTTAAAACCATGAAAGAATTTGGGATCGATCGAAAGGCCAGAAAAATTATTGAACAGACACAGGTACAACTTCTAGAGTAAAATTCATGAGCAAAGTAGCAGATCCATTTGAAATCAAAACCGCTGTCCGCCATGGAGACAGACTTTCACCAATCGTCTTCAACACTGTTTAAGAAAAGATCATTAGGGAATGGGAACCTCATATGAAAAGCATAGAAGTGGGTATCAAACAATAAAATCAGATAAATGTCAAATGCCTCGCTTTTGCAAACGATATTGTTATCATCACAAATATTTCAAATGAGAGTGAAAGTGTGAAAGAGAAATAAATCTTCTCTTATCACAAAACATGGTAAAATTCTACAACTTAGCAATCTCAAATACTTCAGAAAAATTATAAAGTCCTCAGGTTTGAACCGAATCGATTACGTACAGAGAATTACCATGCTTTAAAGGGTCTACAAGCGAACATGGGCATACCAGAATGAAAAGTGCATTTCGAGAAGCGAGAAATTGAGGCGTTATAACGCAGCGTTTCTTTCAACAGCAATCTACGCATCTGAAACAAAGGTTATCGACAGTCATTCATGAATTATAGACATGGAAAAACAAGAACTCAGAAAGATTTACGGTGAACCAAAAGAAAAGGTATTTGGATGCAGAGACCTCATAACGAACTTCGAATCAAAAGACAAATACAATAATGGAAGAAATCAGAAAACAACGACCAAAGTTCAACGCAATTGTCTACAGGATACCGAAGGAACTACTCGATATAATAACAAAGAGTAAATGCGGCACAGAGTGGTTGAAAGAGGTCAAAAGGATCTACAACAGATCAATATAAGAAATCTCGAAGATTGCACGGAGTGGCAGAATCATCGCGCCAACTTGGAATAAAGTGGAGAGATGAACGGAGAGAAGAGCATTCTGAGAGGACGAAGCGTTTTTGGAAGTTTAAAAAGTTGAAGCAAAAGCATCAAAAACTGCGAATTCAAGTTCAATCGCTCTCCTAATGCGAAATAATCGTTATTGATAATATTGATTTCACTGGTGAGCTGAAAAGAACAGATATAAACTCTGTATTCGTATTTCTCAGTGAATTGTCTCTCATTTTTTTCTGGCCGCCCAAATGAAAATTTTCTTAATCGGACGGATCGCAAAAGGTAGCGATAACAATAAAATTGTTTTCTTCTTTCCTGAAGTAAAATTGAAGAATTGGACGAAATTTCGATTAACATAGGCCTAGCGGTCAATTAAATCTGAAGCAAGGAATACAATATTCTTAATGAGCAAACTAGACCATGTAGGCATCCCTGAGCGGACGCATTCTTGGTTTTCTGCCTTCATTTCTTGTTGTTCATTTCGTTTATAGTTATTCTTTCGTATCTCCAGTGCTGAGTGGGGTTCCGCAGGAGTCTGTAAGAGACATCCTGTTTTTACTTGTTCATACATCTATCACTCCAGCACTGCTCAATTGTGATTGTTCACTATACGCTGAGGATACCAAGTTATATGCGTAGTAAACTCGGTAGTAAGACCTCGGTGTTATGATTCCGAACGATTATTCTTGGTCTTCTCACATTAGTGCGTTATGCAGGAAAGCAAAACCATTTCTGTTTTTATTCAAAAAGGTTTTTGAAATGGGCCTGAGGTTGAACAGCATTCAGGATTTATAAGAAGTATTTATATCCGGACGTTGATGGAATTGATTCCCCCATTTGGTGCCCAATGCTAGTGCGTGGCCAAAATCTCGAGAAATTGTTCAGAGAATGGCTACTAGAATGCCTTCTGTTATCAATACACCTAATTGCGAGCACAGTTTACTACTCTTTGAACTGATCACCAAAATGGACAGACTGAAGAGTGGAGATATCATCGGCACTTTTACTGATAATGCCTCTACTTGAAAAGAGTAATGAATGAACTCTTTTCAATTGGTTTGAGTGATATTTTCACTCGTGGTGTGGACAATGGACTACGACGTCATCCGGTGAAACTTAAGAGCGAAAGTTTCGAAACTACGATTTGACGACAGTTGGTCTTTCAATAAACTGCCACAAAAATTGCACAGATGTAGCTGTTTTTAATGCCATCTAGTGTAACTACACACGTTCTTTTACTCACTAATTTTGTTTCGCGAGTATGTTCAAGTTCAAGTTTCTGAACGTAAATTGTTCAGTTGCTATATTTGATGTAATTTGTTTAGTAGGAAATTCAGATTTGATATTACTTGATTTGACATATTCATTGTACATACACTTCCTTCAGAAGTATTCCTTATTGAACCCAAGGATGTTGATCCTCCTCTCTAATCTTCTTTTTACTGATAATAAAAACAATCATTAATTTTATTGATATTTTGCAGCTCATCATCATATTGCAACTGGATTCAAATGCTCAAGAAATATCCAGTGCTCAATTCACCAGGCTTGTGTAAGAGGTATTTGTGTCGATTTATGTATGCACCATCACAAGTGTGGTGTAAGGGCCATGTGTAGGATGCACAACCATAAAGCTGTATGCAGATGCAGGACAGGGTTTATTGGAAATTCCTTAAGTATTTGTAAAACGATTAATATCAACACCTTTAGAACACCTAAAAGGAGTGAGTTTTTGGATCTACGCCCAATGAAAATCTGAAAGTTTCATTAGGAAAATAGGACTTTGAGTTTTTGTTCAGATTTTCGATTTGTACGAATTTTCATTAAAAATAAATTTCCTTATCCATTAATCTTGGTATTGCCTGAACTTTATTACTGCATTATATCCAGGTAAATAACGGTAGGTATAAACAAAAACAGCTTTCAAGAAATGTTGAATGAATACAAATTTATTTTCTGATCTAAAATTTCCAGAAAATTTTGATTATGAAACTGAGAGCTGAAAACGGTGTTTATTTAAAATATTTTATCAAAACAAACAGTAGGTATTTAGCAATGAAAAAATAATCATAATTTACTGTCAAATAAGGTAAGTTAGCACTACTATTTCCAGTTTCGCTACTTCATTATGGCAAATATTTATTGGCTATTTATACGGCTCCTTCATTTATTACCATTTTTACAAAAACAATGTTTATAGATATCTATCAGTACTTTTGAGTGTACTTGTTGAAGTTTCTATAATTTTATGGTGATTTTATCGATGTCGATATAACTATTGTAAATAATTCATTTCATATATAAATCTTCGTTTTTTCAAACTGAGATGTTCACTAATGAGAAATATTGTGTAGATAATGTGATATATGTAATTTTTCTTCATTACTTTCAGCTTTTCGTCAGTAGTTTTGTTTTATTGCATTATGACGTATGTGTATATAATTTACTACTTTATACTTTGTTTTATATATTTCGTTTACGCTTTTTACATTTTCGTTTCCTTTGAAACAATTTTCTTTTGTGAATTTTTCTAATATAGATTAATTTTTCAATTTTCTCAGAGATATGATTTCTGTAGCTTTGCAATCATAGTAGTGAAGTGTCAATTCACATAAAACATCTTATGAGAAAAAATGCTTTTACCACGCCCTGCGATTTTCTATATACGACGCGTAAGTATATATATATATATATATATATATATATATATATATATATATATATATATATATATATATATATATATATATATATATAGTTATATATTCCACGAGAGGAATCTACATATAAATATATACTTTCAGGTGTGTAACATCTAATAATACTACACCGTTCTGATGAGAGCCAATATATATATATATATATATATATATATATATATATATATATATATATATATATATATATATATATATATATACCCGTTCAGTTTGTGAAAGATAGTATGAATTTTCACGACGTTCAACCGGAATCTTACAAGGAATTTCAAAGTGATGCGTGTTATACTTCTTGGTCTCGTACAACACATTTTGAGTTGTGTTGTGTCATATGTTTCGAGCTACTAACACATCATCAAGAGTTCAATAGAACCACTTCGAAAAAATTACAATCTATCTAATTTAACTATTGAATATGAATCTTCTAGACTAGACTACATACTTCACAATATATAAAGTGAAGAACATTTTTATTCAGTTTTATGAATATGTATATTGATGCTTTTTCAATTAGGTGAACTGAATTCTTGATTAGTTACTTAGTAGGCCAAAACATTTGTAGAGAGTGTTCAATAATTTCGTGGAATTTACGCCAGTATAATTACACTCATAATTACACGATACATTTCATAATGCTTCATCAAATGTACCATGAATTGATAGACAGATGGATTTATATATATATATATATATATATATATATATATATATATATATATATATATATATATATATATATATATATATATATATATATATATAATGGGTGTTTTTTTAATCGTAGTTTTTTTAAATCGAATAAAACATTCAATTTGCATCATATATTCAAAATTTTTATTGAAATTGATAACTTGGCCTTTGCCATTTACATTTTAAAGATTACTTCATGTAAATGTTGTCCGCGGCTCTGTATCAAATGGTCCATTCGTAAGGTCCAATTTTGCGTCACTTTTTCGAGCATTTCGGCCTGTATCGAATTACACGTGTTATGTTATCCTGTAAGGCTTCAATCGTGTTCGGCTTGTCCACATACAGTACCGATTTTACATAACCCCACAAGAAATAATCCAGAGGCGTCAATCGCATGAGCTTGGCGGCCAATGCACAGGTCCATTTCGAGAGATAAGATGCTCACCAAATTCATCCTTCAACATGTCCATTGTTTCACGAGCTGTGTGGCATGTGTTACCGCCTTGATGAAACCACATGTCAACCGAGTTCAACTCGGCCAATTGGTGCAAAAAAAGTGAAATATTTTTCATCGAAAAAATTATAATCCTATATATATATATATATATATATATATATATATATATATATATATATATATATATATATATATATATATATATATACATGCATTTATAATAACTGGGACTGTGGTCTTGAAAAATGAAATCAAATTCAGTTTATTCGTCATCGCTAATAAAACAATAAATAATAAACAATAAAACGATAAATAATAAACTCTCGAAACAAATGTTATACTTATCACAAATTGATACTTCTTGAAGTTGAACTTGAAGTTCTTGAAATACTCAATAATTCTTATTATTTTTAATTATAACAGATAATTCATTAAACATTCTTAGCACTCTGAAAAAATTTAATTCAGAGCTCTTGTACTCTGACAGCTGTCGACATAAAAATCATTTCCACCTCTGGTTTGATGATCTTGTGTATCACAATGACGGATCGCAATCTATCGCTGAGGTAAAGAGGCAACTTAAACATGTTTCATTTTGAACGAATAATATCAATTGTTCTATATCCTTTTTTTTGTTCTTAATTCATCATACCCAAAATTTTCATAGTCCTAAAAGTCTCATTGCCTCATTCTGCATTGCCTCAAACTAACTCAACTCAGTTTGAGGCAGGTTAAAGCAAAGCGTATATCAGTACCTATTCAAAATATGGATGTATAATTGACTTCTATATAATTTTCCGTGAATAAAATTTAGTGTCTAATATATTCACACTTTATTTTGTTGTGAAGGTTTTCTTCTTTGACTTCATCCAAATATTTATACTCTAACACCTCCTCAATATTATAGTCCTCTACATATCGCTATCTTATCATATTTCCAATAGTACTTTCAAAGTCTATTCCTTTCTATTATAAATATTATTTCGTTCAAGTTTATGCTGATACTATTACCACAGAGCCATGTGTGAAATGAACAGAAGTCCTGATTCATTATAGTAACCTCCAAATAATAAAATTTTGAACCAGATTTCATTGATGTTTCTTACCAGCAAGAATTGAGCCAGGAGGTTGCTAACGAAACATCCTGGTGTTCCCGCCAATCCTTAATGAGAATAATGATCTTTTCATATTAGCTATTTCTGGTTTTCAGGTTGTCTTCCTGGTGTTGAATGCAAATGTTCAACTGATAAGAATTGTCCAGAACATTTGGCTTGTGTGAATGGCATTTGCACAGACTTGTGTAGCCTAGGTACAAAGTGCGGCAAAAATGCCATATGTAGCATGCAGAACAACAAAGTCCAGTGCTCATGTGCTCCTGGGTTCACCGGAGATGCTTTCCAATTCTGCACCCAGATTGACGTCATATCAGGTGAGTTCATATTTAACAATAGTATTGACTGAAATTTTTCTAAAAAATTATGAATTACTCAATAATATTTGGAAAATTGAAGTAGAAACAATTCAAAATTATTCAACTTGAATGATGAACATATCAACGAAGAAGCTGAATATAGTAGAATTAATTCGAAATTATAATTAGCCAAAATGAACGTTCAACATTTTCAATGGTTGAGATTGAATTCTCGCTTAACTCTCAGTGAAAAATAATTAAATATTAAATTAAATTAAACTCTTGGCTTACTGTTTCACGATTTAACATATTTAACAACATCAATTCGTCAACATGTTTCGAGCGTGAGCTCATCTTCAAGACTCTTGAAGTCTCCAAGACAGTCTTGAGGATGAGCTTCCGCTCGAAACATGTTGACGAATTGATGTTGTTAAATATAATCGTGAAACATTAAGCCAAGAGTTTAATTTAATTTCAATATTTAACAATTTTTCATCTACCTAATAATTATCAATCTTATAACATATAACATTTATTATAACTTATAATAAATAACATTTTCTAATAAAGTGTGATATTTGTTTGAAATACTACTAATAAGTTTTTCCTTTTTTGATTGAATTTTTCGATTGCTGATGGTATTTTCATTTAAAATCCTGAAAGATATGTGCATCTATTTACGTCCCAATACTGTACACGGGACGACGAAGACAAAGGGCGTATACGACCCGTGTTCGCTAAAGAATGAAGAAATTTGTTGAAAATCAGAATCTTCGTCATAGTACAATACTTCAGGCTTGAAATATTCTGCACTTCTAAACTAACATTGGATACAGGAAGTACTGTTCAATCGCAGCGCAAAAAGTATGAGTGATTAAGAAATAATGTCAATCAATTTTGGATGACAATATTCTGGAAGTTATCATTTGCTGATAAACTGACTTTAATTTCTCGATGTTTTGTCAATAAATCTGAGATTTCTTATTGCCTTTTATCTGAATCACAATTAGCTTTGTCACTAGTTCATATTATGACATTTCAAAATAATTTCCGATCGATTGTGAAACATTTTTTCGTAAAAATCTTGTCCTGACAATACCGCACACCACAAATTTACCCAATTTAATACATTTTTTGGAAGTCATGGGTGTACATACATTCGATTCGCTTTGATTAAATTAGATTATATCATTATTATTACAGCGAATTTTTCCAATCAGGAGAGCGATTGAAGTTCAATCAATAATTTTCAGGTCTTTAGCTTCAGCTTTTTTGCTACATCCTCTCAGAATACTTTCTTCCGTTCATCTGTCCATTTCATTTTAAACGTGTGCCATTTTATAGCGAAACTACTTACGATCTTTGAGATTTCTCATATTGATATGTTATAGCTCTTTTAGGCAACCACAGTCGCATATACTTTTTGTTATTCGTATATCGAGTTTTTGCATTCTGGTCTGTTTCATCCTAAAGACATGAGCTTAAAACTTTGCTTGTCGTTTTCTGATTTCTTCGTTATTGTATTTGTCTTTTGATAAAGTTCGTCCTAATGTCTCATCATCCAAATGCCATTTCTATTGATTGTCTCGTGAATCTTTCTGAGAATTTTTTGTTATTGTTTTTCTTTTTCTCTTATTTTCGAATGACCATCAATAATCATTGTTTCAGCTGCATAGATTGCTTCATCTAAATGCTGGATCATTGTGTTATTATTCCTCAATTGGAGATGTTCGAAATACACTTTTTATTGTAGTAGGCTCATGTAAGCTTGTAGGCTCTTTGGGGCTTAGTAATTTTTTGTTCTTTAGCGATTCGCTTGATATTGAGGACTCTATAATTTCTGTGAAGTATTCAGAATGGATGTTTTGTGCAATTTTCCCACGTTTCTCCTTGTGATTGGAGGATATTTATTTTCTTCGTTGTCTGTTCATGTATTCGATTTTTGTCACAAGGGATTTGTAATGCAGTTTTCTGACCAATTTCTTGTAGTTTTTTTACACCGAGAATCGCTTAGTAATCACTGTAATGATATCAATATATTCTGCGAAAGCGATACACTTAACATTCATTTTTAATTTTTTTTTATATTTATATTATATATATATATATATATATATATATATATATATATATATATATATATATATATATATATATATATATATATATATAATGTTTCAAAAATGAGACAAATTCATCAACTCTCAAAGCATCATGAAACAACATAAAAACAATCTCAGGGCGAAGTTCAGATGGTATGCAACGATACCTCTGTTCTGCCACTCAAACCCTGATAAAAAAATGTTTTCAAAAACAATTGATATATCCAAAAATCAAAAAAAAACTGAAAAAATCAAATGCACAACCGAATTAAACATACAGACGTAGTGAAATGATGATGAAATACACTGATTATAATATCTGTAGACAGAATATGAAAAAGGTCTCTCAAAGATGGCCAACCGATGTGGAGGAGGTGATATGAGTCCCTGGTTTCTTGTATTCTAAGTATGCTTATCAATTCTGAATCTTATTTTCCTATAGAGATATAGTGTCTGTCTAGTTTTTACTATATTGTGATATAAAACCAAAGCAGACAATTTGAATCTATTGCGCATATTCAGTCATCTCGCATCCTTTCAATTCCCAATTTGTGACTTATTCTATTGAATTTTCTCAACCCATAAATAAATATGGGTATAGATAGATAGATAGCAGATATATTTCTTTAAAAGTGTCGAGTATAAGTGCTCAACAGTAAAGAAATAAAGTCAACAAGGAAACAGTACAGCAATACAAAACAACAATACATTAACAATAATACAATTTATAATTGAATATATATATATATATATACATTCAATTATAAATTGTATTTTTATAACCTTCCTCTCATATTTTCTCATTTCTCAGCATGTCTACCAGGACGGAAGTGCAAATGTTCCAGTACATTGAAATGCCCAACCCATTTAGCATGCGTCAATGGTATTTGCGTCGATTTGTGTACAATGGGTCACAAATGTGGAGTAAGAGCTGTATGCACTATGCAAAACCATAAACCTACTTGCGTCTGTTTGCCCGAATTTACTGGAGATGCAAATCATATTTGTCAACAGATCTCCCCTGTGACACGTAAGTTTCACATTTTCATTTGAAAAGATATTTCTGTATACATATTGAAGTACTACTCACGAAACCTAATAAGAACAAACTCTGAACGTTACTGTGTAATCAATATGAACTTTCAAGAATTTAGAAGATAAATGAAAAGGATGAAAAAAGAAGAACTATTAATCACCTCTATGATTACAATGACTAAAAATTTTCGCAAATCATATTTGTCAACAGATCTCCCCTGTGACACGTAAGTTTCACATTTTCATTTGAAAAGATATTTCTGTATATATATTAAAGTACTACTCACAAAACCTAATAAGAACAAACTCTGAACGTTACTGTGTAATCAATTAAAAACTTTCAAGAATTTCGAAGATGAATGAAAAGGTAGAAAAAAGAAGAACTATTAATCACCTCTATGATTACAATGACTAAAAATTTATCACGAAAAAAATATTGACTTGAATAGATAAATACACATGTTTTATGTTACATTAAATTCTCGTATGTCCATGAAAAATATGATAAAAACTGCATCAATTGGAATTGAATCAATGAATATCTTGGTTCATCAAAACTTGTTCGTTTTCTTTGCTTCAATGTAGATAAAAGAAGCTAAAAACCTTCTTCTTTATATTTTTCCATTGGCTCAATCGAGTGCCTTTTCGATGTTGTGGAGTTGAAGAGTTTCATTCTTAGAGATCTGTATTCCTTGATATAAAAATCAGAAATTCAATTCCGATGTTTGAGTCTGGAATGGAGGAAAGATGTGTAGTTTATTTAGGGTGTTAATGTCTTTATTTCAATGTTTGGTATTACTCTTGAGATAGGCAGTTCAACCCAACCTAGAAGTTTAAGTACACATTATCTGTCATTTTAGCACGAATTTTCTGTATTTTTTCCATTCGCTCAAACATTTTGCTATCTTCTGATTTTCGTTATTCAACTACACAGGGTCGTCCTCCGGGAACTCCATCGATCCATATATTAAAAAGTGTACGTGGAAGTGTATGTGAAAATTTGAAAGTAAAGTAATCTAGATGGGGGCCATCTGGCTAAAATATATTCAATATGGCGGCCCTTCAGTTTATACTGAAAGTAGATGTCAACTTCCGTATTTTAAATAGAACAGCCTATATTATTGCACTTTTGGATTCCTCGGAAAATTCTAGATATAGTTTCTGTATAATATGCTAAGTCCTAAAACATAATTTCAATTTACCCCATACGGAAACTTTGATTATCTAAAATGGGTTGGATTTATTGTGAGGAAGAACCTTCTAGCATATTATACACACTCTACACCTAGAATTTTTCGAGGAATCCAAAAATGCAATAATATATAGGGTGTTCTATTTAAAATAGAAGTTGACATCTACTTCCGGTATAACCGGAAGTGTCGCCATCTTGAGAATATGTTAGCCGGATGGCCCCCATCCACATTAGTTCACTACCAAATTTTCAGATTTCTCCCAAGGACTCATGATTTTTTTTTCTGATTGAGATATCCAAAATTTCCATTCAATACGGAAAAAAATATTTTTTAATATTGTCAAGTGTATCGACAAAGAAAGAAAGAGTATGTGATAAAAATAACGCCAAGATCAGCTTGTTGGCCATGTTAGGCTCGAAAAATCGAAAAAGCAAATAATCTTCATAGAAGCCACATTAAAAGCAAACAATGATACAAAGTGGCACACTGTATTCATTTTAGGAGCGCTGTAGTTGTGAAGTTCAAAATTTGGGAATAGATTGCTCAACAGTAAATTAATTAAATTCTGTGGTTTGGGATATATATATATATATATATATATATATATATATATATATATATATATATATATATATATATATATATATGAAAGATGTACATTTTAAAATTCAGTAATATTGTATACTCTTGATAATGAGTTAACCACCCGAAACAAATGTAGAATTTGTAATATATTCAGTTAAACTTAAGTCAAGTGTGTTAATTTTAATTGATTGTTTTCAACATAATGTTTCATCAAGATATAAGCGAAATCTCCGTGTTATTTATTAGTAATATAATTTTAGTCTCACAGCCCCTCTACAAATTGTACCAGATAATAACCTAATTACACTGATTCAATGCGTTCCAAAATTCAAATCGTTCAAATTCATCGTTTCAAAATATGTCCAGAGTATCAATTGGTACATATCGTAATTTTTTGCACATTCAGCAATGTTTCTTGTTATAACATTCATTGCAAACATTCTAACATTCAATGTATCATGATAAAATGAAATTTATGTCTAATTTCACATCTTATATTGCATGCAAGTAACATAAATATTTGTCATCGAAAAATTCTACTGCCTGTTGAACATTTGAAAATAGTGTTTAAAATTTCACTCAAATAAACAAGATAATCATTTAGTTTCCTTGTATCATTATTATGACTTTTTCAAGACTCGAAAATCATGGAGATTAATTGTAATTGATTCGTAAAAAATATGGACACAAAAAGTATAATCTGAAAAAATTGTTAATAACAATTTCAATATTCGTTGTGTTATAGCATGCCTTCCTGGAATTGGTTGTGGCCCTACATGTGTAAGCAACGTAGAGTGTCCAGAGCATTTAGATTGTGAAAGAGGAATTTGTATAAATAAATGTTTTTGGAAGAATAGAACCAGGTGCGGAGTAAATGCTGTATGCGTGATGAAGAATCATAAACCTGTCTGCGTATGTAAGGAAGGCTACTTTGGTGATCCTCTACGTGGATGTAAACAGAAGAATGGAACATGTAAGTAAAATAATAAATGGTCTCTGAAATCAACTGAATCTTTCACACTATCAGATCTGTAGGTACCAGATATTTGTTGATTTTACGTGAATCCGTAAGACAAAAAAGATATAATCTCACTCGTGCGCTCCCAATAAAAAGGTTGTATTGTGTCACAAAATATAAACTGAAAATATAGTGTGCAAAAAGGCAATACATTCTTCCCAATTCAACCTATATATAAGTATCGCCTTCTTATGATGTGATTTTGATAGTTTACGATTGGAAATAGTTCTGTTTGATATATTTGAGAAAAAACCATTTTGATGCCCTGTTTTTCGATGAATTGATTAGTTTTCCTGATGACTATATGAGTATACTATATACTGTTGTACTCTTTGTGAATTGATTAGTTCTTCTGGTGAATATATGAGTGTACGTCATACTGACGTATATTTTGTTATTATTATTATTCTAAATATTCTCAATGTTAACAGCCGACGACCAAGGTCCTTAAAGGCCCAATTAATGAACATAATGAACTAATTTGAAAAGAGAATGAGGTGCAAAAAAACAGATTTCTGTATTTATGATTCATAAAATCTTTGGGTTAGGTGAAAAGTATTCCCGTTGTCTGGTAATATACATCTCCATAGTCAATTTAAGCTAATGTCCACTCAATCAATGTCATAGTTCCCTGTGTATATGTTATTTAGCTTAGCATAGTTATACTGGAGTATGCGGAACGAAGGAAAAAGCTTGAATGAAAGTCCATTTCACTGGCATAAAATGACTCACCACACTGGATCTGCACGTTTGGATCCAGATAATGAATAGTAGTGGACCAAGAATGGAACCTTGTGGTGCCCCACTTGTAACGACTTTGTCTTTTCTTCACAATTTACTCACGTATATCACTCAGGATAACCAAATGGGTTTTCTTTACAAAATGAATGGAAGCTGATCATTCCCAATAATGAGGACCCAAAATTATAATCTATGATGAAGACTGGACGTATATAACGTTGGATTGTGAGGCCTTGCAATGCAGCCTTTGTAAACCAAACTGGATGACACTTTTACACGCAGAGTTTTGAATACATTCACTTAGGAAAAAATATATTATTTCGGCTCAACATGGTGGCAACCTCACAATCCAAAATTTGGTGGAAAAACTCAAAAATACACCGCTTAGATGAAGTGGAAATCAGCCGACATGCAAAATACAATTTTCATAGTCTACTGAAGACTTAGTAAGGCATTAATTGTCCGACACTACTCTCCTTTCTAAATGAAAAACATAGGAACGAAAACATGGGAGATGGAGCGAGGACCCTGCTCCTAACACTAAATATAACAAATATAATGTTTCTCAAACTGTTAATCTTAAATTTCAATTTTATGATTAGTCCCTAGAAAAAAGTAAACAGGTGCAGCCGTATTTTTCCTTAGTGTAAAATTCAAATGATTCCAAAATTATGATATTTCCATATTTTTCATAATAATTCACTGTAGAGTTTTGAACGCCTGAATTTTCTGCAGACTGTGATCCTGAATTTGGATGTGGAAGTATATGTGTGAGCAATAAAGATTGTCCAAATCATTTAACTTGTAAGAAGGGAGCTTGCATTGATACTTGTTCATGGAATCTAAAATTCGGGTGCGCTATGAACGCCATGTGTGTAACAAAGGATCATAAACCTATGTGCATATGCAAACCTGGTTTCACTGGAGATGCCTTGGTTGAGTGTGTCAAAATCAAACCGGTAGTTGGTGAGTATTTAATTCAAACGATTGAACATGAAATCATATACATCTTCAAAGGATCTTGGTTTTTGAAATCGTACATGTAAAGGGTATTTTTCTATAGGTATAGAATTTAAAATTGCAATAAAACAACGATGGATCATTCGATTGGAAAGAATTTTTTTTATTCGAAAGATAATCTTGTGGCATTATATTTTAAATATGATTTTTGGCATATGACCACCACGGCTGGCTCGGATGTAGTCCAATCTACACGTCCAATTTTCGATGACTTTTCCAACATTTGTGGCCGTATATCGGCAATAACACGGCGAATATTATCTTCCAAATGTTCGAGCGTTTGTGGCTTATCCGCATAGACCAATGACTTTACATAGCCCCACAGAAAGTAGTCTAGTGGTGTTAAATCACAAGATCTTGGAGGCCAATTCACAGGTCCAAAACGTGAAATTAGGCGGTCACCGAACGTGTCTTTCAATAAATCGATTGCGGCACGAGCTGTGTGACATGTTGCGCCGTCTTGTTGAAACCACAGCTCCTGGATATCATGGTTGTTCAATTCAGGAATGAAAAATTTAGTAATCATGGCTCTATAGCGGTCACCGTTGACTGTAACGTTCTGGCCATCATCGTTTTTGAAGAAGTACGGACCAATGATTCCACCAGCCCATAAAGCGCACCAGTCAGTTTTTCTGGATGTAACGGTGTTTTGACATACACTTGAGGATTATCTTCACTCCAAATGCAGTTTTGTTTCTTGACGTAGCCATTCAATCAGAAGTGCGCTTCATCGGTAAACCAAATTCGCTTATGAAAATCGGGAACAACGACAATCTCGGGTCTTCCTCAATGCTACGCTCTACAGTAGCAATAACTTCCTCTTTACGCACCGTACGGCGTCTCTGGGGATGCGAGTTATCAATAAGAGTAAACGTGGTGCGAAAACGTTCCATGGTTAATCGAATTAACTGCTCTGATGGACGATTTTGTCGACGATAAAATGGACGTAGTGCGCGATACGTATTCCGCACAGAACCATTATTTTCGAAATAAAATTGCACCATTTGCAAGCGTTGTTCAGGTGTGAGTATATTTATGATGAATGGCCAAACCAAACTGAGAATGAATCACTTCTCAACTGTTAAATTGGTCGCCATCTTCAACAGTAATGCCAACTTAAAGTTCTATACTTCTAAAGAAAACACCCCTTATTTAGTTGGAAAAAAGATATAGAAAAATAAAAATCATTATTCTGATTATTTTAGAGTTATAAAGAAAAGACAGCATTTTGACTAAACTTTAAATATGAAATAAATTAATGTTCGATTAAGATAAACACAAAAACCTTCACCTTGGGGTGTTACAACAGAAAGGGAAGAATCACTTGATAGCAGCGTGTTACGTGTACTGTCTATGTCCTAATACCAAACTCTTCCTCCTTCTTCTTCTGTATACATTCAACAGATTATTCGTTGAATCATAATTGAAAACTTCATATTTTCCATTTAAAATTATATCAAAGGATCAAAATATAATCCAAAAAAGTTGAAATACACGAATAATTTCGCATTGGTGAGGTATAGTTTTTTAGTGAACAATTGCTTTTTGGGTCACCTCCTTTTAGGTTGTCTCCGAAGAAATAGAAGAAAATGATATTATATTCCGCTTTTTGGTTACTTTTGATGAAATACTAAAGTCGCTCAAAGAAATTTCGAAACTTATAATCAATTAACTGAAAAGAACTGTGTTTGGTTTTTCACAAATGTTTTGGAAAATATTCGAAATGTGAAGAAAAATTCAAAAGAGTCCAAACCTCCTTTGAAAAAAAATTCAAAAGGTTGCCTACCGAAATTGTAGAATCTAGTAGGTTTATAATTTTCCCAGAGGACTCCAAATTTGGCCGCAAAATGAAAAAGCAGTGCTTTCGCAAGCCTCATTCAATACTTAATCAAATATTAAGTTCGATCATATTTCCATCAATTATGAATTAAAAAAGGTAATAATAAAAAAACTTGTCTAAAAATCACTGACTGAACAATTCTTTATTCGACTAGTTTCGCCTTTTACAGCATTATCAAGAAGCATTATTATTCTTGATAATGCTGTCAAAGACGAAACTAGTCGAATAAAGAATTGTTCAGTCAGTGATTTTCAGACAAGTTTTTTTTATTATTACCTCTCATTCAAATATGAACTATCACAGAGTAGATTCATCGTCCATTGAATTTAATTATGAATTAGTATATCAACAATTTTCCTAAAAAAATAGAAATATTGAAGGTACAATAACGGTTCAATAATAATTCTGGATTTTTTTTACTGTAACAAATACTAACTTCAATAAGTTAGGGTTCTTCAATTAATAATTTGAGTTTGGGTTCGTTTTTTTCTTTGAATAATGAAAATACATTTGTCTCATTTGCTAAATTAATTGGTTGATTTGATAGCCTGTCCTCCTACGATGACTTGTGGATCGAATGCTTTTTGTACTATGCAAAATAATGAACCTGTGTGCATGTGCAATCATGGTTATACTGGGGATCCTCTAACTGAGTGCCAGAAGACAGATGAATTGGGTGAGTTCAATAAGAAATCAAATGATAGAATTAATCAAAGCAAATGATAGAAGTTTTTCAGCATCCACCATATTACTATTACCATTTGAATAAAACTTGTAGTTGAAGATAACCACTATATCATCTACCTCTGATAAAGCCACTGAGTTGGCGAAACAATATTGTTTCAAAATAATTAAATTTATTTTTGAACAATATATTTAAGTGGAAAAATACTATTAATTTTATGAATAATGTTTATCTCTATAATTAAATTTAACATTCCGTTATAATCTATACTTGTAATCATCATTAACTGAATGACTTATGTACTAAATCAAGGGTACATATTTTCGCTAATAGACAAGGATCTGAAGGGAGTTGAGTAAGCAAAACGGAGTAAGCAAAAATTTTTTCAAATGATATTAGATATACAGCATGTCGAGTTGAATTGGACCCGGCGGACCAAATGTCAAACGACGTGGGTATAATTTGTCATCTTTTTTTCATAGCCTTATAAGGTATATCCATTCAAAAAAAACTTGACTTGGATACACATAAATTATATTAAATTACTTGCTTGACAATTGTTCAGAGATATTATCCCATTTTCAAAAACTAAACTATTTACTGTACTCTAAACAGCTTTCAGTTGGGGTAACACCCCGAAACAATTGTCTAGCAATTAATTCAATATAATTTTTGTGAAACCAGTTCAATTTTTTTTTTATCAATATGTGTTCAAAATATTCAGTGCTTCACCAAGAGATCAGTAAAGTTTTCTAAATAAATTCAAGCCGAAGCCGCTAATTTGAAAATTTTGTTCAGACCGGAGTTCATCGGCAGTTGATTTTTACATTGAAAGAAGAAACCTGCTATGATTTCCAATTCCCCCAATTGTTCGATACTTATGAATAGGTTTCTCAAATATAGTCGACCTTTTTATGAAGAAGCCAACAGTGCAGCTTTCAACCTTTTTTTCCGGCACAATCTGCAGTCGCATCGCAACAACAACATCGCAAGTGTAATGCTGGAAATATATGACAAGGGTTTTCGCCAAGGAATTGAGCAGTGAAACTGCATCCTGAAATGTATTTCTTTTCGTAATAACTGTAGATCAATACACCTCAACAACCTGGACGTCCTTGTCTTTTGCAGAAATGAAATATGTGATGAAATATCTTGGAATCGGCTTCTAAATGGTTCGAATTAAAGTCAATTACTTCGACTTTAAAAGGACATTATGTGTTGAAATTTTGTTATGTGGTTGAAAAATTCCAATAACAGGAAAATAGCACAAGTCCTGAAAACATTTATTTTCTTATTATCTGAGGTCTCAGGATAACGAATCTGAGCTTAGTTGCCGGTCCTCATCTTTTGCATACTCAACTCTTTTTGGCGCCTGCACTTTAATAACTCTATGTGGTTGAATTACCAAATAAAAAAAAATATTGTTATGTTCGACTGAATTAAAGTGAAAATTTCAAATTTTCATGAGTACCGGTCCAATCGATTATTGAAAACTATCACTCATTATTTGAGGATATCATATATCTGTGTTAAGTATCAATTTATTTTAAATTGATTATACTTCAATGCAGGGAATACACTGTCAATCCTTTACTCGCAGAACTCTTGGTGGAACATTTTAGTGATGAGCTTACTGGTGAGTTTTAGGAGATAACGACGGCGACGAGTCACCGGTTGTTTCAACAGCCACTTATCGCTGCTGAAGTGACCATTGGTATACCATTAGCAATAATTCATAGTTCAACGTTTGTTTTAGTTGCATCTTAGGTTGCCGTTGAAATCGCTCTTTAGGTTTCACTGTAGCAACTCTTTTCCTAACCATTCATCAATTTTGCCACGGTGTGGCGACTATGTACTATCCTTATATTATTTTTTCCTATTATGAAAAGTTATGACCCAAGAGACACAGATAACACTTAAATCTACTAGTCAAATAAGTGATTTCAAACTGAAAACTAAAACTGAATTGAGATTATTGAAAATAATTCATATTCATATCGAAATCGAAATCTCTATCAATCATCTGTATAAACCAACAAGAACAAACAAAAACAATTTTATATCACCATCGAACAAAGTGCGGTGTTGTGATTTCGTCAGCATAAGTGATTCTTAATTAGCGACCAAAGTAACTGGTTGGCAAAAGTTTGGTCGCCAGTTGGTTCATTTGGTGACTTTTGTGCGACTATATATACTATTTCAGACTACTAAATATTTAGCAAGAGTTTATTACAATTAGTGTATCCAACCTCAAAAAAATGTTCCACCAAGTGATGAGCCAGAAAGCTGTCGACATATTTATCAATGATGTTATAAATTTGTGATTTAACTTTATGAGTCCAAGCTTTCATATAATGTCAATTCAATTTCTTTACAGTTGATGCCTGCAGTCCAAGTCCTTGTGGATCAAATACCTTGTGCCTAATCGTAGATGACAAACCTTATTGTAAATGCCTACCAAAATACGTGGGTAATCCCTCAGAAGGATGTTATCACTCATGCGAAATAGATTTCGACTGTAATAAAAAGGAAGCTTGCATTGAACACGAATGTCAATCTCCTTGCAAATTATGTGGAAAAAATGCAAGATGTGAAGGAACCAAAAGACATAGACCAATTTGCAAGTGTCCTCGGGTGAGTACTTTTATCTCTTCCAGATATCCTTGTTTCGGATAGTACGGCAAAACTGTAAGAGTGAAACTTCCTTCACATCTTCTCAAAATACTCAAGAGACAGGGTGAGCAAAATTTGCGACTACACTATTTGAGTGAGACCCATAATAAGTTCTTGAAAGTAATGTGAGTACCTGTTTTCTAAAGTGATATAAGAAGATCGCTGGATCAATTGAACTGTGAAGAATTTGACGAAATCAAGTTATTGCTGGATATAACTCAAGACTTTGTTCTGTTAGGAAGTGTTCCACAGTTAATTACGTCAAGATTGAATGCTTGTATTTCAGCTAGCGAAAGCTATTTCAAGCATTCATTGCTAGTAAAGAAATTGTACTAGTATTTTTTGATAATGAATAATAATAATAATAATAATAATAATAATAATAATAATAATAATAATAATAATAATAATAATAATAATAATAATAATAATAATAATAATAATAATAATAATAATAATAAAAATAATAATAATAATAATAATAATAATAATAATAATAATAATAATAATAATACAACTTTATTCAGCATGGCTATTACAAATCTATAATTTATGCATTAACGATACTTAATTCAAATTTAATATCTTAACAAAACATATTCTCTCAAGCTTCTTCTGAATAATCTGTGATTTTGGCACACTTTAATACTCAACGGTAATTCATTATATTTCTTGAAACCTTCATAATTAATACCAGTTATTGTCCTTGTTAAATTACACTTTTGGATATACAATTTTTTTCTATTTCTTGTCGCATGTGAGTGATGATCCCCTACGCTACTAATTCCGTCAGTCAGGTACTCGGGAACCACATGGTGTTCAAGCTTATATATAAGCTCTAAAGTACGAAACATAACCCTTTGTTTTACACTCATAATATTCAAAATTCTTAACATTGTTTCCACTGGTGTATATCTACTACATTTCAATATCATCCTCATGGCCCTGTTTTGGGTTTTATGCAGTTTATCAAACTTATAAGCACTTGAGCCAAATATCAGAACAAAGCAGTAGTCTAAGTGTGGGGCTACGATCGGTTTGTGTAATCTCAATTTCATATGACTATTGAAATCTCGACAAATTCTATTCAAAAAGAATATTTTTCTCGCCATTTTCGAGTCAATATAATCAATGTAGCTTCTGAAATTCAAATTTCGATCTACGAGTACTCTCAAATATTTTATAACCTCTACTCTTTCTAACTTCATATTATTTATTCGGACATCAATATCAGAAAGTTCTAACCTTGACAATCTATGAGCAGACCCTTTTTACCATATATTCAGACATTTCTACATGTAAAGCCATACTATTGTCGGAAAGCCACGCATAAATGTTCTGTAGATCATGGTTTATATCACTCAACATCCCAGGGAAATCCCTACCAGACACAAAGACCATCGTGTCATCGGCAAACATTTTTATAGTACACTTCGTTACCGACTTCACAATATCATTAATATATTGAACAATAAGGGACCCAAGACACTGCCCTTAGGAACACCGTGCTCCACCTTCAACTCATCAGTCAAGACATCATTGAATCTCACAATCTGGTACCTATCACTGAGATACCCCATAAACCGCCAGTATACTGTACCCCGTATTCCTATTTTGAATAACTTTTCAAGCAATAGTTTCCTATTTATGGTTTCAAACGCCATTTTGAAGTCCAAAATACCGCGATTACATATGAAATCATATTATCATTCGAAATTTTTCTGGGTTCGTGGACAAATGGGAAATGGGTTTTGCCGCAATTATCATTAGGGCAAATTATTTCTAGAATATTACTTGGAATAAGCTCTCAAATTTTTGCTGCAATTTTGTTCAACTAACGTCAGTGACCTGCCAAGTCGATTAGAAAAGCGGCCGTATCTTCCTTTTCTTGCAGCGTTTCAGGCAATTTTCAACTTTTTTATGGAGATACTTCATGAGAATACTTCATGGGGTCAAATATATGCAATTGAGATCCTAATGAAGAAGAATGAAAGAGCTTATAACTGCATGAGAAGCGTGCTGTGCAATAAAAATATAGGTTTGCATCTCAGAGTCTTCTTATATACTACATTTTCTCAAATGGTGTGGAAGTTTGGACTTTGACCGACGATGCATGTAAACGTCTGGAATCATGGATTCATAACGTAACCAACGAAGTCGCCCTGCAGCATATGAGATAATAAAAAGAGGTTTTAAACGCAATCAAAGAACGCAAACTTTCGGACATGTTATGCGGTACCAGAAATATAGCCTACTCTAGCTTTTTATGCAGTTCGAGCTTGACGGCAAAAGAAGCCCTGGAAGAAGAAGAATATAGTGCCTGCGAAATATAGGACAGTGGACAGGAATGACATCTTTAGGTCTATTTCGGGCTGCAGCAAATTGAATCATAGGAGCCATAGTGATCGCCAACGTCCACTGTGGATAAGGAGAGGAAAATAACTTCGTTGTGGATGACACTAGAATACAGAATTTTCGATAACCAAGCAGTAATTGGAATGAGCAGTTTGAGAATTATAACTTGTCAAAATTTCATAACTTTGTCATTCCCTGACTGAGGAATCATCAAAACTCTAAGACACTTTTAGCCGACATAGAAGCTACAAATTGAGATTACAATTAGTGTTTAGGATGAATCAAGGAAAAACCAAAATATTCAGTAATTTGGGTCTACTTTTCTAGATACACCGACTGCATTCACAACTTTGTAATCCCAGATAAACATATGGCAGTACGAAATTACATTTGCAGTAAATAAATTAGTATAACTGAGTATGTTATAAACTACCAACAAATAGAATTGACCACCTAAAACCAAAGTCTCCTAGTTCAGTTCTTCCACTGTTAAAAGTTATGAGATTGAGTTCCTATTAAAGGGACCTTCTGTCTTAAGTTATTACGTATTTATCGCACCTAACAACATTGTATAGGGACTATATCAATATTAAAAATCTTCTTGTGCATATTAAGAATGCTTAGTGCGATTGCATAGTCATTTTTTTTCATTTGGAACATGAAATATTTTGAGTGTTGCAATGGTCACATATAAGATATTGTTAGGTTAGCTAATTACACAATAACATAGGAATAACAAGTTTCTTTAAGTAGGGACTGTCTAGACAGTCCTTTTAGTTTATACATGATTTTAAACTTGAAATTTGTTTGATTTAGGGTTTTATGGGTAATCCGTACAGAGAGTGCAAGACAAAAGCTGAATGTGCCATCCATATAGATTGTCCCAAATCCAAACCGTTCTGCAACAAGACACGATGCATAAATCCTTGCAATAGTGCCTGCGGAATTGGAGCAAAGTGTAATCTTGTAGGAATCAAGGCCACGTGTTATTGCCCCAGACCACTTACAGGAGACCCAACTAAAATTTGTGTTCCTGCTGGCATAAGTAAGTCTTGAAAAATACATGTTAAAATATCAATAACACAGTTAATAAAAATAGTAAATACACAGAGTAAATACACAGGAAATAAACACAGTTTAAAACAATATTAAAGAGTTAGTAAATGGTCTGAAAAAGATTTTTATGGATGATTTTACTCATATGTACACAATATCGAAAGGTTTTACGAGGCAGAAATTATTGAAACGAAAGTGATGGATACCCCAATAGCCCGCAATTGGAAGCAATCATTGACACGTGTTTCGAGCTTCCATATCATGTGTCTATAACTTCTGCAGTGAGTTATTTGAACTTGATTGAAGTCGAAAGTTAGAGTTTTTGTACAAAAAAATAGTTTTCGAAGCTAGCACATCGAATTCATTCAATATCAGTCCTCCTTTTTGTGGCCAATTTTTAAGCCTTTCAATAGTGTTGTTAATCTTGAAGAGATTGTGTAAATGAAATTTGACCTCACCTGTTAAGGTTCCAAAATGTTCACCTAATTCGAAATGACACATCTATCAACAAAATCATATAGTTAGTAATAGTATTCACTTTTTTCTATATATCAAATATATACGAAGTCTGTTAAGAAGTTTTTTGTTATGATGGTACATAAACGTTTCTCATATGTTGAAATTATCAGTCATTTTGGATTAGTAGTTTGTTTTTGACCACTCAAAAGGTTAGCCATGTTTTTGTGGTCTTCGATTTCTTGCTTGAAAAAATGGATCAAAGAATCTATATTAAATTTTGTATTTAAAATGAAATAAAGCACTCCAACGCACTTGAAATGTTGATTGTGACATTCGGCGAGTCCATTTCGTCTTAAAAAAGTGTTTATAAGTGATACAAGCGCTTTGCAGAAGACCGAGAAGATGTTGATGACGAACAGCGTCTTTGAGTTGCAACCACGTCAACGAGTGAAGAAAGCTTAGAAACAGTGAAGAGAATGATTTTGAAAAATCGTCGAATAACTATTAGGGAAGTTGCAGAGTATGTGGCATCTCAATCGTCTCATGCCATGCAATTTTCTTGGATGTTTTGGGCATGAAACGTGTGGCAGCAAAGTTTGTTCCGAAATTGCTAAATTTTGAGCAAAAGAAATGTCGCATTTGTATCGCTATAAGTTGTTGAATGAAGTCATCGACGATACACATTTGATCAAAAAGTTCATAACTCATGACGAAACGTGGGTATATGTTTCTGACGTCGAAATCAAGATCCCACCATCCCAATGGAAGCTGCTAGAAAAGCTAACACCGAAAAAGGTGAGAGCGAAGTTTTTGCTCAGTTTTCTTCGATTACAATGGCGTGGTGCACCATGAGTTCTTGCCAACACATTGTACGGTTAATAGTTAACACTACAAGGAAGTTATGCAACGTTTGCGTGAAGCAAAACGGCTCAAACGATCGGAATTGTGGAAAAACAAATCATGAATTCTGCATCACGATAATACACCAGCTCGCAGATCAATTCTGGTTCGTGATTTTTCGGACAGAAACACCATAATGATACCTCATTCGCCTATTCGCTAGATTTGGCTCTCTGTGAGTTTTTCCTGTTCCTAAAACTGAAGAGACCGATGAAAGGACAGAATTTTGACACAATTCATGAGATAAAGTTGGAATCGAAGAACGAGCTGATGGCTATAGCTAGGAACGCATTTCAGAATTACTTCGAGAATTGGAAGAAGCTCTAGCATAAGTGCGTTATTTCTGAGGGGGGTTACTTTGAAGGGGACGGAATGGATGTTGATGAATAAATAAATACTTTCCAAAAACTTCAAAATGCACCTTTTTTTTTTAACAGACCTCGTATGTTCTAGATAGTGTAAAAATTACAATATAACATGTTTTTTTCTAGGCGGTCTGTGCAGGCATAAACAATGCCAAACAAATGCTAAATGTGAAATTCAAATCAAACCCAATGGGCAGTATATAGCTGTATGTAAATGTCTTCCTGGATATCATGAACATGGCAACCAATGTTTCCTTGAAACATGTACTGAAGATCATCAGTGTGTGGAACACAAAGCTTGTATTAACTCCATGTAAGTAAGTTTTTTTCCTAAAGTAATCAATCCACTTCTTTCATTATTTCATTAAAATGCTGAACAAGATGGGACATTATATTTTCACGTCATTCAAAGAATACGACATTGGGACCCCAACTATCTTAGGGGTAACTAAGTCCGGGTAATGTGAACACTTTAGATGTTTCAAGGATTTACTAGAACAGGTATAAAAATAGATACATAACAAATATCACAACTATGTCTCTATCAATTGCTCTTATATGAATTTGAAAACTAAAAAATTGAAAAATTGTGAGGCAGTATTGCCTCAGTATTATTCTCTACGGAGGTTAACAACTATATTTTAATGACAAGAAACTGAAATCAAACTGAAATTAACGTAACCTAGTCGTGAAGTGCTATCTCAAAAAGTGAGAAAGTTCTTCTCTACAAAAATAATGAATAAGGAATTATTCTTTTCATTACAATAAAAAAATATCATCAAGAAAAGAAATTATAATCTAACATTACATAAGACTGACGTCTAACACACCCAATTTATACGCAACACTCAAGATTTTAATTTTTTGAAGAATAGTTTCATGCATTGATTATGATCGTTACAATAATAAGTTTTACATATTCAATTTTATAATGGTGAAAAGTTGGTCTGGTTTATTGTACTTATTTTTGGATTACCAAAAATAAGTTTTAAATAATTTCACACCTCATGTCTTTTATTGAGGCTTCTACATCAAACATTTTTCTTCTATTTTTGTAGCTTTAACATTTCTAAAGTACGGATCGTTCTGCGAATTGATTTGTAACGTAAAAATGTGAGGGTTTGCAAATCCATTGCACTTCCCCCACTACACCACTAATATAATTATATAGGTAACATATTGGTTTATGAGATTTGAGCATTGGTCTTGATACCACACTTTATCACTAATGTCCCATACTGAAGTGAAACTTCAAAAATCCTTTGTTCATATTCGGTGGATCAGTTATTTTGGAGCTGTCAGTACGTTCTGATGTTTTTGATGAAAGTGCATCATTGAAGGAAGAACAGAAATACTGGGGTATTTAAATACCATTTACGCTTCACTGTTTACACTTGACCTATCAAATTTGTCCAATATAACCACTTCTAAGATTAAGTCAATAATACAAAAATTACTGACTTTAATTCCATCTTCAGCACATTATAAAAGCTCCCTTTGACATGAAGTAGAACTATAGTACACCCCATAATGTTAACTATTACTGGGCGTAAATATTCACTTAATCACAATTCGATGATCTGCATGGATGTTTTGCTTGATCGTTTGCCGGGGTGCCTTAGATCAGTTAGTGGAACGTTGTTATAACCCTTCAGTTGATGGGAAGCATGTAGTTTGCTATTAGTTGGAACTTTTCACTTTACTTGGAGTATTCATTAAGTTTGATTTAAGATGATATTAGAAATGAGGAAATTCTGAAACACAGTGATTACATATATTGATTTCAACAAAGGATGCAATACCTTCTTTAGAATCATGCAGGAATTTGGGATCGATCAAGAGACCAGGAAAAATTATAGAACAGACACTTGCAAGTATAAATTTTAAAGTAAAATTCATGGGTGAAGTATCAGATCCATTTGAAGTCAAACTGGAGTACGACAGGAAAGCAGACTATCACCAATCCACTTCCACATTGTTTAAGAAAAGATCATTAGGGAATGGGAACCTCACATGAAGAGCATACAATTTGATATAAAAAAAAAAGAATCAGTTGAATGTCAAGTGACTCGCTTTCGCAGAGGATGTTGCTATTATTACAGAAAACATTATTGATACGCAATTAGATTCAAACTAATAACGTAAGGAATCAGAACACGACGGGTAAAGTTTTATACAAATGTCTAGAGGACAGCTTCTCTACCCAGGAAACAGTTCGAAATGGCAGAAAAACTACTACATATAATAACAAATAACAACACATAACAAAGAGTAAATGCGGTCCATAATGGCTAGAAGAGGTACAAATCGATTCACAAAATGTAAATATGAAAAATCCTAAAAATCGCTGGGAGTGTCGCTATAAAATCGCACAAGTGAAGTTTGAGCAAAAATTACAGTGCCAATCTAAAATGAAATGGACACATGAACGAAGGCAAAAAAGCAAAACCCTAAATAACTATAATCTCAAGTTCAATCGCTCTGCTAATGGGGAATAATGGATATAATCCAATATATAAAAATGGTCATAGTCAAATCAACATCACACTGAATACTTAAATCAGGGCTTCCCAAACCTATTTAGTCTACTGCCCACTTTGAGAATAAATTATTTTTTAGCGCCCTCATTTTTTCACCTATTTTAAAACCACTATAACTTCAAATTGAATTAATTAATTATCGTGAGCTATATTAGCGAAGATGAAACATTCATTCTAAACAAGACTGTTACTATAATCCGCAAGAGTTAGCTTGAGACCTGAGCGTAGTAGTTGTGTACTACCAACCAATCAGGTCTCAAGTTAACTCTTACGGGCTACACCTGCCAATGAGCAAGAATGTTATAATATTCAGACAGAGTATCTTCTATTTAAAATAAAACAAACATAATTGATTCTGATTCAAAAACTAATGTTAAGAATGAATCTGATGCTGTTTAATCAGTTTGTTGATATCAGGCTCCATTTTACTAAAGTACAGCCGCAAGTCGCCACATGACAAACTTGCATGAACACGTTTATTTCATTCGACGCTCAATTGTACTCAACAAGTAAGAACAAGTATTCTGTGAACAAGCCGATTGATACAGAAATGCACAAATCGAGTTATTCAACAAAAACCTGTTAGAAGATGATTGCCACAGTGTATTATCTACGAAAATTAGCTATGTAGGAATACTAATAACTATTAAAATGCGAAAGTGTATCTATTGCCTTTTCATTCGTTCGTTTGTGTCTACTTTCATTTCGAAACGGATCAACCGATTGACAAGATTTTTCTTTTATTTATAGAATAAAACAGGATATATACATGAACTACGCGGAGAGAAATATCGAAACGAATTTGAGAAATCTCTTTATTATTATTAGTTGATGTTCATAAGTTATAGTCGAGAGCTCAGTCGGTGTCTAAGAGTCTTCCTAGTTAGATCAAACTACCTCTCTCGTACCGTAGAGTCTCGTACCGCCCCCTTTAAGCCTGCAGCGGTCACAAGGGGACGTTATCGCCCACTTTGGGAAAGGCTGACTTAAATGAATGAATCAATAACAAAAAATTCCGAAATTTTGTTATTGATGGATCTTTTTACATCACATTCCTAGGTTACCATTTTTTTTAAACATCATCTAAGTTTCATGAGTATCATTTAAATATTCTTTCAAAGAGAAAATCAGTTTTCTCTTATTTTCAATTTCAATCTTTCAATTGAATTCTTTCAAACTTCGAGAATTTTCATTATTGTGAAAAGTGTACCGTAAGAGCAAGAAATGGCAACTGTTGCATTTTTCATATTCTTGCGAAATACTCATTTGGAAAAGACGCGTCTTAATAGAGAAATTACCAACATTTGAAGCACTCTACACTAACACATCACCTCCAGATTTATTTCCACAATTGATTCAAGTCCTCATTACATTTATAATAAGGCTATTTGAAGAATTAAAATTTTTCAATTTTAGCATTAAAACACTCCATCAAAATTTATGATGGTAGTTAGAGAGATCATTTACACTTATTTCATTACATGTTCGAATGAAATCAAGCTGCATTTGGAAGTCTGTTGATACAATTGAAATCACAGATCAGTCATTCTCCAGTTTGTCGTCATTTTGAAGTATCTGTACTCATATGTCATCAGCATGTCAGTACATACTCGTATTTAGTTTATAGTTTTGTCTTAAAAATTTACACGTTAAATGGATTTCAAGGTTTACGTTTTGGATCAAATCAAGGAAAATTACAAACCGATATTAATATTCCTCTCTGGCACTGCGATCTGCCTAATTGCTTCAAAATATTTCAAGATCAAAACATGCGATTGTGCCGATGGCAAGAAAACTATAACGAAAGAGATTCCCAGTGTAGAGGATATACAACGGTTCATCGAAGAACTTCCTTTGGATGCGAGTCAATTAGAAAATAGTCAAGAGGGATTGAAGGAACTTTTGAGTGAACTGTCAGAAATTAGTGACGATGAAGAATGGAAGGAACTTGTTGCGAGTTTGCAAAAGTTCTACGATGAAAGTACCGTTATGTAATTGTTAGTTGAACGTGTAAAGTGTAATTGTCGAGGACATGTAAACTCGTTATTGACTGAAATGAACTGAATGCAAATAGTAAATTGAACCAATATAATACTGAAATCAATTTTTTTTTATTCATTAATATTTTGAAAATTTCTCCATAAATGGAAGGAATCACAGCTTGATTATGTTTCTCAATGTTCTATCACGGCCACCTTTAACATAGGCCATGAAGAGCGTAGTCCCTCGGTGTTGTCAAATTGTGCACAGTGGTATACTATCCCAGTCAAATGTTTCCAAGCTTTCAATTATTATTTCAACTCTTTTTGTATATTGCGAACAAACAAGAAATATTATTAGTATTTATAATATATTGGATTCGTATTTGACATTTTGCCATTTACATTTGGGATAAGTTTTTTACCTCAGTAGAATCGTGCCAGCTAATAAAATATTATATTGGGTATTTTAGCACATATTTCTGTAACAGAAAAATGTAAAACATTTATTATTGCAAGAAAACAACGATGTTTTCGATAAAGCCCCACTGTAAAAAATACTTCTATTAGTCAGTGGGATTTATTTATATGAAAAGTGGCCTAACCAAATTTATTGAATTATTTGAGAGAATAGGAACCTTGAAAGAAACGCTGTAGGAATTACTCAAATTGAATAATTTACCTCAGTATAAATAAATATTATATTTCTGAATAGCCCAACCAACAAACTACTTTATCAAAGTATTGAGCTTTCTTCGCTTATTTTTTGATTCAGATTTCTCGTATCCAGCTTGATTTTTTTTGTAGTCATTCAATAAGATATTCGAAAAAAAGGAACACAGCATGTTCAAAATATCTTTATTGTCTTCACCACATAAACAGCAACAATAAAAATCTTTCAAGGACTCATCCAATGACACGCTTAAAATAGTGAGATTACACAAAATTGCTTTCTGGTGTATATTATTCAAAAAGGCTCGTTCGAGAGAAATGTCATTAATAATTTTTTCAAATATGGCACACATGTGAAATAAGACATTTTAAACTAAATCTGTAGGTATATTCAGTCCTCCCCGTTGCTAATAATTAAAATATTATAAATGAAATCATAGCTTCCAAAAATTCTGTTTTGAGGAAAGTTTGGATTTTGAAAGAATGTGTTATTGTTAGTTAGATTTGTGAATAGCGATCTGTTTATTCGATGGTTATCGGTAATAAATAGGTTAGAAAATATACTTATTAGAAACTCACATATCTCAAGCTTGAAACTTACTGAATCATCTACGGAATACACTACATTTCACAAAATGTAGTGTATTCCTCTACACTATATTTCACAAAAAAAATTATTTGTAACTAATCCGTACTCAAAACATAACATAAATTCGATTCGATTAAATCAGTACACAAGAAACACTTCGTTTTTATAATTTGAAGTTATGTTATCCACAAACTATCAACACTAGCACCTAAATAACACTATAGAAAATTGATGAATAGAGGATTAGAACTGAAATCGTAAAATATTCAACTTCAAACTACGAAAGTCTTAAGCAACACAAAATTGATTTCGTTTCACTGAAATTTGTAAACAAACTAAACACTTGGTTTTTTATAGTTTGATGTTGAGATTTCAACAAATTATCAACATCAACACATGTATTACACTGTACACAATTGAAAAATATAAAATTTATACCAAAAGCTCAAATTATTTAACTTCAAACTGCGAAAGTTTTGGGAAGCGTCCTATTTGCATTAGTATACCAGCTCACCTAATGGCGGGATTGTTCAACCACTTTCTACGCTATGACAGATATTCATTTCATGGCCTGTATTAAAGGTGCCCGTGGTTCTATATGAGGGGTTTCCTTCCAACTTATTATTTTGTGCTCCTACCTCAAGTTTACACTCAAATAATACTCTCCCTTGTACCACCTCAACTACAATAGAAATAAAACAATGGAAACTTTAATAAACTTTATCAATCTAAAGTAGGCATATGATCGAATAACTGAAACATATTTCGTTAATGAGACATTGTGCACTTTATGAACAAATTGATAAATTCTTGACTTCATATTGGTCAGTAAAAAGAGCAGACCAATCGCGTGGCTTGGAAAATTATGAGTTCCAATAATCTTGGATCATCCTATATCTCCAAGTGAAGCGCGTCGCGTGGTTAGGAACCTATGTTCTATATAATAATCTACGTATAAAATGATTCAAATTGATAATTGACGAGGTTGATTGATCAGTATTAATCCAGCATTTGATAAAGAAGTAGTACTTCGAAACGTCGCAATGCGTATTTTATATTGAATTATGAGAAAATTTTATATATTGTTGCATTATAAAATGATTCATTCATCCATTTACACAAGTAACAATCTCAGCCCCTTCAAACAAGTTTTTAAAGGGTCCCCATGGAGTCGGCGCCACTGTTACTTCTTTCTCATTTTATCTTCTAACGTCTGTGCTATATAAATTTTGTTGCTATAATATCATATATATATATATATATATATATATATATATATATATATATATATATATATATATATATATATATATATATATATATATATATATATATATATATATATATATATATATATATATATAATATTGTATATATATATATATATATATATATATATATATATATATAATATGGTCATCTCAAGAAGTAAATGAGAATATTGGTTTATTGGGTATTCTAAAGAAAATTGTAAATGTACTCATTTAGAATACCATTTTAGAGTGTTACTCTACTTATTATAGATTATTACATATGAATATAACTTAGGTACACAATGTTGAATTTTTCTAAAAAAAGTTTTTTAAATTGGCAATGTAAAAATGATTTTTAAGTCTGTTTAACCTTAAACCTGCTTTTTTCTTTGTAAATGTTGTGATTAAGCAGCTGATTAGTTGAGAAAGCTTAACATAAACACTAAATGGTTCACTGAATTAGTACTTTTAAAATTTTCTCAGAATACCAAATAAACCCTTCTATTCTTACATACCCAATAGCAGGTATATGAGAATATTGGTTTATTGGAAATATAGAAATTCTGTAGTTCTCATTCTATATTATCGCACTTGTAGATATACGCTATCAAAAAATACTATAACTTTCTTTCGATAATTTTCTCGACAAATTATTCAAAATATATTAGATAACAACATTATAGCACAGCTGGCTATGTGAAACATGAACAATGCGTATCCATTATCCGTCTAGTGATAAATGTTAGAGAATCTTGAAATCGATGACTACATTTATTGAAAGCGTGAGACAGTCACTGTTACGTACTACAAGGTACTCATCAGCCACGCCATGTTCAACAAATGAAAATCAACGATTTCAATACTCGCAAGACAGAAATATAGAGTAAGTCGTATGCATATATAATGCATAGATTAATCTACATCTCAAATCTTAAGAAACAATGAAAAGCACATGAATACATCTGCATTAAAAGTTTCACACGTCCTTATCATTGAAGGTAATACATTAAAAGTCTAGTTTTTAGATTTTTTCATTTAATCTAAAGAAAGTAATGCGCCATCTAGATTGCGGTTGTAGAAACGCTCGTTGCCATTTCTCAAAACATGAAAGAAATTTACTACAAGAAAAATATATATATATATATATATATATATATATATATATATATATATATATATATATATATATATATATATATATATATATATATATATATATATATATATATATATATATATATATATATATATATATATATAATAGTGTTACCTACAGTTTTTAAATGGGTGATTATTTAATCGCATTTAGCTTTCAGGAAAAACCGTCATCTGATTTTATGTCTTTGAGTTAGAGAGTCTTCTCTCATGAAACTGAACAAATTTGAATAATTGATTGTTTGCAGTTAGCTGCACGGTTTTTTCAAAAGAAACTAGAAAATACTTCTCTGCATGGTTATAATAATATTTTTTCATTATCTAGGACATTTTCGTCCTTAGGTACATCAACAAAAGACCTGTAACTTTCTCGAAAATTTCATCATTCTAGAAAGTATTACATGTATGAAAAATTATTTGGAAATTGTCAAATATTACAAAATAAAAATAGCAGTGATTCACAATTCTATAGACTTCAATGATATATGCTTGATAATTGTCTTCGATCTTATTGAATTAGTTAGTATTCAATATGGAATACTAATATAAAAAGAGAAAATTTCAAACTTTGGAGTTGCTTTTGTTTTTTTAGTTATTCATAATTTGTAAAATGCAATTTGATTTAAAGCATAAAACAAATCATAAAGGGAGGATGATAGAAAAAATTCTACTAAAAGAACCAAATCGAAGTTCAAAATCAAAAATTAAATGAATTATTGTCGACTTTCGACTACTAGACCACTATTAGATTCAAATAAAAACATTAAATTCGAAAATGATTCAATTTATCTCATTCAAACTATTTTGTAGTTGTTTCAGTTTTGCGATTGTACTTTACAGTATTTGTGAAATCAGTTACAATACATTTTCATCAAAAGATAATTGAATTGTGGTAAATTTGAAAATGTTTCTATAGCAGTTTTGTATACTGCTATATACATTTTGTATTTCACACTAAATTAATTCAAAAATATCATCTAGAAATAGCTTTCATTATTTCAGCTCATTACTGTGTGAACTTTCATTGTACCTACTCATTATTTTATCCATTTCAGCTGTGGAAATCCTTGCAGAAACCGATGCGGACCAAAAACTTCATGTAAAACCATAAATCATAAGCCAATCTGTTCCTGCCTTCCTGGTTTTGAAGGTAACCCAAATGTCGAATGTGTGCCACAAAAAGTGAAACCATGTGTCCTTTTGAAGATATGTCCAAAGAAATAATAAATAAGTCTATGTAGGATATTAAATTAATTTTCTCCTGAAATAATTTTATAATACATTTTACGTTCTGTGTTCTTATATGTTTTTCTATCCTATCAATTTTTCTACGGAATGAAAATCAAAGAAAACTGGTCCCAGTTTGCGACATATGAGAGTTTACTAGTTTTATGTAAAATGATATATACTACACTCGGTATTTTCGATTGATTATGAATATTTGATTTTTAGATCAAGTTCAAAAGGAAAATTTCATATGGACTTCTTATGCCACTAACTACCAACAAAATAAAAATAATTCTTGACGTCGCGCTTCATTTGGTCACCTAATTGTTATCACTCGGATAAATTTTTATTTATTATTCTATATGTTGATTCCATTTGCGTGTTTTGATGTGTCAATACATCAAAAATTATTTCGGATTATATCATAGATTTAAATATTTGCCATATATAATTTTCAAATTAACAATTTCATATCAGAACAAAATAGAAAAGTCATGCTATTTTTCGAATGATTGTCCTTTGAAAAACATCCAATAGAGAAAATGAACTATGAGAATAATTGTTTTAGATAACCATTCAAAAAGAAAAAAATGGGAACTCAGATAATAAGCATATTTCAAATTTAGTTCCCTTCTTTCTCATTAGCTGCCATCTGTTACATCTGTGCTATAAAACAGATATAGCTCCAATATTTCAAATTAAAATATTTGAAAACATTTATTTATTGATCTAAATGCATTTTAAATTTAAAATGGTAAAGCAAACACTGTTGCTAGAATTACACATTTTTATTTAAAAGTCGCTTTAAAAGAATGATTCAGTCGAAAAAGCCACCATAATGCGAAACGTACATCACAGTTGAATAAAAGAGTGAAAATAGAGAAAATCGTGGTTTCTTTAATATTTTGATCCTCGCTTTCAATTTGTTTATAGTCGTCATACTTTTCTAATTTAATGAATTCGAAACGGTCACAATCGCAAAATAATAAAATAACACAAAAATCTTTTTCAATTTTATTCAAATAAATATTAAAAACAGTACAATATAACAACTCATAATGCTTTGGAAAAAACTAACACATAGTTCAAGAATAATAGGACATATGTATTTGAGTTTGCATTTGTGTTAGTTTCCCTTAAATATAAAATAACTAAATATAAATATTCTTATTATTTATATAAATTATACTAATAATTCATAAAATTTCTAATTAATCAATATAAATATGTAGAGCGAGCAGTATAAAAAATAAAACAGTCTTTTATGAAAAATAATTAAAAATTCAAAACTACATCTCAGTCTGCTAAAACAAAATTCATTTCAAACACAACAATTCAAAATTAGAACAGTATCAACAAAAACTCATCTTTAAAAACACTAACAAAATACAAATTTGAAATATCAAAATAACTGATAGGCTAATTCTAGATTGAAATGGCATTACTTGTTTGGTGTTATCAACCAAATGATTATTTTTCAAAAACAAATTGATCAACGATTGTTTTTTTAGAGGTTTGTAATTTCGTCTAGAATTTGCCCACAGAAAAAAACAACTGAAGCAGACTCGAGATAGAATGAGATACAAAAATTCTAAAACTCTCTGTTCGCATCGTGCAGCCTTCTAAAAATAGAAGGGACTCTGCAAAAAACTATCACCTGCCGCCATGTTTCTGATATTACTGAATCTGCCAAAACGGTTCGGGAAATTTCCTCTTGACACATTCATAGGCATGTCCCTAAAGGGCATGATTCCACGGAACGGTAACATTCCTAGCGAAAGAACTGATAAATAAGACATGTCGGTATATTTGTATGACTAAAGTGGTGAGCAGAGACTTATTATAAAAATCATATTCGAATTAAAATAGATTTTTACATAAAATCTATTTTGCTCAAATAACTAAAAAGGCCGTTTATATAATACGTCTTTCGATAGGATTGGAATGAATCGTTAAGCTTTTTTGAACTCAGATGATTCATTCTATGTAAGTCCCAGAAATATCAATCAAATAAAAACAAATTGTCGAATATACACACCGCAAGGTAGATCTACAAATGATACTTTAGATTTTCAATATTTTTATATCAAATAAAAAACACTTGAATTAGTTTCACAGAAACTATATTAAATTACTGCTTGACAATTGTTTCTAGGTGTTAGCACATTTTCAAAAGCTAGACTAAACACTTGTTATTTCGACTAACAAATTTATATATTTTGACTTATATGCCTTCTATAGAAACCTGGAGGGAAAGAAAAAAATATTTTACCAAATCAATATTTTACCAAACTCTGAATATGATGTGGAATCATACAGGATATAATACTAATCTGCTACTAATGCTCGGAAAGATATTTGACAATATATTTTAGAAAAGTTTGAAAGATGACATGGAAATGTTCCAAATAGTACCAGATGGACAAGAGTTCGGAGAGTAACTCTCAACAATAGATTAAATCCACCACATAGTAAATACCATGTCACCAAGTAAATTGTTCAATCAAAATTCGTGTTTCTTTGATACATTCTCAGGTTGTATTAAAAAATATTTGTAGGGTTTATTGCTGGCAAGTCTACAAAGATTTTCGATATCTTCTGGAATATATAAACATGACTTTGACACTCAAATAAATCAAATCTTGTTCTTATGCACTGTAGACTACCAAAGTGTCAAAGAGAGTTGACTACATCGCGATCCACTTCTACAATAGGATTCCAAATAAATCGAAAATCCTACCAATGGATAACTTCAAGAGACAGGTGAAAACCCTGCTAATCAGGGGGGCCTTCTATGATGCTTAAGAGTACCTGGCTACCGGTTTTAACTAATTTTAATTCAGACAAAAAATTTTCAAGAGGCAGATTACGTCGTAACTGTTAAAAAACCACATTAAAAAACATTTTTCATTTTCTATAGGAATGTGCCAAATAGAAGAAAAACAGTGATCATAATGTTATTCTATTCAACTGTAACCAAATGTATCCGGAAAGTATTTTGAGCATTGAAAATTCTCAACGTAAAAATTGAAGAAGAAAAGGTATGATAAATATATTTTCTTCTCGAAATATCCTTAAGCAGGTACAAATATAAGTTGGTCGTCACCTATATAATTATATATATATACTCAAAAGTATAGACTCAAAAGTTAAATAAAAAATATTATACCTTCCCAACACTTTAGTCAAAAAACCTCAAGTCTTATTAATTAAATTGACAAATTCAGTCCTGCAGATTTTTAGTAACTAAGACAATGCAGTCCTTTTACCATGACGATTTCCAATAAAAAATATCACATGCTTTGACTCCGATTTGAAAAATTGTTTAACGATTATAATTAACATGAACTACAATAACGAAAAAAAATTTCAATTTAATAATGCTTGCGCCGTATTAATTCGTTAAAGGTGTTGAAATATATATGAGTCGCCAGTTCCTGAACTCGCTATGTTTGACAGAAAGCAAAATCAAGCTTTGAGAATAAAAATGTTTATTTTTTAACATTTAAAACAGATCACAATTAGTTTGGAATTGCAAGTGAAAATATCGCACTTTTTCAAATGTGGATGTGTCAGTACATATATGAATTTCAGAACTCATTTTACACATCAAACTCTCAAAATTATTCTGAAGTGTGACTTACTGAAAACGCCACAACAAAAAGATCCATAAATTAATTTAATAATAAAATATAATTAATTTCCATAATCCCAATAATTAATTTAGATTAATAAAAAAGATATCTGTGAAGTTTTTTCTCAACAAACGGGAAAGTACAGAGGTATCAAAGGTTTAGGTTTGCAAGTTGACACTATAGGAACTAGATCTCAGTCTTGAATTAGCTGAAACTATCGAAGACAACACAGGAACTTATTTGAGGTCAAAGTTTCAAGCGAAAATACATAGCATAAAAGAATATATCACATTGTTAATTAACTGAAATGTATATAAGAATTTCAAAAACTTTTTTGACATATATTATCCAACTATTATGAAACCATTGTTTCATAATGAATATCTTCATTGAGTGAATGAATGCTGAGTGTGTTAACAGATATAAATAACAAAACTAGTTTAGCACTCAATTGAATGTAAATATCTCTAAACTACTGAAGTTTATATTATGTGAAAGTAGATAAGTTCATATTCCAGACTATTTGTAATCAGTATTTTTCCTCCTACTGAAAGTAGGTAATGTACAACACAACAATATTGAAGTGGACAAAATATATAAAAATTTTTAAAAATTCCATATGTGATTTTAAGTTATTAATTATATGACATGAAATTTCATAATTTTCAATAGTGACGTTTCACCTCAACTGATACACAACTAAATCAACCTGAAACTAATTTTGTTAGAACAAAGAAAGTATTCAGACAATAGTCAAATAATGGATTATGTACTTCTAATTTCTCCAAAATGTAGAATAAGTGACAATGAAGTGACTGTAAAATAACAAGATAAATGTAAAATAACAACAATGAATTAAGTGATTGTGAATATTTCCAAGAGACACTTCATACAGAGTTCATTCAAATTTTCCATCAACTAATATTTGCTTCTGAATTTTAGTATGAAACACAAACACTAAAAATAGCAATTTTGTCTAAAATTCATAAATTAGTTCATAAAATAAATTTCAGGATAAATTATATTGTAATATAAGTTGTAATTTAGATTTAGTTTAGAATGCAAGTGAACACATTTTAAGTTCAAATTGTGGAAAAACCTAATATAACAAAATCTCTGACTAGTGTTCATTCTTTGTATATTCAATTATATCTAGAATTTCACAATAGAGAAGGAACAT
The DNA here is from genome assembly GCA_030704895.1 of Henosepilachna vigintioctopunctata. Lineage (NCBI taxonomy): Eukaryota > Metazoa > Arthropoda > Insecta > Coleoptera > Coccinellidae > Henosepilachna > Henosepilachna vigintioctopunctata. Next base: position 5,324,250 of record JARQZJ010000065.1, read on the forward strand.
CACAAGACAAACCATATAAAGTAAAATGTTTTGTTATCCTTGGTTAGAAAATGAATTTAGAATATGATGATACTATATTACTTCAGAAATTTAACACAGTTCATGCAACTGAACTAGGGGCAATATATATTGACAGATGACTGTAGGTAGATGACAAAATAAGAGTAGAATATAATGAATAAAAAACACTCGGCTTGGAATTACAAAAGTACGGTGTTATAATTTTACCGCATTTTTAAAAGTTAAATTGTTCAACTTCCATTTAACTCGTGAAAATGGAGTAACTCCTGAAACAATTGTCAAGCAAGTAAAAGTAGGAGAGCCTGTGGGAGCTCGACCTTCACTCATGTAATAACCAGATTACCTTTTTTATGAAATATTGATTTATAATAAACACATCTATGATAGCTTGCCTATCAAAAAGTGTTCATAACTATGTTTATTATAATTATTTTTGATCAATTTTTTTATTGAGTCAATTTAGATAACTTAATCGACATGATAACTAATAAAAATAAAAAACTTCAATTGAAACTCTTGGCTGAATGTTTTGCAAACATCGTTGTGAAACATTAAGGAAAGAGCTTTATTTCAAAATTTTTATTTAATCATGGTTTACCAAGCGGTAAGCGAGAATTCAATCTTAGTTACCAATAAAAATTACTATCGGAAGAAAGATAATTTAATGACCAAAATAACAGTATAAGGTTGCTAGCAACAAATCCTTCGTAGATTATTCTTACCATGCTTTTAAAGTTTCAAAAACGAATTGATTAAATAAAGCTGAGTGTGACTTTTAAAAACTTTAAAGCATGACAATAATACTCTACAAAGGGATTTTTTATGGCAGGCCAATACTGTTATTTTGGTAATTAAATTATCTATTTTCTGATAGCAATTTTTATTCAAAATCATATCAGTAAAGTTACCTAAATTGACTTAATTAGGGCGATGAAAAAGGAATTGATTGAAAATAACTAAATCAAAAATAACCATGAGTACTTTTCAATAGGTAAGCTATCATAGGCGTATTTTTAAATCAATAACATACCATAAAGAAGGTCTCATCTAGATATCAGATGGATGAGAATAGAGCCCCCTTAGGCTCTTAGACTATAATATAATTTTGTGAAAATAAGGCAATGGTGTTTTATTCAATATATTAAACAATGTTAAAACAATAGTATTGGTGAAATATCACTTTCTTTATAATCCAAACTTTGATACTTTCAAAACCATTAGCCAAAGAGAAGAATCCTGAACAAATTGACCCACAACACAATAAACAAAGAGTCAAACAAATATAAGCAAAAATTCGGGATCCCATCCACTAGCCCATTACAGATAAGATTGGCAAACATAAGTGAATCTTTTAAAATTTAAATAAAACTAAGTGGTTTTCTGATTTTCACTATAATTAATTTCAAACATAACAATATTGTTTCGCCAACACAGCGATTACATTAGATTTTTATCAAGTATCGGCTCAATCGATTAATGATTTGAATCTTTCATTTTATAAAACACTCATCCACTGTTTCTCGTAAGAATCAAAACCATTAAATTTGCCTACAGAAGATTTTAAAACTCTGAATAGAATTATGAAAAAATGCAGAATGATTATTTTTATAAACATTTATAAAATATTATATTTGTAGGTTGTAATATCAAGGTTTCTAACCTTGATATTACAAAGCAAATTCCTACAAAGCCTTATGTGGTAACATTTTCATCAGAGAATAAAAGAAAAGCTGTTGAAAATAGAAGGTGTAAGGAATATATAAACTTGATAAATATGATTTTAGGCTGAACAGAAAGAAACATAGATTAGAACTAAAATAATCAGATTATAAGTGTATTTGGACAAAGGAGGAAAAAGTTTACTGTGGAACAGCAAACTCTAATAAAGCCTTGAGAAAAATAAATATTCAACAAATGAAAGAACTCCAGCAACAGGCATCGAATATATAGAAAAATGTTCTTTTCCTTTTTGGCAATTCAAAGTATTGTGAACATTTTTCAGTTTGTAATGTGTGACTTTTTATATAGATTTTTAAATGATAAATACTGAAGAGTTTCCAACATTAAATATAGTATCACCATAATTGAAAGCAAAATTACATAACTTTTGACCATTTTGCACATTGATTTTTGGGTACATTTCAAGTTATAATTTGTATTTGGTTGCTTGAAAAGAATCAATACATTTTTATTTACTTGATTGATCTCTAGAAGAATTTGAATGAAATTATAGTGTGAAATATACTAAAAGTAAAAATTTTAGAAAACTCACTAATAAGTGTGTTCACTTTTGTAAAAAAGAGTGTCTGTTGAGAATTTCAGCTAACTATTGGTTCAAAATTGTAAAATATTTTACATTACCTGGTAAATTATAATTCAAAACAATTTTTTAACACAAACTATATGATGGTGATGGGGTATTTCAACATTCCCTACATTCAATTGTTTGGTTACTGTTTCAGTTGTTTCTTTTTAATGTCAAACACAGCTTCTTGAAATTACGAGTTTAAGAACTTAGCAACTCATCATACGCAAATAACAGAAGAAACTGCAGTTATTTACTGAATGTATATAAACAATTAAAGAAACAATTACACTGTCATCCACTCATTGCTGCTAAGCTTGACTAAACAGCATCAGCTTCCACAAACAATATAGTTTCCAAATGACATTTGAATGCCATCAATTTGAATTATCAAATATGGGAAAAAATATCTATATTTTTTCACTTCAAGTAGTACTAGAAAGTACTGAAAATATATGTTAACTAAAGGCCTGATTTATTGAAAAAAATAATAATTTTTTTCCTGTGGAGGACCAAATAAATAAAGCAGTTCGTTTGAAAACTGCCAAATTGAAATCAAAGGAGCTAATGGTTTGACTTATAGGTACCTAAATATAAAACAAAATCATAATAATAATAATAATATAACAAATCCGACAATTGTTCATGTTTCCATGCTTATAAATATAATATTTTAAATTTATTTCTGATAATAATTGATTATGAATAAGTTTCAGAAATAACGAAAAGATTAGCTCAAACATTTTAGAATAAAAAATGAAGAATTTTGAAAACCCTTGCTTAAAATGCAAAGCAATGAATAAATCAGACCTTAAATTGAAACATCACAATATATTCAAATAATCTTATTGTATCGAGGAACGTTGTTGAGATGACAGAAATTCTACCAAATCAATGATTATACCCTGCTCGCTCAATACTCATCGTAATGCCTCCTCTTACCCCTGTTGTACATGAAAGGATTCCAAATATCGATGTACTGCGCCTTTTGCCGGCCGTGATCTTCAGCTACTCTAACACTAAGAGGAAAAATCGCCTTCTCCAGCATTTTTCCATCCAAATTAGCTATGGCGTTCTGGGCTTCTTCGCCTTTTGAATATCTGAAAGAAAAAACTAATTGAATAAATAATTAAAACGTACATTTCTTTGACAATGACCACATTATCAAAAAAAAATATTCAAAACTAATAGCATTTCATGAATTACATTCATTGTCAGAAAATGGAACAAGGCAATGTTTTGAGAAAATATATCAGTTCAAATGAATATTAGCAACCAGAGTATGTTTTTGCAACCTCCATATAGAATACCAAATACTGTAGATATTAATTGTTCAGACACAAAAGCTCATTAGTCTTGTATAGAATTTGCGAAATTAATGTTAATAAAGTTTATGTATTCTATACAATATGGATCAGAATCACTTTGCACCACAATCACTTTTTTTTGATACTAAAGATTTTGAAGATCTTAGAACTTCTTAAAAAACAGTATTTGAAAAATTGTGGATACTTTTTGTCTTATTTTGAATAGTAATAATTAGTTACAATCCTCCTTGTCATCATAGTTTTGCCGATTACAGTGTTCTTTGAATTATGCAGACAAAGAACAAAACAAGAACCAATAAAATAACAAGAAATTAAAGATGTGTACTTGCATACGTAGTGTTTGAGAATCAAAAATTGAATACATAACCCTTTTTACTTAGAGTGTTACATTAACCTGAATTGCAAGCTTCACAAAATAATTCCAAGAACGTGAGAAATTTTAAATATTGCAGTATCATTTTTGAGGCATTGCTAGATTTCACATTTTTTATCACATTTCTTATCTAGACCTTATGTGCATATATGTTTTTTTTGTATATTCAGAATAAATTAATTTTCAAAATGCTATTTGAAATTCTTCAAATTATTTTGTTCTAAATTAAGCACAATTCTATACAAAGTAATGCAAAAACTTATTATCTATTTTTAAAATGTTTAATCGTATTCTGTAAGTATAATCACTAGGCATGATATAACAATATAATTCCTGCAGATTTATACTTTGACAATTTAGGTATAAATAAGAATTCAAAAACCTATAGCATTCCTAAAGAAATCAATCAAAATTTCAATAGTTTATTTTAGATAGTTATAAAATAATTTCTCACCGAACAAAGGCAACCCCTCTTGGCATTCCACTAATTTTATCCTTCAATACAGTACGTTGCACAATTTCCCCATATTGTCCAAACATCTGATCAATATCTTGTTCAGTTATATCTTTTGGAAGGTTTGTTACATATAAGTTTGAATCTCTCATATCTGTTCCTGGAGGCCTCGAATATGAAACTTTTAAACGTTTATTTCTGAAAAGAAAATAATCATAATAATGACATAAGCACGAACAAGAAAACCAAGATGTTATTAAACACTTACCTATAAGACATTCCATTAATAACCTCTATAGCTTTGGCAGCTTCTTCAGCAGTTGAATATTTTACAAAACCAAAACCATAACTGTAGCCAGTCTTAAAATCTCGCATAATTTTTATACTTTCAACTTTTCCAACTTGTTTGAATATTTGTCCAATGTCCTCTTCAGTTGAGAATTGTGGAATGTAATTCACAATGAGCTTTGTTTTGTCAATCTGGAGATGCTGAGACTGGTTGTTGTCACCTGCCCCATTATTGTTATTGCTACTACTCATCATGATGTCTGCACTATTCAAAGTCAATGTCTCCTTCTATCAGCTGAAAAAAAATACTCGTTTATGTAAAAATACAGAGATTCTAGTGTCATGAATGCAAAAAATGATACTGATAGCCAAACTATTTCTATTATTTCATAACAGACTGAGCACGTTTTTCTCGAATGAGATGTTTTTGTATATTTACTAAAAGGTATAAAGTTACGGCACATAGGTTTAAGGTTATTTTTGAAATAAATTTAGTTGAATAACTGGAACAAAATATTATAAGAAATTATCAATAACAATAAAATATCAATAGCAATAAATGCAGAATATTCTGACATACCCTTGTTTGGAGAAAAAATGCAAATAAACAATTGAATTGTTTGCAAATGAAGCTCACTCTAAAATTGGTTTTTTTAAACATTGAAAAAGTAATACCATCATAGAATACAAGGTCATACATTTTCGAATAACTTTTTACGGCCTCTATTAAAATTCAAATATCTCCCATAAAAGAATATTGTTACCAAAGCCACTAATTCCGCCCCTGTATCGAATATGGACATAAAGTTTATATTCCCAAATTATGTAGAAAATAACGTTCCTTCGAAACGAAAGACATAACTTTGCCAGGGATAAGTTCTTTCGATTTTGCTTCGAAATGTATCTTATGTATTTAGACATATGTTTTATATTCCAAAATTCTTATTGAAAACAACGTTCCTTCGATACGAAACACATAACGTTGCAAGGATTGAAATTAGAAATTAATGTTGAAATGTTGTTGCAGTAATAGGCTTTAATATACTAAAAGATTTAATGACATTTTGAAAAAGCCACAAATCCGAATTTCATATTAATGAAATTCTGAAATAACAATAAATGTTATTGCATTATAATAAAATTTTGAAGAATCCACGAAAATAGTGGTGAAACGTCAAATGTTCAAAAAATTTGAAAAAATTATTTTGATAGTCACAGTAAAATCATTATCAACTAGTGGGTGCAAAAAATTCGTTCTCATTCAAGTTTCACAATTTTAATTTTCTCCTGAAATGAGAGAGTGCGACGAAACGAATGGAATGTTTATTAAATGTTTATGGAATTGAATATTTCTACGACAAGAAAGTAACTTGCACTCACACAATGAGTGTGAGTGAGAAAGTGGATCTCCAACCGATTGCCTTTATGTTGTGAAAACGGTTCCTTCAATAATGTGAAAATGTACCTTATTTAAATGGACATTACGTTTATAATCCCAAATTGTGTAGAAAATAACGTTCCTTCGAAACGAAGAACATAACGTTGCAAGCGAATAGTTCCTTCGATATTGCTGAAATATATCTTATGTATATGGATATAAGGTTTATATTCCCAAATTTGGTAGAAAATAACGTTCCTTCGAAACGAAAAACATAACGTTGCAAGCGAATAGTTCCTTCGATATTGCTAAAATATATCTTATGTATATGGATATAAGGTTTATATTCCCAAATTTGGTAGAAAATAACGTTCCTTCGAAACGAAAAACATAACGTTGCAAGCGAATAGTTCCTTCGATATTGCTAAAATATATCTTATGTATATGGACATAAGGTTTATATTCCCAAATTTGGTAGAAAATAACGTTCCTTCGAAACGAAAAACATAACGTTGCAAGCGAATAGTTCCTTCGATATTGCTAAAATATATCTTATGTATTCGAACATAAGGTTTATATTCCAAAATTCTGTAGAAAATAACGTTCCCTCGAAACGAAAGACATAACGTTGCAAGGGACTAGTTCCTTCGATATTACTAAAATGTGTCTTATGTATTCGAACATAAAGTTTATATTCCCAAATTTGGTAGAAAATAACGTTCCTTCGAAACGAAAGACATAACGTTGCAAGCGAATAGTTCCTTCGATATTGCTAAAATATATCTTATGTATATGGACATAAGGTTTTTATTCCCAAATTTGGTAGAAAATAACGTTCCTTCGAAACGAAAAACATAACGTTGCAAGCGAATAGTTCCTTCGATATTGCTAAAATATATCTTATGTATATGGAATTAAGGTTTTTATTCCCAAATTTGGTAGAAAATAACGTTCCTTCGAAACGAAAAACATAACGTTGCAAGCGAATAGTTCCTTCGATATTGCTAAAATATATCTTATGTATATGGATATAAGGTTTTTATTCCCAAATTTTGTAGAAAATAACGTTCCTTCGAAACGAAAATCATAACGTTGCAAGCGAATAGTTCCTTCGATATTGCTAAAATATATCTTATTCATATGGACATAAGGTTTTTATTTCCTTATTCTCTAGAAAATAACGTTCCTTCGAAACGAAAGACAACGTTGAAAGGAATAAGTTCCTTCGATGATAGTAAAATATATTATATTTATATGGACATATGTCTCATCTTCGATATCTTCTAAAATTGAGCTCTTTCATGCTCATAAATATTCTATAAAATAAACATATTTTTTTATCATTCCACTTCTAATATGAGCATTCATTTCGAATCGCATTAGGCATTCATTTGATGCATGTTTCCATTATACCCTGTATATTCTGGGGTGTTTGATAAACGATGTTAAAACAGCCCTCTGTGTTTGAAAGATGGTATATACTAGAAAGGGATGTTACTAGAATCATAACAGATTATTTAAGAAGCGTTGTTAGCATACAGAACAATACAAGACAGAGTATTGGATAATACGGAAAATGAGTTATCCCTATTGATTTCGGCTTTCTCTCACCTAAGTGCTTACAGAAGAATATTAAATTTTTTTATTCATCTACTACTGTAGCTAACTCTACATCAAGTTATTTCCAACAATCAAGCGACTTTATTTTATTTTGATATTTGGGATGTTCCTTATCCTATAATATTACTCTACTATTGTAATACGATATGTAGAGGCAGTAGTCGAATCATATAAGAATCCTTGATTGCTTTCGTTTCGAAAAATATTCATTCGTATATAAGAGCCAAGCGGCCTGCTTTTTATGTTGTGCAATCGTAATAACACTGAAATGTAGGTATTATATGCTCTGAATACAAAGAAGTATAGAGATTTATAGCCTTCGTGGCCATAAATCACATTAATTAATCTGTGACAAGCTTCTAAAAACATCTTCTCAATCTTATGTAGTCCTGATGTAAGATGAAATTTATCATTCATTTCTATGAAATACCAAAGGAACACATGCTCTGTGTTGCGTTATACTTGAAAATATCTCCCCAATCTAATGCTATCCTAATACAAGATAAAATTTAGCATTCATGTCTATGAAAGAGTGAAGTGTGATGATGCTACTACATATAAGAGCAATTATTATGAGTGAGTATTATGCAATCCAAACTACAGTGAATTTATTTATTTTAATCAGTGATAAGCTTTGGAAACATCTTCTCGTTTTTATGGGTCCCTAATACAACAAAAAGAAATTTATCCTTCGTTCCGATGAAAGGAAAATTACACCTATATCTATCTAATTTTTTTTTAATCAGCGACGACCAAACTTTCAAACACATATGGATGTGTTTATGTGAATCTAAAACCAGAGAAAAAATTCATTATATATCGTATGAAATAACGAATAGAAATAAGTGAAATGAATGACGATGTCTGATAATGAAATTAATGACAAGATTTAAAGATTACCATTTTAAATTTCATAAATTTACCTAATTAATGAATATGGAGTTGAATAGGATTTTCATTTTAAGATTCATTTTTTGACTATGAGCGATGAAGGCAAGGTTTGAAAATTACCAATTTGAATAATTTATTTTAATAATTTATGTTTACTTGATGAATATAGGGTTGAATTATAATAATAATAATAATAATAAATGTCTTTATTGAAATAAATCATAATAATATTTTACATCAACAAAAAACAAATCATTCCTCAGGGCGAGATTCAGTATGCACGCAATCGTAAAACAAGAACGTACATCTGCTCTTCCATCTAACCCTTAAATATTTTCATTTAAATAGCTTCTTCATTTTATTTACAAATTATAAATTTATTGAAATTTTAAATTAAATTTTTATTCAATTTATTTTGTTAAAAATGTATTTATTCAAAGGATTGATAGAAAAAATAAAATAAACTTTATTACAGAATTTTTTATTGGGTATATTAAGTATAAAAAATTGAATATTAGTAACATCTTGTTAATAAAAGAAATTTATATTTATTGCAGTTAGATTGATATTTATATTTGTTTTGATAATTTATATTTATTGAAGTTAGAACTTAACGCAAACCAAATTACGCTAGGATGTATTATAAGTTGATTATACTATTTATTTTCAATCCGCGATAAGTTTTTGAAAGAATCTCCAAAATCTTATGGGATCCTAATACAATAAGATTGGATTTATCATTACTAGGTGGCCTATTTTTCTTCAAATATGGATCCCCAATAGAGAAAAAAACATGATTTACATGAAGGGATGGAAAAATGAAAATTGGTTTCGACAAATTAAAACTGTAAGACCAGAAAAAAATTTCAATAAAAAAATTGTCTTTAATAATTTCAAATGGTTGTTAAATGCGGGGAATTTGCAGGAAGAATAAAAACAGAAGTAGATGAAGGTTTCGAAACTGCTCTTGACACCGTGTTAACAACGGATTCTTTAAGTGAGGGCTACGCAGATCTGCTACTTTCGATCTCTTTAATTTTTCCGCTAAAATCCAAGACAATTTTGATGTTGGACTAGAGGAATGATAACAACTTTAAAACATTGTAAAGTATGTAAGAATTGGATGGAATTTCCTTTTTATAAAGTCACTCTAGAAGCTGTGAGAATTAATTAATGTGAATTCGATTTTGATTATTTATAAGGAATTTATGATATTTTCTTATTCATTGCATTACTTTACTGATTATTGATTATTGTTCAGTTGGTTTTGAAGAGGGTTTTGCATGTGTTAGTATCCCAAAACTCTGAACATAACAATAAAATGAGTTGGTACCTGTTTTTGAATAATTTTATTTGTTTTCGTAAAGAATAAAATTTTTTATTCCTTGATGCATAATGCAGGCATTACGTCGTACATGTTAACATAGCGAGCTCAGCTATGTGGACACGTTAATTAAACCAAAAAACCATTTTTTTTGATAAATTTAAATATTTTACGAATGGATATCCTAGTATTTTATTCAATATTTCATTAAGTACCTTTAACACAAAAACTATTTGCTTGTGTATATGCACATATATGTATTCATATATGTGTGTATATACTTCTTACACATATTTTCATTTAAATATTTATATAACCGCATCGCTAAGCAAAAAACCATTTTTTTGATAAATTTTAAAATTTTCCGAATGGGTATCCTACTATTTTATTCAATATTTCATTAAGTACCTTTAACACAAAAACTATTTGCTTGTGTATATGCACATATATGTATTCATATATGTGTGTATATACTTCTTACACATATTTTCATTTAAATATTTATTAACCGCATGCAAAAAACCATTTTTTTGATAAATTTTAAAATTTTCCGAATGTATCCTACTATTTTATTCAATATTTCATTGTATTCACAAAAACTATTTGCTTGTGTATATACATGTATGTATTCATATGTGTATATACTTATATATATATATATATATATATATATATATATATATATATATATATATATATATATATATATATATATATATATATATATATATATATATATTAAACCGCATTGCTAACAAAGATTTATCAAGATCCAAAGAGGCTACAAGTTAACATTGGCATAACAAGAAGTGCATTTCGACAATAAAATTAGGGCATAAGATTATATATTTATATATATATATATATATATATATATATATATATATATATATATATATATATATATATATATATATATTGTAGAGTTTGCAGTGTTATTGAAAACGATTTTCTAGTCTGATGACTTTTATTTAATGAAAAGAATATTACAAAGATAAGGTACAACGTGTATCCTGATAACCTAAAGATTACAGTACGAGTACATTGTTTTTCATATCGAAAAACTGTCATGTGTAAAATGTCACTTGTCAACGTTAGACTAAATATCTATTCTATGTATGTTAATGGTCTGCAATAAGAATAGTTACAACCAACATATATATATATATATATATATATATATATATATATATATATATATATATATATATATATATATATATATATATATATACATATTTATATAATTTAAATAAAAGTAAGTGGTTTTTCGATTTTCACTATAATTAATTCAAAAACATGTCAATATCGTTTCGTCAACACAGTGGCTTCATCATATGTTGATGATTAACTGATTATCTAAACTCATTATATCTACCTGATTGCTAAACATTTTATCATCAACATCTGATGAAGCCACTGTGTTGGCGAAATGATATTGTCATGTTTTTGAATTAATTATGGTGAAAATCGAAAAACCACTTAGTTTTATTCAAATTATGTATTTAGATTTTCATCAAGTATCGGCCCAATCGATTAATGATATATATATATATATATATATATATATATATATATATATATATATATATATATATATATATATATATATATATATATATAATATATATAATTACATATAGTTGAGTTTTATAATATTATAAATTTATTTATATTATAAATTATTATATATTAATTATATATAATATTTATATATTATAATAGAAATATTCCTTTGATAATGAAAATCAATAAGTGAAAATAAAAAACCTAATTTGATTTTTCTAAAAAATAAGTTTGACATTTTGATATCCATAGTAATTCATAAATTCAATTATTCATTAGTTTTGACAAAGTTGTGATATACAACGAAACGTCAACAAAAATAAAGTTTTTCATATTAAAAGAAGCCTGTTATTGCTAAAAACATTCGAAATACACTATCTTAAACAGGCAATAAATCAATTTTAAAAAATATGCATATGTACATACATATATTATTACTATCTACTAAATCAGAATGTTGTAGAAATTGTTCAAAAAACTAGAGTTGTAAAATGTAGAATTTAATTGATAAGGACGTGTCAAACTTTCAATGTTAGATGTATTCATAAGCGTTTTAATAATTCCTAATATTGGAGATGTACATTAATCTCTGCATTATGCATACGAATTACTGTATATTTCTGTTTTATAATCAATAGGAGGGTATGTGAGGATTGAAGTCGTTGCCTTTCATTTGTTGAACTGTTGTATAACTAATTAACTATTTGTAACTCATGACTCAGTATAAAACAGTATAAACTAAAACTGATGAGTTTTAGTATAAAACAGTAACTGTCTTACGACTTCAATAAATAAATGCATCGATTTAAATATTCTCCAACATTTATCCTTAGAAGGATAATGGGGACATCGAATTGTTAATGTGTCACATAGCTAGCTCTGCTGTAATGTTCTTTATAATTTGTTAACTAATTATCGAAAGAAAGTTATAGTATACTTTGATATCGAATATATACATATGTAAAAAAGAAATCTATAGCAAGAAAAAGAATTATCTAGTTCTCGTGCTATATTATCGCAGTTAAATATTAGATATTTGAAGTATTCTATAACTTTCTCTCGATAATTTGTTGCAAATTATAGAAAAGAACATTATATTTTTATATATATATATATATATATATATATATATATATATATATATATATATATATATATATATATATATATATATATATATATATATATATATATATATATATATATATATATATATATATATATATATATATATATATATATATATAAATCACACTTATTAGAATCACCTGGCTTACCATGACTTTTTCAGAGTTTTCCTCATGGTGAAGAAGACTAAAACTTCCGAAGCGAATGCTAAGCCAGAAATATTCCTCTGATAATGAAAATCAATAAGTGAAAATACTAAAAACTAATTTGATTTTTCTAAGAAATAAGTTTGGCATTTTGATATCTATAGTAATTCATAAATTCAATTATTATATATATATATATATATATATATATATATATATATATATATATATATATATATATATATATATATATATATATATATATATATATATATATATATATATATATATATATATATATATATATAATATCCTATGCTGTTCGAATTAATTGGGACAAAGGATAAAGAAGAATGTTTTCGTAAAATCTTAACTTTTAATGAAGTAAATGCATAAAAAATAACGTTTATGTGTAGTATGTCCTCCTTTCGCAGAAATAACTTCTTGAACATGTCTAGGCATCGATTCTACTAGCGTAGCACAGATTTTCTTCAATTCGTCATCATGAAACCAGACCTGAATTGCACTTATAATCATTTTTTCTTTTCTAGTGTAATCCATTTTTGCCAGTCGATTCTTCGAAATATTCTATACATTGTTGCAGGGAGCCAGGTCGTGCTGAAATGTTCCATCAAACATTTCCATGAATGGGACAATCCTGGTGAGCAATATTTCCATATATTTCACTGAATTCATCATCCATGTTATAGGAGCTAACCGTCCAGTGCCATTGGTTGTGAAAAAACCCCAAAACATTTGTTTCGAAGGATGTTGTACTTTTTGGTGGATATAACAATACCTTGAACAAACAAATGTGTCTCATCACTAAAAACAACCTTCTTCCAGTCGTCCACAGTCCACGCATGGTACTTTTTGGCCCACGCCAAACGTTTCTTCATCATTTTCTGGGTAAGCAGAAAATACTCTCTTCTTGGTCTTCTTGCCTTACGGCCAACCTCCAGCAGTCGTTTTCGCACAGTTGAGGTACTCACCTCCACACCCGAAATCATTAAATCCCTTCGAAGATCAGTGCTTGCCTTTCTCGGATTAAGTTTGCTATTTCTTATCACCAATTTGTCTCTTCTTGGAGTAGTTTTGCGTTTGCGGTCACAGTTTCCTTTTCTTTTTGGAAACGATGAGTCACTTTCTTCAAATGTTTTTAAAATTCTCGAAACGCTGGACTTTCACACACCAACAACTTCAGCTATATCTCTTACAGTCATTGATGTGTGTTCAATAAGCGCGATAATTTTTGGAACGCTTCCTCATAGTGATATCTAACTTTCGACACCTACTGTCGCACCAGTAGGCTCACAACTGAATTGCTGGCGAGGTGAAACGTTCAGAATGTGAATGATGGTCAAGTTCAAACCCTCACGTCACCTCAGGTAGTAAACAAGCAGGTGTGAGGGTGTTTGGGCCACCCTGCTACTCAAATTTTACTGCAGTAATTCAAACGAAGAAAAAAATGTTTGTCCCAATTAATTCGGACATCATAGTATATATATATATATATATATATATATATATATATATATATATATATATATATATATATATATATATATATACTCCTTTCTTAGTCCACTTCTATTGTTACATCAGCCTTGAGACACCCTGTATAATAAGTCAATTCATATGCAAAGAGATAGCGAGAATAGCTCATCCTATATAGCTTTTTCAACCACTATCTACACTGAAGAATAAACCGAGCTTTTAAGGTGAACAAATCAATATATCTGCAAAGAGTAGTTCGAAGTAGATGGCGCTGAAACAGCACTCGCTGTGAATAAACGTTCAGCCACACCATTCCATTCAAGAAATTCAGTCATCAGGGAGTTCCTGTGTAAGTACATTTGTATTTCATATTCTCTAATATTGCATGCATGCTTAGAGTTGAGTACGATTTGAACAAAATTGTATATGAAATGAATTATGCTTGAATTCAATTAAGAAATTGTCATTTCGAAAATACTGCTTCGATAAAAAAGGTGAAATGTGATGACATATTCTTTTTTTTTCGAACAAATATTTCAAATTGAAAAGAATTAGTGCAATGTGATGTACACCTTTTTTCTATAAGAACCTCAACATTCACTATTGAAATTAACTAAAACTAGTTTTTTCCAGAATAATTCCTGAAATAATACTTCGATCATTTTGTTAAATCAAAATTCGCTGATTACCCAAATTAAACAATGTAATATCTTGTACATGTTCAGAAATATCGTAGATAACAAAAGGATTCAATTTTATATTGTACTAGGTATTACCCAATGACAACTCCTGAATCTTTATATATCTGTATTCTTAACATCATAATTGGTTCATTTTGGGTTGTTAAGTTTGGTAACATTATAACAATATTTCTCCCAGTCTTGTGCGTTTGTAGTGAAACAGCTCATTAAACTATTTGGTGATACATACATATGAGTCACATCGTTGCTTTCATTTATGTGTGTACAGCGGTCTATACAAACAAATTCTCATTTTCTAATGACAGAAGATCCTGTCTACATTTCTACAGAATGCATAGCTTTTGATTGATTATGATTACTGTTAATCAAAATATAGCTGTTATCAAGAAAAATCGAACAGAAGAAATCATGTGTTATATTTCCAGTGATTACTAATGATCACTAATAATTGATCTGGGATAATTGTAATTTTTAGAGGGATATTCGTTCTCGTTTATATATATATATATATATATATATATATATATATATATATATATATATATATATATATATATATATATTTTAAATTGATTTATTGCCTGTTTAAGATATTTTATTTCGAATGTTTTCAGCAATAACAGGCTTCTTTTTATATGAGAAACTTTATTTTTGTTGACGTTTCGTTGTATATCACAACTTTGTCAAAACTATATAAAATTATATATAAAAAAATAAAGTTTTTCATATTAAAAGCAGCCTGTTATTGCTTAAAACATTCAAAATAAAATATATTATTATTATTATTATACATATATTTATTAGTTCAAACTATACATAAACAATAATAAAAAAATAGCTAGGCCTAGTTTTTGGTTTTTCATATTGAAAGAAGCCTGTTATTACTTAAAACATTCAAAATAAAATATATTATTATTATACATATATTTATTAGTTCAAGCTATACATAAACAATGATAAAAAATAGCTAGGCGTAAAACCAATGAAATTAAAGATACAAATAGAAATTAAGAATTAACAAAATTACAAACAGGACATTACAAATAGCAAATTACCAACAGAAATTCAAAATTACAACAGAAAAGTAGTATAACTATTGAAACATCAGGATATAAAAATATTAGGCTTATAAAAAAAAGAGAGACAAAACTAAACTAACTGTTTCAGTGATAAATTTTTTCACAATAAACTTTTTCAGTAATTGCAATAATATATTACAATAACAGAATTTCAAACTTTTGCTGCCTTATACAAGACGCATCTCTTGAATAATTTTTTCTTATGTTTACCTACATATATTCATGAGTTTCAGAGCGGAGTCTACAAAATAATTTTATATTCACTACAGTATAAAAAGCAATTAGGTGACAACATGCAAAGAAAATTACCTCAGTTTATGGAAATGCTATCAGAAGTTCATATCTTACAAAATTCTTTCATTTCAACACAGTGAAAGCAGGCTCACAAATTATGACATTTATGTTTTAGCGCCTCTATTGTTTTTGAAACATTTGATATTTTCAAATTGTAAATACAAATTAATGATTGTGTTTACGTTTTCACAAAACAAAATTGAATTTATTGAAAGTATTTCAAAGTTACCACTTTTTTCTTTCAGTTGGAACCAGGTCCTGATACCAAAGTCGTAAGAAGAAATGACTGTTCTTCTGCTAATTCTACTTTCCTTCTGCTTCGTTCCCAATTATGCAGTTTTGCAATCAGAACTTCAAACTTCCCAAAATCTTAAAGGTAAGTGAAGTTGAGAAAAATGTATGATACTGAGATATTACGAAATGTTTTGATGCGTCATACAAATTGAAAAGTAATGAAAAGAATATAAACATTTACATAATTTAAATAAAACTAAGTCGTTTTTCGATTTTCACTATAATTAATTCAAAACATGACAATATCGTTTCACCAACACAGTGGCTTCATCAGATGTTGATGATAAACTGAGCTATTTATTACATTGTGGACTGCGTAATTTTTCAATCAATTGTTTTGTCTTGATCCATTGTTCCCCATTGTTTCATTCTTTTATTGAATGCTAAACATTCAAACATGCAATTCATTGATCCTGACCTTGGTCGTGTCTTTGCAAAATCAATTTAGATAATGAGGACCTTTTATCATTATTTATATTATTACTCTTGTCCTTCCTTTTTCAGAGACCTTAGAGATCACTCTATATAGCTTATATACATATATACATATATATATATATATATATATATATATATATATATATATATATATATATATATATATATATATATATATATATATATATAAAAGTGTGTTTTTTAGAGGTAACGAACTTTAAATTGCAATAAAATAACGATGGATCATTCGATTGACAAGAATTTTTTATTCGAAAGATTATCTTGTGGCATTACATTTTAAATATGATTTCTGGCATATGACCGCCACGGCTGGCTCGGATGTAGTCCAAACTGGACGTCCAATTTTCGATGACTTTTTCCAACATTTGTGGCCGTATTTCGGCAATAACACGGCGAATATTGTCTTCCAAATGGTCAAGCGTTTGTGGCTTATCCTCATAGACCAATGACTTTACATAGCCCCACAGAAACTAGTGTAGCGGTGTTAAATCACAAGATCCTGGAGGCCAATTCACAGGTCCAAAACGTGAAATTAGGCGGTCACCAAACGTGTCTCTCAATAAATCGATTGTGGCACGAGCTGTGTGACATGTTGCGTCGTCTTGTTGAAACCACAGCTCCTGGACATCATGGATGTTCAATTCAGGAATGAAAAAGTTAATAATCGTGGCTCTATACCGATCACCATTGACTGTAACGTTCTGGCCGTCATCGTTTTTGAAGAAGTACGGACCAATGATTCCACCAGCCCATGAAGCGCACCAAACAGTCAGTTTTTCTGGATGTAACGGTGTTTTGACATACACTTGAGGATTATCTTCACTCCAAATGCGGCAGTTTTGTTTGTTGACGTAGCCAATCAACAAGAAGTGCGCTTCATCGCTTAACAAAATTCGCTTATGAAAATCGGGAACAACGGCAATCTCGTTTTGGGCCCATTCGACGAATCTACGGCTTCCTTGATGATCGTTTGGCTTCAATTCTTGCATTTGTTAGATATTTTGTAAGCACGCAAACCAAGATCCTTCCAAAAAATCTTCCATAAAGTGGATGGACACAGATCCAATTCCTGTGGTCGATGGCGAATGGACTCATTCGGGTCTTCCTTAATGTTACGCTCTACAGTAGTAATAGCTTCTTCTGTACGGCGTCTCTGATGATGCGAGTTATCAATAAAAGTGAAAGTGGCGCGAAAACGTTCCATGGTTAATCGAATTAACTGCTCTGATGGACGATTTTGTCGAAGATAAAATGGACGTAGTGCGCGATACGTATTCCGCACAGAACCATTATTTTCGAAATGAAATTACACTATTTGCAAGCGTTGTTCAGGCGTGAGTTTATTCAAGATGAATTGCCAAACTAAACTGGGAATAAATCACTTCTCAGCTGTTAAATCGGTCGCCATCTTCAACAGTAATGCCAACTTGATATACTACTTAGTTATATATATATATATATATATATATATATATATATATATATATATATATATATATATATATATATATATATATAACTAAGTAGTTTTTCGATTTTCACTATAATTAATTCAAAAACATGACAATATAGTTTCGCCAACACAGTCTCTTCATCAGATGTTGATGATAAGTTGCTCAGTTTATCTGTACGTTTTTGAGGTGGTGGTATTTCTGTGCTAAAATCTGCATATTGCCAATGCATATCAGCGCAAAAGCAGATACACTAGCCGGAGACTATATTATAACTTAACAAAGCATCATCTTAGCCTTTACGAGAAAAGTTCATTGTATTCTTCTATACTTTTTAACAACAAATTGCCAGAAAACCTAAAGAATATGAATCCATTCGCATTCAAAAAGGAGTTGAAGCGACAATGAATTGAAATTGAACCCTACACAACAGATGAATATCTAAATAACAGACGATTGATATTATTATTATCTATCAATTATGTATTGTTCTACTGTTTTCTTGTTGACTTTGTTTCTTCACTGTTGTAGCACTTGTACTCTAAACTTTTAAAGAAATATATCTGCTATCTATCTATATAGATTATTACAGAATTTGACGTGAAGAAATAACTGGTTCTATTCACTGAACGAAATGAAAACGCCCAGATAATTATAATTACGCTATCATCTAGAAAAGAAATCAGAATAATGTGAATTTTCTTGAACAATGAAACAAAAGGATTTCATGGATTATTATACCTACCACTCGGTTTGCGAATCTCCTCCCCTGGCATAAGGGTTCAGTGGTAGCCGACATCGCCCACGTCTATAAATATAAAATCATTCAGTCGGAAATTGAATATAATGAATAATAGTTTTTAAATATCATAGCCTATTTATTATATTTGTCCTATCACAATAGATCTACATAATTTCATCTGACCCATAAAAATATTCAAATATAATGAAGTTCAACCATAACACAAACTCTTCTATTATAAATTTTGTTTGACATTTCGGGGTGACCTTTTGTTTCGAGTAAAAGTCGAATCAACTCTATTGAAGTATGATCTGGGCAAAGTTTACGACCCATTTTACGAATATTTGGATAGGTCACATAATGATATATTCCATCATTTTGAAAATATCTCATATATTAACAAAGTCTCCCAAGTAACAACTAAATTATTATATTACATTTTTTGATCAATCATTGAGGTCCATTAGAATAACAATTTTTCACTTTGGTCAGTTTATTTCTCGAAATATTTTCATTACAAGATCAACACAATATTTTCTTCATCAGAAACGATAATATTCTTCAGGCTCAAGATAATTCAACCGTTATTTATAACTAAAACGTTTTCGAAGTTTGTAGTGCTCTGTAATATTTGAGAGATTTGTTGCAAAATATCTAGATTTTGCGCAAAATTCAAAACACCAAGGCTGATTCTGTATAGAAGTGAACTACAGAGGTAATGATAAGTAAAGTGGAAACGTGGAATATAAGTGGAAAACTAATTTAGAATATGAAAGAGGCTTAAAGTTTAGGATTGATATTAAAACTTGTCTTATAAATTTCAACTTCTAATAACTGAGAATGAATTCTCGCTCACCTTTTGGTGAAACTTGATTAAATAATAATTTCAATCAAACTCTTGGCTTGATGTTTCACGAATATATTACATAATGATACAATAAATTTATAACATTGAGTCGACATGTTTCGAGCGGTCAGCTTATTATCAAGACAAACAACAATAACATATTTCATCTATAAGTAGGGTGGATGGTTTAAATTCTATCTGTTCGTTGTCAATGGGTTCTTCTTTTTCTAGGATGTGCTCATTTCTATAGCCTATAAAAGTATATATATATAAAAGGTGGATTTTACACAGCAAGAATATTATGGGTTTCTCAGAATATGGCATCACTTCTAAACATTTCATAGCTATCAAGCTAAATACTTGCACGTAGTTAATAAAGGGAAACGTTTGGACCTTTTAGAAGCCATAAAAATCCTCACCTCCTCGAAAAAAGAGAAACCGATTATCAGGAACAAATAGAATTTCAACTATCCCCCTTTCTCACATTTTTCTTTCAGCTGTAGATTTGCTATGTTCTGTTTTTGTAGTTAGTCTTGATAATAATGAGTTGACCGCTATAAACATTTGGGGAATATAAGACTTTCGAGTCAAGTTATTTACCTTGAATTCATTGAAATAATCAATATTTCTAACAGAAATTATCAGTCGACATGTTTGGTCTTATGAATTTATTTTCCACAGAGCTCTGTTTCAGGTGCTCTATTTTTTAAAGAATTCTGCTATATTGGAATATGTTGTAAATTATTTCTAATTGAAATATACTCCTTCCGTAAGATACTCCGTAAAATTTCAAGAGCAAGTGGTTGCCATATTCCTCAAGAATCTTCAGAGTTGAGTCGTTGGATTTAAAAAATCTTCTAACACGTAATACTCCTAAGCGCAACATAATGTGTTCTGCATTTCAAAAGAATTTGAGTCATTTCAAGTATAACTTAAACATTCATAAAATGAATAGCTGTATCGATTTTGAAATAATCTTTGGCACATAATTAACTTTAGCTACTCACGTGAAAGACATCCAATTCTTACAAGTCATCAGGATATGTAATTGGAAATTCTGAATTTTTATCTGAATATTAATCATTTTTATTCTATACATCTCAATATGGTTGAAAGGAGAATATTAATCGACTAAGGGTCTAATTCGACAAGCCGAAGTCTAATTCGAAGGCTGAGTCTCAACAGATCGCAGCATTAGTCAGAAACTGATCTACCAAGTACAACTCCCTGCCAGGTCGTAAGTCGTCTACAGACAATTCAGAGTTTCTCAATGTTTGAACCATGATCGATCGGTAAGAGAACACGTCGAACGTAGTAAGAGTCGATGCCGCCGTCGACCGTTATTTCAAGGAAAATCTTAGCTTGTGCAACGATCGATGCTGAAATAAAGTCACATTGTTTTGAGACTTCGACCCTCGAAAGTCTTAGAGGTATTGTTGAACCTTTGTTTAGAAAGGGTATGGCCTTAGAAGCGTTCAGGCATAATCCCGCGGGTGGTAGCTTCGCACCATCGCCCACTCGAGCGAGTTCGTCAACCAAATGTCCGAACCTTCGGTTCCTCTTGTACTGAACACGATAACTGTCTCCTCGACGAGTCATCAGTAGAGTAAAACTATTCTGTCTCATGAGAGTCTAATCCCAGCTTATGTTCCCTATGGCCGGCTGAATAATCCGAAGTTTCCGAATGATAAGAAGAGCCAACATCGAAGTTCAAAAGCGACGTCGATGTGAAGGTTTGGCCGACGAAAGTTAATTATCCATTGAGTAACTTTTCTGACACCTCTTGCCAAAAACTCTCCAAGTGTTAAGGATCGATAGGCAGTGCTGTCGCATTCTTCTTTGTACAGAATTTTGGCATCAAGCCACCATTTTCCGCCTTGATCTATGCGAGGTTTCTGTCCTCGCCGAACTGACCTTAGGACACCTGCGGGATATTTTCTTGACAGATATGTCTCCCTAGTTAAACTCTTCGCCTGATAGTGTCCTTGGATCACGAAAAGCGTTAAACGGTGGCAGTAGCAGAATGACGCTCCCCTGTCAACACGACTGGCCTAAAGCTCGTCACACCACTCTATGCTCTTGGTTCTAGAACACCGTAACAACCTCAGCTACAATGGGCAAACGGTGGATGCGTTCCGTTCTACAGAGTAAGTGAAGAAAACATGAAAGTTGTAGTATTTCACTGTCGATATTACCATCTCCCACTAAAGCTACATCTTTCTTGTCTCGTCTTACAATGTCAGACTAGAGTCCAGCTCTACAGGGTCTTCTTTCCCCGCTAATTTTCCAAGGTCCTTTCCTTGATTGATTCTCTTGAAAATGAGTAGGGATCGTGGGAACCTCGTTAATCTCTTCATGCGCGTCACAAATTAGATGACGAGGCATTTGGCAATTGTAACTTCTTATTTAAATAAGAATAGTTTAAGCGATGAGCAATATAATACTACTTGACACAGAAGCAAAAGGATAACAATGCAGTTCAGTTCACTGTAATAACAAGTACAGAGATGTTAAATAGTCATAGTTAAATAAAATGGGAGACATCTTTTTCCTTATTTTATTATTTTGTATTACATCTTCATTTTTTTTTTTTTATCGAAAGTTAAAATAAAAGCACAGATAAAAACACAACATTGTAAGCGTCATTCAAAACAAAGATGAGGACATAATGTGCAGTAAAAACTAACTGGAGAATATAAATTCAAAGCACAAACTCCCGTTCTTTGACCAGTAGAAAAAGAGATTTTGACAGATGATTTTGCTTATGGTCTCTGACAATATATGACCGACACCACGTCGCAGAGTGTCACCTAGCGACAAATATATTGAAATCGTGGTGAATCGACCTGCTTCCTCTGGTTGGAAACTGAGCGCATCGAAAATGTCTAGGCCCTCGTGGCAGCAAAGAGTCTCCCAAGAAACACCCACATCGATAACTAAACACAGAGTCTCTGACCACCACAATATCCGGCTTCTTTAATACTCCTCTTATCTCAACACTCTTAATTATAATGTACACTTTCCATCATTAGCAGGATCAGCCGGACTACTGCAGATTCGTCGTTTGTGATCTGCAAGGTTCTTCGTTAGGTAGAACCCCGCAGACGCAGTGATGGTCCATTTTTGGTACCGGCTTGACCGGATAAACAGAGTAAGTCAATCAAGTTTATGGAAGTATGGATTAGTTTCGCTTCCAAAGAATTCACTCCAAGTGCGCAGAATTGTACTTGCAGTATGGTCAAAAGCTACAATATGATATAATCAACGACAAAAGACAGTAAGACGAAAAGGGCAGCAATTAAGCACACAAGTCTGCTCACAAGAAAAGCCAGTTATAATTCACACTGGAACAGTCAAAGAGTAATAAGTTTCGGGTGGTTAGTTGAATTTCTCGGAGTGCTATATACTGAGGTAAACAGAAATGTCAGCCTAAATGTAGGTAAAACAACAGAAGAAAAATAAATGGAGAGTGTTTCAGCGTTCTACGAAAGGAGGGTCTTAAAATTATGCAGATAAAGCCGATAAACACGATATTAGGTAAATTTGAATGAATTCACTAATCTTCCCTGCGAGTAGTTTCGTCCAACTTCCCGTATGTCACGAATAACGCCTCCGTGATGAGTAACTGATGTCCCCCAAATGCTGTTTTCTTCGTCGCAGGAACAGATATCTTTCGTCCTTTGGCCAGGAAAACCCAAAATTCGTTGATGGATTAGCATGGTGAAAAATGGCGAATGCGCCGACATGAGTTCAGTCGTTTGTCCAATCTTAGGTAGAATTCTTTGTATTTTTGAAAGCTCTCGAATTCGGAAAAAGCTCTCAACTTCAAGATACCTCAACTCATAAAAGCTCACTCGTCGAATGGGAGTGAAATCTCCGCGAGCTTTTTTAGGAGCTTTTTTTGAGCTAGGAGCACACTTATGACGGGAACTTATGTGAGCTTTGAGCTTTAGCTTTTACCTTCGGGTATGAACAATGTAACTCAAGTAGACTTAAGCATTGAGTATTATGTATAGATGGTAACAAAGGTGATACCTTGCTCATTAACTATTATAACACATTTTTTCATTTTCAATAATTTATAAATTGTTTCAACAGACATCGACCAAGATAGTGAATAAATCATTTAAATGTCCAAATTAGTTTTCACGTATCAGTATGATCGGTTCTTTGAAGGAAACTCGTAATAGTCTCCTGTAAAGAGCATAACATAATTCGAAACTGATGTTCATTTCTGTTAAACTCGGTAATTATTTGATAATTTGAATTAAATTTTTGGCTTAATGTTTCATAAATGTATTGAATAATAATACAATAAAATTATAATGTTGAATCAATATATTTGAGCGGTCAGCTTATTAACAAGACTGCTGACAAAACATGTTGAATCAACGTTATAATTTTATTATTGTATTATTATTCAATATATTCTTGAAACATTAAGAGGAGAGTTTGAATTATTATTTTATCATGTTTCACCAAGAGTTAAGCGAAAATTCAATCTCAGCTAACAGTTATTATTTCAATACAGTAAAACTATAAGCCAAGTAAGTTTTCCAAGAAGCAAGAAAGTATTTCAATCTCAAACTTCATTCTCCAGGATATTTCCCCAAGTGATTGATGTTCAAGAATTCCGCCTGAGTTATTAATAAAGGTCTGCTAGTATAATCAATATGGCTATTCAATATATGCCTGAATGTTTGTATTTATCGAACTGAACAAACTCTGCAAGATTCCGCTTTGTATTTCTCTTTTATGTTTTGAATAATGTGAATCCGATTTTTATTCTGAAAAATACATTTATAGTATTTACGAGTGGTTGAACACAAGAAGTAAGTAGCACAAATACATTTTGACAAATATGATAATAAAGGACAACCACATAATTTTCAGTAGAATTAACATCGAAGGATATAAACAACGAAAGTGATGTTTAAGGAAAGCTTTTTATCCATCCTCTGACAAAGTTGAAGTATTATCAAAACGCAATATCATTTTTTAATTTGAATTATACGATCTGCTTTCATTTTTACTGTGATAAGGAATTTTTATCAAGTAGGAGGCGTATTCATACAAAACACAAAACTAAATTGTTTTGTTTGGAAAAATTAAAACCAAATTTTAATTCGTTTTATAAATGTTTTGAAATAAGAATGTCATCGACTTAGAGAATAAGACAGTTTACAAAGCATTTGCGAGTATATAAGAACTATATTTTGCCTGATTTAGAAGTATTGTTCTTCTACTCCTACTGCCTTGAACTATCCATTGACTCTTTATATATATTTTATATAATGACACTATATATATTTTATCGTTTATATGAACGATAAAATACAAAATAATTCAATAATGAATGTCAGTATAAATATCGCCATCAAAGAATGATAGTTTCGAAGAAATATTTATTAATATATTAAATAAAAAATACTTGGCTAGGTTTCACAAAATTTATGATAAATAAATACTTGATTGATTTGGGGTGTTACCTCATTGTCGAAAATGGGGTAACACCCCGATTTGGTAACATATTGACATTGTGCTAACACACAATTTTCAAGTATTTATTCATTATAAATTTTGTGAAATATTTATTAATAGGAACAAAGTATGACAATATTAATGCATCAACTGAATTTCAGAGAATCAGCTACTTTCCATTAAAATTTCTATTAGCTCATTAATGAAGCTTATCATCATGAAAATACGAAATTACCAAAGCTTCAAGGGAAACATTGAACTTTATAGGATAAAATGAACACAAGGAAATTTCGAAGTGCATAAAACCACATTGTTTCTGAATTTTAATACTCCAAACCGTGAAAAATAAGAGACTAAGTACAGGTATATTCTCTCACAGAAAGAATGTTCTTCCACTTCTTCAGTTCAAATTTTCAAATTCATATTTAGGCTTCCTCTGAATATTCTTGAAAAGTAGCGAAAGAAAGTTTTTCAAGGTGTTTTAAACGAAGGAGCAGAAATAATAATTTCCGACTGAGATTGAATTCTCGCTTAACTCTTGATGAAACATAATTAAATATTAAATTAAATTAAACTCTTGGCTTAATGTTTCACGATTATATTTAA
Organism: Henosepilachna vigintioctopunctata; assembly: GCA_030704895.1. Lineage (NCBI taxonomy): Eukaryota > Metazoa > Arthropoda > Insecta > Coleoptera > Coccinellidae > Henosepilachna > Henosepilachna vigintioctopunctata. Next base: position 5,350,523 of record JARQZJ010000065.1, read on the forward strand.
CAACATGAATTTGTCAACATGTTTCGAGCGTGAGTTCATTTTCAAGACTAAAATAGAGTAAGGAACGAACAACAAGTTTATTATTTTATCATAAATTTGTTGTTTGTCCCTTACTGTATTTCATTCTTGAAAATCAGCTCACGTTCAAAATATGTTGAAAAATTCATATTGTTAAATATAATCGTGAAACATTAAGCCAAGAGTTTAATTTAATTTAATATTTTCGAAAAGGTTTCTTATCGCATCCAGATTTTAAAGAAGCATCGCTCACAAAAAAAGCGAAAAATATGTTAGTCGTAGGACTGGATTTGAGGAGTGAAAAACTTCTTCAATAATAAGTTCACATGGACAGGATAAGAAAATGCAGAATACGTGACTTAGCAGAATGTTAAGGTATCACTGAAACTAACCGAAATTCATTGAGCTCTTGAAGATTTTAGGAACATCTAATTCAACATCAAGTGGAAATATTTTATTCAATGTTAATCGAACCTTATTTCTGTGCTCCTAATATATATAAAAACGAATATATCGCTTCTGAACTGCGATTTGTAATAAAAATACATAAAAATGTATTATAAATAAATGTATTAATTATATATAAATAATAAAAACCGTGACGGTACCAAAACGGTGAATTTTATCCCGTTCTTTTATTGAAAATATTGATATTCAAAACGTAAAGGGGTGTTTTGTCTGAAAAATTTTACTGTTTTCGTGAAGAGAGAAAAACTTTTGGTGACAATTTGAATATACAAGTATTTGCATAGTATTAGACTTCTATCCAGAGTAAAGTCAGTAAATACATGCTTACAATTTTATAATTATTTTCATAAGTTATTAGAATAATAATAATAATATTTATTTAGAAATAGCTATTAAAAATCATATATACATTTAGGTTCAAAATATATTTTTACAATTATATGTTTAAAACGAACTTAGCTAATTTACGCTTGAATACCTCAAGGTCACTTATTGTTTTTATGAAGCTAAGCAATTTATTGAATGCGTTAAATCCTTCATAAAATATACTATTACTATGTTTAGAAAGCTTACAAACTTGCATGTAAAAAATGTCATTCTATTTTTCGTATCATGAATTTATTTCTTGTATTATAACTGTGCACATCATTGACACATGTGTTACATTTATTATTACTCTATATGGAAACATTTTTTTTAACTTTAAATATAAATATATATGTAGCAAAAAGTATTCTGCGTTTAACTGACATTAGTTCTAAACAATTTAGCATGCTTTGGATTGGAGTATATCTATTGCATTTCAAAATTCTTCGTATAGCTCTATTATGTAACTTTTGTAGCTGTTGAGTTTTTTCTTTACTCCATACCAATAACAGAGTAGAACAATATTTGAAGTGTGGCATTATTATTGACTTAAAGAGCAATAACTTCATATATGTCATCAGATTTTTTCCAATTATTATGAGAAAGTTGATTTTTCTGGAGATTTTCGACGATATGAAGTCGACTTAATCATTGAAACTCAATTGCTCATCTAACATAACGCCTAAGTATTTAACAAGTTTTACCCTTTCAATGTTCTGGTTTTCAATTTCAATACTAGCACAGAAAATGTATTTTCTCACAGAAATTATAATTTCAACTCATTTTCATAATCTAATTGGCAACGAAAACACAGTGTTCTAGATTTACAACACTTTTATTAAACAAGTGTTTCATAAAAGTTTTTGAAAACGTTGTTGATGAACCACATGTTAATGACGTACGTTGCCAACATTACGATCTTTTTTTTGGACTGAGAAGTAGTTCGAACTTTGAACCTTTCCAGTCCGAAGTTTGCAATCAAAGTGTGCAAATCTATTTAAATACTGTTTGCGGTAGCATTCTTATTTTGAACTGAAAATACACCAATTAATGAGCGTAAACATTCTAACTATTATTTTTTTCTCTTCATATTGCCTCATTACCATTAATTAAGTTTATTAATTAATGGTTAAACATTTTAACAACAAATAAAAAACTCTTCACTAGCTATTACTTTCTAATAATTTTTCAAAATATGTTCAATATAAATATATCTTTCAACATATTTCGAAATTTCTGATTTACTGCTACTCAAATTTGAATACCATTGGAAAACTTATATAATGGTCACTATATGAACTTTTACATCTAAAACAACTCCTTCCAAATAAACTGAACTATTTTCAAATAGTACTAAATTTATTGATGTTTTCACAACTTGAAATATGATAATCTTGGGAAGATTTTTGAAGGATAATGATATCTCAAAACCATGAAAACTATAGAAAAAATCGTAATTAAAATTGTTCGATTTGCTGAAGAATGAATTTTCGATATAATTATTTTTTCATTCAATTTAAATATGTACTACTTTTTTAGTTCTCACTCACCAAGCAACTTTTTTCAGTCATTTATAGAAGCTCTGAAGTTCTGAGATACATTTATTTTTTTTTTTCAGCTACGACGGAAAGTATAAAATTTTCCAGCGAATATCCCGAATTTGAAAACAGTGTCCATAGGGCATTGTCTTGGCTCATTACGCAGAGAGAATACGACTGGGGGTGGAGGAACGATACCGCTAAAGTGCTGACGGCGTTGAGACTAGCGACGATACAAGACTATTCAAATCGCATCTTACCAACGCAGCTGGAGACTGAACTGTCAGCGAAGCAGTTAGAAATTGAAATCGTGATTCTTCTGTGGAGGTTTGTGGAGTATTTTTATATTTAACAAATAACACGTAGTTTTCGCTTATCTCTTGGTGAAATATTATGTTAAAAACAATAAATTAAAATTAACACATTTGACCTAAGTTTCACTGAATATATTAAAAATTTCTACATATGTTTCGGTTGGTTAACCCATCATCAAGAGTATACAATGTTACTGAGAGTAACATTGTACGAGGGCGGGGTGAAAAGTTTCCGGCCTGACCAACAAAAAGTTTTAAAATTTTTTTTTTGCTTCATTTTTCGACATAATCTCCATCAACACTGATACATTTCTCATAACGGTGCTCTCAATTAGTTATATTAGTTTTAAACGTATATTCCTCAAGCTCCTCAAAATATTGATTCATATTTTCGATAACTTCTTCGTTGCTCTCAAAAATCTTTTACGACATGCCATTTTTTAAGGTTATAAAACAGGTTATAGTCGCTGGGTGCTAAGTCTGGAGAGTGTGGGAGAATGCGGCATCAGTTCAAATTTCAAATCGTGGATTTTGGACATGGCAACAATCAATGCGTTATCGTGATGAAACAAAATTTTTTTCTTCGCCAAATGAGGTCGTTTAATTTACACCTCGTCCTTCAAACGTTGCAATAAGCTTGCGTAGTATTGACCAGTAGTAGTCTTACCCTTTTCAAGAGAATCAATGTATACAATTCCTCTAGCATCCAAAAAAAACAGTATCCGTAACCTTGTTTGCCGATAAAATTTTTTTTGCCTTCTTTGGAGTTGGTTCTCTCTTTCCAACCCACTGTTTTACTGTTCTGTATTTTCAAGAGTGTAGTGGTGAACCCAAATCTCATCAACAGTTATGAATCGACGCAAAAATTCGTATGGATTACGCCTTTACAGCGCCAAATTTTCGGTAGAAAGTTTTTGGTCCAGCGTTAGCAAACACAGCACCCATCTTGCACACAGCTTTTCTATGTTCAAATGGTTGTGCAAAATATTTCGCACGCGTTCAGCTGATATCCTACAGGTCTCAACTATTTTATGCACGTTTAATCTGCGGTCTTCCAATACTATCTCTGAAGTGATGACCTCAACGGGCCTTTCTGAGCGAGGCTCGTTAGAGGTACTCACACGACCCATTTTCAATTCAGAAACTCACTGCTCAATATGAATATGATGGGGAGGAGTCTCATAGTGTTGAATCCATATCTTTTATTTGTTTTAATGTAAAACGTTTCAAATAGAAGTATTTGATGACAGCACGTTTCTCCAATTTTTCCATTTTCACGAAAACAGCGGAAATGTCCTGCGCAATGTGCTCTCAAACGCAACGTAACGTAGCGATTGGGCTGAAACTTTATGTACATGCTCAGTTGAAATGGTACTGTAGGACGCCGCTCCAAAAGTAGACCTAGTGGCGCCACCTCTTGATCAGACCGGGAACTTTTCACCTCACCCTCGTATACTCTTGATAATGGGTTCAACTACCCGAAACATATGTAGAGTTTCTAATATATTCAGTGAAACTTGAAAGTCAAGTGTGTTAATTACAATTTATTATTGTTATATTTGGTCGAGAACCAATTTATAGTCATAGAACATATTTCCTTATATGAAATAGAGAAAGGATGCTTTTCTGATGCTTGTGAGTAAGCTTTTCTATGCATTCTGGCCCAGAATTTCCTGACTTTCAGTTTGATTCTTGTTTCATGTCAGCCTGATGATACTTTCTCGTACTTCCCATTCTATATATTGGTTTTTTTTCTTTTTTTGGTCATATCTTTTGTCACTTTTTCGTCATTTTATACGATATACAAAAGAATAAAACACAAAAGGAAAGGAACTTAGTTAAGAAGTTAACACCGTGGAACAATTTGTAACATAATTTCTGTTGACTTCGATTTTTATGCTGTTTTAGAGGTAAATTGACATGCTGATTCCAAAACATTAATTTTAATATAAATTTTTTAAATCACGCCAAGTTTTTTTCTACAGATGTTGAGTATACTATTACGCTTCGAGGAACTGAACTGAAAAAAAATTCTTAGAAGAAGGTGCTTAAGTCGCCTACTTTCGATTGATAGAAAGTGCACTTCTGTATTTCTTTGGGAGTGCTGATAGATTTTTGTATTGCCATAACATAGTTGGTTTAATGAAAGAATTGGAAATTTCAGCCTCTAACGCAACTTAATAGATAGCTCAAAACGTATTGTGATCACCTTCACAATGGATATTTATATGGTTCAGTCACAATAGTAATCAGTTTTTTTGTATGAAGAATACGAAGACATAAAAAAGATCATTGATTTGTTGCAATATCACTTATACCAATAGATCACCTGTGTTGACCTTGAAATGGTTTGTTTCCTTCTTGGCCAGCAACGCGGATATACCAAGTATCCCTGTTTTCTATGTCTGTGGGACAGCAGAGCTAGTGAGAAGCAAGCATTTGGTGCAGTCAAAGTGGCCGCCAAGATCTGACCTGAAACCTGGTGATCCAAACATTCTGAATCAGCCACTTGTCGACAGAAAAATTTTTATATTTCCGCCTTTGCATATAAAACTAGGTCTCATGAAACAATTTGTTAAAGCTTTGTCAACTGCAGGGGACTGTTTTAAGTACCTATATTATTTCGGCATTTCCTAGCTCGTCATATGAGAAGCTAAAGGCTGGTGTCTTTGATGGGCACAAATTCGGCAACTTATTAAAGATGAACGTTTCACTGAAACACTAACTGAACTTGAAAACAATACTTGGTTGGCGTTCAAAAGTATTGTCAAGGCCTTTCTTGGAAAGTCTTGAGCCCAGAATTACGTCGTAGTTGTCAAACAACTCTTAGAAAGCTTTAAAAAGCTACTCATTGTTACTTGGCTGTAACATGAGTATCAAACTGCATTTCTTACATATCTTACACAGTCATGGAGGCAAGGTATCGAGATAGATGGGCTGTCAGTATGATGACTGACTACTGTTGAAGCATCAAGCGAGAATATCCCTAGATTGAACATTCTAGGAAAAGTTATAAGCGAAAATGTTTACCGTAATATCCTTTTTATTTTTTGTATAAATACAATTTAATATGTTTGGTTTGTACCCTCTTTACTTTCCTCTATATTCCCTTTTGTATGACTTTTTGGGTTAAACGTTATGGGTAGCTTGAAGTGCATTTTCCTCCACAATGGAAATTTATATGGTACCGTCTCAATAAGTCATTCAGTTTCCTTGCAAGAAGAATACGAAGACATAAAAAAGGTCATTGACTTGTTGCAATATCACTTACGCCAATGGATCATCTGTGTTTACCTTAAAATTGTTTGTTTTCTTCTTGGCCAGCAACGCAGATATACCAAGTATTCCTGTTTTCTATGTCTGTGGGTCAGCAGAGCTCGTGAGAAGCAAGCATTTGATAGAGTCAAAGTGGCCGCCAAGATCTGACCTGAAACTTGGTGATCCAAACATTTTGAATCAGCCACTTGTCGACCAAAAAATCATTATATTTCCGCCTTTGCATATAAAACTAGGTATCATGAAGCAATTTGTTAAAGCTTTGTCAACTGCAGGGGACTCTTTTAAGTATATCATTTCGGCATTTCCTAGCTTATCATATGAGAAGATGAAAGCTGGTGTCTATGATAGGTCACAAATTCGGCAAAACTTATTAAAGATGAGCGTTTCACTGAAACACTGACCGAACTTGAAAACAATACTTGGTTGGCATTCAAACAAGGTCTTTCTTGGAAACCCACGAGCCCAGAATTACGTCGAAATTGTTCAACAACTCTTAGAAAGCTTTGAAAAACTACCCATGATACTCATGTTACTTGGCTGTAACATGAGTCTCAAACTGCATTTCTTAATTGCCATATTACACAGTCATGGAGGCAAGGTATCAAGATAGATGGGATGTCAGTATGATGGCTGACTACTGTTGGAGCATCAAGCGAGAATTACCCTAGATTGAACATTCTAGGAAAAGTTATAAGCGAAACTTTTTACTCTAATATCTTTTTTATTTTTTGTATAAACACAATTTAAATTTTAATATCTAATAACCTTTGCATGAATAAAACAATCTAATATTTTTGATTATTACTCACTTTACTTTCTTCTATATGCCCTTTTTGTATGACTTTTTGGGTAAAGAGAGGCTATCCTGTAGTTTAAAAACTTGACGCGATAGAGAAGAATTCATAACATTTTTGAATTCAGAGACCACGATTAAGCTTTGAAAAACTACCCATGATACTCATGTTACTTGGCTGTAACATGAGTATCAAACTGCATTTCTTAATTGCCATATTACACGGTCATGGAGGCAAGGTATCAAGATAGATGGGATGTCATGTTTACTTTCTTCTATATGCCCTTTTTGTATGACTTTTTGGGTAAAGAGAGGCTATCCTGTAGTTTAAAAACTTGACGCGATAGAGAAGAATTCATAACATTTTTGAATTCAGAGACCACGATTTAGTCAAAAACAAGTCACAGATCTAAAACAACAAAATGTTAAATTGTAGATCCAACTTTCTCACCAGCACAGAGTGCTTCTGAAAGTATAACTAGCCTTCATTAGAAAACTTTGAAAAAGATATGTTTCTTCAATAATTTTCGGATTGAAAGATAAAGATAGTGATAACCTAGCAGGAAATGAAAAAGTCAACTGAAAGTAGATTATTAAGCAAACAGTTAAATCGCATGAACATGATGCTTTTATATGGTTTTTTCCGTATACTACTAACACATTTGTTTCAGACATCGTGAAATTCCAATAACTCCCCCAAAATTAGCCCAGTACTCCTTAGCAGTCAGTTCTATGTGCAAAGATCCCAAAGAGTTTCATGGTCATGATCTCATCGCCACACTCCAACACCATGAACCAGTCCAAGACCTGGATTTTGCCTACGCTAGTTTAGCTGCTTGTAGTGCAAAATCTCACGTCAGGAAGAAGCAAATCAGGCGTCTTCTGGATATAGCAAATACTGCCAAGGATCATAATATAGGTGAGATTACACAATTTTTGCATATTCTTCTTGATAATGTGGATTTTCCGCAGACATTTGCATTTTCTGAGAATTTGCATTTGAAATCTAAAGAAAATGGCTAGAAAACTGAAATAGAAGCAATGAAGTTCAATAAAATCAGTAATTCGAATCAAATTAAGAAATTCTCATTTTTCTTATCATACAATAATCATTAATACTTGAATGATGAGCTTGAAATGGAAGCTATTTTCAAAATAGAAGTTTCGATTTGTGAAAAAATAATCAGCGATTTAAGCTGATGAAGCTAAAACATCTAAAGCAGTGTTTCTCAACCTGGGGTCCAGGCCCCACAGGGGTGCAATTTTATTGTTGAGGGGCAATTCGAAAAAAGAGCCCACACGGTTTCTTCGAGCTTGTATAAAAATACATTTCATTACTGTTTAGTTCTTTCAAATTTTTCATTACACTTATGTTAATTCACTGCTGAGATGATGTATATTCAGTCTAATTTTTACGGACTATATTATAATTTAAATCAAAATTTCAATAGCAAAGTCACTTCAGGTTAATTTCTATTTAAGTGAATAGGTTTTTGAAAGGATAATACAATCTATGTTGGCTTCACAAAAAGAGTACCGTCATCAAACTCAATTGTGTAATCGAGGCTATGAGAAGCAAAGTGAATCAATATACAAAATTGCGTTTTTCGGTTTTCTCACCATTGATAACTAGGGGTTATTGGACTGAGGTCCAATTTTGCGTCACTTTTTCGAGCATTTCGGTCTGAATCCCACGATTTACGCGTGTTATGTTATCCTGTAGGGCTTCCATCGTGTTCGGCTTGTCCACATACACTAACGACTTTACATAAACCCACAAGTAATAATCCAGAGGCGTCAAATCGCATGATCTTGGCGGCCAATTCACAGGGCCATTTCGAGAGATGAGCTGCTCACCAAATTCATCTGTCAACATGTCCATTGTTTCACTTGCTGTGTGGCATGTGGCACCGTTGTGATGAAACCACATGTCAACCAAGTTCAACTCGACCAACTGGGGCAAAAAAACGTTGCGTATCATGGCTCGATATCGTTCGCCTTTGACGGTAACGTTTCTTCCACGGTCGCCTCTGAAGAAAAATGGACCGATGATGCAACCAGCCCATAAACCACACCAAACTGTCGTTTTTTCGGGATGCATAGGTAATTCTTGTATGGCATGTGGCTGTTCATCACACCAGATGCGACAGTTTTGTTTATTTACGTATCAGTTGGGCCAGAAATGAGCCTCATCGCTGAACACAATGTTTCGATAAAACAGCGGATTTTCATTAAGCTGTTCTAAGGCCCATTCACCAAAAATTAGACGTTGTGGTAGGTCATTCGGCTTCAATTCTTGCAGAAGTTGAATTTTATAGGCTTTCAAACCCAAATTCTCCATGTGGTTGAGTAACACATGCCCAATTGCTGAGAACGGCGACGAATTGACATTTCACGATCATCATTAACACTGTACGCTACGGCTGCAATATTCTCTTCAGTACGCACTGTACGCATGCGAGACAATGGTTGTAAACTTGGTGCGAAATTTGGTGAAAAGAGCACGAATTGTTGATTCACCAGGTCGATTATGAAGACCATAATATGATCGTCACATTTTTCACCAATCTCAAACCAGAATTCACGAATTTTGATAGTAAATTTCAACAATTTGCAATCGTTGCTCGTTTGTTAGTCTATCCTTGATGAAATGGCAGAGTTTACTGAAAACCTCTCACTTTGACAGATGACGTTTGGATTGCATTACCAACCAGTGCCGCCAACCTGAAAAACTTAACTCTTAAAAAATCACCCATATCTATCACCACCATGGTGAACTGCACCAGAAAGCCTTTTCACTCGATGGACAGATACAAGCCATATAGTAGTTTAGCCTTTTCACATTCACCATTTCCATTTAGAAGCAAAGTTTTCAATATGAAGGTTAATTATTTTGAAGAATTTACCTTCATATTTTGCATAGTTCTATGAATTCAATTGAGTTTTCATCTAATGAAGTAAATTGAGACAAAATTTATCATTACCAAAATGAAACCATTATCTGATGGTTAGTTGTGGTCACAACTTCAAAGCTAATACCACGACCGACTTTAATCAGGCCCTGAAATGAGTATCTGCCACGGTATCCTAGTGGTCTAACAATCCCGCCATTAGTTGAGCTGGTATACTAATGCAAATAGGACGCTTCTCAAAACTTTCGCAGTTTGAAGTTGAATAATTTGCGGTTTTACTAAAAATTCTATATTTTTCAATTGTGTATAGTGTAATACATGCGTTGTTGATAATTTTTTTAAATCTTAACATAAAACTATGAAAACCAAAATGTTCAGTGTTCATGTTATAACCTCTATTCATCAATTTTCCATAGTGTAATTTAGGTGCTAGTGATGATAGTTTGTGGATAACATAACATCAAATTATAAAAACGTGCTTTGTGTGTACCGATTTAATCGAATTTGTGATGTATTTTGAAAACGGATTAATTACTAATAATGTTTCTGTGAAATATAGTGTAGAGGATAGGTATTCCGTAGATGATTCAGTAAGTTTCAAATTTGGAATAGGTGATTTTCTAATAAGTTAAAATGACGATAACTTGTTGCATTCCTAAAAATATGCCTTTTTTATGCCTAGGAGAAGCCCAGAGGAAATGCAGATAAATTATTTAGCTCCCAATGATAATTTGAATAACAAGTTTGAAAAGTCAGATTTGTCAATTTTCAAGATTTAATTCTTCATTACTCCAGTAAAACAAATACTCCTGATTGTTGGAATGTTAAAATAGGTTCAGTTAATAACAAAATTAATTTTTATCTTCTTAGTTTAAGTGAAGAAATTAGTACCATAAGTAACTAAATTACAGTGCATAAAGACATGTTAGTAACAGTATTTTTGAATGGAAAAAAGTTGTTGTACACTGATTCAAGTTGGATTTTACCTATTGACATGAAATTGGATAGATGGTCTTAAATAGAAAATTTGTTGATAAGATACAAAGATATTCCAGACAGTGTATATCAATCTTTCACATATTTAATCCAGAAAAGTTTATGTTGTTTAAATGAGGCATCGCATCAATTAAAATTAGTTGTGATATGCTTGAAGATTTTTCAGAAAATAGGGCTACTTGTTTAAATAACCTTAAAATTTTAATTGATCAAATAATATTACTTCCAAAGAAGAAACGATACTCGTCTGATAAAATAATTATGTCTTTCATGTTATACGCTCTTTCTGCCTGTGCTTATGATTTAATGCTATATGATATATAATTTAATTCTATAAGTTATAAATAATAATAATATTGAATATAACTTAAATTCAAACACTTGAACTTATATGACGCGTTTCGTCGTTACAAACGACTTCTTCAGATGCTTATGTCAAAACGCGTCATGCAATGTAGTCAATAAAGTGTATAAGTTCAAGTGTTTGAATTTAAGTTATATTCAATTATTATAACAACCGACTAGGAGAGTAGACCACTAACTCAATTTTGGCAACACCGCCGGACTACGCTCTTCATGGCCTGATTAAAGTCGGCCGTGCTAATACACATCGTAATTTTTGGTCTTAGTGCATATTGCTTTTCATAGCCTCAATTAGCCTTTACACGATTGACTTTTAATAGGTCGATTCTTTGTTCTTTGCTCATCGAACTTTGTGTTATGTAATTGTGGTTCGAACGTTTATGTTATACTGTGTTCCTTTGGTGGCAAGATAATATATTAACAGTTCCAGTAGTAGAAGTATTCGACGCATTTGTTGATGTAAGAGTCTTTTGAATTGATGTAAAGAGCTTTTTTATTTCCTATAATTTCCGCTTCATTTTCTTATTAAGTTCGAGAAACATTAATATTAATAATAATAATAAATTATTTATCCTGAACACTGTTGAGTCAACAGGTATAATACCCAATTACAGAAAATAATAACATAATTTTGAATGATAACTAAATAAATAAAATGAAAAAAAATATAACAAAGAGCTTAAGATAATCTGAAAAAACTAAACAGTAACTATTAACTAAATAATAAGATCATATGAAGCATTACAAAAACGCGATCCAATTCAATTCATTTCAGTCAATTTCCTTTATTCATATAACTCCTAATAATAACTGCTATGGAGTCAAAGTGAATGTCACATTTATTAGCAGCTGTATTGAGTGTAGACTCCATAAACCAAATGGGGGATTTTATTAGCAACTTGGTCCTTGAAGTCGCTAGGTTGAGTGATTTTGTTGTACCGAAATTTTGACTAGGAACACGAAATTTCAAAGTGGACAGCATTGCTAGATGTTCCCATGGTTTAAATTTTGTTTCAATATTTTGTAACCAGTCACTTATATGTGTTTCAGGCAAAAAAAATTTTTTTCGGGCTCCAAATTTTTCTGTTTTCTACAAAGAGTGCGCATTTTTTGGAGCTCTGTACAGAGTTTTGAGCTCTGTGTATAGAAATTCCAAGACGGAATAATCCTGCAGGTGCCAAGTCTGGGTATCCAGCAGGCCATGCGCGTAACTCACCTCGACCAACTCAGCAATCTCCGTACTGTTGCTGTTGAAAAATTGCGAACAACCAAACTGAAATATGGTGGTTCACTTTCGATCATAAACATAAATTTAATTCTGTATTGAATAAAAAATTTATGGCTCAATTTCACAAAATGTTTGAATTGCTTGACAAATGTTTCAAAAGTTGAACTGATCATTGCAATTCTTGTGGCGTATTTTACACTGTAGAAATAACGATCTAATCAGACAATCTTCCACAGTTTCAACTCAAACATTCTACAGGAATTCAAAACGATTATAACATAACTCACGGGTATTTTTATCTGCGTACCTACAGCGCATTATCGATCACGGTGAAAATATCACATATGACAGTCTGAAATTTTGTTTTCGAAAAGGAGGATTTTTCATAAATTGTTTCAGTATTAAATATTCTAAGTAGTATATGAATAATACTGAATTTTATTCTGAGTAGTATATGCATAACCTTGAAGTTTTGCCACATGTTTAATCAACACCTTGTATATATAGAGCCCAAAAATCGTAATTGAAAAATTCTTATTCGAAGAGTAAAATTGAATTTTGGATGTATCTTGGTGAAATAGTAATAAATCTCTCAATTTTCGAACACGTATTATTATATTATTTTTCGTCAGACGAGAGAAACTTTTGAGTTCTTTCGAATTGAAAGTTTCATATTGATGAAAATGTATATTGCATCAAATTTATTTCAGATTTTTCCTCCGTTATATTCGTTAACCGAGAATTAAATTGGACTAATATGTTCTTGAAAATATCTGGTTCATTTAGTGGATCGATTTTGATAATTCTATTTCCAGATACGGTCGCCATGACGATCCTGGCACTACGTTGCATCGTTAAGGACCACAGGCACAGAAACCTGCAGCATTCGCTGAGAAGGCCATCGATTAGTCTAGCCAGACAACAACACACCGACGGAGGTTTTGGTAATGTTTACAACACAGCTATCACAATGCAGGTGAGTCAATTAACATTTTTTATACACGTCTATTCGTCAAATCTATGCATTTTTTCACATCGTTTGATGTTAAATATTCTCAACTTTTCCAACTAAAAACACTTCCACTGCAGTTTATTCAGAGTTTTATAACTTATTTACATCCAACAAATAATTTTGAGAACCTAATATATATAAAATTTGGTTTGATAATTATGAACTGTAATAATATGAAAATAAATCAACTAATTATCATTATAAAAATTAATGATTCATGAAATCCACACTTGGAGAAAATTATCATCAAGCGTTGAACAATGTTCGAATTTTTCTCATATATTAAAACAAAACGCATGAGGTACATTTGGAAGTATTCCTAATTCTTCGCATGCAACTTTAACATTTGATGTAACATACAAATAACAGATACTTTTGCATAGTCTGGTGTTCGGAAAATGAAGAAGAATTAATCGCAGAGGCACAAAAATATCTTCCGTGTATCGAATTAACGATAGGAGTTGCTTTGAATTCTATTTAGGGCAGAACTCTTAGAAATTTCCAAATGAGTTGGTCTGAAGATAGACGAAGTTTTGAAATGAGAAAGAGTGATTTTCATTGGGAAACCATTTAAAATAATTATGCATTCAGTTCAGATTTGCATTACGTAGATTGGAGATTCACATTTTATAACAAGAATTGCGAGAGAATTTTGATAGCTATTACAATTTTGGAGACACGACAATATCCTGAAACTATAAGATTCTAAATTTTTCCAAAACCTGCTAGTCCAGTCAAAATAGACATTCCAGTTTGCATTAATTCCCAACAAGCTGAATTTCTTCTGTAGGCCTTTGAATACGTCATTACAAATGATATGTCGGAAGTCCCCATCGATCCAGCTTGTGCGTTGTTTTTTATTCGAAATCAAAGGCCACAAATTTGCGTTTTTTGCGTATATCTCTGAAACAACAAGAGTAATCGAAAAATGGTTTTAACAAAGTTTGTAGGTCGTAAAATGGTCTACAAAAATATCTCGATACTTTTTCTTGTACGGTGCACTGTTCTCGAATTATGGCTAATTTAAACATAGAAAACACGAATGCACTCATACGTGACCAGTATGCATCATCGGGTTAACCATTCACACAAAAAATATTAGAACATAGTTTTATTTGCCCCATGCACACAAGTACGTGAAAAATATACAATTCTGAGCGAGTCATCTGTCTTCAAAATTCTTCGAGTACGAATTAGCCCCTTACCCTTTATCGCTCTTTGATGCAATTGGAATGCGTAAGACAAAGAAGCCAGCCATTTATGATTTCTTTGAATGTGTGAACATTGATATCGAAAGTGCAAATGCTACCTACATCATCGATACCTGTTACATCGTGTTGTGTGGGACCGAGAGAACACATTTGAGGATATTTTGGACAAATATCTTCAGTATGTTCGTAGACACTTTGGTCACGACGTTACTATAATATTTGACGGTTTCACTGATTAAATGAAAAATATCAAAGCTGCAGAACAACGTCGTCGAGGTAAACAAACATCTTCATCGTCTGATATCGTTTTGATCGATCAATAACTGTTCCGACAAACTATCAGCAGTTTCTTGCTAATACTCACAATAAATCTCGTTTGATTTCGATGTTATGTGAAGAATTTGCAGCTGCCAATATTGTTGTGAAACAAGCTCAAAATGACGCTGACGTCCTCATTATTGACACCGCAATTGAACAATTCAGTAGCACCAATCCAACTATCGTTGTTGGAGAAGATGTAGATTTGTTAATAATATTAACTGCACGAACACCTAGTGATAAGATCATTTACATTTTAAAACCTGGGAGAGCTCAAGTTCAAACGAAAATATATTCTTCACAAAGTTTAACTGCATATCCAAAATGTTAGCCTCGTATATTATTCCTTCATGCGATAACTGGCTGCGATACGACATCACCAATTTTCAAAAGAGGCAAAATACAGTATTGAAATTGTTTGAAAAACGTGAGTACGTAACAAGTACAGATATTTGAGTTTTGTGAAAAATACAAGAAACAATAAGAGAGTGCAGTTATTTTGTCTCCCTCCAACATCTGCTTCTGCTAATCAACACTTGTTTCGTGTGTTCTACCAAATGCAAGTGAGGCTAGACAATGATCTAAATCCTGAAAATTGGGGCTGAAAATTGATGAATAATAGTTTGAAGCCAATCCAGACTTTACTTCCACCTGCCTCAGAAAAATTACTCAATACAATTTTTTGTAATTGCAAAAAAGTCTGCACAAACAATTGCGGGTGCAGAAAAGTTGGATTGTATTGTTCATCGGTATGTACCAATTGTCAAGGCCAATCTTGCACCAACATTGAATCAAATGCAACTGATGAAGATTGTTTCGAAATTGATGAGGATATAACTGATATATCTCTCTTCTTGGAGCAGTCTACACAAATCGAGGAAGAAGAGGAAGAAGACATTGAAGAGGAAGAAACGAGTGACTATGAAGAATTTGATGATGAATGATGATGTAATTTTCTTGATGTTGAAATTTTCATCAAATTTAAATGAAAAAAAATTTCATCAATAAAATAGTGTCCCATTACATTCCCTCGATCAAAATATATTGTGGAGTATTCCTACTGGGGAAACCACGTTAAAAAAAAAGCGCCGTGTACACTATCTCAGAGGTGGTGCGGAAACGTGTGCATATAGTCTAAAATACGATTTTCCTGCGATCTAAAGTCACGATATCTCGAAAGCAATGATTTGTAGAAAAAGAGTGTTGAAATATTTTTCGTAGATAATTTTACGATCTACAAACTTTGTTCGAAACATTTTTCGATAACTCTCGTTGTTTCAGTGATAAACGCAAATTTGTGACCTTTGACCTCGAATAAAAACAACGCACAAGCGGGATCGATGGAGACTTTTGACATATCATTTGTAATGACGTATTAAAGGCCTACACAAAAATCTAGCTTGTTGGGAATTAATGCAAACTTGAATCATAATTTAGACTATTTTGACTGGACTATGCTGTATTTACCATCTCAATAATTTGAATAAATAAAGCTTTTTTCTACACTAAGCAATGTTTCTTGCAGGCCCTGCAAGAAGTGCCAGAAAGCAATTCCTACTGGAACAGGACGGCGGCAAGAGCATATATCGAAAGCAGACAAGATCCGGATGGTGCATTCACTGACCCCGGATTGACAGCAGACTCCTTATTGGCATTATCTGGAAAGGGATTAGGAGCTATAAGAAATTTGGATTGTGGAAAATCAGATTCTGACTTCGATAATCATGGTAAAATTATTCAATATCGTAATTTTGTATGATGTCATATTCATAACATTAAACAGAAAAGGATATGTATAAACAATATTTCAAATAAAAATATTTCAAATAAAACTCTCAGGGAGCTGTCTACACAAATATTGTTAACGAGAACGAACCCATCACTTTCGAGAGTGAATATTGAGTGCGCTTCGAAAAAATTATCGATCTTGTTGAATGATAATAGGATACATTTGCTTCATCATTATCACGAATCATCAGTCCGTATTTGATCAATCAATCAAGAAGAAGAGACGTATAAACTCTCCCTAGCGTTCTGGATTCCTACTCATGACAACATTAGTGCGAGTACGTGAAGCTTCGTAGACATTTCATTTGAACACCACATAAATCTGTATGCAATGTGTAAAAATGGTCCCATGCCAAATAGCTCCAGATCACGGCCTGGCGGACAAAAGGATAGCTAGTTTCAAGATTCACGAATGATTCATACTAGTAATTCTGAATCTTGTGAAATACTTCGTGAATCTGGAAACTAGCTATCCTTTCGACCTGCGCAGCAGGGTGATCTGGAGCTATTTGGCATGGGACCATTTTTACACATTGCAGACAGATTTCTGTGGTTTTCGAATGAAAGGTCCACGAAGCCTCACGTACTCGTACTAATGTTGTCTTGAATAGGAATCTATAACGCTAGGGAGAGTTTATACGTCTCTTCTTCGATAGAGGGAGCTCACGTGAATTTTCACAAAGTGTTGTTTTTTGTTGTTCATCATCATTGTTGATCATCGATTCTTGATTGATTGATTAAATATGGATTGATGATTCATAATTATGATGACATAATTGTATCCTATTATCATTCAACAATATCGATGATTTTTCGAAGCGCACTTAATATTCACTCTCGAAAGTGATAGGTTCGTTCTTGTTGACAATATTTCTGTAGACAGCCGCCTGAGAGTTTTATTTGAAATAATTCTACACTTCGATTAAGAGTCTCAGTATTTTTTACTGAGACCCTTAATCGTATTCGCTTTCCTTCAAATATTTCGATTTCTTGCAGTAGAAATAGACGTATCGAAGTCTTTATCGTCTCATGGAAACGATTCCGAAATTCGCAACGTCACCATCACCTACACTCTCTGGGTGGGGTCAAACATCACAGAAAATTCCACAATTTCGATCACAGCGCCAAGAAACACATCGTTTTATAACATTATGCAAGTTGCGATGGAATTGGATCCACATTTCACATTCGAAGCTTCCGAATGGCCAAATGGACATTACGTTCACACTCTAGCTGGATATAAGGAAGAACCAATGGGTTATCATTATTGGCTACTTTACAGATTACCAGAGATACCAGATCCAAGTGCACCTCCAGCGAATCAGTTGGTAGCACCAGTAGGTGAGTTAATTAACAGTTTTCTTTCAATCTAATATTCGAATATATATGTAAATATATATATATATATATATATATATATATATATATATATATATATATATATATATATATATGTATATATATTTTCAGTGTTTAATTAGGATTGCAGTCTAGGACAGGAAAATCAGTTACCTCTTTAGTATTTTCCAAGCTTTCGAAAATGTTTATTTTCTTCTTCAGGGCTAAAATAGTACAAAAATTAACAGTTTATATAGCAAGGCACTATAAAAAGTTTTTTCTTACAATTACTGTGAGGTTAGTCCGAAAGTACATTAGTTTTTTGAATTTTGAAAATAACTACAAGTGTTCCCAAATGCATTGGGTTGGAATATTACTGCATTCTACGTGTTAGGTAGTCGAAGGAAGCGACGACAATGACCGTATTTCTTAATTTCGCTTTTCAAGTGGAGTGTTCCCAGATGTTTTTAAGGGCGTTTCTTAAAATGCATAACGTTGGCCGAAGTTTTATGACTAACGAAAAGAGAATGAATTTGTTTTTTTAAATATTCAGAATGGATTTTTCGGTGAATAGGATATCCGAATATGAGCCATTAATCAGAAGAACCTATGAGATTTATATATATTGCTTAAATTATCTGTATCAGATTTTTTGTTAATACAATTTCCTGTCTTTTTAATATGAACCATTTCTAGGAAAAGGCGTTTGTTGTAATTGTTTGCGTGATCTAAAATTTTTGTGGCATTGTAATTCATATTATGACCAGTGGCTTGCACGTGTTGGGTTAATGCAGAGGAATTCGTCTTGTTAGTATTTCGGCAATCACTTTTATGAGAAATGATCCTCGAATGAAGATTTTGGGATGTTTGACCTATATATACAGAATCGCAATTTTGACAAGGAATTTTGTAGACGACATTTGATTTGAATTTCAATTCTATGGGATGTTTTGTGCGAGTGAATAATGACTGTATAGTTAATGTGTTTTTTTGGGCTATTTTTATTTTATTATGGAATAATTTGATCAGTTTTGGCGTTAGATTGTGTATATGCGGTAGAACACCGAATGGTAGATTCTCTGGGCTGTTGTTGCTGATAATTTCCTGGTTTGTTTCAATTATATTGCTACAAGCTCTCAATAATTTATCAATCAGTTTAGGGGGATAACTATTATCAAGCAGAATTCCCTGAATTTTGAAATATTTTTCTGATACAATTCTGGATGACAAATATTTTTTATACGTCTTTTGAACTCTAGTATGAAATTCTTTTTCGTTTTAAATGGATGGTAGGAAAGGTAATTTATGTAACGTCCGGAATGAGTGTTCTTTTGGTACCAGTCTAGCATTATGCAGTTATTTTTCTCATCACCAGAGTATCAAGGAAAGGAATGCTATTGTTATTCTCTGTTTCGACGGTGAATTTTATCGAGGGGTGATAGGAATTGAATGTTTCAACTATTTCGTCGATTTTATTTGCGGGTACAGCGCAAATTATATCGTCGACGAACTTTTTCAGGAAGGGTATTTCAAAGGATAGATTAGGTATACATGAATTCAAAAGATCGTCCATTACATATTGTGCAATAATTGGAGAAAGACAGCTTCCCATGGGTTTTCCAAACAATTGTTGATAGTAAACGCCTTCAATCGCAAAATAATTACTGTTGAAAATGAATGTTAATAATTCTAAAGTTGTTTCGAGGGATATACTCGTGAAATTCTTGATTTTTTGCCAGTGCTTTTTTATTGATTTCATACTAAGTTCCAGGGGTATGTTCGAAAATAAAGAAACAACATCTAAACTAATTATTACGTAGTTATGTGGAATGGATTTGTTATTTATGAATTTGGAAAAATCGAAACTATCTTTAATATAATATTCATTTTCTCTGTCATATGCGGCTGTGAAAATATCTGCTAGAAATTTCGATAATTTGCTATTAAGAGCGTTAACTGAGGAAATTATTGGACGTAGGGAACTTTTACGGCCTACCAAAAATACATAAACCTGAACTTTCCCTACGTCCAATAATTTCCTCAGTTAACGCTCCTAATAGCAAATTATCGAAATTTCTAGCAGATATTTTCACAGCCGCATATGACAGAGAAAATGAATATTATATTAAAGATAGTTTCGATTTTTCCAAATTCATAAATAACAAATCCATTCCACATAACTACGTAATAATTAGTTTAGATGTTGTTTCTTTATTTTCGAACATACCCCTGGAACTTAGTATGAAATCAATAAAAAAGCACTGGCAAAAAATCAAGAATTTCACGAGTATATCCCTCGAAACAACTTTAGAATTATTAACATTCATTTTCAACAGTAATTATTTTGCGATTGAAGGCGTTTACTATCAACAATTGTTTGGAACACCCATGGGAAGCTGTCTTTCTCCAATTATTGCACAATATGTAATGGACGATCTTTTGAATTCATGTATACCTAATCTATCCTTTGAAATACCCTTCCTGAAAAGTTCGTCGACGATATAATTTGCGCTGTACCCGCAAATAAAATCGACGAAATAGTTGAAACATTCAATTCCTATCACCCCTCGATAAAATTCACCGTCGAAACAGAGAATAACAATAGCATTCCTTTCCTTGATACTCTGGTGATGAGAAAAAATAACTGCATAATGCTAGACTGGTACCAAAAGAACACTCATTCCGGACGTTACATAAATTACCTTTCCTACCATCCATTTAAAACGAAAAAGAATTTCATACTAGAGTTCAAAAGACGTATAAAAAATATTTGTCATCCAGAATTGTATCAGAAAAATATTTCAAAATTCAGGGGAATTCTGCTTGATAATAGTTATCCCCCTAAACTGATTGATAAATTATTGAGAGCTTGTAGCAATATAATTGAAACAAACCAGGAAATTATCAGCAACAACAGCCCAGAGAATCTACCATTCGGTGTTCTACCGCATATACACAATCTAACGCCAAAACTGATCAAATTATTCCATAATAAAATAAAAATAGCCCAAAAAAACACATTAACGATACAGTCATTATTCACTCGCACAAAACATCCCATAGAATTGAAATTCAAATCAAATGTCGTCTACAAAATTCCTTGTCAAAATTGCGATTCTGTATATATAGGTCAAACATCCCAAAATCTTCATTCGAGGATCATTTCTCATAAAAGTGATTGCCGAAATACTAACAAGACGAATTCCTCTGCATTAACCCAACACGTGCAAGCCACTGGTCATAATATGAATTACAATGCCACAAAAATTTTAGATCACGCAAACAATTACAACAAACGCCTTTTCCTAGAAATGGTTCATATTAAAAAGACAGGAAATTGTATTAACAAAAAATCTGATACAGATAATTTAAGCAATATATATATAAATCTCATAGGTTCTTCTGATTAATGGCTCATATTCGGATATCCTATTCACCGAAAAATCCATTCTGAATATTTAAAAAAACAAATTCATTCTCTTTTCGTTAGTCATAAAACTTCGGCCAACGTTATGCATTTTAAGAAACGCCCTTAAAAACATCTGGGAACACTCTACTTGAAAAGCCAAATTGAGAAATACGGTCATTGTCGTGGCTTCCTTCAACTATCCAGCACGTAGAATGCAGTAACATTCCAACCCAATGCATTTGGGAACACTTGTAGTTATTTTCAAAATTCAAAAAAACTAATGTACTTTCGGACTAACCTCACAGTAATTGTAAGAAAAAACTTTTATAGTGCCTTGCTATATAAACTGTTAATTTTTGTACTATTTTAGCCCTGAAGAAGAAAATAAACATTTTCGAAAGCTTGGAAAATACTAAAGAGGTAACTGATTTTCCTGTCCTAGACTGCAATCCCAATTAAACACTGAAAATACATATCTACAGTCGTTAAACATTCAACTATGTATATATATATATATATATATATATATATATATATATATATATATATATATATATATATATATATATATATATATAAACGAATGAAAAATTGTTTGCGCTAAAAAGTACTAACAAAAGCAGAATTTTTGATTTTGATTTCAATTTTCATTTTTGAATATTAAAAAAAAATTATTGAATAATATTTGAATATTATATTGAAAAATCAAATAAATATTACCAACCCTCGTCAACTTCATCAGCAACCTCTTCATTCTTTTACTGTTTGGTGTGCCATGTCTTCGTCAGGCATTATCGGACCATTTTTTTTCGAAAATTAACATGGAGAAACTGTGACTGTTAATGCTGAGCGGTATTCAGAAATGTTACGCACATTTTTCTTTCCTCAACTACCCCAGAACGATGAAACATTATTTCAACAAGACGGAGCAACAAGCCATACAGCCCGAGTGAGTATGCATCTTCTGAATGACGTTTTTCCTAATCGTTCATCTCTCGAAACGGAACGATTAATTCGGCTGTGACTTTTTCTGTGGGGCTACCTAAAAAGTAAAGTCTACGAGCAACGACCGATGATATTGGACGAACTGAAACAAAACATTCGTCGAGAGATTGCACGAATACCGGAGTAAATGTTACGGGAAATTATGAACAATTTTCATCGGCGGCTTGACAAATGCCTGATGAGAGAGGGACGTCACCTTGCCGACGTAATTTTCAAAAATTAAATTAGTTTAGTGAAATATAAATGCTTTTCTATGTAGATTATTATGGTATTGATATTTTTTTTATGAACAACTTCATAAATTTTTGACACTTATTTCAAAATCGCCCGATTCGCTGCCGCACCCTGTATATATATATATATATATATATATATATATATATATATATATATATAGATTTTGAAAGTTTTTAGCAATAACAGGCTTTTAAATATGAAAAAGTTTATTTTTGTTGACGTTTCGTTGTTATATTACAACTTTGTCAAAACTAATGAATAATTGAATTTATAAATAAATTCAAAATTCAAATTTATAAATAAATTCAATTTTTCATTAGTTTTGACAAAGTTGTAATATAACAACGAAACGTCAACAAAAATAAACTTTTTCATATTAAAAAAGCTTGTTATTGCTAAAAACTTTCAAAATAAATATCTTAAACAGGCAATAAATCAATTTCAAGATATATATATATATATATATATATATATATATATATATATATATATATATATATATATATATATATATATATATATATATATATATATATATATATATATATATATATATATATATATATATATATATATATATATATATATATACTAGCGGACCCGGCGAACTTTGTACGCCCATTTATTTCTCTCTGAATATTTTCAAAAAGCAGGAGAAAAGACATGTTCTACTATTCGTGCTACAATATCTTGATTTTAATAATAAATTAGCCAGGAACTTACTCACTTACGAAGGGACTGCAATACTCTCTGTTATTTCAAATCAGTCGAATTATCAAAAAATTCCTATATTAACACGGTTCATGTAATGGAAGTTATTAACCTGTCTGTTCTATTGTTGAACGACATGTTCCTTATTTCGTATCAAGTACTTGTTCCATGTATCTCATCATTAATTATATGACATATTTGCTGGATATAAGTCAAAAAATGTTCAGAATGTAGTCCATTCCCGGAAACCAATGAATTTAGTGGCTCTGGTGGTGGTACCAATGGCGTCAATTTGACTTGGCCGCTGGCGCAACACAATCCAGGGGCTTCATTTTTTAATTTCAATGCATTGCAATGTGGACACACAATATTCATTGGTCCAATAGCAACAATTTGCTCTAAACTGTAATCAATTGCCACATTATAACTGAATGCAGCTCAGTGGGGATTAAACACAACATTTCTATGTTGATTTCGATTCCGTTGAAGTTCATTTCGCGCTTCGCGTTGCTCATCAGTTTGATTTGCTCTTATATTTCTTTGACTTGCCGTATTTCGAGTACTGCGGCCTAAGTTTGTACGTCTGGTTGGTGGCATTGTTAAAAACGAAAATCCAACTGAAAATATATTTTCTGTGTAACCATGTAAAATTGTAATATTGTGTAGTCACCAAATGTTACCAAAAATCGATATGAAGTGAAGTGAACTTACCGTGATTAACAAACACTTATTAGCAAACAAAAAACTTCTTAGTCTTTAAAAAAAACGAACTTTATCAAAAACTTAATAAAATTATTGTTAGCGCGGTTATGGATGTGTTGTCACAGATTACCACAGATTTTTTTGTTTTAAGTTGAATGACGTTGACGTTTGTTAGCGCAGTTATCGATGTGGTGTCACAGATTACCACAGATTTTTTGTTTTAAATTGAATGACGTTGACATTCGTTACGAGCGTTTTTTAAAATATGCAAAATTAAATGTATATTTTCAATCTTTCTGAGAGATTTTCTTTATATTTTTTTCCGTAAGAACCTTGTACAGAGTATTAGAAAACTACAAAAAAAAATCAAGTCTAATCGGTCAAGCCGTTTTCATGTTATGTCGTGACAACGGAAAACGGGTTTCATTTTATATATATATATATATATATATATATATATATATATATATATATATATATATATATATATATATATATATATATATATATATATATATATATATATATATATATATATATATATATATATATATATATATATAAATTCAATGGACGATGAATCTACTCTGTGATAGTTCATAATTAAATGAGAGGTAATAATAAAAACTTATCTAAAAATCACTGACTGAACAATTCTTTATTCGACTAGTTTCGCCTTTTACGGCATTATCAAGAATGAATACATATTACAAAGACAACCTATAAATGTTTATAAATCATAATGTAAATCAATAATGTAAATCATTTATAGGTTGTCTTTGTAATATGTATTCATTCTTGATAATGCCGTAAAAGGCGAAACTAGTCGAATAAAGAATTGTTCAGTCAGTGATTTTTAGACAAGTTTTTATTATTACCTCTCATTTATATATATATATATATATATATATATATATATATATATATATATATATATATATATATATATATATATATATATATATATATATATATGTTCAAAACTTGGTTCTCGGAATGAACCGCGTCTAGATTTCTATAATCGGCTTCGGCTTTCGTTGTGAAGCCATCTTCAGGAGTTGGAATAAATAAGTAAAGATAACGGTTACTCGGTTACGTGGCCTCAATCTGCTTACTCTTCGAGCCAAATCGTTTCCAATAGTAAACTCCGAAATCTCAACCTGCCTACTCTTCGGAGTCAACTGGAGAAGTTTTATACATACTTCTGACCGCGGAAACCTTTCTGAACATATATATATATATATATATATATATATATATATATATATATATATATATATATATATAAAAAGTTTGACATTTGATATCTATAGTAACTCATAAATTCAATTATTCATTAGTTTTGACAAAGTTGTAATATAACAACGAAACGTCAACAAAAATAAACTTTTTCATATCAAAAAAGCCTGTTATTGCTGAAAACATTAAAATAAAATAAATATATATATATATATATATATATATATATATATATATATATATATATATATATATATATACGTATATATATATATATATATATATATATATATATATATATATATATATATATATATATATATATATATATATATATATATATATATATATATATATATATCAGAGTGAAAACACTACAAGAAAAGAATTATGTAGTTCCCGTGCTACGTTATCGCACTTCTAGATACAGGCATAGACTTACTCTATATTTCTTTCTTAAAATCGACCAGAGGGTATGTGAGGATTGAAATCTTTGCCTTTCATCCGTTGAACGTGGCGTGACTGATGAGTACCTTGTAGTACGAAACAGTATACTGTCTCACGTTTTCAATAAATGAAAGCATCGATTTCAAGATTCTTATATATATATATATATATATATATATATATATATATATATATATATATATATATTTCTATATATGCTTATTTCTAGGTGTCGACGAGTTACTCATTGAAGAAGGTGACCACTATCTCTTCTGGTACAAGAAGCTGTAAAGTGAAAATTTAAATGAAGAGGACTGGTCGAAATGAAAATAAATGATGTAAAATATTGATGGAATTTCAAGAAGACTTTTTGCTATACTGCATCAAGTTCTCAACTCATTACTTCGGGACTTCCGATAGTCGAACAAATCATAGTGGATTTATATTTCGCCCCTTTATCGTGATTACGTCTTCGTTGCATCTGCTCGAACCGTTGAAATGAAATCAACAATTTTATGCCATCATCATGTTAAATCACTCATCAGGATACAGTAAGAAATATTTGATACATCACAAATGTTTTCTATATTGTACATTTTCTTCATTAATCCGTGTTAAGAATATTATGTGAAATTGAAAATTATAAAGTATAAATTTTCACAATTTTCGTGGATTTTAAAATGAGAAAATCTTCGAATTTTTTGAAAAAGTTGCTAGTGTGTACAGAGAATCTGTGATTCTATCGATTCATTTGGAAAGCTAATCGTCACATAACGTTCTTTGGTGCTTTGTGAAAAACATACATATTTGTATATTATAATTTCTAAAACTTGTGAATTATTGTTATTTCAATTTTTTCAGAAAAACTGCCACTCTCATTACAGTGTAACACAGCTATCACTCATTGTGGCCCTGTGGGGTGGGCCTCAGAATAGCTCTACAGTATCCCCTGCTTGTCGTAAAAGGCGACTAAAAGGGGGCAATATTTTATTCAGTTTTTACGAAAAATTCCTTTTATTTTTCGCTAAAAACGTCTCTAAATATGTTTTTAATTCTTTTTTTCTCTCATAATTTTCAAATAATCGTTTTGATATTTTTACTCAATAATTCGGAAAAGAATATTGCATTTCTTCAAAAATCATGAATGTGAAATTATATCAAACTTGTTTTCATGTAATTTTTCGAATATTATCTAGCGAATATTTTGTTTTTACTTGTTACTAATAATATTCCCTCTCTAGATTCTTACAAGTCTTTAATATTATTACGATTGCAAAAATTACACTCGGTTTCGAAATGGAGCTCCTGTTGAAAATGAAAATATCGTTACTTTCTCAACTTCCGAAGAAAAAATTTATTTATTCGTATCTAGACGGTTATCCTCTTTACCAAAATAAGTGATCGAAATTCATGAAGTAAATAAGAAGTGAAAAAATAAAGAAAGGAGAAATAAAATGAAAAGAGTAGGTACTTTCTCATATGTCACCGATGAATCAACTTTCTACACATTCAACAGATCTTTCAATATTCGGTAAAAGTAACTGAAAATTCACTTATTATAAATCAATTCGACCAATTTCAATTTCGAAACAAGATTACTTCGTAACTGATCTTGAACTATCTGAAGCTATAAAATTGATGACAAAATATTGAAATAATACAAATAATGAAACAGGTTTTAGAGCTGGTAAATCTTCGATGCTTGATGGAAATTGATGAAAATCTAACACCATAATTTGAATTGAGCTAATGCAGTTATGTTGTTTTTACTATATTTTTTCAAAACACATCAATTGTTTCAATGTGTCATACACGTTCATCTGATGATGCTTCGTAGTGACGAAACAATTGTTATTCTTCGAGAATATATGGCGAAAATGGTATGATTAACTTAGCTTGATTTACAATATAGATCATCTGAAAACATTTTTCTTCGAATTTAAAATAAAATATTAATAAGATCATACGGACGACGCAATTAATATACATTAAAGTTTTGAAATCAATTCGAAAACCGAAAAAAAAACGTGACTCATCATAACTTTCAGATTTGTTCATGAATGATTTTTATATATATATATATATATATATATATATATATATATATATATATATATACAGCAAAAGTAGAATTCATTTTATAGCTCGCAACTCAATTGGAAGCAGACGTTGACACGTGTTTCGAGATTATTGGCTCTCCTCAGAACGGCGTAGCCAAGTTCAAGGTGTACGAACCTGGATTATGGTGTATGAACAAATTGATGAAATCTTTTGTTGTTGACTCCATCTCCAGGTTCATCCACCTTGAACTTGGCTACGCCGTTCTGAGGAGAGTCAATAAGCTCGAAACACGTGGCAACGGCTGCTTCCAATTGCGTTATGGGCCACACCAAGAATTCTACTTTTGCTGTTTGTACGTTTTCCTGCAAAAAAAGTTTCATTTTATATATATATATATATACGTGTGTGTGTCTAGTGTAGGAATTTCTAAACATAATGTTGAAGAGTTTCAGAGTTGTATTTAAAATGCAGTTATCGCATATCTTAAATATATTCAATATAATCAATTTCTATGGGATATGATCTATGATTTTTGATTGAAAGTTAAATTATTTCATTTTCTCAATCAAATTCGCTGTGAAAATTATTGTCCATTTTCACAGAACGTTTCAGAAACGCAATCCAAATCAAAATTTCATTTGTGGTATAAATCTTACTGAATCGAAAAGTAATTCGAGAATAGTTTATTCTTCATGAAAAAAATTTTAATTTTTTTCCATTCGTTCGTTCATCTTCACTATATCAGAATAAGTGTTAGAATGCAGATGAATATTTCATATAACTCGTTAGATATCGAAGTTGATTTTGAGTTCTGTTTGAATTGTTAGCATGTAACGAATTATATCGAAAACACCAAATTTTAAGGAATTTTTATTGTTCTGTACTTTTGAAATGAATTAGTGTTTGCTCAATTTATAAATTAATGACGTGTTATTTCCATGGAACACCTCAACGATTTCAATTGATCAAATTGTCCGATTCACAAAGATTTTTCAACGTCGGGATAATCCAAAATTTGCTTCAATAGTTATTAAATTCACTGTTTTTGGGTTCCCTCTTTTTGGACGAAAGAATGGTTACAGCGTTGCATTCGGAATGTGTGTTATACTTAAATAATTTATCAATTTTTCGGAAATGTTCACTCATTTCCAAGCAGTATTTTCAGTTTCATAATTTATATTTATATCTTCGGAAAATTCACTGTATTTTCATTCAATTTTATACAATCATAACTTAGTTAATGGAAAATTAAAATAAATGTCACTAGCTCTGAACCGTCAGACTATTTACTTTCAATTGTTAATGAGTGCTTCTCGTATTAAAAAATCCGCTAGATGGCAATACGTATCCGTGAGGTCCGACTGCTGCATGATTGGTTATTTTTGACATGACATTGACAGATATGTCAAAATTCACCAATCATGTAGCAGTTAGACCTCATGTCTATGTCTTGCCATCTAGTGGATTTATCATACGCGAAAACCCTCATTGAATCATATCCCAAAAGATTTTCGATCGAGGTGATTTCGCCGTATCGGTAAATTCTTGTTAAAAAACATTCAGTCGGTTTGAATATATTTAAATTGAAAGAGAACAAACTCTGAACTCACAAAAGACACTTGTCATTGTTAAAAACGCACAAATTAGATGCTTTCCATGATATTTCGTATTCAATTTCGTAATTACTCATTTTCGTTTTCCATTTGATACCAAAACATAATATCTAGTTCATATTTTTCGAATCTCTGGTCTCGTGATGCTCAAGAACAATAAAGATGAATATTGGGTTGTTTTGTAACAAATATCTCAAAGCACAAAGGTTCAAAGTTCAAAGGATTCTGATTTTTTGAAATTTTTCATTTGAATCAGGGTTATTATCTACTTCAATCAAAAAATGTACTAAAATTCATTTCAGTAACGAAAACAGTAAGTCAATTCAAATACGCTTTTTATATAATATTAACAATAAAACTTTCGAATTTTTGTGATTGCGAAAAATTCAAGTAAAATAATTTTATATAGTTTTCAGGAGTTTATTGAGATTTTCAAAGAATGTCTGAGAAAACAGTTCTCCTTTGGTTATTCTTCTTCATTCTTGTAATCACTTCATTCACATAAAAAAATTCAAACATAAATTAGCAAGTAAAGTTTTTATGACCAATGTAACTTTGTGGGAATTTTCGAATCAATTCATGTAATACAATCATTATTATCATTCTCAAATGATTTTTATTGCCAATATTATTCAGTATTGAAAATCCGTTTTTTAAACTCTCTTTTTGAAGTTTTGAAAAAGTTACAGTTCGTAATGAAGTGATAATTGCAAATGAATTTATTGGTTTAATATTTAGCTATTTCTGAGGAAATTTTATCATTTTAAATATCATTTCTTAAATTATGTTATTCACATCAAGGTCGTACTGCAGCTTGAGAACATATTTTTCGTAAATATTAGTTATTGAATAAATCGTACCCATATTTTTGATATGATATTTAAATATTAACACTAGAATATTCTTTGAATTCAAATCTGAGTTTCTGCAAGAACTAACATCTGCGTGTGCAATTGAAAGTATGATTTTCGTTAGTCTTTCTTCGAATTTTTCAAACGAAAATATATTATTCGAATATATGTTTTTTCAGAACGATTCGATCTCCAAAGTTTAATATATAAAGAATAATTGACTGTAGTATGTCTCGAAGTTTTTATAGGCGAAAATAGAATTTTTGATATCTCGAATCATAATTTCATAATAAATGTATGTTAATTATTTGAGTCCTCAAAAAGTATTTTGCTTGAATTTTCTACCTCAAGAATTTAATTGCAACTAAAGGTCCTAAAATTGGTTTTGAAATATTCATCGTTACTAATAATAAGTAATAATTAAAATTATTGCAAATACACTTCAATAAAATATTCAGGAAATAATAAACCACCCTGCGCTCTCAATATTACTTTTTACAGTAACACTCAATATTCGTACACAAACACAATACATTCGATAATTTGACACCAAATTTTAAAAACACTGGTATTTGAATAACTTTTGCTTAGAAAAAGATAATAACAAAGTCACTTTTGAAAATTTTCTCAAGAAGTAGATAAATAATACTTTATCAGTTATTCTGTCTGGAAAGGAAAATATTCAGTCTTTGTTTATAGTATAACAAAATATTTCATTAAAGGGCATTAAGCGTCTAAATTCAAGTTGAAAATGTACGAGACCTGCTGTGAACCAAATTCAGTGCCATTTTTCAATTCTCTCAATCAACCCTCGTGTTAAACCCCAATATTCGTATCTCTAAATTATTTTTCAACCATTTTCGAATAGAAAATAATTCCAGTTTGCATACCTAATATCATTGAAAGCACATATACTTTTTATTTTGAAAATTATGATATTATTGGTAATATACATAAATGTATAGATTAGATATATATACATGTATACATCGTTGTATATTCGAAAAATTTAAATTTCCTTTTATTTTGAGTATGAATAAGTGTAAACACGCACAAATTTTATAATTTTAGTCCTTTCACTTTTTCATAAAATTGACTTGAACAAATAAATTCGACGAAAGAACAAATGTGGACTAATAAAGAAAGGACAATTAATTGAAGAATGATTGATGGATGAAAGGTTACAAGTTCCAAGCGTTAGGCACGAAAAAGAACACATTATGCCTGATTGTGAAAATATTTATGGATTTATCGAAACTTCAAGAGCAAATATGTATCACTTTTACTTACCCAATAGATTCTCTTTTAATTTCAACATTTCATTATGAATTTATGTCGACCAAAATGCACTAAATTTTTCGAAAAATTTCGACAATTCAAGTGGAATTCGATTAAATGTCAAACTAAAGAAAAAGGAGTAAATATTATAAGAACACGAAAGATTTCAAAAACAGGTTAAATACCGGAGTCTAAAATATCAGTAATTCTTGTAACAAAATATTGACCATTATTTTTTCAGAAATACGAAAATCAATCGCCCAAAATTTTTTTCGAAAATCTACGTCAAAACTGTTACGTGTATTGGACATTATTAGTTGGAAATTTCTCAACATTCAGAAAAAACATGAATTATTTTGATATAAAATAGTGTTATTATCAAACAGAATCGATACTCAGAATAAATAGCTTTAATTGAAAAAATTTTGTCATTAACCTGTAAATCCTGGAAATTATTGGGAAATGGGGACTCCCAAAACTGAAAATTCTAAACAAGTGTAGAACATTGCACAATTTTTCCATTCAACAAAGTCGATGTAAAGTACTTCAAATTCACAAAATTACCACGAAATTGAAATTGTATATTTCGATTTGCGTTATTATTTCTTGACTGTCAAAAAATTGCTTTAAAGAAGATATAAATACGGTGTTTCTCAAGAGTTTCGTAAATCAAACAACAGTATTCAGATTAAATGTCATATTATGCAAAAATATTCTGATTTTTATATCCCTCTTCATGGAGAATCCTGGTCAATCAAAATCAAAGAGAAAGTCAAGAATATTTTTGTATTTATTGCTCATTTGAATTTATAGAGAAAAAGGTACATAAATATAGGATTCCATTATTTCGTTGAAGCGTTCAGTTTCGTTAATTTCGATTGCATTTTTTCAAAAATGGCTGTAACATCATTTCCGAGCACTACGAGTATCCTTATTCACACTATCATTGATTTTTCCGATTTGTTCACATCAAATTTCTATTCTTGTTCTTCTTTGACAAACATACACATTGTACAATAATTCATTCTCGTTAAATAATGGGAATAAATTAATTCAGACATCAAGTATCAAATATGGAGATTTACGAAGTTGAAATTATAATATCAAAAATTTGCAAAAAAACTTCGATTCCGATCCAAATGAACAATTAATTCAATTTTTCAGACATATTGGGTAGTTTTTCCTGGTGATTTTTTTATAAATGAGGGTAATCAGCATACACTTCTTGAACAAAATTCCGTATTTTGTAGTCAATACGTATATACTCGTACTTTAGAATGGTTTCGAAATATTTCATAATAATTTTAACTGTGAAAAAATTTTATATTTATATGAGTCTTAAAAATCCATTTCAGTTCATTCGAAACTGTGCAAACTGTGATTTGGAAATCCTGAATAAATGTTTCATTTTTCAATAAACTATCGGACACTTATTGTCAAAAATATTTTTCGAATTCGAAATCTAAATTAAACAGTTGAAAACTGAAATAGAAAAACAAACGTTTGAAACAGAAAGTTAAATAAAGACAGCAAAAGGAAAAATTAGGTTGAACAAATTATAATATTCATCATGAATTAAAGAATCTGGAACAAGGTCATTTCATTTTCTATCATACAAAAATTATGAAAAATTTAATAGATTTTAGAAAGTATAACACATTTTTAATAGTATCTCACTTGAAACAAAATGAACCAAATAATTAGATGACCCAAAATAAATTATGAAAAAATCGCGTCTTCATATCAATAAAAATCAGAAATTAAATTCAAATTGTTTTTTATTTTTTAGAATCAGTTTAATTCTTCATAATTGTTTATGATATAAAGGGAATAGTTTCATTTCAGATTATTTAAATTGGGATATATAGCTCCATTCGTACAACTCCATATAAACTATTTTTATATTTGGAAGTTTTTTCTGTTTCAGCTATTTTATTACAAAATATTTTATATAAAATGCGATAGTCTACTGAAGTCTACCATGTCTACTTTTTTTCAAACATTTACTCAATATATTTTCATTTAGTTACTTATTACTTGTAAATAAATATTTCTGGAAAGTTTTCTTGTCTGTTCAGTATTTTTGAAATATTTCTGCTGATCAATAGCAGATCAAAAAATCGAAGAATTCGTTTTGTCGTTAACGTTTCGATGGAAAGAGAGGGTGTTTTTCACTTTTTGTCAAGGTAAAATTTGTAGGGAAACATTAACGATGAATTACATTTTTCAATTTTTCCATCTGCTACTGTTAAAAACGAATATTTTGTGAATACAAAGATAAAATAATCATTGATTTTCAATATTTTATTTTATTGATAGTTTCACATTCACTTTCTGAAGAGATTGAAGCTTATTATCACATTTACTTTGTAATTCTGATAAGTCGATTCGAAAAATTTCTAATATTCTCTCGATATATCTCGAAAACTGTTGAAAATTTTGATATTTTTCGTTTTAATTTTTTCGAATTCATTACACATTCAAATGTTTTATTGTTGTGAAACCTTTTTTATATACGAGAACGTATTAAATAAGTATGATTTTGTGGAAATCCAAATTAGGATATGGCCATATTTTAAAAGAAATGAATTCAACTAAAACGAAATACGCATATTGAAAAAAAAAACAAATAAATTTGAATCTAATATTTTAGATCTGCTTCCGTTTCAGTTGATGGAGAATTTTTGTCAAAATGTGAAATCATACCTATATAAGAGAAATTTTTGCAACTGCCTAATATCTCAATCTTTTGTATCTATATTTTCCCAAATAAACCATATAGAATTAAGAATGTATATAGCAGATAGTACTGGCAAAGCCTACATTTTATGATTATATATATATATATATATATATATATATATATATATATATATATATATATATAAATTATGTATATTTATGAATGGTACTTCGTATATTACCGCCACATCTTAGCTACTAAATGTATCATACACTCAGATCAGGAAGGAACGCATTGAGAGACAATACCTTGAGAAATATTTGTCTGTAATTTTATATGTATTTTAGCTTAATGTTTGTTTTATTTTTGAAAATTGTTAAATTAAGGCAAGGTTGATTTGTAATGTCAGCTTATTAATAAAACAAAAAGTGAAGTTTAATAAATGTTTCCTTTATTTCTTTATAGTTTACTATCAGATCAACTCACTCAATGTGTAAGTTCTAATATAATAATAATAATAACATTTATCAATCTTTTAAGACATTTGAGAAATATATAGAATAAGTCAATTCAAGAAGAGTGTAAATAAAACAAAATACAACAAATAAAATGAGTATAAAATAAAATATTTACAGGCCACACAAGTTATAGCAATGCAGCATAAACTCCACAACGTCTTAATAACCCTTGGATAGTAACACTTTTTTGAGGAATCTTTTAGTGATATCAGGTGAAGATGACAGAGGGTCACAGGTAAATGGTTGTATAATTTAATTCACTGATATATATGACTCTGAAATTTAGCAGTTTTGTGACTAAGAAGAGCCAGTAAGTCGTTATTTCTCGTTGGATAATTATGAACCGCACTATGAGTTTTAAATGAACATAGTACGGATAGTTCTTTTATTAATAGAGATTAATAGAGAATAGAAAATTCTAAAATTGTCAATATACTTCCCCCAGAGAATAACACTATAAGACGTATGACAATAAACATAGCTGTAGTACACAGTTAACAAAGATTTGGTTGGCATGGAATTCCTTATGCGTGACAAGGCATAGCTCGATTTGTTAAGTATTTTACTCACATAATCAACATGGCCAGACCAGCGCAAGTTCTGGTTAACACAAATTCCTAAGAACTTAACACAATTTGCAGAAGTATAGTTCGTGCTACTATAACTGAACCGCATATTGGCCATATTATTCCGAAAGGAGAAATGAACATACTGCGTTTTGGAAGCATTACTCACAAGGAGTTTCCTATTGTACCAGTTATTGAAGCTTTTTATTATTCCTCGTCATGAGTGAGCGCTGTGACAATTATTGTGGTGTCGTTAGCAAACAGAGTCAATAATTCAGC
This sequence comes from Henosepilachna vigintioctopunctata, assembly GCA_030704895.1. NCBI lineage: Eukaryota > Metazoa > Arthropoda > Insecta > Coleoptera > Coccinellidae > Henosepilachna > Henosepilachna vigintioctopunctata. The sequence continues at coordinate 5,386,064 of JARQZJ010000065.1, forward strand.
ATAAATATGCTGAGGTAAGTCGTTAACAAAAAGCAAAGAAATTAACAGTCCCAGAACAAAGCCCTGAGGAACACCAGAAGACAAATTGTGTATTTCAGGGAAGACGCCATCAACACTGGCTGTCATCCGTCTGTCGGCAAGATAATCCTAGATCCACTCCAAAATTACACCCCTGAATCCGAAGTTGTACAGTTTGCAACTTGCAAAACAAAGAGATTTGTGCAATCAAACCCAACGAGACTAATGAATATTCATAATAAATATTTGAGTAAAAGATGTGAGAGGTTACGCAATATAGAATGGATTTTTCAGAAAAGAATTAATAGTTAACGTTATAATTTATATTTTCACACAGTGGCGGATATATATAATATTAGGGGGTGGAGTCAAGACTAGTGAAAACTAAGACCAAGAAAACGGCGAAATAAAGTGAATACAAGTGAAGGGAAAAAAAGGTCAAAAAATTATACATTGTTAAGACTTATAGAGGTTAACAATATTTACACAGATTACAAAACAAAGTCCAAGTTTCTGGTTTATTTTGGAATTTATAAATAACTTTCTGGTTACCTACAATAATATCCTTGTGGATGGAAATTAAAGCTGGTCTGTTAAACCAACTGTCGGATGTGCTGTTTCTTGAGTAGGTCTTCAGACTTTTCAGGCTGGAGAAATATATCTTCACGCTGGCAACAGAAACATGAAGAACTGCTAGAAGTTTCAAGGCGATATAAATGTTAGGAAGAAAGTCCTATCACAATTTGCGGGAGATCCAAGAGTACTGCGGCCTCTTCCTTCTTGCTGCAGGAAGAGGCCGTGAACGATGTTAAATTCCACTAAACAAACCACTTACCGCTCACTGGTAACCCGATCATCTATTAAATCATTCAAATTATCCATTTCAACATCTCACATGATAAAAAGAAAGAATAAAGATTCCTTTCCACTAATTCACACTTTTTTATTGAGTAAAATTTCACATTATCCTGGACATATAAGTTAATTTTGTATTACACTGACTGATTTGGGTGGGGGACTGGCCCACCCTTATATACGCCCTAGTTTTTTGAACACGTATAACTAGTGCGTTTATAACTACACATAAATACAATCTTAATTTTTTCAATCAACATTTTGGGCTTGTAAGCTATGTACATTAACCATCCCATATACTCTTTCTTTAGATTCACTCAAATTCTTCAAACATGCACGAACGTTCATATTTTACCCGGGATCCGAATCCAGATCATCTTAGTGAGGAAATTCTCACTCTCTCCAGTAGGCTGTACAGACGACCACCTGCTTGAGACAAGCTACTGAAAAAGAGCACAGTATGCTCTTGTTATTTCTTTAGACAGGTTTTGTACATGTTATTTATACCTTCTGGAAATTTGGAAGGTAAAAATATCGTCTCATTGGCAGATATTGATTCAGTCTTCAAAACAGAGTCAAATAGAAATATTGCAGAGATACTCAATTCAAGCCACAAAGAAGTTGATTCCTCGCAGAATTTTGTGTGTTGTTTTGTTTTGTGTTTTTTTAATTAACATCCAAGTTCGAACATCTAAAACTTGAACTGCGCCGTTCTGACGAGAGCCAATAGCTCGAAATATAATATACATGTAAACGGATGTCCAAAAATTTCAGGTTAATACTGAAAGTAACGGAAGTTTCTTCTTTTCTTTTTTAATACCTGTATAAACCTTTTCAATATATATTATATATATATATATATATATATATGTATGTATATATATATATATATATATATATATATATATATATATATATGTATGTATATATATATACAGTAAATATATATTTTCAAGAATTAGAGAAATAGAAAAACAAGAACGAAAAATTCTCAGAAAGATTTACGGGCCAATCAATAGAAACGGTATTTGGATGAAAAGACCTCAAAATGAACTGTATCAAAAGACAAATACCATAACGAAAGAAATCAGAAAACGACGAGCAAAGTTCTATGCACATGTCTACAGAATGAAACAGTCCAGAATACCGAAGAAACTACTCAATATAATTATGAATAGTAAATGCGGAACAGAGTGGCTAAAAGAGGTCCAAGAGGATCTACAACAGATCAATATAAAAAATCTCGAAGATCGCACTGAATGCCGCTATAAAATCGCACATATAAAGTTTGAGCAAAAAGTAAATCGTCAACCTGGAGTAAAGTGGACAGATGAACGGAAGAAAGAGCATTCAGAGAGGATGAAGCGTTTTTGGGAGGCAAAAAAGATGAAGCAAAATTCCTAATGATTGCGAAATCAAGTTCAGTCGCTCTCCTCATGGGGAACAATCGAAATAATAATAATAATATACAGTAAATACTGAGACTTTTAATCGAAATATTTCAAATAAAACTCGCAAGACGCTGTCTATATAAATAGGATACAATTGTTTAATCTTTATTATGAATCAAAAGTCCCTATTTAATCATTCAATTCATAATCGACTACTTTCAAAACGCCCGCAGGTCATAGATCCGAACGAGGGGAACAACAATTTATGAAAATTCACGTGAGCTCCCTCTATCGAAGAAAAGACGAATAAACTCTCCTAGCGTTCTAGATTTCTACGCATGACAACATTAGTGCAAGTACGTGGGCGTCTAGGACCTGTGAGCGTTGACTGATTAATTAAATACAGACTGATGATTAATAATAATGATGAAATAATTGTATCCTACTAACATTCAACAAGATCGATGATTTTTTCGAAGCGCACTCAATATTCACTCTCGAAAGTGTTAGATTCGTTCCCGTTGACAACATTTGTGTAGACAGCTCCCTGAGAGTTTTATTTGAAATATTTCGATTAAGAGTCTCAGTATTTACTACGAATGATTCGTGTATCTTGAAACTATATATATATATATATATATATATATATATATATATATATATATATATATATGTAAAGAAAAATATTTCTTTAATTTCTGAACGCGCCTAATTGTGCCGCGTTTACTAAATTGTCAGTGGTCTGTCACTGTCAAAACACGAAATGTGCTGTTGAGATAGATTGACTGATATTTTATTGTTCAAACTAAATAAAATTTATAATTTATAAGTTCCGTACATAGTTTATATAAACTCGGACTTGCCTTAGAATCTTTAATATATTAACGTTAGTGAGTACAATAGTATGTAAAAGCTACTTGTAATCTTAACTTGTGAATAAAAATTGTTTTTTTAAAAAGTAATTCTTCGTGTTGAAAACCAAAATTGACGACGAGGATGGGATTGCTGCATTAAACGCTTCCGAATCAAGAGATTGGCAAACAGGATAATTCTTCCGAATTATAGTAAGAAGAGTAATCAATGCGTTAACTCAAACCGTACGAAGATTGTTTAAGTGAATATTAATTCTCAAGCACAATCCGAACTAAACACAAGCTCAGTCGTGTCTCACAGATGATAGCGAATTTGGTAGTACCAGTCCGGAGCTCGATTGACCATTGAAGAATTCAAACAGAGTGCAAAGCAAGGGTAGCGCCGACGACTCCACTTTGGGAAAACAAATCACAGTAAGTTGCAAGTGTTAATTATATTCCTGTTTTTTCCACGGTTTCAGCCAAAAACCTAGACTCCCTATAATTTATCATTATAGTAGGCTGTTATAGGCCGTGAAATTCCGGTGACTCCCCTATGTCCACATTATCTGTGTGTTCACCCGAAGCTCACCGGCAAACTAGTCTGGTTAAAGGAAAAGTTTCAACTATCGATCTTCCTAAAAAAAACAAAAAACAGAAATCATTCAAAAAGTTTACTCTGGCTGAGGTAAATCAGGCGGTTGAATCGGCACAGAAAGCAGGAAATCTCAATGAAAATAATGGATCTCCTCCCAAACTTGATAAACCATTGGATTCTGAATGGAAAATTGTGAGAAAAAAAAAGTAGCAAGCCTAGGAAAACTCTGGTTGTGGGAACTGATTCTGGAGCTGCTGACGTGGAGGGCTTAGACAAATTCAAAGCTTTCCATGTTTCAAATCTCAAACCTGAAACAAATGTCGAAAGTCTACAGAATTTCCTGAAGAACAAATTTTCCAAGGTCAAATGTGAAAAATTAACCTCACGCTACCCAGATTCCTACGCGTCGTATAAGGTGCTTATACCCAGTTCTGAATATAGCAAAGCTCTCGATACTTCAAGTTGGCCAAATAAAGTAACCGTGAATCATTTTTTCCACAAAAAAACGAAACAAAATCGAGTGGACTGATTGTTCCTGCCGCCAATTAATGTTTGAGAATCATACAGCTGAATGCTCAATGTATCTCAAACAAACTCGATAATCTGGAGGTGTTACTTATGGAAACAAATACAGATATTCTAAGTGTGTCTGAACATTGGTGTAGTGCAGATAGTGTTACAAATTCTCAGAAGAGATGCATATTGAAATCTGTGGTGTTATTATTTCGGATCGAGGTATTCGATTTGGCATCCTCAGTGTTTATAGACCATGTTTAGGTAACTATGATCTTTTTCTTGATCGGCTATTTTGTGCATTACAGCATTGTTTCCAAACGGTAAATTATATTGTTTTATGTGGCGATTTGAACATTGATTATTTAAAAAATGAGTGTAAATATTTTAAATTGTTCAGAGATCTATTAGATTGTTTCGGATTGAACGTTACGTCCCAGTATGCTACTAGAGAATTCACCAATATAAATGGACATACCAGTATCTCTAAAGTAGACTATATCATTACAAATATTGATTCCGAAAATTACAAAGTTAGTGTTTTTGAACCCCATATCAGTGACCACAAATGCATTCTATTTGAGACAGTTCACAAACAAGCACGCAATGAAAAAGAAACAACTTACTCTTTCAGAAATATTAGTCAGGAAAATATGAATAATTTTTTGTTTTCTTTATCTGAATACAATTTTTCTGACCTGATTTATAATTTTGATGCTGATACATGTTTTGATTCATTCATTGATGTTATTCGATATCATTTTGAACAATGCTGTCCTATGCGTGAAGTATTTTCGGTAGATCGAAAGAAAAGATGGGTAACAACTGAGATATTTCAAAGTAAACGTAACCTATCTTACCTTCATCGACTACATAAAAATACCCGTTCGGAATGTGCCCTACAAAACTATAAAAATGCCAGAAATCAACACAATATGCTTATCAAAAATACGAAATATACGTTTTATAGTTCAGCTATTGATGGTTCATCGAACAGAAATAAAACAATTTGGAATATTGTTAACGATCTTTCTGGGAAAAGTGGCGGTAGGCGAAGTGATGTGACCTCAAACTTTGAGGGGAGGTGTTTGACGATCCGAATCAGTTAGCTGATGTTTTCGCCGAACATTTTTCCACAATGGCTAGTACCAAATTAACATCTCGATATGGCAATAATCTATCTCGGATTTGCACATTATCACCCATGGTGAACACCAATTTTTACTTCTACCCTGTCACTAAAATTGAAGTTGAGGATACCATTAGAGCCTTAAAAAATAAAAAAGCGTCGGTGTTGATTCCATATCAGCCAAAGTTTTGAAAGGAATTAGTGGAATTATTGGCGAGCACTTTGCATATCTTATAAATGTTTCCATCACTACTGCAAAGTTCCCCAATATCCTTAAGCAATCCATAGTAATTCCAGTATTTAAGAATGGAACCGTGAGTGAAATTACTAATTATCGCCCAATATCCATTTTGAGCGTGTTTTCCAAGGTAATAGAGAAAATTGTTTTCGCCAGAATGATGAGTTATCTCAATAGATTCAAAATAATTGACTCCGCGCAACATGGATTCAGAAGCGGCCACTCAACTCAGTCAGCTGCGGTTAAGTTTTTTGAATCCGTCTACGAGTGTTTGGATAAACACTTGTTTGTGGCGGGGTTATTTTTTGATTTATCTTCCGCATTTGATTCACTATCCTTTGAATTTTTACTTGATAAATGCTACAATTTAGGTTTCAGAGGTGTGTTTCTGAATTGGTTACGTAGTTATCTTGAAGAAAGAACAATGGTAGTGAAAATAGGTGAGAGTTATTCTCAGAGACATGATATTGCTCTTGGGGTGCCTCAAGGCTCTGTACTCGGACCTCTTTTATTCATATTGTTCATAAACGATCTGCCTGCGAAGTTGTCCCGGTTTTTGGTGACACTATTTGCCGATGATTCATCGGTGGTTGTTTCTGGCAGGACTCCTGAAGAACTTCTGGAGGCATGTGAATGCATTGTGAGGGAGTTTGTAAGTTGGTGTCAAATGAACAATCTGATGGTGAACGTTGACAAAACTGTATGTGTTCAGTTTTGTCTGAAGGGCAATGGAATTAGTACCTTGGATGTTAGATATGGGGACAACACTATATCATCATCCCAATCAACGAAGTTTCTTGGAATATATGTAGACAGAAATTTGAGATGGACAACACACATTGAGGTCTTATGTAAAAAATTGAGTAACTCATTTTTTGCAATCTCTAGAATCAAGAACATCGTACCTAGAAACTGTGTCATGAATGTGTATTACAGTCTTGTATATAGTCATCTAAATTATAATATTCTGCTGTGGGGTTGCTCTACAGAAATAAATAGGGTGTTTATTACACAGAAGCGAATACTTCGATTAATATTCAATATTCATCAGCGAACATCTTGTAAACCTATCTTCATTAATAATTACATACTCACCTTACCGTGTTTATATATTTATAGATGTTTGTTATATGTTAAAGAAAATGAAGATAGGTTTATTAAATTGAATAGTAATCATGAGTATTCAACAAGAAACAGGGATGTGCTACTTATTCCTATGCATAGAACAGCCAAATTTGAGCACTCTCTCTATTGTCAGAGCATTAAAATTTTCAACCATTTACCATCGAATTTGAAAGTACTGAAAGCTCATTTGTTTAAGAGGAGAGTTAAATCTCTGCTCTTAACAAAGGCGTACTATAGTGTGTCAGAGTACTTCGATGATTCGGATGTAGGCAATAATGTTTGAATCAATTTTTTGTATCATATATTTGTATAATTTTTTAACACTAATGTTCTTCACCATGTGAAATTGTCTCAAATGTTTAATATCTCTGAGGAAATTTTTATTTTCTTTTCTTTTCAATCAAAATTGTATATTACTGTAAATATGAATTTAACCAAGATTTTTGTATGAACCAATATTTTTGCTCGAGGGCTGAATGGAAGATCAGACTCCAAACTGAATTCGGTCCTTTTGAGAGCATTTCTCTTAGTTGTAATTATTTATCAATTGAAATGAATGTAAATTTTACTATGTAAGGAATGTTTCTCAATAAAATTATATTATTATTATTATTATTATATCACCTAGGTCTACGACAACCGCGAATCAAATAATTCAGAGAAGACAAATACAAAATCATAATCAAACACCACAAAGAACTTTCTTTGATAATAATTCGAGAAGTTTTAATCACTTCCAAAATCATAAACAGATATCACCCAATTATATATCTGAAGAATTAACGAATCTAGACGCAGAGAATAATGACGATAATCAATTTAATGAAAATTTTGAATTTGAAGAAGATCTAAATATAATTGAAGAAAATGAAAATATTGTTGATGAAAATTTTCAGATAACTGCCTCAGAAACCACATCGACTTAAATTCTTTAAACAACAAAATTAGAAAAAATCATTTACCTTTCATTGAAATTAATTATCCAAAATGTAAATTATTACTTGATAGTGGATGCACCGTTTGTTTAATAGATCCTAAGATTGCGTATAATAATATTCCACATTTGATTTATTCAGAGGATACAGATTTGATAACTCCACATGGACATGATATTAGTCACGAAAAAGTTGCTTTTCCATTAAATTCTTTTGGATTACAAAAAGAATATCCATTTGTTTTATATAAATTCCATACTCAATATGAAGGAATTGTAGGATTTTAATTTCTTAAGCAGAATAATTTTACAATTGATTTACAAAATAATTTATTAATAGGAGAAAATTGTAAAATCCCTATTCATTTCCAAAAGTTATTCCGAGAAGATTATCTTATCCTGTAGATTTGAACCATTTACCTATGAAAATTCAGAATCAACTTATTAAAATTTTTAACAATACTGAAAAAGCATTGCAATTATCAGACAAGGATAACAACGCAGATTATTTATCTAGGCTAAAAATAAATACTAATGAATCGCAGAATGATACTCATTGCGACTTAAAAAAGGAAATAGATAAGAATACTGCATTGAATGAATCAAAAGATATCAACATCTTAGAAGACGATATCGATTCTTTATTTCCCAACGTAACTGCAGACGAACTAGAATTAACAAACAATGAATTAGATGACATCATGAAAATCCTTGAAGATGATGAAGCGCAAAATGAAACAATACATAGTAGTATTGAAAATCCTATATTAGAATTGCCCTTCACAGAACGACCATTGAATCATTATAAAAATCAAATTATATTTGTCAACACCTCCAAAACCTATTTCGTACATAAAGCGAAAATATTTAGAAATCGTAACAGACTCACAGTTTCGATAAATGATACAAATGACTTTATAACATTTATTAAGGAATACTTACAACCCGGAAAATCATATTGTTTATTTTTTAAACATGACGAATTGAAAATACCTTTTATCAATATACTTCAAAGCAATTTTAAAGCTAAATCGTTTGATTTAAAAATAGCGAATGTTTTCCTAGAAGATAATGAAACAGAATGTGACCAATTAGAAAAAGTTGAATTATATCATGAAGAAAAATCTGGACATAGAGGAATGAAAGAACCATACAAGAAGATACCTATAAACATAATAAGTGATATAACGATAAAAAATCTTCAAAATAAACACGTGTATCACAGAAATAGGATCAAACAGAGAAAACATTAATTAGTTTCTTTGTTTTCAGATGAACTCCATATCCTTCATCTTTCTAATCATACTAACTAAAAGTTACTCATTTTCCGTTCAAGAAATTGAGAATAATTTGTTGCCTATCCATTTAGGAAAGATCTATATTGCAGATCATGCAAAATATTTATTATTTCACTATAACATTTCCGGAATACCCGAATTAATACAACTTCAGAAAAATATTATTAAAGAATGTGTGAATACTACGTATACTATCCCTGTATATCATTATTTGATTATGGCTAATTCTTCAATATATAGAAATGAAGAAACTTTTAATAACATAATTACTCAGAAAATAAGAAAACGAAAAGGCCTAATAAATATTGGAGGTTCCATTTCAAAATTTTTGTTTGGTACCTTAGATGCAGACGACTAAATTTTATATGAAAAATATTTCGAAAGTATTAGAAAAAATGATGATATCCTTAAAGTCAATCAACAAAAAATATTAAATATCATATCTAATACTCAGGCGAAGTACACGAATACAATAAATTTGCTTATAGCAAAGACTAAACAGTTGGAGATATCTACTCAATTAAGTTTTAAATTAAATTTAATAATTCTCCATTCTCACGAGATTGCAATAATATTATCCGAAATTGAAAACGCAATTAGTTTTGCACGGTTACATCTTTTACATGAAAATATTCTACCATTGAATAAATTCAATGAACTAATACAAAAAGAAAAAATGTTACCTTTTACTCATCTGACAGACTACTACGCTGTTTGTACAACAAGAGCATTTATTAAAGATTTCAATATTTTATTTAGCATAACCGTTCCAATCTTCGGTAATATTCAATATGACCTCTTTAAATTGTATAATATACCGTACCAAAATTCCAAAATACCTAACCTATTATCCTATGGATTAACACGCAATGACAAAATCGTCTGGACAACCGAAATAATTCAGCAAGTTGAAGATTTCTATTTAAGCAAACAAGATTATCTCAGAAAACCACCTGAATATATCCAAATGGTCCTGAAGCACCTGAAAGAAAAATGTAATCGAAGTTTTGTGGAATCACAAAAAGATTTATTCCAACTAGAAAATGGAAAAATAATTTCGATTAATAACGAAATAATACGTGAAGAATGTCAGACGGGTTCCTTCTCTCATAAGATTCCCAAAGTATCTTTAATAACTTCCGAATGCATTGTTGCCAATGAACTGAAGAGAATACACCCTCAGAAGATTTTCAACAAATATGGTCAAGTGGATCTTACACCCTTAGAAATGAATTGGACGAATATCAAAGATTCCAATTAATTAGAAGAAGAAGCCATTCCCAAACTAGAAGATTTGTATCAATGAGCCCCGCACCCTACAACTATGAACTTTGTCATAATAATAATTATTCTTTTTATAATAATCATTTCAATTATATTATTTTACAAAATTTATGTAAAGGTTCGTCATCTTAAAAATAAGAATAACGAACTTTCTTCAAAAGGGGAGGAGTTATGTGAACTTAGAACAATGCCTTCCTTTTAGTAAATAACGTCACTATGTACGAATGCTGACTAACCAACTTTAGTTTATATAAACTCGGACTTGCCTTAGAATCTTCAATATATTAACGTTAGTGAGTACGATAGTATGTATAAAGCTACTTTTAATCTTAACTTGTGAATAAAAATTGTTTTTTTAAAAAGTAATTCTTCGTGTTGAAAACCAAAATTATATATATATATATATATATATATATATATATATATATATATATATATATATATATATATATCGTCACACATGCAAGATTTATCTGTTTTTCAAGAAATATTTGAAAATTAATTGACCCATAAAATTAACTCAAATGAAATAAAAGTACTTTTTTAGTCCAACTATATTTTCAAAATAATTCAATTTCAAAGGACAAATATACAACAGAAATTTAATCCTACAACAGAATTTTCCACATATTCTTGACTTGCACATGCAATCTAGAAACATAAACAGAGAGTTCTTAAATTTTCACCTCCGAACCATGTGATTAATAGATCAATCAGGTTTTTCATGAATGAATGAATCATAAACATTAATTGAAATTGTCAGTTTGATTTTATTTCGTTTATGACAGGAAATCAAAAATATTTTATTAGTAATAAAATGTGGCTAAGTCACATTACACAAATACAATATTCAAATTTTTTTTCTCAGTTTCTTGTTTTGTTTTGGGTGTGAATTTGTTCAAAATTAGAGTTCTCTAACACATTGCAAGAAAATCTATGTAATTAATTGAGCAAATAAAAAAAATAATACTAATATATAAAAATTTACTCAATTAATTACATAGATTTTCTTGCAATGTGTTACGGAACTCTAATTTTTCCCAAAACAAAACAAGAAACTGACAATGTAATGTGACTTAGCCACATTTTATCCAATAATATATTTTTTTCTGACAATGCATAGTTTTTTTTAGAAATGATTGATTTCAATTCAGAAATAATTCTGAATTTATGTTATATGTTTTTAGTTTTGAGTGTCTTTCGAATATTAATGACGTAACCCATATCAAAATTTTCAAAACATTTTTCGACAGAAGGTCCTAAATGGTTGACAGCTGTATTTATTTATTATTGTATCCAAGAAAAGGCAGACTGTACGTAATCAAGACGACTGGCAAAAATTATGTATTAGAGCTTTGACAAGTGTTTTAGCGAATTTCATATTACTCAATATATAATTTCGATATTTCATTTCCTTTGTTTTCATAATTAAGTATATGGAAATTATGAATTGTATGCTTTTGAAACTTTTTTATGAACGACACGGTTTTCTTCGAAAATAACTATCATTGATATAGGAATATGACATATGATTGACATGTAAATGTCATAGCACGCTATGTGTTGGAGGTATTCAAATATTCATCGATCTTATACAATAAATGTATTATTTATTCATTCAACTATACTAAATTACAATTCCTACAATGATATTCACAAGCAATTTCTGTTTTATGAGCAGTAATAATAGGACATTCAGACAATGTTCTAAAATATTCTTTAACTCACCATACAGTATTATTTTCTCAATGTCAATGAGAAATCTGATCTTTTTTAACGATAAATAGAAATGATTCAGAACTATTCTGAAATTCTGTTACTTGCAACTTTAACCATGTACAAAAATAATTAACGAAAGATTAGAATTTATGAATGATAAATTTATTTCAAGATGTAGATTTCTTTCCGAAAATATCGTGTAATGAGTGTTCGATAAGAATGTATATCAACTTAAAACATTTTAAAAAAGTAAGAATTGTTTCGACTCGGAATTTTGTTTGGACATGTTAAATTGAAAATACTGAAATTTATTAATTGAATTAGGTCATTCACTTTGAGTTTTGATAAATATAATTAGGTTTTGTTTACGATATCATCTGATGCTATTATCGATAAATCCTACTGATGTTCTGCATTTATGTACTCCTCATCGTAATTATTGTCTACATTTCAATTGTTACTTCACATCAACCGACATTATCTTTTTGTTGGAGCCGCAAAATCGAATATAGCTTTGTACACCCTTTCCTGCTCTATTTTTATTAAGTCTTTCATTTTCTGAGAATATGGATCAAAAACTATAGCTCTCCTTTTTCTTCTATAAATGCCTTCTCTTCTTTCCATTGCACATTTGAATAACGTTTCAGATATAGGCTGATCAAGGAACTTTAACACGGATTTGAGGTTATGTTCAAGATTTTCGACCAAATGCTCGTAAAAGATGACATGTGTGGGTCCAGTAAAATTATAAAGCCAATCCAGATTCGTTTGCTTCCAGGCTTGAAGTTTTTCGATGACGAATTGTTCCCAATCTGCTGAAAATAAATTTGTTTCGTTGAAAATTTAATTTTTTTCCGAAAATGATCCGAAAAAACCATCAGAAACAAGACACACATACATAGGTAAGTGAAACATACACGTACGAGTACATTAACATCTTGTATACAAACAAACATATAGGTAGTGCTCAAGGCACAACAAAAATTCAAAAAAATAATCAGACACATATTGGGAAAATTATTTAACAAAATGCATTAAAAGAATGTTAATGCTGAGCTGGCTATGTGAACATGTACGATATAATGTCTGCATCATCCTTCAAGAGATAATATTGAAATCGGCGAAACGCTCGATGAAAACACAAGACAGACTGTTTGGTTCTACACATAACTCGTCAGTTGTGCCATATCCATCGCCAAATGAGACTACTACAATCTCCAATCATCTTCTAATGAAACTGACATGAAAATTGCTGAACTCTTGCTGAATTGCTGTGAATACTCCACAATTTCTGCAAGAGGAATCAATAGAAAACATCTCCCAGATCATGGACACATCAAGCACGTCCATACCCTTAAGTATTCACTCTAAATTGAAACGTCGATTTTGGCAAGTATCATCGTATGGTGTTTTCACATGTCAGTATGTTGAGTAGTGCAACAATGAATGTGCCCATTCAATTTGTAATAATGTAATATTTGTTTGAGACGGAATATGTATTATATGATTCATAGTCAAAAAATAGTGATAATTCAAAAATTCTAATTGAAAGAATCCTTTCAACACAATTCCTTCAATTGGAATCAATAGAAAACACTCTTCAGATCATAGATACACCAAGCACAGAATGTTCAGACGTCCATACCCGTAAGTATTTATTCTAAATTGCAACGTCGATTTTGGCAAGTGTCATCTGGTGTTTTCACATGTCAGTATGTTGAGTAGTACAACAATTAATGTGACAGTTAAATTCGTAATAATGTAAGAATGCATTATGTTATTTATAGGCAATGTAATTGCGAAAATTTCTATTGAAAAAATATAAAATTTTCTCATGACTGAAACATTGTGGAATTTAACTCGTCTAATGGAATTAAATCTACATTTTCTGATGTGGGACCCCGACAAAATATATTAAAACGTATTGTACTTAGATAAATTGCAATTTGCAACATTTCATTTTCCACTTTACTTACGATAAGCCTTTTGTATCTTTTCAAGAAAACAATGAAATAATTGAAAGTACAAAAAGTATTATATAAAAGAATGGTGACAATGATGCAAACAATGAAAATAATGTTAACACTCAAGTACATTGTTTGCATTATTGTTTATATGAAAACAAAGACTATTCATAAATAATATGATTTTATATTAATTGTTATTTCAATTAAATTGTGTTCATATTTCGTCATGATACCCCGTAATATATTAGAATAATAAAAAACCCTATAAACATGCATATAATTGTTGCTCGGAGTGTCAGTAGATGTGACAACTAGATTGATTTTGATTATTTTTAATATTATAAAACTTCAAATTTTAATACTGAAAGTTCTAGGTTTTCATTTCGATAGGCAGTCGTTATAATAAGTTTATATCACTCATAAACTTAATGAATCGTACGTTTTTCATATGGCTTAAAGTCTATTTTGAAAATTTTCAAGAATGAAATATCGTATAACATTATTTTTGGCAATGAAAAGAAATATTTCAATACATTTTCATTATAAATAGAAAATAAATGCGACATTGTTTGCAAATGTTTTATTCGATAAAACATCAATATATTTTGTGATTTCGTTACTTACACTTGCCTTTGTTCCTTTTATATCTAGCAGGTGATGCAAAACCAATATGTCCTCCACTTTGTCTATTAAATTCTGCTTGAATTGCTGCTAGAGGAGAACGTACTAACAGTATAGCCTTTGAGAACATTTTCTTCGCGTTTGGACCAAACTCATGAGTTTTCACTATCAGCATAGAGCCGTTGACTACGTTTTCTGCCGGAAAACCATTTTTCAGTAATCCATAGTCTTTATAAACTGAACCAGTGAGAATACCTTGAACGAAAATATTCTTTCAAACAGGTATCAGGAAATCAAATATTTAACAAATGTGATACTCCAGTGATATCAAACTTCGCGCAATCAATTGATCAATTTTCTGTAATATTCAACTCAAAAAAATAATATTTTTTGATTTTAGATTCACAAAACTTGTTGAAACTAAAAGATGTCACTTTAATTTCAATTTAAACACTGATACAATCAATTTCCATATCAATTTTTAGTCCAATTTTCGATGTTTTGTACTACTTTGAGCGTATTGAATAATTTTAAGGAATTTAGCCAAGTGTATTTAATGAATCACACACTATACATTTATCTGTATTAAACTCTCTGTGCTTGTATTAAAGAATATGATATA
This sequence comes from Henosepilachna vigintioctopunctata, assembly GCA_030704895.1. Taxonomy (NCBI): domain Eukaryota; kingdom Metazoa; phylum Arthropoda; class Insecta; order Coleoptera; family Coccinellidae; genus Henosepilachna; species Henosepilachna vigintioctopunctata. Next base: position 5,401,227 of record JARQZJ010000065.1, read on the forward strand.
ATTTGGTCGAGTGCTTCAAGAAGTGTGTTGAAGAATTTTGTGGAATTTAGATTATTACAAATGATGCACAAACTTTCAAGAAGTGTGTTGAAGAATTTTGTGGAGTTTAGGTTATTACAAATGAAGCACTAACTTTCAAGAAGTGTGTTGAAGAATTTTGTGGAGTTTAGATTATTACAAATGAAGCACTAACTTTCAAGAAGTGTGTTGAAGAATTTTGTGGAGTTTAGATTATTACAAATGAAGCACTAACTTTCAAGAAGTGTGTTGAAGAATTTTGTGGAGTTTAGATTATTACAAATGATGCACTAACTTTCAAGAAGTGTGTTGAAGAATTTTGTGGAGTTTAGATTATTACAAATGAAGCACTAACTTTCAAGAAGTGTGTTGAAGAATTTTGTGGAGTTTAGATTATTACAAATGAAGCACTAACTTTCAAGAAGTGTGTTGAAGAATTTTGTGGAGTTTAGATTATTACAAATGATGCACTAACTTTCAAGAAGTGTGTTGAAGAATTTTGTGGAGTTTAGATTATTACAAATGAAGCACTAACTTTAAAGAAGTGTGTTGAAGAATTTTGTGGAGTTTAGATTATTACAAATGAAGCACTAACTTTCAAGAAGTGTGTTGAAGAATTTTGTGGAGTTTAGATTATTACAAATGAAGCACTAACTTTCAAGAAGTGTGTTGAAGAATTTTGTGGAGTTTAGATTATTACAAATGAAGCACTAACTTTCAAGAAGTGTGTTGAAGAATTTTGTGGAGTTTAGATTATTACAAATGAAGCACTAACTTTCAAGAAGTGTGTTGAAGAATTTTGTGGAGTTTAGATTATTACAAATGATGCACTAACTTTCAAGAAGTGTGTTGAAGAATTTTGTGGAATTTAGATTACTACAAATTATGCACTAATTTTGAAGTTTATACATAATTTTGTTAATATTAGCCAAGTGTTTTTAATGATGTTCCACAGCAGAATATTGTGGCATTCGCATTAACCATTTTCAGTTGATTACACAATTTCGTGGATATTAGCCAAGTGTTTTTTATGAGTATACTAAAAAATTTCGAGTGCTTTGAAAAATTTTTAGGAATTTAGTTTAATTTCTTTCCGTTCATTACATTTTTTTGCAAAATTTTTCAAAATGTTTTCAATGAGTGTTTCAAATAATTTTGTGGAATTCAGTTGAACTACTACGATTTCATTATATAATTTTATTAATATTATCGAGTGTTTTCAATGAGTGTATCGAAGAATTTTGTGGGATTTTGCTTAGTGGCTGCAATGAGGGTTTCATATAATTTTGTGGAATTTAGTTGAAGTACTTTGAGTTTATTAATTAATTTTGTTGATAGTAGCTAAATACTTTTCATGAATGTTTCGAAAACTGTAGAATATAGCCGGTGTTTTTATTGAGTGTATCAAAGAATTTTGAAAATTAGCCGAGTGTTTTTAATGATTGTATTAAATAATCTGATGGCTTTTTACCAAGTGTTTTTGATGAGTGTTTCAAAGACTTTTGTGAAATTTAGTCGAACTGCTTCGGAATTTGTTGAAAGAATTCAAGTGTTTTCACTGAGTGTATCGAATGAGTGTTTTTAATGAGAGTCCTAAAAATTTTTATGGTATTGAGTCAGTGTTTAGTAAAGTGTTTTTGATGAGTGTTTCGAAGAATTTTGCGGAATTCAATTTGAATTCAGTTGAACTGCTTCGGAAGAGTGATACGGAGCTGCGGACAATATTTACATGAAGTTATCTCTAAAATGTAAATGGCAAAAAAAAGGCCAAGTTATCAATTTCAATAAAAATTTTGAATATATGTTGCAAATCGAGTGTTTTATTCGATTTAAAAAAACTACTCTTAAAAAATCACCATATATTTCAATGTGTATATTGAATAGTTTTGTAGACTTCAATTGAGAGAAATTAATCATACGTTACATCTGAAAATATACCATCAAGCGATGTGTAAGGAATCGATAGACATTATTGAAGGGTGATATATTCATAAGAATGATTGTATTTTTGTCTAGACACCATTGGAAAATTACTTGACTGTCGCAGAACGAAAACTAATTTTCCTACGATATTAATTGGTGGCAACTAAAATCTACCTTATTAAATCTATAAACAAAATGGAAAGTAGATACAATATCTAAAAGAAAATACAGCCCAGGTTGTTTACCGATAGAAGTGTCATTCTTTATGTGATTCATATTGGTAAAATATTGTTATTCCAGCACTATTTACTTACCTGTGGATTGTTGTAACAAATATCTCATCCATGTATTACCGCTGCCTGGAAATGAAGCCAATGCTACGAGGCCCTTAGGGGGATCAAGAATCTTCAATTCTGTACACCAGTTAATCTTCGATTTACGTAAGGGTGTCCTAAATGCGGAAAAGCCCAACTCGTAATGCTTCACCTTTGAAATTTGAAGATACTGTGGTTTGAACTGAAAACAATGAAACTGTCAGATATTTTATACACTATGCTAACCTAATAGCATATGAAAATTATTATGCTATATTACTTCATATTTAACATAATTTATTGAAATTATGTTGTTAAATTTTCATCAAGTGTCGGCCCAATCGGTTAGTGGATTTATATTATCCCAAACAGGGATAAATATTCTAGTTCTGTTGCATTTTTGAAGAGTGGTGAGTGGTAAAGTGCATTTTTACAAAATATGTGATTTTAGTCACAAAACCAATTATCCAGAATAAGCATCAAATAAAATATAATACATAAAATTCATTTTAATGATGAAGTGTTTTGCTCGCCTTAATCTGTTTAGTTTTAGTGTCTTGTATAGTTTTGGCGGAAATAATTGAAATAATTAATAAATCAAACACTTTTCAAATTCAATCAAACAAATTCAAAAAGATTTAATATATGAGGGTGGGGTGAAAAGTTTCCGACCTGAAAAACGATGTTTAAAAATTCATTTTGCTTTATTTCTCAACATAATCTCCAACAACACTGATACATTTCTCATAACGTTGTTCTAGTTTAGTTATACCAGATTTGAACGTAGATGCGTCATGGCCCCTCAAAATTTTAATTTATAGTTTGGAATAGTGGTGATCGGTAAAGTGCATTTATTCAAGCTATGTGATTTCAGTTAAAAAACCAATTATCCAGAATAATCATTGAATAATATACATATATGCCTAAATTCATTTTTATGATGAAGTGTTTTGCTCACCTTAATCGGTTTAGGTTTAGTGTTTTGTATAGTTATGGCGAAAATAATTACGATTAATAAATCAAACACACTTCCAATTGAATCAAACAAATTCAAGAATATTGTATATATGAAGGTGGGGTAAAAAGTTTCCGGCCTGACCAAGAAAAAGATGCTTACAAATTTATTCTGCTTTATTTTTCAACATAATCTCCATCAACACTGCTACATTTCTCATAACGTTGTTCTAGTTTAGTTATACAAGTTTTAAACGTAGATCCGCCATGCCCCTCAAAATTTTGATTTATAGTTTAGAAGAGTGGTGAGTGGTGAAGTGCATTTATACAAACTATGTGATTTCAGTTACAAAACCAATTATCCAGTATAATCATTGAATAATATATATGCCTAAATTCATTTTTATGGTGAAGTGTTTTGCTCACCTTAATCGGTTTAGTTTTAGTGTCTTGTATAGTTATGGCGGAAATGATTAGAACTCCTGCTAAATAAATGAGTAAGAGAAATGATAATATCCAAAATCTGGTTCGGTTGACATGCATCTGTCCATGTTTGGTGGTCAACTTGTTTCTTTTAAGTCTCAACTCAGTGAATCACACAGATTTCTGTCCTGAAATGAAGTTTTTACATTAAAAGCTGTCTCGTTCTGTTGGGAATAAGCAGTTTTTCGTCCTACTCGAAACGAAACTATTTTTCACAATAAATACTGAAAATTGGAATGGGTTACAATAATTTTTTCATTCATTAAAACAAAATCTAAAATCCAAATGATCAGAAAACAATATTAATCATATTTTAAGCTGAAATAGGGAGTGTTCAAGATATTCAAAAATAATGAATTTTTAGTTATAGCACAAATTCAATTAGATGTGAATTTATCAGAAAAATTATTCTAGAAGCCAAATGTAGTCCTCATTTTGAAATCAAATGATGAAATACATGGAAAAGAGTAATTCTCTTGCTTGAGCATTATCTTCTCTCCATTAACAACATTTTATTCCTTAATGAAGAAAGAGTTAGGAATGTATAAATATATAAATATATATATATATATATATATATATATATATATATATATATATATATATATATATATATATATATATATAAGGAAATTAATTTTTTTTTTGCTTATGGCACTAAATGAAATATTTAAGAAAATGAACACTAGAACATTCATTTGAAAAATTCAAATTAACCAAGATAATGTTAAAGTAGAGCTAAATATGTGAACGTGTAGGATGTGATGTCTCTATTATCCTTCAAGAGATAAATGTTAGAGAAATATTGAAATCGATGCCACACCTGATGGAAGTGCGAGACATATATGTTTCCGTCTGCAAGGAACTCGTCAGTCACACCTATCTTCTACGGGTATAGAAGATATGTGAAATTTCGATGCTTGTGTGTCTGTAATCTGAGAGGTGTTTTCTACTGATTCCTATAGATGGAATTGTGGAGTATTCATTACTCTACGATCTTCCACTTAGAGTCACAAGAAGATGCTTGGAGGTTGAAATCGTTGCCTCACTTCGATGAACGTGATGCGACTGACGAGTTCCTTGCAGAACGAAACATATATGTCTCGCACTTCCATCAGGTGTCGCATCGATTTCAATATTTCTCTAACATTTATTCCTTGAAGTATAATAGAGACATCACATCGTACACGTTCACATATATAGCTCTACTATAACATTCTCTTGGTTAATTTGAATTTTTCAGATGAATGTTCTAGTGTTCATTTTCTTGAATATTTCATTCAGTGCCATAAGCACAAAAAAATTTCATTTCCTAAAAAATATCGCCGAATAGGCCCCTGAAATATGGAAATAAACGCGAGCGTACTACTAACGCAACCTATTGACATTTGAAAACATCGTATGATGATATTTGTCAAATAATCATTGCAATTTAGTAGATACCTACGGGTATAGAAGATATGTGAAATTTCGATGCTTGGTGTTTCTCTAATCTGAGAGGTGTTTTCTACTGATTCCTATAGATGGAATTATGGAGTATTCATTACTCTACGATCTTCCACTTAGAGTCACAAGAAGGTGCTTGGAGGTTGAAATCGTTGCCTCACTTCGATGGACGTGGTGCGACTGACGAGTTCCTTGCAGAACAAAACATATATGCCTCGCACTTCCATCAGGGATGGAAGTGGCATCGATTTCAATATTTCTCTAACATTTATCCCTTGAAGGATAATAGAGACATCACATCGTACACATTCACATATATAGCTCTACTATAATATTCTCTTGGTTAATTTGAATGAATGTTCTAGTGTTCATCTATATATATATATATATATATATATATATATATATATATATATATATATAGTAAAACTTAATCGGAAATATTTATTTCAAATAAAACTCTCAGGGAGCTGTCTACACAAATGTTATCAACGAGAACGAACCTTTCACTTTCGAGAGTGATAGGTTTTCAAGTGCGCTTGGAAAATATCATCGATCTGTTGAATGATAATAGGATACAATTGTTTCATCATTATTATGAATCATCAGTCCGTATTTAATCTATCAATCAAGAATAGATGACTTTCAAAACACCCACAGGTCCGAATGAGAGGAACAACACTTCGTGAAAATTTACACGAACTCCCTCTATCGAAAAAACTCTCCCTAGGTTTTAGATTCCGACTCATGACAACATTAGTGCAAAACTAAAACGCTTGGGAGAGTTTATTCGTCTTTTCTTTGATAGAAGAAGCTCACGTGAATTTTCACAGAGTGTTGTTCCTCTCTATTAATATTATTATTATTATCATTAGTTAAAGGTGTGAACTAGCAGCACTAGGTGACTAACTGTTAGACCAGACTTTACCACAAAAACTAACATACAATAACTTATCGCCATGTTGCTTCTTATAAGCAATATGGTAGCTATTTTGATGCGTGACAGTAGAATGTCGTTCTCGATCCCCAGATTCAAACACCCTGGATTAATTTCCTGGAGATCTGTGTGATGTCGAATTTGGTCAACTACGAACAGCTCTGTTGTGTTCGAAAATATTCGACAGTTAATGACGACA